>CM070007.1:32015637-33215637 GCA_036247105.1 Cirrhinus mrigala
TTCCGCCGTGCGCCGAGTCCCAGAGGAAACGAAGAGATCACTTACAAGCGTGCGAACGGCAGGCCAAATTTGCACCTTTTCCTCCCTGTCGAAGCAGCTGTGATGGATCACGCTAATTTGGGCCTGTGCATGTGGCACATTAGCGCAAAATCTTACAATGGCTGCGGGCTGCTTCATTAGTGGTCCACGCACATCCAAAGACTGCCTGTCAATTCACTATTAATGTAGCATCTGTGAGAGACTAGCGGTCGCTGAAGGGTGGGAGCAGTGAGCCCTGCAGGGAAGCTCTGACGGCCAGACACTGTTAGCCAGACGCTAACAGAGCAGCTAACTGTGGAGCACGGCATGTGTGCCAAGTTTGGAGGCAATTAGGCAGCATGTCAAAACCGAATCTAGCTTTTGATTGCCGAATGTGTCTGTGAGCTGTTTGTGTATGAAGAGGACATAATGGAGAGATGGTGTCTCGCTACTTTACTCGTTAGCTTCTTGTCTTGGACATTATAGATGTATTTATAGTGTCGATTACGTGACTTGTTATGCTAATTTAGACTAAATACTTTTCCTCTTAGCTTTAGCCTGCAATGCTAACACTAAAAGCCTTGTAAGGCTACATCTGAGGTTAAACAGAGGCCAGCCACTCCGTTCTATGTATACACATCTCACAATGTTTGCTGTCAGTCAGTTCTTCTCACCTCCCACACCTCCATTAAGTCCTTTTAGAGGTAAAGTCATCTAGTTTTCTGACAGGACCTTGTGCTTGTGCTCAAAATATGCCTTCCTCAAGCCCACATTAATTCCCTGGTGGCTCACAGAACTGTTTTAGACTAATTAGGGTCTCTGAATCCTTAGCCGTTCCCTTTTCCATTTTTTGCCTCAAAAGTTTCCTCAACAAACTCGTCTGTTCACATACAGTTAAAAGTTGCAGCCCTCAAATTGTCACGATACCACTGGTACAAACTTTCTTTATTAGATTCAAGGTTGTTACCTTCCCTTGTGAAAAAAGAAGTGGACTTAAAAATACTTAATATGTTAAAAGTGTATTTAAAAAAAACTGTACTAGATCATTTCACACTTACATACATTATATGCATGTGTGTGTGTGTGTATAGAGAGAGAGAGAGAGGGAATGTCAAATTAAGTTTAAATTTAAATTATATATATATATATATATATATATATATATATATATATATATATATATATATATATATTCATAATGTCAAATTAAAATTTTAAATTTAAAGTGATAATTTTTATGTTAAGGTGTGCTATATATATAGTATATAGTCATAATGTCAAATTAAAAAAAGTTTACATTTAAATTAATAATTTATTGTTAAGGGGTACTACATATATATTGAGAAAGTCATAATGTCAAATTAAAATTTAAATGAATAATTTATTGTTAAGGGGTGCTAGAGAGAGAGAGAGAGAGAGATCCATAATGTCAAATTAAAAATTTAAATTTAAATTAATTTATTGTTAAGGGCTGCTATAGTAACAATGTCAAATTAAAAGTTTTAATTTAATAATTTATTGTTAAGGGATACTATATAGAGAGAGAGACATGATTTCAAATGAAAAGTTAAAAGTTTAAATTTAAATTAATTTATTGTTAAAAGGTACTATATAGAAAGAGACAGTCATAATGTCAAATTAAAAATTTCAATTTAAATTAATAATTTATTGCAGGGGTGGCAAACTCCGGTCCTGGTCTGATCCTGGCCCTCCGGTCCGGTCCGGTCCTGCAGAGTTCAGCTCCAACCCTAATTAAAACTCACCTGCCTGTAGCTTTCTAGTAACCCTCCAGACCTTGATTAGCTTGTTCAGGTGCGTTTGATTAGGGTTGAAGCAAAACTCTGCAGGGCTGCGGCTCTCCAGGACCGACGTTCGCCACCCCTGATTTATTGTTAAGGTGTACTAAATGTATATATAGAGTCATGTCAAATTAAAAGTTAAAAGTTTAAATTTAAATTAATTTATTGTTAAGGTATATATAGAGAGAGAGTCACAATACCAAATTAAAAGTTTAAATTTAAATGAATAATTTATTGTTAAGGGGTACTATAGAGAAAGTCATAATGCCAAATTAAAAGTTTAAATTTAAATGTGTAATTTATTGTTAAAGTGTACTATATAGAGAGAGTCATAATGTGAATTTAAAAGTTTTAATTTAAACAATTTATTGTTAAGGGGTTAAAGAAGTACACTTTTGATGTGTTGACTAAATTACTAAATCACGTAACGTACTTGATTATGATTTATGTCATGTATTATTTCATTTAAAGTTAATATATCTCACAGGGACTAAATTACAACATCATTATTGTGAATGTTTATGTACAAATTTATTTAAATACAAGTTTCAAAAGAAATGAAATTTTTATATGTTTTAGTATATATGTTATTGTATATTTTAGGTTACCATAAGCAGGACATTTTACCACAATTTACCATATAACAATAGTAATTATGAACAAAAAGTAATTATGAAATTACAAATAAAGATGCACTTAAGTCCCAAGTATATAAATGAAAAAAGCACTCAAGTGCAACTAATATAAATTTAAACCATAATATATTTTAATTTCTTTGTAAAATAGTTGGAAAAATTAAGCATCCCAAAAATTTAATTAGGTTTGCGCTACGTATTTTCAGTAATTATATTCTTATATTCTGTAAGACTATTATTCCCGTGTTAAGAACTCTTTTTAAATGTATGTGTACTTCTTTTTCACAAGGGTTAGCCTGTACAGTCTTTAAGGGCCACGGTGTTTCTCGACCCGAATCATTCTGCCATTTGCCGTCAAGCAAATCCATGTAACTTTGAGTTATCAGGGAAGTGATTAACTGTGTAAATCTTATAAGAACATTGGAGGCGTTGCATCCCATATTTCCCTCTCACACCCAGCATGCATATCCTTCCAAACTCCCTTCTATCAGGCTACGCTAATCAGTGCATCTGTCAGTCAGTCTGCTGGGGCAAGCGAACAGTATTAACAAGCCTTGGATGGGGTATTACCGCAGCAATAAGAGCAGCTTCAAAGCTAATGCGCTAAGTCATACCAACGCTAGCAGAGCCGGGCTTAACGTATGCAAAGCACAGGAATCCTAGTCAAGTTTACAGGCTTTGGAAGAATGGGTCTTAATCAAGTCTGAAGGGAATTTAAAGAGAGGGAAGGAGATGAAGACAAAGATCTAGCGAGAGAGACCAACTGTTTATGTATGTGCGCGCACGTAGCCTCGTGTAAGCATAATAGTGCATTGTGTTTCTGCTGTACAGATGGTAGAGGAATGAGGTGATGAGAGATTTATGAAGTGTTCTGTCACTTGGGCCTTCACTGCCATGCTGGACTTCATAGCTTCTCATTATAACTATATATAAAAGACAGATGTATACAGTAAATATAGCCTCCACAAATACACTTAGGAGTATTAAAGTTTTTGTCTTGCTTCTCGGTTTACCCCATGCATTTCTGGGTTTTAAAAGGCAGATCTTAAAGTTTAATGTTGGATCAGTAATAGTAAGCCATTTTTTAACACAAGTCCATGACATTCAATTAAAAAAATGTTGAAAATCCCTTGAGTAAGACTATGAATCACTTTAGGGTAGCAAGATTTTTCCTGAGGTGGTTAAGAGGCATGTCTCCCAATTTATCCCAGGGCTCCTGTAGATATAAGGAAAAAGCTTTACATACAATATTAAAGTATTCAAGTATATAAAGTATATAATTGTCTCATCTGATAATCTGTCACCCGCTTGAGTACTTTATAAGGTCTTTAAGGGATAGTTCAACCAAAAAGAAAAATTCTTTAATTGATAATTCACCCTCATGTCATTCCAAACCCGTAAGATCTTCCTTCATTTTCGCAACACAATTTAAGATATTTTTGATGATATCTGAGAGCTTTCTGCATAGACAGCAATGTAACTGACCCAGAAAGGTAGTAAGAATATTTTTAAAATAGTCCATTTTCATCAGTGGTACAACCGTAATGTTATGAAGCTACGAGAATACTATTTGTGTGCAAAAAAAAACAAAAATAACAACTTTATTCAACAATTTCTTCTCTTCCGTGTCAGCTGGCGCATGTTCGCAAGAATACAATGCATCAAATTACGGTTGAACCACTGATGTCATGGACTATTTTATGCTACCTGATCTCATGGCGAAAACCTGTAGGAACTTTTCACAAGACGTGAAATACGTACCAAAAAGTATATTTTGACTGCATTTTCTAACAGAAATGAACACTAGAGACAGTAACAGCGCACACTTGTAATCGTTTTCATACACAGTTATGATTGCAGCTCCATATGTTCCTCTTTCTGGACATAACAAGCTTGCTCGGTAGCTTGGCCGGCACGTAATTGGACTGAGGATGTGGAATCCTTGGGTACGAATTCTGTGAAAAACATGACTCATGAGATTGAAAAACAAGCTAAAACAGCATGCTTGCGACTGTGTTTTTACGTCACATTCGCTTTTGTTCATACTATGAGGTAGGTTTAGGTATTGTGCAGATGGTACATTATTTGAAAACTAGGACTGTCAGTGTAACACATTAATTAATTAGTTATGAAAAATAACACGATTCAAATATTTTAACACAGTTAACGCGCTAGCAAGCATCTTATATGTCATACAGTTGACTGTTGACAAATATGATGCAGGGCAACAACTCCATAAATGCAGTTATGCCCTAAAATTTAAGATATTGTTGCAAAAATTGCCTCTGTATGTGTTTTGTCTCATATCTATATATAACACATATCACATGATATCACACAGACAGCAAGTGCAACATGAATCACACAAGCGCTGATTTTGTCCCGATCTGTCACGAGCTTAAATATGATTTTATACAATTTAGTATATAAGAAGTCGATATTGTGTTATATTTTAAACATTAAATTATGTGTTTTTGCTCAATTTTGCAGAGAACATATTACCTTTGAAGCCAGAGCAGAATTGTTGCGCATCTCCGACCCACACAGTGGTGTTTAGTTTCTGAATAAATCCACGTTTTGAACGAATTGTGTGACTCAATGATTCAAAGGCCTATTTATAGAGAACTATTTACTTAATTCCTGAATGTTCGTTCAGCCATTTGAACGTATCGAATTGAATCGAATGAGTGGATGACTCATAAAGACATTTACCGCCACCTGCTGGCAGATTTAGATTCTTATATAGAGTATAATTTCATTAAAAATATAATAATAATAATAAAAATAATAATAAAAACATTAAAGGGATAGTTCACCCCAAAAAAATGTAATTCTGTCGTCATTTACTCACCCTCATGCCATTTCTTCTGAAAGAAAGTATTTTGAAGACTGTTGGTAACAAAGTTGTTTTGGTTGGTAATGACTTCCATTATATGAACAAAAATACTGAGATGTTTCTCAAATTATCTTCTTTTATGTTTACATTAGGCTGTTGCACCCTATATGTTTATGTATAATAAATTTTATGTTGAATCAAATAAAATATTTCTTTCTAAAGCTACAATGTATACTTGATACTTTCTTATTTAACACAAAAATAGCTTTTAATAATCTTTTGTGAGTATTTTCACAGTCAAATTTATTTTAATCAAATAAAAAGTAGATTGATTGACATGTTGTGTAATTAATTAGATTAAACATTTTAATCGATTGACAGCCCTGTTTAAAACATAATGGAGCATTCGAGTTATAACACCACTCAACGGACAGTTTAAGTCAGAACTGCAGTCATATGTACGTTCATCTGTTCCTGAGAAACACAACTGAACACTTTTTTAGTGCCGGTCAGTGAACATTTTTACATTGAATTTGTAACGAAGCGTACATGGCACTATGTTTTTCTGATCTTGCGAAAAAGTTCCCACAGGTTTCTCTTTCGTCATGAGATCTGGGTCTTGAACATGGTAAATATGTTGCTGTCTAAGCAGGGTTATAATTTTTTCATCAAAAATGTCTTAATTTGTGTTCTGACGATGAACAAAGGTCTTATGGGTTTGGAGCAACATAAGTATGAGTAATGAATCACAGAATTTCCACATATGTGAAATGAATAATCAAGAATCATGCTTTACATATAACAGCATTAAAATGTGCTATGCTTTTCCCTGTTTAAGTATACAATAATGCATTTACAATAGGCGTCTATGGTGCAAGGCGTTGCAGCAGGATGAATGATAAAATACCCACTATGAAAGTACAGCCATAAGGCTTAAATATTATATGTGTGAACATGCAGCTGGTGTGATAACCTTGTCTGTGCAACCCCAATTTTTCAAAGTCTGTCATGTAAATCCAGTAAACCCTGGTACTTTAGTATGATATGCATAAGGATATCAGAAAGCGTGGTTATTAGAAGAGCAAAGAGATGATTCTGACAACTTTTGGAGCGCATACATTTTTGTACAGAAGAAGGAATGTACATGCTTTTTTAACAAAAACAAGCTGCACATTTTAATTTTAAATCATCTTTTCCACATAGGCTTTCATAAATGTATGTGCATTAATGGAATGTATTGTCTATGGAAAATTGACAGCATGCCACAGATGGTATTGACAGAGCTTAACTTGTTCTGAATGTGGAACATTCTTTCAAAAAGTGTTTTACAGGATTGTAACAATAGTTTCAGTAGGCTTTGCAGTTTTACTAATTTCCAGTTTTCTGTTGGGTAATTTAGAAACTTTAAAGTGCAGCAGAAAAGACATAAAATATTCAAATGACCAAAACTGAGACATACCCGATATTTTCCGAAAATATTTTTGCAGCGTCTTACAAAATGTTTTTTAGAAAGCATTTAATAAAATTGCTTCTAAAAGCAGGAATTGCATTGTGTCAAAATATTGAGAGAGGTTTTTATTTTTTAAACATCAAAACATTCTTTATGCACTGGGTCAGGTGGTGTAACACTATAACAGCATCACTCGCTTCACAATTGTCCATCAGGGACTATTTGAGATCAAAGCTTCTCTCTGGACACCAATTTACTGTGCCATAATTACTCTGTTCACAGCACTAACTGTTCACATCATTTGAGTGTGTGTTTGTGTGTGTATGTGTGTGTGTGTCTGTGGAAAAAGCTTTTTAATATTTTTCATCAGCCCACATACCCGTAAGGCTGACCTTGGGAATTATTTTTTTTTTTCATAATGTTATTAATGATAATTTACCACTAATTATATGATATTTTAAAAAACACAAATTATAGTGGGACACCTGCTTTAATAATGGACCATTCACAAAGCAGGAAAACACAAGGTCAAAAGAAGCAAATGATATTCAGAGAGCTGAGGAAAGAGGTTAAATGTATTAAATGTATCAGAGCTCAGAAATGATAATATAGGTCTTACTGAGATTTGAATTAATAGCTTAATTAACACGAAAAAAAGTATATAATCGTCTCATTTGACAATCTGTGTCACCCACTCGAGTACTTTGTAAGGTCTTACTGAACAGAGCAGCTAGAGAATATGCTCTAAATTATATATAATTAGTTATGTGTTGATTGGCAGTAGGGGTTGACTTGTATGGATTTTTCAATCATTGTTTCCAAAAAAAAAAACACACATATGGGATATATAATACTTATACTCACCAAGGAGCATTTATTTAATCAAAAATATAGTGAAAACTGTAATATTGTAAAAGACTGTTATTTCTTGAGTGTCAAAACATATTAGCATATTAGAGCAATTTTAGAATAATCAGTGACAGTGAAGACTTGATACTGGCAGCTTTGCCATTATAAGAATAAATTACATTTTAAAATGTATTAAAATAGATTATGCATTGCTGGTATAAGCTTGCTAACCTCTAAATATATCACAATATATCACCCCGTCACTTGTTAGCACATATACTGTAGCTGTGTTAGTCCCATTGTAAAGTGAATGGTTCTCATATTTAAAGTATACAAATAATGAGACGTATAAAATGTCAACTTCTGCATAAATGTTTGCACATGCTCAGATTATTTCCAAGCATCCATTGGTCAGATGCACAGCATTACAGGTAAACAAAGATGCAGGGCTGGAGGAACTGACATCCGTCTGTGGTTTAACTCTGTAGAGATACAAGTGGCAGGGTTGTGTTTGTGCATGTGTGCTCATCTGTATGCACTGTTGCCGGGGCTGATGCGGAGGTTAAGAGTGGATGAGTGATTTCTCTGAGAGAGCAGATTGTGCTGTAGTGCAGTACTGGCATTTTCCTACATTAAAGTAGCACAACCTAGTTGACCACACTTGATAGAGAGAGGGAGACTGAGAGATGCACATCAATTTAACAAGAGCGGCATATTTTTTCAAAGCAAGAGAACTCTATGAGGTCAGGTCCTCTCTTTTTCTATAGCTATCTCTCTTTTTTCTCTCTCTAGAATCACCGTGACATCCATTTTCTCTGTTCTGCTTTTGCTACTGAAGTGGTGTGGTGCAGCCTGTGACAGAGTGAGACTGTTTATACAAATGTAACAGAGTGAATAACAACCCACTTTGACATGATGATTAACGTTCAGGTGATTTATAATGTCGTGAAAGCAGGTGCATGAGAAACTGAGTGGGAAAGAGGGGTTTTGAGGGGTTGGTGGAGTCTTTCTGAAAGACTTTCTGAACTGTGAGGGTTTTGGAGCAGAACAGGTGACCATGTGCAGCAGAGGAAAGAGAGGCCAGTGGAAGATAAATCCAGAGGTGTGTGTGTGTGTGTGTGTGTTTGCGTGCTTGAGGTTAAGCAAAATTCAGAATTCAAGAATTGGCTGAATTATACTGTTGAAGTCAAAAGTTTACATACACCTTGCAGAATCTGCAAAATGTTCATTATTTTACCGAGGGGGTCATACAAAATGCATGTTATTTTTTTTTTTTTTTTTTTTTTTATTTAGTACTGACCTGATTAAGATTAAGACAAAATAGTAGTTGAAATGCTAAAATATTATCCTGTTTAAAAGTTTGCATGCACTTGATTCTTAATACTGTGTTGTTACCTGAATGATCCACAGCTGTGTTGTTTTGTTTAGTGATAGTTGTTCATCAGTCCTGAACAGTTAAACTGCCCCTGCTCTTCAGAAAAGTCCTTCAAGTCCCTCAAATTGTTTTGTTTTTCAGCATTTTTGTGTATTTGAATGCTTTCTAGTAATGACTTTATGATTTTGAAATCCATCTTTTCATAGTGAGGACAACTGAGGGACTCATATGCAACTATTACAGAAGGTTCAAACACTCACTGATGCTTCAGAAGGAAACACGATGCATTAAGAGCCAGTAAAGGGTGTAAACTTTGAACAGAAAGCGGATGTGTAGGGTACAGTGTGGCTAAAGGCACCCCCTAAGAAAAAAAATGTGCTTTTCACTGTGCCCGAAGAATATGATTGCAGAAAAATACATACGCTTGTATTGAACATTTATGGAGCAACATATTTTGTGTGAAAATAAATCATACAAGTTGTTAAAAAATCTCATAAATGTATGAGATGGCAATGGGGTAAAAGGCCCACAGTATTGATACAAATATTTTAACTAAAATAATGTTTTTTTATAATGTTTAAGTTAATACTTCTTCAAAACAATCCATTTAGCAAAGTCTGTACTATTTTCTTCTTATTTTGATAAATAAAATATTTTTTTGTTCAATAAATATACTGTCATTAAAATATGTTAATATAAAACATATATTTTAAAATACAGAAACAAAATCATTTCAAAATGTAAAGATTCTGAAAGCATCGAAGGAGATACTTTATTTTTGTTAATTAATTATTATTACCCATAATAATTTAATATAGATTTACAGTAGTAACAACAAATGATATTTTATTATATGATATGATTAATAGCATGTTTTTAAATATGATGGTTTCATTCTAAACATGGTGATTATGTCTAAGATGGACACCCAACACAATATATGATATTTACCATCTGAATCTAACAATGTCATGTCAACTAGTGATGGGTTGTTCTTGAACGATTCGTTCATTTTGAACAAATCTTTAATGTGACTCGGGACGAACGAGTCGTCTCGGGGAGTGATTCGTTCAGTCGTGCATGCGCAACATCCTGTTAGGTTCTGTACTGGAATTAGTTCACCTGTTTCGAGACTTCGGGTTTTTAGAGTCGTTCGTTCACCTTGTGGGGCTGTCACGTGATGAACGAACGACTCAAACCCGAAGACTGGAGAGATGAACTAATCAATTCTTTTCCAGCTCAGACTGCGTTGGTTAAGCTTATTGGGCTGTCACGTGATGAACGTACGCCTCAAACCCGAAAACTTGTCAGATAAGAGGCGAGGTGAGCTAATCATAGACTAAAGACCCAGGTAAACAATGAATTAATTTTTTCTGTTTCTTATAGCATTATGTTGTTGTTTGAAGTGTGATCAACATTTGTGTAAGCAGTAGATGTGTTAGGGGAGGTAACCTTAACAGGTAACATTTGAATTATATTTTGCTAAAATGAACGAAATTACTCGAAAAAAGATTCGTTCATTTTGCTGAACGAGACTCAAAGGTCCGAGTCGGTAAAATGATCCGAACTTCCCATAACTAATGTCAACAAATGGAAAAGTCAACCTTCTATTATCATGTTAATATTGTGCCTTTTAGCCCCAACAACAGGGGCACTTTTTACCCCAAATACCATACTTTTACATAATCTTTTGTTAACTGCTGTTTTAATTATCTTAAACAAAACTGAAAATCATTAAGAAGACATTTGTACAAGATATATTTAATCATTTTAGCGATTCTCATTTGCTACTTAAATCTACAACATTTTTAAAAACATCAAATATTAGATCAAGTAAGCACAGAATCGACTTTGCTCTGCTGCCCGCGATCGCGTCAATGATCAACCAATATGGCACGTGTGTGTTGAAAAGCAGATGTTTTGGAACATGCTACGCCACGTTTTTCTGCCATCTAGTGGTTGAGAGGAAAATAATAATATCAAAGGCTCCTTTTACCCCGTCGTACCCTACATTTTTCTTGTTTTACCTAAATATCATATTTTTTTTAATTTAGTACTGCCCTTCAAAAGCTTCAGAAGATACTAACATGTTTCCCAGAAGACTACATAAGTTAAATTTACCCTGATCTTCAAATTCCAAAAGTTTTCACCCCCCGGCTCTTATTGCATCATTTCTGAAGCATCAATGAGCAATCAACTGATTTGTTTTAGGAACATTTTTATAAAGTTTTTTTTTTTTAAATAATAAAGTTACAATTATGTAATTATATTTCTAGCCCAATTTGTTTTAGGAAATATAAACATTTAAATGGTGGCTGTCATAAAAACTTGACAGATTTATCAAAGCATAAACTAAACGCAGAAGATGTTTGCTGTGCTTTTATTTAGCAAACTCTCCTCTCTAGAGTTAATTTTTATATCTGTGCAGCGAGTTTGTGGTCACCGAATATGTTTTTCTGAGGTAAATGTGATGTCACGTGACATATCACGTGACAAGTTTTTTCACAGCCCTAGTATATATAATGATGCTATCCCATACTTGTGATGGCAATACCACTTTATGGCTTTTAAATGGCATTCTAAGGTACTTTGAGAGAGTACCACGGTATGATCAGATCGCAGGGGTTTGCTGCAACACTAGCAGCCAGACAGTGATTGTGTTTTTGTGCGTTCATTTTCCAGGGCGTGGACCATGAAATTTTGCTTAGAGCGAAATGAAAATAAAACAGTACATTTGTTGTGTAAATGTTCACTAATGGATGTGTGTAGCATAACAATATCAGGCATGTGTTTAACCTTGTTCATTCCGAATGAAAGCAGAAAGAGGGATAGAAAAAGAGAGAGAGAGGGGCAGAGAGATGCAGGCTTGTGTTAATAGGATTGACTTGGCACATGAAAGAGACAGTTGTTGGCCCTGTCTCTGAGCATTAACTCCACTTTACACAATCACACACACACACACACATACTTGAAACACACACATCACTGTGTCTAAAATGACAACTCTGCCTCTCTCTCTCTCATTCACTTTCACTCTAATGAAGGAGCTGCTGAAGGAATTATATGCAGGTGTAAAATGTGAATGAAAGGAATAGAATAACACAGCACAATTGATTCATGTAAATCCACCGCTGGAGATATCGGCTAACAAGAATGTCTTTTTATTGAAGAAAGTGGGGATGTGGAGAGGAAAGCTTGCTTTTCCTGCCTTTGAGTGGCTGATAGAAAAAGAAAAAGAGGGAGAGAGAAGGAAAAAGGATAAGATTTAAAGTTTCTGATGTTTGTCTTCTTTAGCATGAACGGCCAAGGAAAAGTTCAGTGCCAGTGTGTGTTTGTCATGCATTATCATCAGAGCCAAAAGAAGTGACGCTGGTAACTTAACTTCTTTTTTTTTTTTAATAGAGTGACAGTAGTTGAGCTGCTTTAAAACAGTATGGCTTTTCAGTAACAAGCTACATTTTCAAACAAGTAGCAGTTTAGAGTGACAAAATGCAACACTGAGACTTTTTATATGCCTCAATGTACTGCAAATGCAGCTCTATAGCCTGACAAACAAAGGCAATAATCAGACACTTTCTCTCTTAGATAGTCATCTCTCTCATATCATTTAGCGGGTCACTACATTAAACATAAATGAACCAGCTGAAACAGTAAGATTCACTGATACACTGAGAGTCATTCTTTTATTCCTTTTAGAAATAGTAATTTTTTTCAGGGAAATTTCTATAAAATTTTAAAGATTCTATCAACAAGAAAATGTCTTAATCTGCTAATTAAACTAAATAGAGATTACTCTTATATTGTATATCTTGAGAATTAAAAAGGCTGCTGCTCTCCCTGTTATCATGTTATGGCCTTCTGTCATCAGTATTAACAGTGTGACTTTTCTTTAAATAGTAAAAAAATTACTGTTCTTTTCTCTTTTTATGTGGCAAGGTGAAAATGTTATGCTTGGCTAAACTTGTCAAGCAAGAAAAAAGTTAGAAATTATAAATGTTAATGAGAGTAAAACTTCTTATACTTTCTCAACTTTCTCTTCCTTACTGATGGCTACCTATTAAGATAATTCATGGACAAAGAAAAATTATTGTATTGTATTTTTACATATTTTTTGTTTGTCTTTACATAAGATATACTTAAAATAAACTTTGTATGACTGACTACATTAAACATTGAAAGTATTCAAATTCTCCTTTAAAATATTTGTTTAAAAATAGACCATAACATTATTATTTTTTTAATTATTTATTTTTTAAATAGTATAAAAATAGTGTAAGTGTTTTTCTTAATGGTCTTAATTTATCAGCTTTATTAGAATAAATATTTTTTCGCTCACAAAACAATTAATAGCAGATTATTTTTATAGAATGACACAGCATTTTATGTATTTTTGTAGTAAAATATTTAGCCCTAAAATACTCAAACAATTAAAATATTGTCTTATTCTGTGCTTGTAGTCTTTTATCTTCATGGTAGTTTATCCTCTTTATTTGAATTTTTTTTAAATACATTTTGTATGACTGTCTACATTAAACATGAAAAAATATTCAGTTTCCCCTTTAAAATATTTGTTTAAAAATACACCAAAAAATATTAATAATTAATAGTATAATTATATTAGATGTGTTTTACTTAATGCATGTTTATCAGCCGCCTTAGTATTCTTCAGTCTATTAATTATGAACAATAAAACAAGAAAATATATATATAAAAGAATGTCTGTTGTCTGATTATTTTTTTGTAAAAAGTGTATAGGGTCACTAGAGACCAGGTGTGTAATAGTGTAAGTATATTTTTTGTGCGCAAAAATATGTAAATATCCTATGACTAAATACATGCAATTCACTTTCAGTCCTCGAGATGGCACTGTTTGATCGACTATAATGACGTAATGTATTACTCGTAATGGTCGCAAGCATAAAACAAAAGAATATCATCAACAAAATTTTAATTGGTTTGAATGGCTTTACTTTAACAACACCCTTTTTGCTTACTCAAAACCAGCTCTGTTCACAGTAACCCGTTTTGTTGCATGTTCCTTTAAATGCTAATGAGCTCTGCTCACTCGCCCCTCTCTTCTGTGGGGTGATGAGCCGTCCTGTTTACTTTAGTCCCAGTTAGCCGCGAAACTTGCTAACTAGCATATTATTAGGAATGGCGATTTGCAAAGATTTATTAAAACCCTTATGCTCACTTCTTCTGTAGCTGAAGCTGCATCACAATGATTTGCGTGAACATAGACGCATTTAGGCAGATCGGGGATCAGCATATTCCTTTCAAAAATGAAAGTAATGTTAATCTTTTACGTCTTCAGCGGCTCAGATGTACGGAGTAAATGACGACTGCTATGTTCATTATTACATCCAAAAACAGAACACCTCAGACGCTTAGGAGACATTCTTGTCTACTTCTGCTCCGGCATCGAAACAATGGCGGACTGTTTACAGCTCACTCAGGGCGGGTCTAAGGTAAGACGGCAGTGTCAGTCAACAATTGTGGGAGCGGCCTGGGTCTGTGTGACGTCACACAGCCAAGATGCTGAGAATGGCTTGATTTGAAAAAAGGAATATTATTTAAAGGGATTAAATAAAAACCACCGGGATTTTTAGCATAATAGGGTGGTTGTGTACACACACTGCCAACACACATTTATGTTCAAACAACATGTAAAAGTAAATTTTGCATCCGATGACCCCTTTACATTTACTTATTCTAAATGCTTTTTTTTTCATGGTAGTTGATCTACTTTCTATTATGAATTACTTATAGCTCAGCAAGCTCGAGTTTCAGAGTTGCTTCCACAGCACTCATCATCATTCCCACACAGGCTTCGCACGCGCACGACAGGTGATTCGTTAAACACAGATTGGACAAACGTACCTCTCTCTGCTATTCCAGCACAAGCGTCTGTGTGTGTTTAATACAAGTTTCTCTCTAAAAGCTGAGATAAGGTAATTTGTGCTAATTGCTATTCATATGGATAGCAGCCTCGTTAGCAATGTGCACATACCGGAAGGCGTCTGCCACTGCATGAGCGTTAGCTGTAATTATTGAGAGAGTGAGGGACAGACGCAAAGACAAAAGTTCTCTGATGGTCTCCTCTGGCCTCGGTTACACCATAATGAATGTTATTCACATTATTTCTGTGTCTTGTGACTCTGTCAGCGCTCTCACAGAGGTGAACTGGAGATGAAGTGGATTACTGGGGGTAAAATGTTATGTCAGTCAACCACAAGTTAAATTATAGAGTAATTTTATAATACAGATCTCATTTAGTTTTGTCAGGCTCTCATTTGGGCCTATCATATTGCTAAATCATTTTAACAAAATCAATTTTGGTCAGTAGATTAGATAAACCATGATATACACAAATAGGATTTTCCTTGTGAGAGTTAATATAGTCATCATTCAGCCTGAATAATCAAGCGCAAAGCAAATTGCTGAGAATAATGTGTGGAACTAATCATATCTGATGAGTTTATGTTGCTGTTGTGCCTCTGTCTGATAACCTGTCTGCATTTGAATGCTGAGATTCATGCCGGTTGTACTTTCTGTGTTTGATTGATGGATGTTTTCGCACTCATTCAGGTTTAGTGTTCTTTGAAAGCTTTCTGACAGAGCTGAGATTGATAACCAGAGAAAACAGTGTCCCTCTGGGGCCACCATAGCAAAGTAGTACTAGTAGCGAAAGTCTGCGGCTGTGTCTGAAACAGTAGTACTGTGTTAAAAAGTACTACTACTAATAAGTATTATGTTAAAAAGAGCATGTTCTATTAGAGTGTGAATGTAATCTGGATGTACTACGTCCGTCATGTTGTCATTGTCGTGACATACCAGCATTAGTTGAAGTGCTACATGACCATTCATATTATTTTCAGTTGCAAGGTCTGTTCTTCATCAAAAAAATATGGTATTTAAGCAAAATAAGAAAAATGTACACATCTTCATTCTGTTCAAAAGTTTACACCCCTTGCTCTTAATGCATTGTTTTTCCTTCTGGAGCATCAGTGAGCATTTGAACCTTCTGTAATAGTTGCATACGAGTCCCTCAGATGTACTCAGTGTGAAAAGATGGATCTCAAAATCATACAGTCATTGTTGGAAAGGGTTCAAATACACAAAAATGCTAAAAAACCCAAAGAATTTGTGGAACCTGGAGGATTTTTCTGAAAAAAACAAAAAAAAGAATCTAGCTGTGGGTCATTCAGGTAACAAAACAGTATTAAGAATCAAGCGTATGTAAACATTTTAACAGGGTCGTTTTTATAAATTCAGCTATTAATATCTTATTCAGGTCAGTACTAAATAAAAAATAACATGCATTTTGCATGATCCCTCTTATTTTGGTAAAATAATTAACATTTTGCAGATTCTGTGAGGTATGTGTAAACTTTTGACTTCAGCTGTATTTTGCTTGAGTCTGTAGTAAGACAGTATCAAATAGTGACAGATTTATATCTGCATGTAACGTGAATATTTACCTACATTCATTCAACTCAATATTCAGTATTACTCTGTGAAAATGAATAGTTGTTACCTTAAGAAGCTTTTTCTATATGACCTGACTGGAAAAGTTCTTTTGTTAGTGTAATATAATATATTTAGGCTGATTTAGCCATATTAAATGGTATTTTCAGAGTTAGTAATAAAACCAGTTGATTTAGAAGTCACTAAATGAAGCACATATTTAGGTTACCCGACAAACCATTTTATATTGTACTTACCTGATCTTGTATTTCTCATCACAGTTCTTCAGCTGAAAAGTCTCAACTCAGACTCACTGGAAAAACATGTCTGTGGTTATATTTTTGCCAAATGATATTACATTGCTTTTTGCACATTTGCACAATTTCAGAGTCAAATGTTCATGAGTGTCACTAAACGTGTGTTAAGTTAAAAACATATACACATGAATCTGGCAATGGTTTATTACATTGGTTGTGGTATGTATTGCAGCAGACCGTAAATGTCTGCTGAATGGCACTAAAAGATTGAAAATAAAGCAAGTGAAGCATGCGTGTCATTTTAGCTTGCTTCTGCAAGAAATTGAGCTCTTTAGTATGATTCGTGTTTCACTACACTTGTACCTGAGCACCCTACCAGGTGTGCTACTGAGCAAGTGTGCTACATTAGAAAATCATATGCATTGAGTTGGTTAAGTAGTGCAAACCTCAAAATGTATTAGTTTACATATCATGCACTGATCTTTTTGAGTTCATATTGTGCAAGGAACTAAGAAACCACGCAAATATATTTTTTCTTCAGCATCCCAAGGATATCTATAGGCCTATTGACAGTGGATAAAAAAGAAAAGATTGTAAATAATAAATCAGCTTTCTTTAGCTGTAAAGAAATTATGTTTTTTGAGGAAAACATTTCAGCGTTTTTCTCCATATAGTGGACTTCTGTGGTGCCCCGAGTTTGAACTTCCAAAATGCAGTTGAAATGCGGTTTCAAACTATTCCAAATGCGGCTGTAAACGACCCCAGCTGAGGAAGAAGGGTCTATCTAGCGTAACGATTGGTTATTTTCATAAAAAAATAATACAATTTATATACTTTTTAATGTCAAACGCTCGTCTTGTCTTACTGTGCCTGTGCCTGTTTTTTTCCAGTTCATGACAGTTAGGGTATGTCGAAAAACTCCCATCTCATGTTCTCCCTCCCTTCAAAATCGTCCTATATTGCTGTTTTACCCTTTATGTTAAAGGTGTTCGATCTTCTTTACATGTTCACTTTGCAAAGTTTGGGGCGGTACGTTGGCTGCGATGTAGGATGATTTTAAAATGATTTTTGAAGTTGAGGGAGAAAATACGATTGGAGTTTTTTGACATACCCTAACTGTCTTGAGCCAGAATACACAGAGTTCAGGGAGAGCAAGACAAGACAAGCGTTTGAGATTAAAAAGTATTTGAATTGTATTTTTTTAATGAAAATAACCGATCGTTTTGCTAGATAAGACCCTTCTTCCTCGGCTGGGAACGTTTACAACCGCATTGGGGATCGTTTGAAGCTGCATTTAAACTGCATTTTGGAAGTTCAAATTCAGGGCACCATATCAGTCCATTATATGGAGTAAAATGCTGAAATGTTTTACTCAAAAAACATAATTTCTTTACAACTGAAGAAAGAAAGACATGAACATCTTGGATGACAAGGGGGTGAGTACATTATCTGTTAAAATTCTTGTTCTGGAAGTGGACTACTCCTTTAAGCAGTGATGAACATCTGAAACATCTCATGCACCAAACATGATATACATCTCCAGAAAATGAAGGGAAGTGAGGGTGGCGTAAATAGCTTGCAAACTCCTCCTCTTCTATAGCTAATGGGTGGGTAATATTATTCAAAAAAGCAACCACTTTAACACATCCGCCAAAAATAGTACAACCTCAGAGAAGTTTGGTATTTTTCAATATTTTCAATGTACTATGTTTTGGGGAACACTAAATCCAATTTTGCATACTATTTAGGATAGTATGCAAATTTTGCCAGCCTTAGGCACCTAAGAGACTATTTTCTATGTATGAATGTACTGTACATGTTTGTGTGTTGAAATTAAGAAATGTTCTTTTCTTTTCTCTTTTCTTTTTTCCTTCTTTTTCATTTCTTTTCTTCAGACACCCAAACAACAACCTCAAGCAAACACACTCACACTCCCACATCTTCTCTAATTTCTGTTGTGTTTTTTGGTGTGTGTCTCTCTTTTGCCTTTCATGTTCAAAGCTGAGTGAATGAATGCCTTCTCTGAGGAATAAGGTGGTGGTGGGGGAGGGGGTCTATAATCAGCATGGCGCTGCGGAGGTGAAGAAAGCGCGGGAGCGTGGTGACAGAACGAATAAAAGAGAAAGAAGGGATTGCATAATTAAATGGGTTTGGCAGTCTCTGGCAAACTAAGATTATTATGATTTACTTCTGGTCTATAAATATGGCACTTTTATCTTTCCTGTGTGGTTCTCCAGAATCAGTCATAGAAGTCACGGTGGCTGATATAAAACATAAACATGCGTGATTTATACAGACACACTAAAACACCTCTCATGTGTTCAAGAAGATGGCTGAATTGATAGGGTAGTGATCATATCCCACCTCTGTCCTAAATAGCCCTTATGCTGTTTTTTACCACACCTTTAAGACCTATTGTATGTAAATGACCTTAGTTATGATAGGCTAACCTCCAAATACTTGCATAGCTGACTCTCTAGTTCATCATTTCAGGCCAAGCTGCTCAGTACTAAATATGCATTTATATGTAAATCATATGTAAATGTGCTCTTGGTTGTCAATACCATGATGATTTGTAAATGACCTCTTTTTTACAAGAGACTGTGGTTTTGCCAACAAGGATGTTTTAAACATATTTTGTTGGCTGTAGAACAACATTCCTGCACAAGAAATAGTCTCAAACATTAACCATTAAAGGAATAGCTTACTCAGGAATGACAATTTTATCATTTACTCACCCTCATGTCATTCCAATTTCAAGTGCGGGTCACAAAAGATTTTTTTGAAAAACATCTCAGTGATTTTTCCTCCATACAATGAAAGTCTTTTAATACCAATTAGGGCTGTCACTAATGATTATTTTGGTAATCAAATCGATTATTCTTATTAATCGAGTATCAGATAATTCTAATAATTTTTTTTGAAGTAATAAAATTAGACCTAAGCGAACAATAGCCTTTAATATTACTCTTATATAATTCTTATATACAGTTGAGGTCAAAAGTTTACATACACCTTGCAGAATCTGCAAAGTATTAATTATTTTACCAAAATAAGAGGGATCATGCAGAATGCATGTAATTTTATATTTAGTACTGACCTGAATAAGATATTTCACATAAAAGTCATTTACACAAGAGAAAATAATAGTTGGATTTATGAAAATTACCCCGTTCAAAAGTTTACATACACTTGATTCTTAATACTGTGTTGTTACCTAAATGATCCACAGCTGTGTTTTTTTGTTTAGTGATAGCTGTTCACGAGTCCCTTGTTTGTCCTGAACAGTTAAACTGCCTGCTGTTCTTCAGAAAAATCCTTCAAGTCCCACAAGTTCATTGGTTTTTCAGCGTTTTTGTGTATTTGAACCCTTTCCAACAATGACTGTATGATTCTGAGGACATCTGAGGGATTCAACTATTACAGCAGGTTTAAAAGCTCACTGATGCTCTAGAAGGAAAAACGATGCATTAAGAGCCAGGCGTGTAAACTTTTGAACAGATGTGTACAGTTTTCCTTATTTGGCCTAAATTTCTTCTTCTTCTTTTTTTTTCATTTAGTACTGCCCTTTAGAAGCTACAGAATATACTGTCCATGTTTCCCAGAAAACAAAATAAGTTAAATTTATCCTGATCTTCAAATTCAAAAAGTTTTCACCCCCCAGCTCTTAATGCATTGTGTTTCCTTCTGGAGCATCAGTGAGAGTTTGAACCTTCTTGCATACAGTAGTTGCATATGAGTCCCTTAGTTGTCCTCAGTGTGAAAAGATGGATCTCAAAATCATACAGTCATTGTTGTATAAATATAAACCCATTATGCAAAAATTGAGTTTAAGATGCTTCACATGTTCATAATAACAGTTTGTGCGGAGCTGCTCTGAGAGAAGCACGAATGTAACCCACAGGCATGTAAATAAATACAGAGCATATATTAAACCTGCATCACATAAATTTATTTAATTGAGTCATAGCGTTTGTGAATTCACAATAGCATTATGCTTTATTATAATTTAAATAGGTTTAATATAACATGCAGCCTTGGAATGCGGTCTAACAATGCATTTCATAGATTTTTGTCCGTTGAATGCGCCACTTCCTATATTTTGCCGTTTACTCGACACTGGCAAAATGCAATCAAGGATTTTTTAAAATCAAGTACTTGAATTGAAATCCGACTAGTGCCTGACAAGTGAATCCGTATTCGGAAAGGCACGGAAAACAAATAACACGTTTTACAAAGCCACTAAAGGGACATGGTTAGCCGCTTGCTAGATAAAATTTTAAATTTCACTTACCACATAAACAGAGTAAAGAGGGTTATTCCCTTTAGGGCTTCCATAGTTCACCTCATTTCCTTTATGAATACGGCATTTGGATTCAGGCACATCCCTATTGGTTAGAATACTTACTACTGAAGTAGAGTGCAGATTCAGACTTATTTCTGTGTTTTATTTTAACCCTTATGCTATACTGAAAATCCGTTATCTAATTTGGTGTTCCTGGTCAGATATGACCGCCTTACAAAAAATTGCTAGTATTGTTATGCTATATTATTGCCAAATACACAATTCAATGTTCTTGTCAACTGTTTTCTTTCAATTAGCACAGGTTTTCTATTTTTTTTTTTTCTTTCAATTAGCACAGTTTGTCAACCTCAGTTTTTGAGTGAAAAAAGCATTATTTGTGGGTAAGTTTTGCAAAGCTTATTCAAAACCTGTGACCCATAAGCTCAGATAAGAGTTTTTCAACCTCAGTTTTTGAGTAAAAAAGATTTTAAGTGGAAAAAACATTATTTGTGGATAATTTTAGCAAAGCCCATTATTGTGAGACCTACAATTGATCGGTTCCAAAAAGAGTTGTTGTACACTGTCATTAGTGAAGTCAGTGTGTTTTAGTCTGGCATTTTTGAGAAAAAGAAAATTCTCTCTAGGTCAGAATAACCGAAAAACAACAAGGGTTAAGGACGTTCTGCTTTGACATTGTACAACAAACAATTTTAGTACTGTGTTTTTTTGCCACTTAATGTCCAGTGTACATTCTGGGTTTTGACGTGAAATCAGTTGAGAAGCACTGGATTGTGATTGTCTGCGCAATGTACATCAAACTCTTGTATCTGAAAAGGCCAAAGAAAATCCTGTTATCCATGATATGAGTCCTTTAACTAAACACCTCTGTGTATTTGTCTGTGAGTGTTGTTGTGTTTGTTCCACTGGATGGCCATTATCTGAACTCCCCTCTGTCATTCACACACTCATTGCATCATTCTGCTCACCTGGCTCACATGTCAAGAGCATCCCACTCTCTCCATCTCTCCGTTGAGCTCCAGCTCTGCCACTCTTCATTTACCCTCTCTCACCAGCTCTGATCTCTACCTCATGTCCTTTTCAGTGCTCAAAGTAGAAGAAAATTGGCGTATGTACTCTGCTTGTTTATGGGTGTATATTTATAGGGGAGACCAGGGCAAACTGTCACATGCCGAGTTACATCTCAGTAACTTAGTCCAATTATACAGCAGTCCAATTACACAAATAGTTCTTCACATGTTGATTTTAGACACTTGGTTCCAAACACATCTTAATTAGAATGTTTTGATTTCTGAATTTGAATATTGTGACAGTTTGCCCTGTTTTTCACTGTGCCAGTGTTACATGTTATCATTGTTTTAAATACCCTTACGAAAAAAGTAGTTAATTCAAGTGTGCTATTAGTATACTTTATTTAAACTAAAAATAGGAAAGTATACTTTTAGTCTACTTTTTATGTACTTCTCAGAAATGTGCTTTATATACTTATCAGAAATATACTTAAAATGACATTTAAGTATACTTGACTTATACATAGAAAAAGTCTAAATATATTTGAGCTATACTTGTGCTCTGAGAATCCGTGTTTTCATTGTTATACATGAGAGATGCTATTACACATCTTCTGTACAGAATTTCCAAGCTACACAAGTGAAGAAGAAACCAAAACAGATGCTTCCACACTGTAAAAAATGCAAATACATATTTTCCATTTTACGAAACATTCGTATTTGAGTCTCAAATACTAAAAAATGCTATTTTCTTGAAACTATATAAAAACTTTTGTCAGACCAACAAAAGTGCCACAAATGTTGTCCCAACTAGTCAAACACAGTTGTCTGAACATTTCATATTGTTGAAATTTTAAGGCTTTGTAAGTTCCCAGCATGCATTGCAGCATGAATAAATTATCCAGTTACTGTTGTAGGATTATTGTTTTGATGTTTGCTGACTTCATTTCAAATTTTTTATTGTTGTTTTATCATTATTGTTAGTTATTTGTTGTACTGTGACGTAAAGATCTCATCTTTTTAATATTTGCTGATTGCCACCATTCTTGAGGGTTGTGTATCTAGTTTTGAGGCCTAGATGTTTTCAACCACTTATATCCATTCCGTGGATATCTTAATCTTGTAAAATGCTTTACAAACAAAGACAATGTTGTCTACATATTAGACTGTTATTCATAGTGTTTTGTATGTTCAGATATTCATTTAACAAAATATATACAAATTAATACCTAAATGTGGACATAGTGGTATACTTAAAGTATGATTTAAAGTTCACTTAAAGAAAAGGAAAAAAAAAAAAACCTTGAGTATACTTGCAGTATAAAACTACTAAACTATTAGTTTACTGAGACTATACTTCAAAGTGTACTAAAAATGCATAAAAAAGTATTCAATTAGTAAAACTATCAGTATACCTATAAGTTCACTTTTAGTATACTTGCAGTACAAACTGAAAACTTAGATGTAAACTAGTTGTGTACTGAAAGTTTACTGCTGTTATACTTGAAATATACTTAAAAGTGTACTTTTATATACTAGAAAGTGGGCCAATTTAGTCCCAATTAGTATTAAAATAGTACACTTAAAGTATACTACTAGTATACCGACATTTGTATACTTACTACATAAAGTATACTTAAAAATATACTTGAACTTTACTTAAATATACTTAATAAAATAAACTTGAAGAATACTTCTTTTGGTAAGGGTATATAAAGTGTTTTAAAAATTATTTTTGCTATAACTTATGCTATTTATATACTTTAATAATATTTATACATGTTTCTTGGTCATAAAATATATATATATATTTTTTAAGAGTAGTTTATACACTACCATATAAAAGTTTGACCTTTTCTTTAATTAATACTTTTATTTAGCAATGATGCATTAAATTGATCAGAAGTCACAGTAAGGACTTCATTCATTTATTTATTGATTTATTGCGTTTTTTAAAAAAAAAAAACCTGTCTCAAAAAATAGTTTTTTTTTTTTCTACACTTTCATTAAAAGTATATTATGTTTTGTTTTAAACTTTTTTCTACACTGAAAATCAAAAATAAGAAATGTTTTTGAGCCCTAAATCAGCATATTAAAAATATTTCAGAAGGATCATGTGACACTGAAGACAGGAGTAAAGGCTGCTGAAATTTCAGATTTGTCATCACAGGAATAAATTTAGTAAAATATTAATCTAGAAAACAGTTGCTGTACATTCCCTAGTAAAAAGTAATAGATTTAAAATGCATCAAGTCTATCAACATATTTACTGACGTATTGCTCAAAAAAAGTATAAAAATATTGCTATAAACTTTTGAAGTACTACTTGTGCACAATGCACATAAAATATGTTTTAATGTCACTATTGATGAGGATTGCATGATCTTTAAATAATATCGGTCTTTAAATGCAAGATATTTAAAGTGTACCTAAAGATGCAATAGTTCCACTTTAGCCCAATCATATATACTTAAGTATATGTTTAGTTGGACTTCAGCACTACTTCTGCACAATTAAAGTGCATTAAGTACAAAATTATAAAATATATGTACGACATGAAGGTCCTTGGTTCTTTTCTCTTGTCTCTGAAACTTGGTGTAACAATCAGCCATGTGCCGGACTTAAATTAAAAAATGATATTTTATTCCGGCCTTGATGCAGAGTGAATTTCAAACTTGCAGACAAAGCCTGTCCTTCAGGTGCAGAGGGCGTCAGTGCTATCGCATCCCTGTCAGCTCTTGTGCACAATGATCTTGGTTTAAACTCCCTCATCACATGCTTCTCGCTTTTCACTCTCTCCGTCCTGCTGCTATTGATGTGATGGCTTGCAGGAGGCCTTCCTGCATATTTATTTGTGAGAAGTGAAAGGAGGTATCAGTGATACGCTTTGAAGCTGAGTTTTGAAGGGATGCATGTGTGACTGGGTGTCAGGTTCGAGTGAGGGGATGGTTATTGCATGTGTGTGCGTGCTAGTATGTGCTCTCGTAGGGGTTGCACACTTTTTGCATCAGGTTGATGGAGAGCAACTTACGCCCATTGGAGTGATAGGGGTTTGATGTTTAATTAGGCCCTTGGCTCAGACATGTCTGATGGAAGTGAATTTCTGTCTGTCTTTCTTTCTGTTACAGTCTGTGAAACCCTCCATATTTTTATTTTGCTTTGCCAGAAGTATGTGTGTGTTTAACTGCAAAAAAGAAAAAAAAGAAAGTAAAAAAATCACATTTTTAATCAATATATTTGTTTTGTTTTCTATTAAAGATACATAAATATCAAAAACAAGATGAGAAGCAAAATTGCAATAAAATATTAAAATGTCACCATTCATACTTTTTTAGATTCACGCTATTCAAAAGCCATTTTAGATTCTCTTTCTTACATGGAATGCTGTCACGAGTACACTCTTAAAAATAAAGGTGCTTTAAAAGGTTCTTCACAGCGATGCCTTAGAAAAAACATTTTTTGGTTCCACAAAGAACCATTCAGTCAAAGGTTCTTTAAAGAACCATCTCTTTCTTACCTTTTTATTATCTGAAGAACCTTCTTTCACCTTTTGTGAAACAGAAAGGTTCTTCAGATGTTAAGTGTTCTTTATTGAACCATTTAAACAAAAAAGTTCTTCTATGGCATCGTGAAGCACCTTTATTTTTAAGAGTGTAGATGCAGGAGCAAGGAGATTTGAAGCAAGAAGCAAGAATAATTACCGCAGTTTAATTTTAATTAACAAAAATATAAACCAAACACGTTTAAGAACTAGAGTAAAACAGCACTAATCATGCGGCAAACCAACATAGAAATGATAAAAATGGACTAAGAGCAACTCAAAATGAGGGTTATAAATACACTAAGGGAAAAGTTTTTCTTTTGCATTTTCAAAAAGTTTGTATCATCAAGCACCCAAAACACTGTTGTCATATAAATGAATAGCCAAAATGCATGAAAAGTTTTAAGTTTTTAGTTAAAATGGTGTTGTGTAAAACTTTTAAAACAGGTTACAAATGTGGTATGTGTGCAGGCACGTAATGTTTCTTTAATAAAAGAAATCGCCAACTACTGGTCTAGCATGCATAATGCAGTATTTTTAGTCATTTTTACAGGATCTGTGTAAACTTTCAAAAACCGTAGGAAAACTTTTCTATTTTTAGTACAATCTTTGTCAAGTAAACTTACCCTAGCACAGGTAAAACTAGGAAGCACAAACCAAAAAGTCCAATGAAGAGAAACTAAACGTGACAAATGCAAAAATATTTCAAAGGAAATATCTGCAGTATTCCATAAACCAAAAGCAGACAAGAACCATAATTTTTCAAGCTCCACAAAAGTAGTCGATGCAACTTTGGTGTTATATTCCAAATCCTCTAAATGTGTATATACAGTGCTGACAAAGAAATTGAAGTAAATTTTATTTCCTGAAATCTCAATCACGCTTATGCATGGCTTGATATATGAGAACCAATTGCATTTGACGTCTGTGGAAGTCAAGCTATTAATATTTCTTCACTTGTATTAAACATAAGCATTACTGTGCTCATTTAGTTCTCATTTTCCAAGCCATTTCATGCAGTATTATTGTTGTAATTCAGTGGGCAACACTATTTTGAAGATTAACCCTTGTGAAAAAGAAGTACGCTTAAACTTTAAAGAATATACTTAAGTGCAAACTTAATGTTTTCAGACACTTAATTGCATTAATGGCACTGAATTTTTATGTATGTTATGTATTTAATTAGTACACATTTGTAATGATGACATGGCACTTTATTACCTTTAAAACATATTAACTATAAATGTAACATTAAATAACACCAAAGTTAAATTTATAATCATTTACTATCAACACATCATAATAAGTGTCTTTTTAAAGTATTACAAAAGATTATTAGAACATTTTGATTTGAATGTACTTAACACTGCACTTTTTTAAATGTGTATTTAAGTAACATGTTATGTTAACAAACTTAAAGGATTAGTTCACTTACAGATAATTTACTCACTCCCTTGTCATCCAAGATGTTCATGTCTTTCTTTCTTCAGTCATAAGAGAAAAACATTTCAGAAATTTTCTCCAAATAGTAGACTTCTATGGTGCCTGTGAGTTTGAACTTCCAAAATGCAGTTTAAATGGAGCTTCAAAAGGCTCTAAATAGCTGAGGAAGAAGTGTCTTTTTTTTTTTTTTTTTTTTTTCTTTTTTCAAAAGTGTGTTTAACTGTTTAGAAGCAGATCTCTTAGAAGTGGTGAACACCTCACCTCTTTCTGGGACTTTTTCAAACTCCCTGAAAACTGCAGTTGTTAAGCCCCTTCTGAAAAAGAGCAATCTTGATAACACCATATTGAGCAACTATAGACCAATATCAAATCTTCCTTTTATAGGCAAGATTATTGAAAAGGTAGTTTTCAGTTAGTTGAACAACTACCTCAAATGGATATCTGTACAATTTTCAGTCTGGTTTCCGACTGCATCACAGCACAGAGACAGCACTTGTTAAGATAATAAATGATATTCGCCTAAATTGTGATTCTGCCAAAATATCAGTGCTGGTACTACTAGATCTTAGTGCTGCGTTTGACACTGTCGATCATAACATTCTTCTAGAGAGACTGGAAAACTGGGTCGGGCTTTCTGGGATGGCTCTCAATTGGCTCAGGTCATACTTAGAAGGGAGAGGTTATAATGTGAGTATAGGAGAGCATCAGTCTAAGTGGACGTCCATGACATGCGGAGTCCCTCAAGGCTCAATTCTTGCGCCACTCTTGTTTAGCCTGTATATGCTCCCACTAAGTCAAATAATGAGAAAGAACCAAATTGCCTATCACAGCTATGCTGATGATACCCAGATTTACCTAGCCTTATCGCTAAATGACTACAGCCCCATTGACTCCCTCTGCCAATGCATTGACGAAATTAACAGTTGGATGTGCCAGAAATTCCTTCAATTAAACAAGGAGAAAACTGAAGTCATTGCATTTGGAAGCAAAGATGAAGTTCTCAAGGTGAATGCATACCTTGACCCTAGGGGTCAAACAACTAAAAATCAAGTCAGGAATCTTGGTGTGATTCTGGAGTCAGACGTTAGTTTCAGTAGTCATGTCAAAGCAGTAACTAAATCAGCATACTATCATCTCAAAAACATTGTAAGAATTAGATGTTTTGTTTCCAGTCAAGACTTGGAGAAACTTGTTCATGCCTTTATCACAAGCAGGTTGGACTATTGTAATGGTCTCCTCACTGGCCTTCCCAAGAAGACCGTTAGACAGCTGCAGCTCATCCAGAACACTGCTGCCAAGATTCTGACTAGAACCAGAAAATCTGAGCATATCACACCAGTCATCAGGTCCCTACACTGGCTTCCAGTTATATTTAGAATTGGTTTTAAAGTACTTTTACTCATTTATAAATCACTCAGTGGCCTAGGACCTATATACATTGCAGATAAACCTAATAGACCACTCAGATCATTAGGATCGAGTCAGTTAGAAATACCAAGGGTTCACACAAAACAAGGGGAATCTGCTTTTAGCTATTATGCTGCCTGCAGTGGGAATCAGCTTCCAGAAGAGATCAAATGTGCTAAAACATTAGCTACATTTAAATCTAGACTCAAAACTCATCTGTTTAGCTGTGCATTTACTGAATGAGTACTGTGCTACGTCCGAACTGATTGCACTATGTATAATCCTTTTCTATTTTTTACTGTCTTAAATTTATTTGAGATCAATTTTTAAATCATCTGAAAAGTTTTTAAATTCTTTGTTTTATTGTTGTGATATTGTTTTTATGATTATTCTACTTCCTTTTTTGTGATTATTGTTGTTGTTGTTTATGATTATTCTACTTCCTTTTATGTAAAGCACTTTGAATTACCTTTATGTATGAAATGTGCTATATAGATAAACTTGCCTTGCCTTATCTAGTGAAACAGTCGTTATTTTCAAAGAAGATTTACAATTTATAAACTTTTTTAACCACAAATGCTCATCTTGTCTAGCTCTGCGGTGCGCATATACGTACTCAGAGTATGTCGAAAAACTTCAAAATCATCCTACATCACTGTTGTACCTCTTTTTTTGTTTGTTTGTTTGTAAAGGCTGTTTGACCACCTTTGCATGTTCACTTTATAAACACTGGGTCGGTACATCTGCAGCAATGTAGGACGATTTTGAAGTTGGAGAAAATGAGATGGGAGTTTTTCAACATACCCTAACTGTACTGAACCAGAGTGCACAGAGTATGCATGCACATTGCAGAGCTAGATTTAGGTTCTAGATTCTAGATTCTATTTAGGGCCTTTTGATATTGCATTTAAACTACATTTTGGAAGTTCAAACTCGTGGGCACCATAGAAGTCCACTATATTGAGAGAAATCCTGAAATGATTTCCTCAAAAACAGTCTTTACGACTGAAGAAGGAAAGACATGAACATCTTGGATGACAAATGGGTGAGTAAATTATTTGTCAATTTTTTGTTCTGGAAGTGAACTAATCCTTTAAGTGGCCTTTTATTTCATTAGTATTAAATATTTTGTATACTCTCAAGATTTGAAGTACACTACAAATACACATTTAGTAAAATTAAGTGCATTGATTTGTTTTGTTTTTCACAAGGGAATGCATGTGAAATATTTTTTATGTATATTTGTGTAAGTATAAGTTTGTTTCCAAGTTTCCATCAGTGAAAGAGTGTGTGTATGTTGGGGAACTTTGTTGGATAGTAAGCACAATTTGTTCTGAACTTCTTGCTGAACTTTTGTAGGTACTATGAGACCCACAAGAGCACAGGAATCAAACTAAGACAGAAGGCAAGAGAGAGAGAGAGCGCTGAGAACGACAGATGAAGGAGCGATGGAAGGAGAGGAAGGAAACAAAAGCGGCGCTTTAGACTCAATACCCAGAGGCTTTTTAGCTGCAAATAAATATAAAGCCATGCTAATCTCGCCTGTGTTTAAATATGATAGAAAATACAGCCCTGGAGCAGCAACATAAGCTTTCATTTAGCCCAACAGAGGAATCAATTTGAGCTAAGGGACCGAACATATCACACATACACACTTTAGTGCAATGGGACCTCGGCCGTGTGCGGCACAAACATGCTAACACATTAATCCTGCAGTGGGACCTTGGAAATCACATGTACACACAAATACACACAAACACATCCACTCACCTTTTAATTCTCCTTGGTTTTGTGCTGTAAGAACTCAAACAGAGAGGAAACTAACAAAGAATTATTTTTTAGTCTGTCCTTCATTTCACCTGTGAAAGAGGTGAGGTGTATTGGGAATTTTACTACTTTTTATCTACTTTTTATGTGCTTCTCAGAAATTTACTTTATGTACTTCTCAGAAGTATACTTAAAATGACATACTTGACTTAGAAAAAGTCTAAATATATTTGAGCAATATTGTTCTCCGAGAATCCATGTTTTCATTGTTATATAGTAGGAGGCGCTATTACACATCTTCTGTACAGAATTTGCAAAGCACAAGCGAAGAAGAAACCGAAACAACAGATGCTTCCACATGTTTTTAACACAATCATCAGTCATAAAACAACATCAAAACTGTAACGTTATGGAATAAAATGTGACCCATGAAAAGGTAATAATGACTGTCATGCTTTGGAGTGTTGATGGACGTTTTGATTTTCACTCTGAATCCAATTCATAGTCTTTTTTCAGCTTTTTGTTCAAAATGTTGTTTATTTATTCTTTTTTTATTATTATTTCTGAAACTTACCCACATTCAAGTGTTTATAAAAAAAAGAATGCATGAAGCTAGAATAAAATGTTTTTGTTTACAAGCAGATGCCCTGATCTTTCTTTTGACGTTTTGTATGTTCAGATATTCATATAATAAAACATACAAATTAATACCTAATAGGGACATAGTAGTGTACTTAAAGTATGACGTAAAGTTCACTTAAAGAAAACTTATGAGTATGCCTGCAGTGTAAAACTATTAAACTAGAAGTTTACTGAGACTATACTTCAAAGTGTACTAAAATGCTACAAGTATTTAATTAGTAAACTATCAGCATACCTATAAGTTCACTTTTAGTATAGTTGCAGTACAAGCAAAAACATAGATATAAACTAGTTGTGTACTCAAAGTTTATATTATATTATACTTAAAGTATACTTAAATGTATACTTTTATATACTAGAAAGTGGGCCAATTTAGACCCAGGGAGTACAAGTATAATACTACTAGCACACTGACATTTGTGTACTTACTACATAAAGTATACTTAATAATATACTTGAACTTTACTTAAGTATACTTGGAATAAACTTGAAGTATACTTCTTTTTGGTAAGGGTAGTTGTAGATTATATAATATTATATATATATTGTAGATTATATAAATGTATTGAAAATCCCACAGAATTTTTCTCCTCACACCTCCTGATGCATAATCGAAACTCAGTTGGCACAATCATAGAAGTTCATGTTAAAAGTAGGACGTCTAATACATATAATGATTTGTTCTGTTGAGTCTTTTCAGTGAATCAGTTGATTCAGTTCAAACAAGAGACTGATTTGTTCATGATCTGGTCTTGACAGTTAATTTTTAACAACACTTCATAGCTAAAAATGTATCTGTTTGTGGAGGAATATGGAAACAAGCTAGTGATATTTCACATTATTAGGAAAATGGAAAGTGACTTTGATATTCTCTCAATTTAAACTCAATTTAAATATTTCCAAGAAACTCTTTTATTTTAAAAATTAAGTGAAAGAGAATATAAAGAATGACCAAGGTGCATTTGGAGTTGCCATCTGTATGCTTGACAAAATGCTGCAATAATATTTACTGAATGCCATCTTTTTAGTCTGTATAATATTGTCTTTTGATGCGTAAAACTCTCAGTGGAGAATGTCTGCGCAATTGCATTTTTAAGCCCTTACGCAATCAGAATCTGAAACGCTTTATGTCTCAGATCCTTCAAAGAGGCTTCAAGTATGAAAATCAATATGCTGACGTAAACCTGACACAATACTCTGTAGGAGCCTCATGATGGAGATATTTCAACCATCTGTGTTCTCCCTCTTTAACTGTGGTGAGGCCAGAAAGTGGCCTTGGTTACAGAAGGTGAAACTTCTACTCAAATTTCAACTGAACCTATATTTTACTCAAATTTGTCAATATTAAGATATGGAAACTTTGAGTAAGATAATATTTGTTCATTTATAACTACAGAATATTTCACAATCATAGAATTAAATACACTTTACACTCTCATAAAAAAAAACACAAAGGTAGAGAAAAAAGACTTATTTACCCATAAATGGTACCCCAGTGACAGTTTTATACCTTTTTTTCTTAGAGTGCACGAACAACAGAAATTCAATGGCAATTTGAGCTACAATTATTTTGTAGAGTTTCTAAGGGTTTTTATTTATTTATTTATTTATTTATTTTGGTTATATTTTTCCACAAATCATTAATATATTTCAACAGCTCCCGGTGCTTTTCCCTTTACAACAATGTAACTCACTGTTTAGCCATTGTAGTACAAAGTATCATTGTAGAAATTAACTATTTACTGTAGTCATGACTTTCCTGAACATGGCTGCACATCCGCCATTTGATGTTTGGAATAGGAACTACTAATGAATCAATTTTAATTAATCAATTCAAGATCTCAATTATTGTCAGATCATTTAGTGTAGTTCATTTACACAAAACAACAGGCAGTCTTTTTTTTTTTTTTTTTTTTATCACGTTAACATGCAGTATGTAATTGGCATATATATTAATCCTGTAGGCTATATATGGTTCATTCAGTGCATGTATGCACTTTTTAAAAGCGGTGCTGTTTGCACACTAAATTATATAGATTAATATCAGTGGTGTGCTGAAAATGAGGAGGCAAAATACTCATGTTTTTATTATTACTGTCACATTTGCTTTAAATAAACAATACTTACATCATCAGAAAAAAGGAGAAAAATTCTATTTTCGATTTTCACTTTAACAATGTAATCAGTATTCTGTTTATTAAAGCCAAGTATAAATCTCATCAAGTTAGTGTTTTTAAGCATTTTACTTTTTTTCTGAAGTAATAACTCCAGGCAGTAACGATTTAAACAGTATATTTTATTTATGAACTTATGTTCAGCTATGCTTTTTAATAGTTCATTTTTAGCTTTTTAATAGTTCACTTTTAATTTTTTTTTTTGTTTTCCTTCATTTTTCAGATCATCAAAGGTTGGTAAATATTGGTCACAGAAATTTGCTTAAAATTTCATCAAGCTGAATACTCACTAAAAACTCCTACAGATCATGTTTTTATGCCATTTTAAGTCTTATTTTGACATAAAGTAGTTATATCTATGTGTGTAAGTTGTTTACTTACTTTTTTAAATTCATCTTCCCATTTATGGCATTGTATTGTTAATTCAGACCAATTCGCGAACGCAGAATGCGGACAAACACGAGGTGGGATTTATCACGTGAACCAATCACAGCCGAACATAACCAGTCATATCCAATATCCTCCTCTCATGTGACCTTCCCCCATTCATTCTCAATTACCCCCCACCAAACTCACCACACACTTTAGCGGGCATGTTAAAACTCAATGGGCTCAGGGGAGGCAAGAGAGAGACGGACTGCAGTAACTTCATCTGCTGGTGTTGCTGTTGGACATGTTTCTTTAGAAAAACGAGTGATTTATAGCTACATTTTTTAATGTTATATTTTGTAATATTGGCTTTGTTTTATTTTTTTACCACAGTTTTTTTTCTCATACATTATTCTGAGAAGGCACTCGAAAGAACGCCCCTGTTATATGTATAGTGCATGTTAGCTTGCCTATTTCGCTCATTTATTTTGCTGTATCCATTTAAGCCCATGTGTCATACAAACAAGAACCTATGCTTCTAACCACAAGTCAAGAGCTGTAGTTTCAGCCACACAACGATGCTGTTCATTGGATCTATGGCTACATTCACACTGTCAGTTTTTGGGATTGATAACTGCCTTTACTTACAGGTGTGAGTCTCAAAATGTCCCGTTTAGACACCAGCTTACAGAAGAGTCTCGAATACTAGGGACTTTAAGCAACAGCTTCCCTTGGAACGGCTACGATGACCAAAAGTAAGCTGTTACACCGCAGTAGCTGACGACGTAAAAATCATTAAGCAAACATAAACAGCAACGCAGCATTCATTTCAGTACAAATTATGGATTATGAGGAGAATGTTTAGGCAATACGTACATTGTTCGTTTCACATCATCTCTAGTCTCAGTGCTGAGGTGCCGTTGCCAACAGCAGACATATCTTTGTACAAATTAAAAAACAATCGTTAAAATTAGCTTAAGTTTAAAACATATCGACACATATTAAATGAAAGACTCATGGTAGAATCGCATACTGATGGAATTACATGGCATAAACTATAAAACATAACATTTATCTACCTAATCTGTCACGTTGTAAAGACTACGGCAAACCAGCTGTTATCACATGGCTACAGTAGAACTTCAAGAAGTGGCAGTTAAAGTCGTGAACGCGCAATATGACGTCGGAATGCTGTTGCCGTTCCATCCGTGGCTGCTGCTTAAAGTCCCTAAACTGTCTGTATGAACGTGCAACGGCAGTCAAGCCCATATTCCTTACCAGTAGTCATAGTGACAGTGACCAAAACAATTATGAAATATGTGGTCGTCCATAAAGCTTAAAGTTTTAGCACTTACTGACACGACAAGAGTCCAATCAAGCCGCAAGTTCATCCATCAAATCGTCATTACCGACAGCAGCTTTTAAATTTGAGTGGAGAGCAGAGCATTTGAGTCGCGGGCAGAACACAAAACTGACGGGAGGGAGCAGCTCCGGTGGAGACTGGATATAAAACTTTCAGATGACTCACAGCTCATTTCTCCGTCAATGTAAGTTACCGAAAACACACATGAAAGCACGTAACAAACGGTAGACGTGCGTTTGTGCGGCAGAGCGGCTCTCTCGCAGTGAATGACCTTACGGACAACTGCTGTAGTTGTCTAGTTCTGTTCCGTTCACACAACGCGTGTGTTCCGAGAAAGCGGTTGTGAATTCTGAAAATTTACGGTTTGAGTTTGGTTATAGAATGCGGTTGTCACACCCGTAAGTAACCGTTCTGTGTGTAAACGTAACTGTCGGTATTAAGGACTCAAATACAGGACTGACAACCATATTCTGCTGCTGTGTGAACGTGGCCCATGTTTTCGGGAAAGACAGAATTGTCAAAATATGTTAGTAACGACTGAATTTGCGACCATAGTTAGATAATACACCACTGATTGGGTGGACTCCCTGTCAGTCTGGATAATCCAGCCCCATTCGGACAATCATGAGGCCTTGCCTCAACTAATCTATTTCATCCTCGAGGAAAACGTCTCCTTGCTACATCTCTCTCTCTCTCTTTCCTTCTCATTTTCTGTCTGTCACGTTTGTTCTCCTTTACTGGGCTGTTGTTTGTTCTTGAACAGCCGTTGCAATATTAGAGCGTGGAAAATTGACTGATTAAGTAAAACAATGATTATATCCTGATCAAAAGGCTCCCTGGCTGTGCCCTTCTCTCCATCACCTTTCATGCTGTCAGACTCCTGCCTGGGATGCTGAGCGTGTGTGTGTGCGTGCACGTGTTTGTGTGTGCTTGTCACCATGGCACTCGCCTCAGTCTGATGCTCCCTGAACAGAGGAAAAAGATGAGAAGGAAAAAGAAAAGATGAAATGCTTTTGGCAGATAGGGAGTGAATGACTACACATCAAAGATTTGGCAAGGTCCCAATCAGGGCAGCAACACTAACCTAACAGCATTGTCTCTGACATCTGCGTGTGTGTGTTTACGAGTGTGTATGTAGATGTGGGCATGTGTGTGTAATTAATTTTAATGAGCCACTTTCCCTTCTGAAGGAGCAGACCTATTTCTGAGTTAACACATAAAATATTATTAGAGGATGCAAATGTTTGTGAACAACACACTTGTGAGGGCTATTTCTGAAAGCGTTGTTAAACCCTTTTAGTAGACCTTGCGAAGTCTTAATGAAGCTAAACTTTATATATATATATATATGTATATATATATATATATATATATATATATATATATATTATATATATATATATATATATATATATATATAAATATATATATATATATATGCATACTGTTGAAGTCTGTGGAAGAAGTCTGTATAGTTTAGTTTGTATGCAGTGTGTGTGTGCATGTTAAACTGTACCATTTTATCAGTCTTTTGCTATCTCAGATAAAATTTCAATGTCAGGGCTGAGTCCCAGCCCTGTGAATTGTGATTAGTATGCTGTGACAGAGTCAAGGACGGCTGATTAATTACCCAGCATTCTCTCTGATGGCTTAGTGATGTCCTGAGGAAAGATTATCGGCATATGAAATTTTCAGCAGCAGTCATGCGATATTGCCATCAGTAGTCACTCCGAGCAGCACAAACACAGGTAAGCAAGTGTATCATATATGAATTCATTTTTCGAAATGTCATAAGGTCATCGTAGACAGTTTCCATAAGCCAAAGCTAGAGAGATATGAAGTACTGTGAAACACGCAAGTTCCCATCAGATTATTAGTGCCGGTCAAAACAAATAAAGCAGAAACAGCAGCTTAATTTAATGAACTGATGAGCTGATATTAGGTTATGCAGTTTCAAATGGCATACAATATTAGGCTTGCGTATATGAGGGTCACAGGGTGGCTTGGCCATGAATTTGTTTCATCTAAACAGCAAAGAGATTTAATGCAGAGCAAATTGAGACATTTATTTAAATCTGGCATATAGTTTGATTTCTGTTTTTGTAAGGCAAAATCAGCAGGTTTTGATAGCTTAGTATGACATGTTCAATAATGTGCCTTTTGCAGTGAATTCATAATATCCAACAAAGTTATGACAGCGGCAGAACTGTTCAGTTGCAGTCCTGCGGTGTGACTGTTCCTACACTGACTGTCAAATGAATAGGAGCACAGCAGTTGATGACGTGTGAAAGCAACAGTGACAGACGTTCAACTGAAATATTTGTACTAACTTAGTCTATATGGTATGAAACATACATTTCTGTCATGTTAGGATTATTTTATGTAAATGACCTCAAGTTAAAGTTGTGACGAGTCTATGACTTCCCTCTTTCTTTAACTTTGTTAACTGAATAAACATGAAATAAAATATAAATATTAGATGGAAAAAAATGTTAAATGTTGCAGCTAAATGAAATAAAAAAAAAAAATTAAGTTAAACAAATTTCTGGAAATAAAAAATTAATTAAAGCTAAACAGAAATGTTAAAAAAAACAACTACAAAAATAAATGCTGAATAAAATAATATATACTGTAATAGTATGTAAATTAAAGCTAATTAAAATATGAATATATACTATAATAATATATAAACAATACTAAAATTAATATTTAGATTTATACAGCATTACTACAAGAAATCTTCAAGGGATCTTACCCCAAAAATGAACATTTCTGTTTTCATTATTTAGTCACTCTCATGTCGTTCCAAACCCTTAAGACTTTGTTTAATCTTTGAAACAAATTACAATATTTTTAATGTCCATTCATTAAAAGTTGAGGTAACTAAAAATTAAAAGATCCAACAAATTGCACACAAAATTACAAAACAAATGTACAGTATATGAGTTTAATCCAAGTCCTTTGAAAAAATATGATCACTTTATATGATGATTTAATTTAGGCTTTATTTAACTGTGATAACGCTACAGTTTATTGTTTTAAAATATATCAAATTTAAATATAGTATTAAATCATTAAATCTTCAAAGACGAAATATAATTAAAAATGTACTGTGAAGAAAAGTTTACTTAATTTTTATATGCTTTTCGAAGTACACTAAGTTCACGTACAATTAAGCACACTTCTTTTTTTCCTCAAAGGAAGTCTTTGATATTTTGGTCTCTAGACATGGCTGTATTAAATATCATTTGTGGCTGGTACACATACTTAGGGCTTTTGCCGATTTTAGACCTTTGGTGACATACAGTGTGACAGTATGTGAATTGCCTTGCTCAGATAATGTAGAATTGGTTAAGAATTGTGTTATTCATTGTTACCTTTGGCTTTGGTTTGCATGTGGTATTTAGCAGAAAAGGAGACAGAAAAAAATGAGAAAAGAAAAGGTTACAATGAGAATTCATATTCTCCCCCACAGCAGTACACATGCACACATAGACGGCACACAGTCTGAATCGATATTAGAGAGCAGCACCCAATTCAGTGTATTACATGTTAACCTTTAAAATGATGCTCCTGAGCCCCTGGAGGTCTTTGACTGTAAGCCATTCTGGCAAAAAGAACTGATGCCCTGCGGCCAATAGCAGAGCACGGAAGACATCACATGATGGCACATGTGTTATAAGTGGATTACCTCACAGCCTGCTGGGTAAAACAGATTAGAGAAGATGGCTTGAGTAGCAAGCGCAGTGTGGGTGCTGTAAAGTTAATGGTAAACCATTACATGCTTTTCAACACTTAAATACTGTAGACAATTGGTATCATTAAGGCCATGGCCTCACTACATGAGTTTTTCTCTGATTTTGCTGTTGCAGATTAATGTTCGAGGTCTGTAGCAAAACCCTCAAGATTGTAGTCAAATCTGAACTCTCACCGATCACTGGCACACTTTCAACCAAAAAAGTTTTGGTTGAAAAGAAGCAGCATGGACAATATTTTTGATTTTTTGCATTTTTCTTGCATTTTGCATTTTTCAGTCTTCCTACTATTTACACACACCTTGCAGAATCTGCAAAATGTAAATTATTTTATCAAAATAAGAGGGATCATACAAAATGCATCTTATTTTTTATTTAGTACTGACCTGAATATGATATTTCACATAAAAGACATTTATGTAAAGTCCACAAGAGAAAATAATACTTGAATTTATAAAAATGACCCTGTTCAAAAGTTTACATACGCTTGACAATACTGTGTTGTTACCTGAATGATCTGGTTTTTTTTGTTTAGTGATAGTTGTTCATGAGTCCCTTGTTTGTCCTGAACAGATAAATTGCCTGCTGTTCTTCAGAAAAAACCTTCAGCTCCCACAAATTATTGTAAAATTTTTTTATTTTTTTTTTTCAGTTTTTTTTTTTGTGTATTTAAACCCTTTCCAATAATGACTGTCTGGTTTTGAAATTCATCTTTTGACACTGAGGACAACTGAGAGACTCATATGCAACTCTTACAGAAGGTTCATACGCTCGCTGATGCTTCAGAAGGAAAAACGATGCATTAAGAGTCGAGGGGCGAAAACTTTAAAACAGAATGAAGCTGTGTACATTTTTCTTATTTTGCCAAAATACTAATTGAACCTTCTATTGGAAAGGGTTCAGATACACATTTGTGGGCCCTTAAGGATTTTACTGAATAACAGCAGGCAGTCTACCTGTTTGGGACATACAAGGGACTTGTAAACAAAAATAAATAAATAAACAAATAAATAGAGCTGTGGCTCATTCAGGTAACAACACAGTATTAAGAATCAACCTTATGTAAACCTCTGAACAGGGTCTTTTTTATAAATTCAAATATTATTTTCTCTATACATAAATGTCTTCTATGCGAAATATCTTATTCAGGTCAGAAAAACGAAATAAAAAATTACATGCATTTTGTATGGTCCGCTTTTATTTTTGCAAGGTGTAAGTAAACTTTTGACCTCAACTGTACAATATGTACTAGAAAGAAAAATAACAGGTTTGCTGCTCAAGAAGCATTTTTTATTATTATCAATGTTAAAAACATTTGTGTTGCTTAATATTTTTGTGAAAACTGTAATATATTTCTATCAGGATTCTCTGATGAACTTTGATGAAGTTTAAATAAACAGTTTATTTGAAATGTATGATATATCTATGTAATGATTGAAAAGTGTTTACTATTACATTTGATCAATTTAATCTGCATTTGGTAAATAAAAGTATTAAAAAAAAATATATATATTCATTTCATTAAAAAAAAAAATAAGATCTCCCAATGATAGGTATTCAAACTTTAATAAGATTTTTATTTTATTATTATTTTTTTTATTATTATTAACGTATCTGACACTAAAAAGATGACACTGTGCTTTATTTGTTTATAATGGATTTTTGTCAAAAAATAACCCAAGAGGAAAATGTATAAAACTTAAGACACTGTCTTTTCTGGCACAGTCTTAAGATCAGTTGCCTGTTTCAGTTGCCATGTGTATTTATGTGAGAAACAGGTATTGGTATTGCTATTACAGGTATTAGGATGCCTTTTGGCCATGAACTTGTTTGCTGTACACCTTGTTTCCATTCTGTTGCTTAGACAACAACACGACTGATGTCAAGAAAGACTGTTGTGTAATATAACAGTACAGTGATGTACAAGATGTGCCAGGATAATGTATGTCCATGTAGTCGTGTCTGTGTAAAGAAAGAAATGTTTAGCTTCGACATTCCACCTTTTTTTCAGTGGAATGTGGAGCATGTTCGAAACGATGGATGGTTGGAAGCATGTCAGCCTTGTGTTTCCCCATCATAATCATTTATTGATTGGAGAGCACAGCTGATAAAATGTCATGCTTCGCTTGTGTTGTTTGTAATTAGGGCACCGAAACCGTCTGTCTCTGTCTTAGAGGCTGCAGGCTAATAGAACAGAATTTCCCATGTTAATCCTGCAGAACATTCCACAGAATTACAAAATGACAATAACGAAGCACTGCAGCTTTGACATGCACTGAACAGAATACTATTCTATCAGTATGTGTCTTTTCTAGTAATATATATGTTTGTTTGTTTGTGTGTGTGTGTGTGTGTGTGTACTTGTTTTTGCTACATTGTGGGGACCAAATGTCCCCACAAGGATAGTAAAACCTGAAATTTTTGACATGGTAAAAAAAATGATTAAAAATAGTAAATGATGTTTATCTGAAAATGTAACGATGCAAACAGGTTTTCTGTAAGGGGTAGGTTTAGGGTTAGGGTTGGGTGAGGGGATAAACAGTATCGTTTGGTCAGTATAAAAACTATAGAAGTCTATGGAAAGTCCCCACAATTCACAAAAACAAACGTGTGTGTGTATGTGTGTGTGTGTGCACTACCATGCTGAAGATTTTTTTGATGATTTGAAAGTCGTCTCTTATGTATGGAAGCTTATTTCTGCAATGGAATTAAAAAAAAATCAAGGTAATTGCAACTTTTTATCTCACAATTCTGACTACTTTCTCAGAATTGAGAACATTTCTGAGAATTTCTCTGAATTTCTGACCTTTCTGGGCCTTGAACGTGTCAGCTGCTGTCTATGCAGGGTCAGAAAGCTCTTAGATTTCCTCGAAAATATCATAATTTGTGTTCTGAAGATGAACGAAGGTCTTACAGGTTTGGACAGACATGAGGGTGAGTAAATAATGACAGAATTTTCATTGTTAGGTGAACTATCCCTTTAAAAGGGTAAAAAGAAGAGGGTAGATATACTTAATATTTTCCAACCGCCTTATTTGCAGCATGGTGATATGACCATTCACTGAGCTTCAGCCTATATTAGACAGTGAAACTGGGCAGTCTTGTTCAGGCTTAGGCCAAAAGATATGGTATGGATTCAGAAGCATTTTATTACATCCAGCTGAGGTCAAAAGTTTAAATACACCTTGCAGAATCTGCAAATTGTTAATTGTTTTACCAAAATAAGAGGGATCATACAAGATGCATGTTATTTTTTATTTAGTACTGACCTGAATAAGATATTTCACATAAAAGACATGTACATATAGTCCACAAAGGAAAATAATTGTTGAATTTATAAAAATTACCCTGTTCAAAAGTTTACACACGCTTGTTTCTTAATACTGTGTTGTTACCTGAATGATCCACAGCTGAATGATTTTTTGTGATGGTTGTTCATGAGTCCCTTGTTTGTCCTGAACAGTTCAACTGCCTGCTGTTCTTCAGAAAAACCTTCAGGTTCAACAAATTCTTCGGTTTTTCAGCTTTTTTGTGTATTTATACCCTTTCCAACAAGGAATGTATGATTTTGAGATCCATCTTTTCACACTTTTGAACTGAGGGACTCGTAAACAACTATTACAGAAGGTTTGAATGCTCACTGATGCTCCAGAAGAAAACACAATGCATTAAGAGCCAGGAGATGAAAACATTTTGAATTTGAAGATTAGAGTAAATTCAGCTTATTTTGTCTTCTGGGAAACATGTAAGTATCTTCTGTAGCTTCTGAAGGGCACTGCTGAATGAAAAAAAAAAATTATATTGAGGCAAAATAGAAAAAATGTAAACCTTCTGTAATAGTTGCATATGAGTGTCTCAGTTGACCTCAGTGTGAAAAGAACCAAAGATTTTTTGTTCAGGACAAACAAGGGACTCAATAAAGCTTATGTAAACTTTTGAACGGGGTCATTTTTATAAATTCAACTGTCGTTTTCTTTTGCGGACTAAAAATGTGAAATATAATGTGATATTCAAATCAGAGCTAGCCTTAAAAAAAAATAACATGCATTTTCTATGATCCCTCTTATTTTGGTAAAATAATTACCATTTGCAGATTCTGCAAGGTGTATGTAAACTTTTGACCTCAACTGTACTATATGTACTGAAAAGAAAAATAACAGGTTTGGAATGACATGAGGGAGAGTGAATAATGATTGTGCTTTGCATTTACCTGTAACAGCATTTTGCTGATACTGTAAGTCTTTTAACGGGCGGATGAAGTGTTAAAGATGTGGTACGATCGACTCTCGCAATCTAAACCAACAAGCTGTCACAGTCGAGCAGCTGAAGCCTCTGAATGTATTAGTGAAGAGACAGACAGTGAAGCAGGCTCATTAATTATGTCTCGACATTGTGTTTCATGTCAGTCTCCCATCAGTGAGGGATTATGGGTAAGTGTGTGTTTGTTTGTGTATACCAAGAATTTTGACAGCCGCCTGCAGTGCGTACTACCATAACATGTGGAGTTGTCATCGGGGCGAATCCCCTTTAGGTTTGTGTGCGCGCGATCACTTATACATATGCTCACGGAGATCATTGAATCCTGAAGAGCTTTCTAATGCACTACATATGTCTCTGCGTGAATGTGACATGTCTTATGTTTTTGTGATGAGGCATAATTGCCCTTGGCGAACAAATACCAAATGTTTCCCTGAATGGAAAGTGTCATAAATGAGACAAATTTGTGTGATAACTCATCAGAGATGGGACAGAATGATCTCATAGTATTATTATTTATGATTCACAGTGACAGGACAGGAATATGATTATAATCCAACATGTTTATAGTCCTGTGATGAATTTTTTATCAATCTATTATTCACTGTGGCAGCTTTAGAAAACACTTAATGCTCAGCATGAGCCTTTTATTCTGGAAACGATGAATTAACCATTAAATCAAACATTTAAATGCGTCTGAGTGTTGTAGCTCCATCTGCATTGCATGAGAGATTTTTCAGCACTTGTATGAACTAAGCTGCACTTGTGTTAATTAGGTATGTAAGTATTTGCATGTATGAAGATAAATGATTTGCTATCAGAGTAGCATGTTTTATGTATTAAAACCATTTTGTTAAAACCATATGTAGGTAAATACACTATCAGTCAAATGTTTTTGAGCAGTAAGATTTTTAATGTTTTTTTTTTTAAAAGAAGTCTCTTGTGCTCACTAAGCCTGCATTTATTTGATCCAAATTACAGAAAAAACTGTAAAATTTTGAAATAGTTTTACTATTTAGAGTAACTGTTTTTTATTTGAATATATTTTAAATTGTATTTTATTCTTGAGATTTTAAAGCTGAATTTTTAGCACCAGTCACATGATCCTTCAGAAATAATTCTAATATTCTGATTTGCTGCTCAAAAAACTTTTATTATTATTATTATTATTATTATTATTATTATTATTATTATGTTGAAAACAGCTGAGCAGATTTTTTTCAGGTTTCTTTGATGTATAGAAAGTTCAGAGGATAAAAATCTTCTGTAACATTATAAATGTCTTTATCATCACTTTTGATCAATTTAAAGCATCCTTGATAAATAAAAATATATAAAAATATTAATTTCTAAACCGCCTCCCCCCCCCCCCCCCCCCCTCCTGATTTAAATATTGCTAATAATAATAATACTCAATATTCCTTGAACAGCAAATAAGTCAAGTCAGAATGATTTCTGAAGGATCATGTGACACTGAAGACTGGAGAAATTATGCTGAAAATTCAGCTTTGTATCACAGAAATAAATTAAATTGAACATTTTTAAATATATTAATAGAATACAGCTATTTAAACATGTAAAAACATTTCACAATATTACTGTTTTTAATTGTAATAAATGTGGCTTTGATAAGCATAAGAGACTTTTTTTTTTTTTAAATTTATACTGTAAAATGATATCTTACCAACCCAAACTGTAGTGAACATTTTAATAAATGTTATTATATATATTTTTTCCTCACTCACATTTCATCATTGCATTTTCTCTGAAAACAACCGGAGGACTCTTGTAACTGGCCTGACAGTTTTTGAAACACCTGAAGACATTGAGTTTTAACATCCTCTTCAAAAGTCTTCGAAAGTCTCTTCAAACAGCACGGAAAAGTTCTCAACAAAACTCAATCGCAGTCAAACCAGCCAAACCTACCACTGCGAGAGTCTTCACACAGCCAAGAGTAGACATAGACCACTGATTTAACTACTCTATTGCAACATCCCTGTTATATCGCAGGTATTAAGTATGTCAGATGAAGAGAAGGAAAACCGAATCAAGGAACCCCAAAAATACGGATGTAAATCAAAGCTAAGGACCCAGGGGATATGGTATGATAGAGAGAGAAATACAAATGGATTTATTGGAATATAAAAGTCATCATGTTCTTTTTTGTATAATTTCCTATTTCTACAAAAACGAGACCTTCCGCTTTTCAACGCTGTACCCAGTTTGACTCGAGCTCCTTGAACAAAGTGATGTATTTTTCAGCAGGTGCTTTTTTCCCTCTGTGTTTGAAGATGGGCTCTTTTCTCTTTAATAAGAAACGTTCTCTAGTATTAATATGGAAATGAAGTGATGTTAATAATATAAAAAGTCTGTCTCCAGTCAAGTCTGAGCCAATAATTAAGTCCCCAGTGTAGGCAGACAGAAATGTGATGTGTGTGTGTGTGGGCGCATATGTGGGTAACTCCATTGTTGTTCATTTGTCCCTGTTTTTTTCTTGTCTACATGATGTGTTGAATTGTGTATTCTGGTATTTTAGATAATGCTTGCTCCTATTTAGATAAAACATAAATGATAAAGCATTTATGGCTGGGGTCTTGTGGAAAAAACGACTGATATGAGGCACGTTTCAGGAATCAGGCTCGGCTGGAAGCCTTGAGATACTGACAGCAGCGTAATGAGTACTGAGAGGAGAGCAGAACCGATCCATACGTAGGGCACATGAGCGTGCACAGACTCTGTCCATTCTTCTCAAGGAGAACAGAAAGCGGACTCCGTTCAATGACAAAGCAGACTTTTAGGCTGTGTCTGGAATAGTATGTTATAAGGCTGAAATTGAGTGAACCCAGTAAAGCCTACTGTATCATATGTGACCCTAGACTACAAAACCAGTCATAAAATTGAAATCTGAAGGCTGAATAACCTTTCCATTGATGTATGGTTTGTTAGGATAGGACAGTATTTGGGCGAGATACAACTATTTGAAAATCTGAAATCCGAGGGTGCAAACAAATCGAAATATTGAGAAAATCAACCTTAGGTTTTTCAAATGAATTTCTTAACAATGCATATTGCTAATCAAAAATTAAGTTTTGATATATTTACGGTAAAAAAATGTACAAAATATCTTGATGGAACATGATCTTTACTTAATATCCTAATGATTTTTGGCATATACGAAAAATCAATAATTTTGACCCATACAATGTATTTGATAAGTGATCAACATGGATTTGAATTTTTTTTTTAAGAGCAGGTCATATGGTATTTTAAAGTGTCCTAATTTTGTGCTGGAGTCTCCTACAACAGGTTTAAATGCATCTACGGTCAGAAAACACTAATTTTCTCAGAATATACATTTATACAAGGTGTCATTTCTCAATAATTTCGAAATGATTCGTTCAAAGCTGTTCTGAGCCTGTTAACCTCCTTTGCATAAGCCTACTCTGCTCTGATTGGTCAGCTGGCCAAGTCTGTTGTGGTTGGTACAGAGAGGAGTACTTGAGCAAGTTAGCGAGTGCTAGTGTTGCCAAGTTGGGCTACTTTGCAGCTGCAGGTTGTTTTTCATGTCCACAGGTTGAAGCGAGCCCAATAACCAGGATTGCCAGGTTTTCACACCAAAACCCACCTAATTGCTACTTAAAACTAGCCCAAAACTAGCCAAATTGTGTTTTGAGGGGGGTCGCCCCTTAAAAATCACGTTCCGGGGGATAAAATACACGTTTTTTGTTGGGGTTCCCCTCATAAATTCACATTTCAGGGGCTAAATATGACGTTATTGGGGTCGCTTCAACCAGCGGACATCAAAAACTACCTCCAACAACAGTGTAAAAGTAGCCCAATTCTGTGGGAAAACCACAGAATTGTGGACTTGGCAACACTGCCAATAACGTCATAATTATCCCCTGAAATGTGAATTTACCAGGGGAACCCTGACAAAAAAAAGTGTATTTTACACCCCAGAACGCAATTTTTAATTTTCATTTAATATTACACCTCAAACCGCAATTGGACTAGTTTTGAGAAGCAATTGGGTGGGTTTTGTTGTGAAAACCTGGCAACCCTGGCTACCATTGACAAAGCATGCACCAAAACAATAATATAGTGCTCCAGTCCGTTCTTAAAATAATAACATAAAAACATTTTGTTTAACAATTATGCAAGCAAATCATGCCCACAGCTAAAGTTTAGCTGCTAAATTGTAAACACTAACTGATGAAACAACACAGTTTGTAAACCAAAATATATATATATGTCTATATTATTTATTATTACACAAAGTAATTAGAACAGCGACAGTCTACATTAATCGACACATTCTTAGGAAATAGTGGGTTCACAACGAATTATCAGAACTATTTCAGTAAGACAGCAATATCGTGGTTTACCTGGAAACCTAAAGCTGCACTAGGTATACAGTGCAATATTGATATTTTGAGCACTTAATTGAAAATGTACACATATCAATCGTACTTACAGGCTGTGGTTCGGAGACGCTTGCGATTAGTCGATTAGACGAAAGACGATTAGAAGCCAAAGAAGATTAGAGAAGCAGTCTTCGGTAAAATGACGAGCACAAAACAAAGAGTTTGAATTGTATTGCTGTGGTATTGTGGAAAAATTAATTTTAACTACTGATTTTTTACATTATCATCTTTTGGCAATGAGAACAAAACAAACTTGCTTTCACAGTGCAGAACACAGCATCTTCTCAACATGATGTAAACACACTAACTAGCGGAAGTATTTGCGGGCAGGTCAGAGTGTTCGTATTTCACTGGCAGGCGGGATTATGCCAATGTGTTACCTAGTGACATACATCGGTAACAGGCAGAAGGTTCGAAAATATGATGACTCGTTAAGGCGGTTCAGAGCCGACTCTTTCTTTTAAGAGGCAATATCTTTTATTTATCATGCACTTTTTTGATTAACAACTTGTAGGATAGCTACGAAAACCCATATGAGCCACACACTATCTGGTTTGTTTGTTTAAAAATGCGATATAAACATTTATTTCTAAGGTGTTAGCTGGATGCCACTCACTAGGCTGCTACTATTTGAAGTATTTGTCGTTATATAAGCGGTATACCATTTCCACATATTTTTTAAGTAGGTAGTGTGCAGTATGTACTGCACAGCACACTGCTAGTATTTCATTACAAACATAGCCTGTTGCTCTCCAGTTGCCATTGCTGATCCCTCATTCAGATAAGTTTAAACATCCGTCAAAGTAATGATGTATGGCTCAGTGCTACGTGACGTTTGGGAAAGTGAAGTCCCACTGTGCCTCTGTGCTTGGCAGACCTTTTCTTTATGTGTTTATTTGTGTTTATGTGTTTGTGTTTACTCTTTTCTGAGGCAGATTGGCTTCCCAGGGACCTGCCTGCAGTTTAGTGCTAACAGCCAATTAGGAGCATAGAGCCCGAATACACTAATACGCACAACAACTGTGCCCAACACAAACAGGAAAAAGGATGGAGTGAGAAAGAAAATGGTAGAGATTTGGTGAAAAACAGAACGAGGCACCTCCGCAGGCACCGCTTCAGTCCCTGCCCTGTTACCGTCCTCGTGTCTCCTCTTAGGAAACCTATTTTCCCAAAATGCCTGAGAGAATGACACCAAAGTTTTTTTTTTTGTTTTGTTTTTTTTTTCCAATACCTAGTAGGCTGCCAGCAGTAAATGAATTTTAGGGTGTGTGCACACTTACGCAAAGTCTTTTCCAAACCATGATGTGCCTAATAATACCATATTTTAGAACTTTGATTATGGTGAATTGCACTGAGCTCGGTGGTTGATTTCGGAATTGCATACTGCTGTTACACTCACTATTTCTTCTGTACCTTTGAATGGTAGACATATTACAAGTCTGAATTCAGTCAGTGGAGAAAAAAAAAAATCCAACATGTGGACATAAACTCATATTTTATGGTTTTCTCTTTCAGGTAAAGTATTGCCATGGTAGAGCTACAGTTTAAAAAGAATCTTGCTAAGGTAAGTTAATAACGCCTCCAGTTTGTTGGCACAAATGTATACGGTAAACGTATCAACTTTAACTCTGTAAACCCTGACATATGGAATAATAGTCAGAAAAATCAATTTTTTAAAAAATGGAACAGTTTATTGAGCTACACTATATAGGAGAATATGAAGCTCACACTCAAGGAGGTGGGATTTTATTCAGAGGCCCAAACTGAGCAAAAAGCTCAAATTTGGCACAGTTGCTGACATTCTGACAGCTCTGTGATGTTAGTCATTAAAATCTTTAACAATACAGTAGACTACTTTCATAAAATTAAATTATATCTTAATAATATAGTGATATATTTAGGACTTCATTAGATGCTGGTTTTATCATTCACATGAAAACATGCACACATGCAAAACTGAGTTGGTTTTAATAAACAGCATTTTATTAAGGCATATTAAAACTTTTTCAGCTGAGAGATTTGAAATGTAATAATGTTACTTTAAATATAAATTATATTCCAGTTCTGAATGTCTGCTTTTAATGAGCTCAATCATGGCTGCAACTCAGCTGGGACACATGATGCAGTAAACACTCTTATTAATAAAACTTTATAGAAAACTATGAGCGTGTAATATGCCACACAGGGACTACCAACAGTAACCAGTTTTAATTTCAAAACTCATCACTGTGAGATGTATAAAAGGCTGGTACTCTTTATCGACATGCAGACTTAAAGTATTTATTCATGGCAAGTTTTGGATTTTGGAGAAATTTAGCATTGCATCACTTGCTCACCATTGGATCCTCTGCAGTGAATGGTTGCCGTCAGAACGGTAAAAACACCACAATGTTTTAATGTCTTGTGAAGCAAAAAGATGCATGTTCGTAAGAAACAAATCCATAATTAAAGGCATTTAACTTTAAACCTTAAAAGTTAAATCTCCTGTTGTCCTCTCACATCAGAATCCACATTTACTTTAGAACTGTTCTGGACTGTTTTCACTTGATTGGTGCATATTTCTCTCCTGGTTCACACAAAGCCAACTTTTTTCATAGAGAAAGCAAAAAGTATTTGTTTGCTACAAACATGCAACTTTACACTTCACAAGATAGGCTGGAGTTGTGTGGATTACTTGTGGATTATTGTGATGTTTTAATGAGCTGTTTGGACTCTCATTCTGATGGCACCCATTCACTGCAGATGATCCATTGGTAAGCAGATAAAGCAATGCCAAATTTCTCCAAATCTGTTCTGAACAAACTCCGCGGGTCTGATGACGAGTACATTTTTAGCAAATGTTTATTTTTGTGTGAACTATTCCTTCAAGTATCATCCTGAGAACATCTGCTCAGCTTGTCTTGGCCAGGACACTTCTGTTAAAGAGATTTTTCATCTTGGGACACTCGCAGGGTGTATCATTATATAAGCTGAGAGGCAGACACACAAGCCAAAACGCACCACAAACACTGCTGCGATATTTCACCATCAGTGCTTCACACAAATATTAACACATTCTCATAAGAAAGCATGCAAGCAAATGTGAAGTTTCAAGAAGAGTTAGACAAATTAGAGAAAGAAACAAGGTGCAGTAGAATAAGGAGACAGAAAAAGAAAGAAAGAAAGAAAGACAGCGACATTGCTCTGTGTGAGGTGATGTTACACGGCGGCAACAGAGTGCGGTTACAGAGCTTAGCAGGACACCTCTAATTGCACATCCTACTGTGTATGTATGTGTGTGTGCATGAGAGAGAGAAAGCATGAACGTGTGATGAGGTGCAGTGAAGTAGAGACAGCACTAATTACAGTTCACACTGTGTCTGTTTGAGAGTACTGTGCGTGTGTTTTTTGGCTGGGTGCTTTAAAGTGATGTCTTTTATATAACTTTCCTCTTTGTCTGTGTGTGGGAGTGTGTATGAGTGGATCTGACTTGAGCAAAGTTTGAGGTTGAGGTTGAAGTTGAAGTTGAAGTCGAGTCGAGCCGTGTCAAGTCCTGAACTATGGCTCGTGGGTCTTTAAGACTTCCAATAAGAAATAAAAATAGAAATAAAAATGTTATTGTTTGGATTTCCCATATACAGACAATAAAGTAGTAGGCAGTATCATAGTAGGCTTTGTGACATCACTGTCTTTGTTTTAATAGCACAGTACTTTGATGTATACTATGGTACAGAATTAATTTAATAAAAAAAATGTATTAACATGATAACATCATGGTACTTTTTACATTTTTTGTTGACAGTATAAAAGTGGAAGAATTTATACACATTTAATTTATACAAATTATAAAAATGACCCCGTTTAAAATTTTACATAGACTTGATACTTAATGTTGTGTTGTTACCTGCATGATCAACAGCTAAACTGATCCATGAACAGTTAAACTGCCCACTCGTCTTCAGAAAAAAATCTTCAGATCCCACAAATTTTTGGTTTTTCAGCATTTGTGTGTATTTGAACCCTTTCCAGCAATGACTGTATCATTTTGAGATCCATCTTTTCACATTGAGGACAACTGAGGGACTCATATGCAACTATTACAGAAGGTTCAAACACTCAGTGATGCTCCAGAAGGAAAAACAATGCATTAAGAGCCAGGGGTGAAAACTTTTGAACAGAATGAAAATGTGTACATTTTTCTTATTTTGCCTAAATCTCATATTTTTTCCCATTTAGTAGTGCCCTTCAGAAGCTACAGAAGATACTTACACGTTTCCCAGAAGACAAAATAAGTGAACCCTGATCTTCAAATTCTAAAAGTTTTTACCCCCCAGATCTTAATGGACTGTGTTTCCTTCTGAAGCATCAGTGAGCGTTTGAACCTTCTGTAATGGTTGCATATGAGTCCCTCAGTTGCCCTCAGTATGAAAGATGGATCTCAAAATCATACAGTCATTGTTGGAAAGGGTTCAAATAAAACAAAAATGCTGAAAAACAGAATTTGTGAGACCTGAAGGATTTTTCTGAAGGACAGCAGGCAGTGTATCTGTTCAGGACAAACAAGGGACTCAAGAACAACTATCACTAAACAAAAAAAAAAAGAAAACACAGCTGTGGATCATTCAGGTTACAGCACAGTATCAAGAATTAAGCGTATGTAAACTTTTGAACAGGGTTATTTTTATAAATTCAACTATTATTTTCTCTTGTGGACTATATGTAAACATCTTTTATGTGAAATATCATATTCAGATCAGTGCTAAATAAAAATAACATGCATTTTTTTATGATCCCTCTTATTTTGGTAAAATAATTAACATTTTGCAGATTCTGAAAGGTGTATGTAAACTTTTGACCTCAACTATATATGTATTAGTTTTGATTTTCATATATTGACATGGCAAGTCTAGTTTTAGTGAAGGTAAAATATGTCCTTTGTAATATAGTTAAAAAAATTATTACAAAAGATATGAGATGAGTCTATGAGATGTCCTCTCTAATATACAGTAAAAACAAAAATGTGTGAAGATTTATCTAAGTCTGCTTTCACTCTCTCCTTTATGTGATAAATAGTTAGACATTGACCAGAATGTTGTATGGTGGGTTTCTATGTTCAATATCAGCTGGTGTCAGCTTTGAGATATAGTTTAACGTTAGCATGGGGAGAACGGGTCAGAAGGTTGTGATCAATAGCTAGTGAAGCTTTCTCCAGAACAATGTTTCGACAGGAGAATCAAGGAATAATATTGGCTGCATCAGCCCTCCTAAAGAGAAATACTCTGATTCACTTCATAAGAAACCATTTTTCTCAGCCAGCTGACATGATTTGAAAATGGATGTTGTTTAGCCCTACTAAAAAGCAGTGTTTTGGATGCTAGTCTCCGTCATTAAATACTGTTGTGCTGCTTAACTAGCTTAACCAGTGAGAAGACAGGGTCATCTAGATTCACTAACTACATTTTGCTAGTGAGCAGCATGGCTCAGTTCATCCATCAGCTAAATTAACACCAAACTAGCACTAGCCAAACCTTCATGCCGGTATTTCCAGCAGGGAAGACTAGATTTTGTTACTCTGCGTGTCAAATTTGCTGTCTGTAAAATTGGTTTCCATTTGGATTTTGAAACTTGCTGTTTTAAGTAGTCACTGCTGCTGTTAATGAGCTCGACTGAGACCCTCTGGTGAAGTACTAAGTAATGAAATAAGTATTGAATGATTCTTGCTGTCTGTCATGGAGAAATCAAGCACAAGACTTAACTCAAACTCTAAATTCCCACTTTGGACTTCTGAATTAATGAAGATTACAATGTTAGTAGATAATTGAAGTGAATGGAAATAGAAGGAGACTTCGGTTGGTGGCTGGAGGAACTGTGACAGGAATGAGATGAGAACTGAAGAACTGATAAAATGTAAATGTACCGCTTTAGATAAAGGCATCTGCCAAATGCATAAATGTAAATGTAAGCAGCACAAAATCAACTTTAGAATGCCTTCTGAAGGCTCATTTGACACTGAAGACTGGAGTAATGACTGCTGAAAATTTAGCTTTGCCATCACAGGAATAAATTACATTTTAAAGGGTAGGGGTGCACGGGGCATAAACTAACACAGGGTTAATTGTAACACACATGGTTTAAATATTTCCACACACGCTAGCATAACCAAATTTACGGTATTTACTAGTTGCCATAGCAACACTATACAGAGAAAAAAGGGCGCCAAAATTCAAAAGCCTTTTGATGATATCGCTGAATATTTATTTTACCATAGTAAAAGTAAATTTTTGGCTAAAGTAAATTTTTCTTCTCAGTTTTAAGTATTCATTTAAAATGAGACAAATCTGCTATTATTATAATTGCCAATCTGTTATTTATCAGTTTAGTTTATTAATGCTTGGCAAGTCAGCAGAATACACTAACCACTTTTATATTCCAGTCGCGCTGATGGGGAAAGTTGTCTGCTCTGCTATATTAAACTATGCTATTCTATGACATTAGCCATGTAATTTTCACTATTTACTTTTATGGATTTTAAAAAGAAACCACAAGAAACAGGTGAATAAAGACGGACAATCGATGTTTAATGTTGAGAAATTATTATTTCAAGAAATGTAAAGCATTTTGGCTCATTTATGTGTCTCGTGTTCTATGAGAGCTGTGTTTGGAGGGAGGCATAAGAGGCATTTAGAAGTTAATAACGTGATTTGTTTTCACCAGTGAATCATTTGATCATTTCATTGTGAATGATTCAAATCGGTGTGATTTGTTCAACTCACTGGTTCAGTGATCCACTTGCAGTGAAGTTCACTAGAGTGGTAAATTATAATGGCTTTAGAAGTCATATAGACTACTTTTATGGTGCTTTTGTGTCCCTTTGAAGCACGAAAGCAGGTTTAAAATAATGACAATATTAATTTTTGGGCAACCATCCCCTTAAAGGGTTAGTTCACCCAAAAATGAAGAATAGCCCGTATACATTGAGCTCAGCAGTGATGAACGTGGACACGCAGTGGAGAGATCAAAACAAAACAATGGTCACGAATTAGAAGTACAAAATGATGATTTCTAAATAAAAATGTCATAGGATTTCGATATAAGCCAAGAGGAGACTGTTTTTCCTTTGCTAAAGTCAGGAAACTTTGCTTTGGTTTTCACGAGACTTACAGGCGCATGCGCAATCAATCCGCATGGACAACAGTTAGTCCAAGCTAGATTACAGTGATTATTACGTTTTAAATAGGGATATTTTTCTTACAAAAATGCATTTATTCATCCCCCGGAGCCATGTGAGGTACTTTTTATTATGGATGGATGTACTTTATTGGACTTGTTTTGGACTGATGAAGAGAAACATCCACCCACTGCATTATAAAGCTTGAAGGAGCCAGAACAATGTTTAATATAACTCCGATTGCATCCGACTGAAAGAAGGAAGTCATATACATCTAGGACGCCTCGAGTAAATAATAGGCTAATTTTCATTTTTTGGGTGAACTAACCCTTTAAGCACCTCGTAATGGTTTGACAGTACGTAAATATAGCAGTAATTTAGTACCGTGGTATGACTAATATATTTTGGGTAAGGGAATATGATTTTCAAAGAGTGTCTCAAAGACTAGACCTAGTTTTGGTCTACAGAGTTTCCCTCGAACTCTGTTGTAGGTGTAGCTTGTTTGTGTTGTTCTGTGTTTATGTGTGTGGTTCGCGTTCCACTCAAGTTATTAAACACCACAACCCCAGTGGGACACTCCCTCACCACTATCCCGGTGGGAAACCGCCACGCTATGAGCCCAGCACGCTCCGACACCTTCAGGGCCATGCAAACACACTCCAGAGGTCTACCAGACACACGTAAACGCACGCTCACAATTCACCCGTGACCGGCGCGTGGAGGGCAAGCGCTGGTGTGTGTCCTTGTCTTAGTCTTTGGCAAGGCCTCCTTCCACTCCCACTGGGGCCGCTGAGGGTGTGTATCTGTTTGTGTGTGTGGACAGTCCTGCTCCTCACTGTGCTTGTGAGTTGGGCATCTCTGCGTGTGCGAATGTGGGTGTATGACCGTCACGCCTCTCGTTGAGTTAAATCTGTTCCTCCTCACCGCTCCATACACTACGTGATGGATGGACTGTTTTAAAAAAAGAGCTTCTCTCTCTCCTCTTTCTGGATCTCCTCTTTCTTTCTCTCATATTCCCTCTGTTCATCTGTCTCCCCCAATAGTCCTCACCTCTGTTTCACATTTCAGAACTAGAGAATACATTTCAAATTTCAGTCATGAAGAAGGCATCATTTAACCCTTAGGGATAGTTCAGCCAAAAATGAAAATTCTGTCATTAATTACTCATCCTCATGTCATTCCAAACCTGTAAGACCTTTGCTCATCTTCAGAATATAAATTAAGATATTTTTGATGAAATCTGAGAGCTTTCTGACCCTGCATAGACAGCAACACAACTGAAACGTTCAACGTTTAATGATAGAATCACACGTTTTATGATGGATGGATGCATTTTATTTTGCTTTAAAATTTTGAGCACCATTCACTGCCATTATATAGCTTAGAAGAGCCAGGACGTGTACAAATATAACTCTGATTGTATTTATCTGAAAAAAGAAAGTCATATATACACCTAGGATGGCTTGACGGTGTAAATCATGGGGTAATTTTCATTTTTGGGTGAACTATCCCTGTAAGTTCAAATTAAAATGAAAAAAATAATGCTAAAAAATAATACTGAAATAACACTGCCAGGCTGTCAAGCTCCAAAATTGTTAAAAATGTAATGAGTGTGGGGGAAATGTGAAGAGGAAGTCCAAAAAAGACATTTTCATAGCAGATGTGACCTGCAGAAGCCATGATTAGTATACTTTGTTGCATTTCGAAGACATTCATTTGGCTTTAATATATACTGACATTTCTGAGTCTCGGCCCACATGTAAATTCATGAGAATTCCAAATTATTTAATTACACTATCAGATCAGAGTGTAGTGAGCAGAATTCACCTTCAGCACAGTGGGTCTCAAGAATCAGAAATTTTATTAAGGAAGTATTTGAAAAGTCATGGTCAATCTGAACTGTGTTTTTTGAAGCATCAGTAATTTTGGTGCCAAATGGAAAAAATAATATCCTAAAAAAAATAATGAGTTTCCAAATAGATTGTTGGTTTATTTCACACTGTGGCTCTGTGCTGCAATCAAAACACTGCTTTGCATCATTGCATCCTGACTATTGGCTCAACCAGAAATGTTGACTTGAATAATGTGTAATATATAATTGAGAGAGAAACCCAATCTGACCTCATGACGAAAAAGTGTGGGAACTTTTTCTCAAGACACGAAATAAATACCGCCATGTACGTTTCGTGACATATTCGATGTTAAATGTCCACTGAGTGGTGCTAAAAGAGTGTTCATTTTTTCCCCCCTGAACAGATGAACATACATATGGTAGGTTTTATGTGACGTTGGTTTTGTACGTGACTTGAAATCTCCGTTGAGTGCACTGTAACTCTAATGCTCTGTGACTTTTTAAAATAACATACCATCTGCACTGCACCGAAACCTACCCAAAGCAAATGTGATGTAAAAACACAATCGCAAGCATGCCGTTTTAGCTTGTTTTTCGATCTTTCATCTTTCAGCTCTTTCATTTCGAGTCATGTTTTTCACGGGATTCGTACCCAAAGATTCCGCATCCAATTCCATGCCGGCTGAGCTACCAAGCAAGCTTGTTATATCCAGAAAGTAGGGCTGGAACAATTCCTTGAATATTCGATTTTTAAAAAAAAAAAAATAAATAAAATTTTGCCCGTGTCGAGTAATCGGCAAAATGCAGAGAGGTGGCGCATTCCACATATTAAACCCATTTAAAAAAATCATAATAAAGCATAATGCTATTAAAAATTCACAAACACTACGATTTAATTCAATAAATATATGCGATGCAGGTTTAATATATGTGCTTTATTCATATGCATGTAGGTTACATATGTGGATATCAGAGTGGCTCCGTTCACAGTACTGCTCCACAAACTGCTATCATTTACATGTGTGGACTGCCTCGAACTCCATCTCTTTTCAAAATAAAAGTTTAAACCCTCACTCTGAGTTTACATGTTTTGATGTCCACATATTCAAGAAATTACAGTGGCTGTAGCTTTTCTATCATAAAGACATGTACCAATATTAAAGATTAAGTGGACATTTGAAGTAAATGTTGTTGAGTCAATATTAAACACGGATTAGATTGTGCAGTAAAGTGTAAAAACAATTGTCAGGCCGTTGGCGCCCTCTGCAGGTAATTGTTATAATGCGCAATGCACATTAGCTCTGTTTATAATACATTACATATTTTAACATTTTTGTTCAATAAAACCATATGATTACTAGTTTTTGATACTTTATTTAAACTAATTATTATTGCCTCATTGCTATTATACAGTATGTGTATTTTAAGTCATTTTAAAGGCTATTGTTCACTTAGGTTACAACAAAATCTATCTATATATATATATATATATATATATATATATATATATATATATATATATATATATATAATATAAAATTATCCAATCACTTGATTAATCGTCAGAATAGTCGAGAGATTACTCGATTACCAAAATAATCGATAGTGACAGCCCTACCGGAAAGTGAAACATGGGGCTGTAATCATAACTGTATACAAAAACGATTACAAGTGCTCGCTGTTTTACCACCTCTAATGTTAATTTCTGTTGGAAACTGCAGTGATATGTACTTATTGGTACAGATTTAGCATCTTGCGAAAAGGTTTACACAGGTACGTTTTCATAATGAGATCAGTTAGGAGAAACCTGCTTTTACACCCTCTGGTGGCAAACAAAAACCTGACTGGTATTAAATTTTGCTTTAACCAGTGACACATGAGCAGATTTGATATGGATGCATTTGAGAATAAAACGCACACAAGTCAGCAGTAAAATGCTCCATCTTGCTCTTTTCCTACTCCTTACATCCCTTCCAAACAAACCCCATGAGCCTTCACAAGCTAAAGAACATTGCAGAATGACATTTGGTTTGATGAGCTCAACATTTTCAATATAAATACACATGTATTTATATGAAAGAGAAGAGAAATAGTTCCTTGGTGATGTGTAGTGAGATGTGAATGTGCATTAAATTGCCATTTCTGCTCAAGAACACACACAATATTTGCCTTTAGGCCTGTACTGAATTGCACTGAGAGCTATAACCAGCTGCAGAACAGTTTTTCAAGACCTCTGCAATAAATAAACACGTCACATATGTCCTTAAGTAATCCAGAAAGATTATACAGTACGATAAGATCATAAAGTAGCAATCCAATATGAATGCCTTGAAACATAGTGACAGTGATGAAAGTACATATCAAAAGGTGACTTCCATAACACAGAAGTCTTGTCAGTGTTATTTAGTAAATGAGTTCAACCAACACAAGTTCATTTGTCAACCTTTAATTGACCGAAAAGTGGCTTTGAATGCTTTTTGATTTATTACTTGAGTGTACAGGCAGCATTTAAGTCAAAACTGATGAGAGCGACTCATCTTTTCTCATGAAAAGATGGTGACTGAATCTTAAACATCTCTGTGAGTTATCGAAATCCTGCATGAAAGCACGCAGCACCCATGAGAAAAGCATGGTGAATGTAGCCACTGCTTCTTGTGACCTTGACATGTTGTAGTTTAGTGGGAGTCCGGCTCAGATTTACTGTGGATCTGGAAAGAAAGACAGGCAGAGATAAAAGGGAGAGAGGGGGAATTTTGTTATGTGACATATGCTAAAAAGACCCTGCCACATACCCTCATTTTAAGTCCTCGCCTCCTTTCTCTCTCTCGTTTTCGCCTCGGTTTCTCTCGTCAAATTGAACCATGGGGAAATCATGCAGGCCAGACAATTGTAGTGTTTTCAGATATGTGGTCTACATTCACAAGTAGTTCTCGCGCTGTCAATTAGAGCACCCTTTCTGGTCACAAAAAAAAAAAAAAAAAAAACACTAGAAAGAATTGTTTCACCAATAAAACAAATTGTGTTTCAAACACCAATATTTAATCCTTAAAACAATATAACTTAACTTTTACCATATACCATTATTTTGTTTTTGCTTAGCTTATTTTTGTTATTTTTTTAAATTATTTTACTTTTTATATATATATATATATATATATATAGATATTATTACCTATTACCATAGTACAAAAAAAATAAAAAACATCTCTTTACAAATTGCAGGTTATTTTACTTTTTTATTTAAATATTTAAAAGTTTTTTTTTCTTTTTGTTTTATGTGAAAATCTTGCTAAGTTTTGTTATATTTCTGCTTAAAAGAAACAACACTTTGCCCATTGCAAAATATTTTATTTTAGTTTTTTAACCCTATTTTGCAAAGTTTTTCTTCGCACCTTGCAAATTATTTTATTTATTTTGTTTGTTTGTTTGTTTGTTTTTGTTTTTTAACCTATTTTGCAAAAGGTGTTTTTCCCCCATGTTGTATGTTTATTGTGATTTCTAAAAGCAGATTATTTTTCTTTTTTAATTAATTATTTGCTTTTAATACAAATCTTGCTGTTTTGTTATATTTCTGCTTAAAACAAAACAAACAAAATTTTGCACATTACAAATTATATTTTTTTTATTGTTTTGTTTGTTTGTTTGTTTGTTTGTTTTACCCTATTTTGAAAACAGTTTTCCCCCCTTGTTTTTGTTTATATATTTACATGTATATTTTAAATATATGTTTGCTAAAACGTATATTTTCAGAATATTTAATTTATTTGTTTATTCATTCATTCATTCATTCTTGTTTAATGTGTAAAACTTTGAATTTAAGACTGAACTCTGAAACTGAAATTTTTAAAAAGTGTTTCTCTCTAGATACCAAGAAATCATAATTGCCTGACATAGATAAGTCAGATGGTTAGTCCAGAGGTGGTCAGCCCGCTCAGAGAATGGTCACGCACACACACACAGAACACACACAGTGTGGGATCGCTATCTATTTGGACAGGCTGTCACAACTCTGAGCATAGTAGGGCAGCTGTCTATGGCTGACTGGACAAGGAGCAGAGAGATCACAGCTGGACGGCACACACACTCACACACTTTCAGCCCTCAGAACCCCAGAGACTTTGCCAAGTTTGGCTGTCTGACTGTCTGCGACCTCGTCTGACTGGAAGAACTGTGTGTCTAGTGTGTGTGTTTATTAAAGACTACTTCTGTTCATGTCTTGTCCAGTTGCCGTCTCTCTCCTAATCACACCATCAGATGTATCTATTCCTCATTGAATCCATTTTTCTGTCTTGTTCTCTCTCGAATCTTGTTCATGTGGGCGACAAACAGTGAGAGTTTACATCTGGAACTCTTTAAAAATCTACACAAATGTCAAACAATAATGTTGGGAAGGTGTGCAGATGTTTTATACAGGTGCTTTTTCCCTGCAGTATACCACCTGTTTTAAAGGACCACGTCCCCATTTTTTTCCCTTAAAGAAATAGTTTCCTGTTGAAAAAAACGGCATATGGTGGTAGGTAGGTTTTGATGCTGGGATGCCGGTTTATACTGGTTTATGCTGGTCCAGCATACCAACCAGCATCCCAGCATCAAAACATACCTACCAGCATATGCTGGTGTTTTTTCACCAGGGTTCACACAAAAATGACAGTTTGTCATCACTCACATTCTCTCAGATTTAATCAAAAATATCTTTGTTTGTGTTCCAAAGATGAATAAAGGACTTACAGGTTTGGAAGGATATGAGAATGGGTAATTAATGACAGAATTGTCATTTTTGGGTGAACTATCCCTTTAAAAGTCTGAATGAACACTAAGGTTTTCTACTCCAGTGGGCTTTGTATGACTCTTCCAACCTGTGTGCTTAAGATGGTGTGTGTGTGCGATGCTGACAGGCCTGTAGAAGGGGCTGTCACACATCAGTGCAGCTCCCTCTGTCTCTCCACATGAGTCCATCCCACCTTCCATGTTTCAACTGCTTTCTTTCTTTCTTTCTCTCTCCCTCGTGCTCTCGTGTAATTATTCCTTTCCTCTGTCATCCTGTGTGCGTCACTCTTAATTGTCTCCCCAGCATCGCAACCCAAATTGAATTCTGCACAAAGTTCTCCTCTCCATCTCCCCGTCACTCAGCGATCCCGACACTGTCGTGCTCTTTACGCACACAAACACACACGCAGACCAACCTTTTCTATTTGTAATTAATTACTTGCGATATATACACCGGGTCTCCGTGCGTCTGATGTAAACTTGCTTGTGTTTAGACTTTTTTCCGCCTATTTCTCCAAAGTCATTTTATATTTGCTCTCCGTCTGTGACCTGGTAATGGCTGCGTTTGTTTATCCATTAGATGTGGTCTCCTGTGGTGACAAGATGAACCGTAAGCATGTTGTGCCTGTGGGAGGTGTTGGCATGTCAGCTTTAAGCCGGGCGTCGGCTGTGTCATTACACTCTGAGCTGTACACACACCAAATTCATCCACGCAGGGTGTCCCTGTCAATCCATAAAGCTGAACAAAGCCCAGGCCCGTGTTGCTCTGTCACTTCGTCGCCCGGTCATTAGACAGTTACGGCACTATAAACGCTGCGTCTCGCTCTCTCACAGAGACGCTGTCGGACTCGGCTACACCTGACAGAGAAAGACACAAAATTCTGTTTCTGTCCGACTTCAAGACAGGCGAGCGATACCGTTTTTCCATCACACAAATATTCATGAACGTTTTAAAGGGATAGTTCTATCAAAAATGAAAATTCTGTCAGTAACTACTCTTGTCATGCCTGCCTCATGTCATTCCAAACTTGTGTGATTTTTTTTTTTTTTTTTTTTTCTCTCTTCTGCAGAAACTATATATATATAATATATATATATATATATATATATATATTTTTTTTTTTTTTTTAACAACTGAAATTCACTGGTGACAATATATCCTGTATTACAGGATGGCTTATTGTTGCCTTTATATTTTACAACTTACAAACGTATTTAAAGAAACTAAATTTAATTTTAAAACAAAATTACAAAAAGAATTAACACAAAACACTGTATGCCTGTACATTACTGATTAGCAAAGAATAAACAAAATATTTGTATAATCATATAATGTGTTATGTAGGGAATTTTCTTTTCTTTTTTACTGTAAATTATAAGGTAAATCATAGTTTTACTTGCAAATTTGACAATATAAATATTGAAAATATACATATAATCCATATAATAAAGGGAATTTCCTTTTCTTTTATTTTGTTAAATTGAGGTAAATCATTGCAAATGCTGTAAATTTTACAGTAAAATTACATATAATAAAGTGAATTTACTTATCTTTTTACATAAATTATGAGGTAATTATAGTTTTACTTGGCAATGCTGTAAATTTTACAGTATTTCACAGTAAATTTATATACAGTAAAGGGAATTTACTTTTCTTTTTACCATAAATTATGAGGTAAATCATTGCACATTCTGTACATTTTATAGTATTTGACAGTAAATTTACATGTAAATTATAAGGTAAATCATAGTTTTACCTGCAAATGCTGTAAATTTTACAGTATTTCACAGTAAAATTATATATAAAAAGGGAATTTCCTTTTCTTTTCACCATAAATTATGAGGTTAATCATTGAACATGCTGTAAATTTTACAGTATTTTACAGTAAAATTACATGTAAGGGAATTTCCTTTTCTTTTTACCATAAATTTTAAGATGAATCATAGTTTTACTTGCAAATGCTGTAAATTTTACAGTATTTTACAGTAAAATTACATATAATAAAGCGAATTTCCTTTTCTTTGTACCATAAATTATGAGGTAAATCATAATTTTACAGTATTTCACAGTAAAATTACATATAATGTGATGTTAAACTATTTCATTTTTTATGGTATATGGTAAAATAATGTAAGAATTAACTGGTTTTAATGTAATTGCAAATAAAAAAAATTACAAACAGTTTTCTAAATCTTTTTAATATCACCCACCAGGTAAAATCTGAAAATCTGATCACTCAGAAAAGTAACAGCACACCTGTCCTAAAAAATATTTATATAATCATGTATATTGTGGTATATAGAGAAATTCCTTTTCTTTTTACACTAAATTACAAGGTAAATCATAGTTGTACTTGCAAATGCTGTAAAATTTACACAATTTTATAGTAAAATTAAATATAATGTGATGTTAAATTATTTACTTTTTCACTGTATATGGTACAATAATTTACTAATTAACTAGTTTTAATGTAATTGCAAATTTAAAAATTATTTAAAAAAAAAAATTTTATTATTATTTTTTATTCATTTATTTATTTATTTTTTTACGTTCAAATAATTTTTACTTTTTCTTCCTTCTAAATCTATGGGACTTTTTTCACCCACCAGGTAAAAACTAATAGTTCCTCAAAAAAAAAAAAATAATAATAATAATTGATATAATTTCTGTGCAGTAAGTTACACACCAACGTTTAATGAAGGTTACCAGTCTGTTCAAGCACAAGTAACAATATATTTCTTTTATTTGTTTCGCGATTTAATGTAAATTTAATTAATGAATTAAAAACATACACTTTGAACATGGACCATGCTCTTTGAAAATGATGCAAAAGATTATTTTCAGGTAAATTTATCTTGTTATAAGGATAATTAGATCTTTTTACTGTAAACCAACACATTAACAGCAAATGTATGGTTTCATTACACATTTTTTTATGTTTCATTGATCTTCATACTGTGTCATTAAGAATTGTTTCAATTGCAATGTTTCTTTTATGATTTATCAAAACGGTCATTTAGACTTGAAAAATGAAACAAAATGCTTGAGGAGGAGTATCACAAGTTTCAAGGGCTGTGTGTGTGTGTGTGTGTGTGTAAGGTGCTTGTGTTTGAACCCCTGTGCTTCATTATATCTTGATGATTTTGCTTCAGTGTAATTAAGTACAGCTCAGACCTTGGCACACACGCATACACACTCCACACACACACATATGTATACATACACTTAAACCTATGAAAGAAAGAGCCACAGTGCCATCTATTGATCACACAGCCTGTACTCTCTCTCTCTCTCTCTCTCACGGTAGGTGCAGAGACAGCCTCCTCCATCATGTGGCCCTCGTATCAATAACAGGTAGACACGGCAGCGCTATTGCAGAGGGAGCTTGTTTGTGTTATTGTGAGGCTGTAAATGTGCGGCGAGGGGAAAGAGACAGTGAGGGCGCGTGGAAGTGACGAACAGAGGAAAAAGTGAGCAAGTTAGTGTTCGTTTGAAGGCCCTAAGCTCCTCACATACCTCAGATATACAACTGTATTATTATATACAGTGAAGAAGAATTTTTACATGTACACAAACTCAAATTGAAATTAAATTTGAAAATAAAAGCAAATAGAAGCATTTTTCTTGTGTTCTAAAACCCTTCTCTCTCATTCTCATCCTCTCTAGGACTTACAATGTGTTTACGCTGGAATCGTTGAGTTCAAATTTGCATGGGTAATGTAATACATTTTTATTAAACTTTACAGTTTATACTAGCATTATTATTTATACACTATGATATTATTCATTCATTTTAAATTGTTTTTTTATTTTTATTTTACTATTATTTATTTGTTTATAACATTTATTTATTATACATATTTATTTATAAGATTCTATTTGTTAACATTAGTTAACACAGTTAACTAATTAGTTAACTAACAATGAAAATACTGCTACTGTTTGTATCAGTGTTATTTTAGTATTATTTACATACTATTATAGTATTTATTTTGAACTAGCTTTTATTTTTAGATTTTAGATTTTTATTTTAGTTTTATTCATTTTATTATGTGCTTTTATTTATTTGTTTGTTTGTTTATTAACACTTTAAAATGAGGCTCTATTTGTTAACACAGTTAACTAATTTGTTAACTAACAATGAAAATACTTCAACTGTTTATATCAGTGTTATTGTAGTATTATTTACAGACTGTTATAGCATCTATTTATATTTTGAACTAGCTTTTATTTTTGGATTTCACTTTTTATTTTAAATTTTTAGTCAGTTTATTATGTGTTTTTATTGATTTATTTGTTTGTTTGTTTATTAACACTTTAAAATGAGGCTCTATTTGTTAACTTTAGTTAACACAGTTAACTAACAATGAAAAGTACTTCTACTGTTTATATCAGTGTTATTTTCATATTATTTACATACTATTATAGTATTTATTCATATTTTAAACTAGCTTTTATTTTTAGATTTTCAGTTTTTATTTTATTTTTAGTCATTTTATTATGTGCTTTTTATTTATTTGTTTGTTTCTTCATTTATTTATGTATTAAATAAATTTTAAAATAAGGTTCTATTTGTTAACATTGGTTAACAGTTAATAAATAATTTAACTAACAATAAAAAATACTTCTACTGTTTATATCAGTGTTATTATAGTATTATTTACAGACTATTATAGTATTTATTTATATTTTGAACTAGCTGTTATTTTTGGATTTCACTTTTATTTTTTATTTTTAGTAATTTTATTATGTGTTTTTATTTATTTATTTGTTTGTTTCTTTAATTATTTATTAAATAAACTTTAAAATAAGGTTCTACTTGTTAACATTTAGATTTTCAATTTTTATTTTATTTTTAGTCATTTTATTATGTTTTGATTTGTTAGTTAATTAGTTAACTAACAATGACAAATTTTTCTACTGTTTATATCAGTGTTATTTTTGTATTATTTACATACTATTATAGTATTTATTTTTAGATTTTAATTTTAATTTTAGTTTTAGTAATGTTGTTAGGTTTTCTTGTTATTTTTGTACATTTTATTTTAATGTTGTTGTTTTTATTTTTTTTAAATCTTTCTGGTAACACTTTGTAGTAGGGGTCTATTTGTTAATATTAGCTAGCTATATTAATTAATAATTTAAATTTTAATATTATTTAATTAACATGAACTAATAATGAAAAATCTTTCTAAAGCATTTATTAATGTTAGTTAATGTTAATTTTGGAATTATTAAAATCAAGTTGTATCTGATGACATTAACGCACCTAGGCGGATATGAACTAACAATGAGCAGCTGTATTTTTATTAATGAACATTAAATAAATTAATAAATACTAGTTAATGCACTTTAGTTTAGTTTAGCTTTAATTATTTTTATTTCAATTTTAGTAATTTTAGTACTTCAACTCAAACTAATTTACTTTTTAGTTAGTTTAGGCTTATAAGATGCATTTATCATCTAACATATTTTATTTTATTTCAGCTTTATTTCAATTATTAAAAAAAATTAATAGCTTTAGTTTTAGTTATAATAATAACAGCACCGATTAAGATTCATGCTTCTCAGTGCTGAATGAAATATATATGTGACCCTGGACCACAAAACCAGTTTCTCAAAATTGAGATTTATACATCATCTGAAAGCTGAATAAATAAGCTTAGCTTAAATAAGCGAGTTACAACTGTTTGAAAATCTGGAATTTGATGGTGCAAAAAAAAAAGAAAAGTTTTGATTTGAAGTTGTCCAAATGAAGATCATAGCAATGAATATTACAAATCAAAAACTAAGTTTTGATATATTTACAGTTGGAAATTTACAAAATATCTTAATGGAACATGATCTTTACTTAATATCCTAATGATTTTTGGCATAAAAGAAAAATCAATAAATTTGACCCATACAATGTATTTTTGGCTATTGCTACAAATATACCAATGCAACATAAGACTGGTTTTGTGGTCCAGGGTCACATATTTATTTATAATCACTATTAGCCATCTTGGGTTTTCCCCTCCTGAGCTCGGCGCAATGCATTGTGGGATTGCATTTTCAAAAGATGCGTTTGGTTGCCTTAAAATGTTTTTTATTCAGGCAGCTCACCAGGTTTGGGAACATCCTCAATGATGATGATAACCCATATGTGTGGGAGGATTGACATCGTTTTAAATAAAAATAATACATGCTCAAGGAAACACAGACAGCTGTAGTAGCTGCTGTCAGGAGTTCAGAGCGACGAGGGAAAGAAGATCAGGTGGGATCAGCTAAAAGACACACTCAATATTCTTATTCACATCTCCCGTAACAGGATGTGACAACTGCTATAAAGACTCCAAAACTCAGAAAATCACTCTGTACAAAATCAGACAAGTTTCCTCACTGGACCATTTTTTTTCTTATGAACTTACACGCACATCCATTCTAGCGCTAGGATGTTCCCAAGGCGAACATAGATGGCCAAGTCAAGGTCAGGACCCTATATCCATTTTGGTTAGCAAGAGACCATCAAAAGCGTGAGTGCATCCATTTAGCCCTTTACATAGCTTCACTCCGTCCCAAGAGATGGATGGATAGAGAGATAGACAGGCAGAGATAGAAAGAAAGAGGGATGACCATTTACCACAGCCAGAGGGTCCTCTTTAAGGTCTTACATCATCTCATACACAATACACCAGCTAATGGCGTGTAATAATCCGCCATAAAGACTTAATGTGCTTAATGTGTGGGGTCAGCAGAACACTTCTCCAAATGGTTTCATATGGCAGCACTTGCAAAAAAACATCCAGTCAGATTGAAGGAGCGCCAGGCCATGGCAAACCAAATTGTTTTACTACAGAATCCTCCAGTTAGTAAAGAAATAGTTCAGTGAAAAATTGAATTGTTTACAAGGGTCGGAAATTAACTAGGACATTTTAGAAAAATGGCACCAAAATGAACAAAAATACCCCATATATTCAAGACAAAGGGTCAAAAAATGCCCCTGCACACAGGGTTCCCACAGGTCCTTGAAATCCCTGAAAGTTTGTGAATCTGAAAAAAAAATTTCAAGGCCCTGGAAAGGTTTTGAAAATAGACATAGATACAGGTCCTTGAAGTTGCTGGAATTTATTTTGTGCAAGAAGTTTTCTGGAAAAAAGGAGAAGTCCACTTTCAAAACAAAGATTCACATATAATGTATCTAGCAAAACGATTGGTTATTTTAATACAAATAATACAGTTTATATACTTGTTAATGCCAAACACTCGTCTTGTCTTACTCTGCCTGAACTGTTTTTGTTCTGGGTTCATGACAGTTAGGGTATGTCAAAAAACTCCCATCTGATGTTCTCCCTCAACTTCAAAATCGTCCTACATCGCTGTTTTACCTTTTTTGTCAAGGGTGTTTGATCTTCTTTGCATGTTAACTTTGCAAAGACAGGGTCTGTACTTCTGCAGCGATGTAGGATGATTTTGAAATGATTTTTGAAGTTGAGGGAGAAAATAAGATTGGAGTTTTTCAACATACCCTAACTGTCTTGAGCCAGAATACACAGAGTTCAGGGAGAGCAAGACAAGACGAGCATTTGAGATAAAAAAGTATTTAAATTGTATTTTTTTAAATGAAAATAGCCAACCGTTTCACTAGATAAGACAACCGCATTTACAACCGCATTTGGGATCGTTTGAAGCCGCATTTAAACTGCCTTTTGAAAGTTCAAAATCGGGGCACCATATCAGTCCATTATATGGAGAAAAATGCAGAAATGTTTTCCTCAAAAAACATAATTTCCTTACGACTGAAGAAAGAAAGACATGAACATCTTGGGTGACAAAGGGTGAGTACATTATATGTGAATCTTTGTTTTGGAAGTGGACTTCTCCTTTAAGTTATGTGTTGTATGTTGCCATGTGCACACAAAGCTAATATGATGATACCTCAACGTTTCACAGACACACCGGTACATTGCAAAAATAGGCTGTAACGTTCAAATAAAATGCTTTTTTGCATAGTTGTGTTTAACACATGAAAACTGTAACAGTGTATCTTACAAGGTAACATGATGTAAACTTACTCTCACTTGAAATGTGTCCCCACATTAAGTCTTTGATTTAGAGGGTATTGGACCTGGAAAGTCCTTGAAAGGTGCTTGAATTTGAAGTTAATCAAGGTGTGGGAACCCTGTGCACAATTAAACAACATATTATAGGCGCAGAGATTAAAATTAAATGTGAAAATAAATTAAAAGTGCCAGTTTGCAGAATTCAATCGAAGAGTGTTTACGCTGCTCTTTTCCATTCACTAAGAATCTGATGGAACTGTTTTTGCCTTTAGATGTGATATGTCAGTACATGCCATTCCAGGTTTTACATCAAGGACCTGTCACCCTTGTGGGTGAAAAAAAAAGTAAATTTTTGCATACATTTAAAAACAGTACTTACACTACCGTTCAAAAGTTTGGGGTCAGTAAGACTTGTAATAGTCTTTAAAGTAGTCTCTTATGCTCATCAAGGCTGCATTTATTTGATTAAAAATATAGAAAAAAAACAGTAATATTGCAAAATGTTTTTACAATATAAAATACTATTTTTTATTTTAACATACTTTAAAATAGAATTTATTCCTGTGATAAAAAGCTGAATTTTTATCAGCTGTTACTCCAGTCTTAAGTGTCACATGATCCTTCAGAAATCATTCTAATATGTGGATTTATTATTAGAATGATCAATGTTGGATAATATCAACAGTTGTGCTGCCAAATATTTTTTGGAACCTGTATTTTTTTTTTTCAGGATTCTTTCATGAATAACAAGTTTAAAAAGTACAGTGTTTATTCAAAATATAAATATTTTATAACAATGTAAATTATTTATTATTAACTTTTAACAAACTTTTAATTATTAACTTAATACATTCTTGGTGAATAAAAGTATTAATTTCTTAAAAAAAAAAAAAAAAAAAAAAAAAACAATAAAAATGTACTGACCCCAAACTTTTGAACGGTAGTGTATATACGGAAATAATATACTTTAAAAGAAAAGTTTGAATTTAATATGTTTTCAGACATTACATTTAAATGAAAATGTAGAGTTTAAATTTGATAAATGTAAGTAGTTGAATTTTAGTTCTAGTTTTTTATTGTGGATACTAAAACCTATGTTATATATATATATATATATATATTTTTTTTTTTTTTTTGTAGTTTTTTTGTAATGAAGTTGCTATTTAGTACATTTAAAATAGATTAACTTCAAATGTAGTGTACCGTTAGAATAAAATAAAGTACTTTAAACATGCTGTCAACACATCAAACCAGTACTTCTTTAAAGCATGACAAAAGAAACAATGACATAAAATACTTTAAAGTAAAACTTTTACATTTTAAAAGTGTATACTTATGTGTTAAAGGGGTCATGGAATGCAAAATTCACTTCTACATGTTGTTTGAACATGAATGTGTGTTGGCAGTGTGTGTTCCCGGTGCAGGGGAAGACAAGAATGTCTCCTAAGTGATTGATTTGTTCTGTTGTTGGATGTAATAATAAACCTAGCAATCGTCATTTACACCCAACATCTGAGCTGCTGAACATGCAGTGGATTACGTTTGTTTTTAAAGGGAACTCACCCCCTGATCTACCTAAATGCATTTATGTTTGTGTGAATCACTTGCTTCACCTCCACAAGAAGTGAGTATAATAATGTGCTAGTTAGCAAGTTTCACGGCTAAATGCAGCTAAATGCGGTTAAATGCGGCTAAAGTAAACAGTCTCATGATAACGGCTGGCCACCCCACAAAAGAGAGGGGCGGGGTGAGCAGAGCTCATTAGCATTTAAAGAGACATGCAACAAAATTGTGAAAAGAGCTGATTTTGACATGGTAAAAAGGGTGTTGTTTTACACTACCATTGAGAAATTTTAACCAAAGTATTTGATAGACTTTTCTTTAAGACCCTATAGAATCAAATCAACTTGTGGAAAATGGGAATCTGATCACCCTTTTAAGAAATGATAACTTGCTTTACTTAAGTGAGCATCTTTTATTTTATTACAATTATTTTATGTGCAAGTACAGTTTTTTTTAATGTACTTTTAAGATTTGAAGTACACTGCAGCTGCACATTAATTACAATAAAGTGTGGTTCTTTTTTCTCAAGGACATTGATTTTCAGTTTTAATTTGAGTAAATGAGATTGGGGAGGGGGTGAACTCTCCATTTAAAGGGATAGGTTACCCAAAAATGAAAATTCTGTCATTAATTACTCATACTAATGTCGTTCCAAACCCGTAAGACCTTTGTTCATCTTTAAAACACAAATGAAGATATTTTTGATGATATCCGAGAGCTTTCTGACCCTACATAGACAGCAATGCAACTGACACATTCAAGGCCCAGAAAGTTAGTAAGGACATCATTAAAATAGTCTATGTGTCATCAGTGGCTCAACCTTTATTTTATGAGGCTACACAAATAATTTTTGTGCGGCAAGAAAACAAAAATAATGACTTTATTCAACCATTTCTTTTTTTCTGTGTCAGTCTTATATTACTACTCCTACTTTGTAGTGATGGTATTGACAAAAAAGTGTGGTATTGTTTTGTAAGTGAGTCACATCTATATGTAATCAGAGTGTGAAGGTGAGAAATGGTTTTGAATTAGTTTTTCATTGCCAGTGTGTGTGTGTGTGTGTGTGTGTAAAAGTCAATGCACAGAAGAGAAAGATGGGGGAGAGTTGATGTGTGACTTCCTTAAATGGGAGAGTGAAGGTCACGTCTATGGTCAGCCTGATATAAAGTCAGTGAGCTAGCAGTGGTTCTGTCACCGTGGAGATGAAACAGTTGCTAAGGGGTGCTGCTGCTGTGCGTTTGGTGGCTAGTAATGCTCAGCATGTGGTCATCCTTACTGCTGTCGGGTTTTTTAATGTCGTTTTTTTTCCCCCTCAAACCCCAAGTGCTTACTTCATTCTTCCCTTCTTATCTACCGATGACAGAAGTCTGGTCCGCACCTCAGAGAGAACCCTTCACCCTGACATAACCACACACACACACAAGGGATCACACATATCTTGTCTCTGACCTCCTCTTTGGATTTGTCATTTGGCGTTAAATTAAAGGGATGTTGTGGAATATAAGTGCAATTAAAAATATCTGTTTTCTGTTTTAATATGCAGCCATTGATCCAGTCTTCAGTGTCACATAGTCCTTCGGAAATCATTGTAATATTGCTGTTTTTCATGTGTTTTTGTGTATGTGTGTGTGTGTGTGCATATGAAAGTCTGGGAACCCCTTGCAGAATCGGTGAAAATGTGAATACTTGTAACAAAATAAGAGAGTTCATACAAAATGCATATTATTTTTTATTTAGTACTGTCCTGAGTAAGATATTTTACATAAAAAATAGCTGAAATTATTAAAATAATCCCTTCAAAAATTTGGGAAAATTTTTTTTTTTTTTTTTTGTTTTGTGATGGTTGTTCATGAGTCCCTTGTTTGTTCTGAACAGTTAAACTGCCCGCTGTTCTTCAGAAAAATCATTCAGGTCCCACAAATTCTTTGGTGTATTTGAACCCTTTCCAACAATGACTGTATGATTTTGAGATCCATCTTTTCACACTGAGGACAACTGAGGGACTCATATGCTATTACAGAAGGTTCAAACGCTCACTGATGCTCCAGGATGAAGAGTTGTCCTTAGTGTCAAAAGATGGAGTGCAGTCATTGTTGGAAAGGGTTCAAATACACAAAAATGCTGAAAAACCAAACAATTTGAAGGATTTTTCTGAAGAACAGTGAGCAGTTTAATTGTTCAGGACAAACAAGAGACTCATGAACACCTATCACTAAATAAAAAAGCACAGCTGTGGATCATTCAGGTAACAACACAGTAATAAGAATCAAGTGTATGTAAACTTTTAAATGGGGTCATCATCCAGATCCTGCAGATTCTTCAGTTTTGTAGCATCTTTTGCATATTTGAACCCTTTCCAGCAGTGACTGTATTATTTTGAGATCCATCTTTTCATACTGAGAACGACTGAGGGACTCAAACACAACTATTAAAAAAGGTTCAAACATTTACTGATGCTTCAGAAGGAGACACGATGCATTAAGAGCTGGGAGTGAAAGCTTTTTGAATTTGAAAATAAAGGTAAATTGTACTTGATTTGTCTTCCGGGAAGCATGCTTCTGGAAGGGCAGTACTAAATGGAACAAAAAATAAAAATAAAAAAATTATTTCAACAAAATAAGAAAAATTTGGACATTTTCATCCTGTTCAAAAGTTTTCACCCCTGGCTTTTAATGCATTGTGTGTCCTAAAATAATTTTTGTATAATTTTAGGAAAACAATATAGGAACATTTTTAAAAAAAAAATAGCATGCAGTTTGTATGATCTCTCTTATTTTGTTAAAATTATTCACATTTTCACTGATTCTGCAAGGGGTTCCCAAACTTTTGCATAAAACTGTATATATATACATACCTTTCAAAAGTTTAGGGTAAGATAGATGTACAAAACTGTTTTAACATTGATAATAATAAGAATGTTCCTTAAGCAGCACATCAGCATATTCAAATGATTTTTGAAGAATCATGTGGCACTGAAGACTGGAGTAATGATGCTGAAAATTCAGCTTTAGAAATGTGTTATTTTAAATTCTAATAATATTTCACAATATTGCATATTTTTTTATTTGTATATATACAATTTGTTTTTGCTTTTTATGTGTTTTGACCAGTAGTGTATTAACCCTTTAACTGTCACTCTCTATCTTGAACATAGACATGAAAATTCACTATCCAAAGTTACATTTTAATTCATGAACGAAAACATTTTCTAATATGCATTTTATGTACAACTTTCATGGTAATGCAGTGTCTGATTTTAAAATGGCTTTCAAAGGATGAATTTTGAGATTTTAAGTTTTCAGTTGATATATAATTTCTTAAGATTTCTATTGTGTGATAAGGAAAAAGACAACGTAGAAAGTCTTTTTGTGACAAAGGTCAGAACTCCTCTTATGATATAGATTTTTGAGGTGCACTCTTGTCATAAATGAATCCATTACTTTTCCTACATAATTTGTAGCACAAAAATATGGTAAAATATCTATTTAGGAGTCTTAGACCTTTCCAATGATGTATAGTTTGTCATGATTAGATTAGGATTTATTTGTAATATGGTGAAGTAAACGTAGGCGTCCCACAGAGACGGTGACAGTTGAAGGGTTACGTATATATATATATATATATATATATATATATATATATATATATATATATATATATATATATATATATTTATATATATATATATATATATATCATCATTCAGTATATAATCATTCAGTCACAGCAGTATATAAATTCATCCCTCTGGGACTCTTTTTCAGTGCCTTTTAACCTATGAATTCTAATTCCTAGACCAAGATCCGGAAGCATTTTAAATTCTAGTTGAAGTCCTGATGATCCCAAATGGAGGGCTCTTGATTCTAAATGACACATTAGATGAATCTTGATGGTGAAGTCCCTCTGATCTTGGCACGCGTATCTTTATTTTTAGTGCAATTTCTCTGAGACGTATGAGCACTTGGAGTCCTGATTAGCTGGTTGCACTCAGCACTGAGTAAAATTAATTGTAATTAATTCAGAATGGCATCGGATGCATGCAGATGTCTTATGGCAGCTGGGATATGCCAATATCAAATATATGCCCTAAAGCAATCACAGGATGATGGTCTTGCTGAAAGATTTGTGCTTATGAAGTCAGTTCTGTCGAGGTTGGAGTTTTTAATTCCTACCAAAATGGGTAAATATTTCTTTTTGAAGTCAGTGTAGTTGTAATGGCTGCATGTATTCTAAAATGTGTATTTTGGGGGGGGGGGGGGGGGGGGGGGGGCGTCGTATTTGGTAATTGCAAGTACTTTAACTCTGGAAACACTTTTCTGGTGATCTCAAAGGCAGCCTGTTTGAATTTTTGAAAACGTGACATTTTAATGAATACATGAATACAGGAGTTTTGTTAATGTTCTTTCTTAGTCTTTTAAAATATTTGAAAACCGCTTGTTTTTATAAATATTCCAACATAGCAATCTTAGATGATGTTGCCCCATTCTAGCACATTACCTGTCATTCATTAGTACTGTAGACATTAATTTCCATTGTCACTTTTGAGTTCTGACATGTGGTGCTGTCAGATTGCAGTTTGTGTTGTGTAACATGATTTGTGTCACATTTATTTGCGCATATTGGTTCCGTATGTCTCTCTGGTTGCCTGTAATTACCCTTACAAAAAATAACTATGGTAACCAAGTTCTGCCAAAGTACCACAGTTACTACAGTTATTTTTGCTGCTCCAACTAACCTTGTATTTACTGTCAGTAAAATTAATAAACATTCTAAAAGCTTACATCATTTGATGGAGAGAACATTTTAAATTATAGTTATTTACAGAAAAGCAACTACACTATGGTAAACTGTATGTAGGTTATGCTTTTTTTTTTGTAGGTTAATTTTTCAAATTGTCTGTTGCTGCAACATTCTATGAGTGTTTATATCTGCGGTGAAGTTGTTACAGACATGCAGCTGTTTTATGGTTGGGCAACTTACATGTAAAGTCAAGAAAGTTGAGAAGCTAGATATGTGTTATAAATAAAGAGGTAAATAAATATAAAATAAATAAATAAATGAATAAATGAAACAGTAAGAATTACAGTGTAGGTGGAAATATTTCCCTAAGGCGGATAAAGCGGAGGATGAGAGAAGAGAGAACATCGGGCTGGAGAGAGAGAGAGAGAGAGAGATAGGGAGAATAAAAACCGAAGTCAGACAGATAAATATGAAAATAAGATTTCCACTGGATAGCATAACAGTAGAGTCATCAAAGGACCACTTCTCATTTGAGCTGTGTTTCTAGGAATTTAGCAGATGCTCTTTTAGGAGGCATATATATATATATATAGTGACCCTGGACCACAAAACCAGTCATAAGTCATTTTAATAAATAAGCTTTCTGTTGATGTATGGTTTGTTAGGATAGGACAATATTTGGCCGAGATACGACTATTTGAATATATGGAATCTGAGGGTGCAAAAACAATCTAAATATTGAGAAAATCACCTTCAAAGTTGTCCAAATGAAGCTCTTACTAATGCATATTGCTAATCAAAAATGAAGTTTTGATATATTTACAGTAGGAATTTTATAAAATGTCTTCATGAAACATGATCTTTTTGACCCATATAGTGTATTTTTGGCTATTGCTACAAATATACCCCTACGACTTAAGACTATATATATATATATATATATATATATATATATATATATATATAGTTTTTACAACAACAAAATTGAATGGAATTATTGAACCCTGGGTTTTGAGACTTGTATGGCTTAATATAACATAAATGATGTCTCTTACTGAAATATGTAGTAGAAAACCCATGAAAGAATTACATTATTTTAAAAATCCACATCATATTATACATATTTTGGACTAAGGGGGGCACCATTATTTCGATGGCGTGAAATGGTTGAACTCTACACGTTGCCATTTTTACCGCAACACAACTCTGAAAATAAAATTAAAAAAATTTGGCTTAAACCAAATTCAGTAACAGTGATTTTTCCCCACATGGAGTCTAAACGCCTCTGGATATCGAATGAAATCCGCTTTGAGAAACTCCTTTCGTGGCGGCGTCATGACAAGCGTCGGTATGTTTACGTTCTTCCAGGATGGCATCTAGCATTTCTTGTCTCTGCCCTTTGTAAGCTCTTTCAGTAGCTGTGGTCTACTAAAAGTCTCAAAGGCATCAGGGCTAAAGTGGAGAGAACAAAGTCGCAGGTCTTTAGGAAGTTTTATTTGTACTCAGGCATCTTCCCATTCTTTCCTCCTCTTCTTATCGTCAGGAAAGCAGTGAAGACTTACATAACTTCTCGCTACCCATTGACTGAAAATTACAACCAAAAGCCGAACAATGTGGCATCATATCAGTATTTTATTTTCAGAGTTGTGTTGCGGTAAAAATAATAACAGGTAGCGCTAGTTGCTCACCAAGTGCAACCATTTCACATCATCGAAATAATGGTGCCCCCATAGTCCAAAATATGTATGAAACAATGTTGTTCTTTCACAACGTAAATCATTCATTGGTTTTCTACTAAACAATTCAGTAAGAGACATTATTTACGTTATATTACGCAATACAAGTCTTAATATCCGAGGTTCCCTTTTAATTCTGACTTTTGAATTTTTTTTTATTTTTTTTTTGTCTATCCAATCTGTTTCACACTATTGTGCATCTAAGTGTACACCCTGTTTGCTGAAAGTGCCAGCAGTGCATGAACCTTTCCCATCATTTGTTCTGTGTAAATGGACATTTCTTCTTTTTGTAATGGTCCATTACTTCCTGTACTCTGTGTATTGTTCATAACACTAAATAATGTCAGCATACTCTGTGAAAGCAAACCATATTTGTTTTGATTCACGGAACCCAATGCCTCTCCATTGTCCGGCTTTGCTTTATTGTCATTTGTCCTAACTCTCCAGGACTACGATCTTCTTTATTTTCTTCTCTTCACCAAAGATCACGTTGTGCTCTGAAGACAGCAGTATCAGGCATTATGAATTCTTATTGATTTTGTCAAGGTAGCAACCTGAGCAGTACATGCCTTACCTCTTAGATAATTGGATAATGCTGAGAAACTCATGCTGTGAGACAGATGGTACAGTGTCAGAAAGCAAAGTGACACAGAATGAAAAGAGGACTAAAAGCGAGCAGATACGTCTGAGCTTTTCTGACTTTAATCTGAATGCAAGAGATGATCCTATTGGACATGCAGATGAGCATTTCTGTCGGCAGAGTAACAAGAGTAACAGAGTTAACTGGAGTGAGACGTGTCAGTTTTATCTTTTTGCCTGTTATATCTTCTCTGTGGCATTCTGATATCACCACAGCCAGAAGATAAAGAAGCAAATGACTACGGCAAAGCAATAATAAAAATTTCCCTCTCCTTCTTTCTCTTTCTCCCAGGTTCAGTCGCCCACTTTAAGATGGATTATGAACTATAATATTAGTATGATAGTACTTGACAGGCAAATAATGCCCTCTTGTTTTCTGTGTTTATGTGGAGCTTTTTAAGTGAGAAAAGGGCAAGATGCCTCAGACATTTTCTGTTAATTAAGCAAAGCGACTTGATTAACTAATTGATGGTTTTCCATTGACTACTTTGATGTTTTCCAAAATGGTTATTTAATGTTTTGTAAGGTAATTAACATGCAGCACAGTCCATTAAGCCTTATTCAACAATTAATTAGAAATCTTTCTAAATGGCTGCAGAGCCAGAGATTTTCCTGCAGTAGAAGATCATTTAAGGTACATTATTTCCAAATAGAATGATTGTGAGTGTAATTTTTATATGACAATTTACAATAATGTTGAGACACACATTAACACAATATTGGCAGTGAACCTCCAACTATATAGTAATTCCAAGCAAAGCCACAGCAGAATCAAATAGTTTCTGTAGTGGTGCTCCTAAATGAAAGTGTTTTTTGAATGATTCAGTTGAGTGATTCATTCAGTGCCAGACAAAAAGAAGGATTTTTTCTCCATATAGTGGACTTCAATGGGGATCAATGATTTAAACTTCCAAATTGCAGCTTCAAAGGCCTCTACATGATCTCAGCTGATGGATAAGGGTCTCATCCAGCAAATCAAGCAGTCATTTTTTAAAAAAAAATACAAATTTATATGCATTTTCACCACAAATGCTCGTCTTGCACTAGCTGGTGTGCATGCATGTCTTCACGCATTACATAGCCACGTTGGAAATGTGACGTGGTTAGTTCTTTATCTGTGTACTCCGGTACAGAAAGGTAAGGTAGAATGAAAAGCTCCATCTCATTTTCTCATTTATCTGACATCATTGTTCAACCTTTTTTGTAAAGGCCGTTTTTAGGAAATGACCGATCGTTTCGATAGATAAAACCCTTATTCTTTGGCTGGGATTGTGTAGAGCCCTATGAAGCTGCATTGAAACTGCAGTTTGAATATTCAACCTGCTGATCCCCATTAAAGTCCACTATATGAAGAAAAATTAAGGAATGTTTCACTTTTTAATAAATGTTCACATCTTGATTATTACTGTTGCCTCTAGTAATTGTGTCTGCTTTTTAATTTCCAACCTTTTTTGGTCCATTGTAAGCCAGAAATAGTCATTTTCAATCAAAAATAAATAATTAAAACTGAGATAATTAAAACAACCCAGCATGTTGGGTCAAAGATTTAACCCAGCTGGCTGGGTTAAAACAACCCAATCGCTGGGTTTGTCCACATTTCACCCATCACTGGGTTGTATTTTAGCCCAGCATTTTAAACATTTAATTTGTCTTATATTTCTTGCTTAATAATAAATGCTCATCTTTTGATTATTGCAGCTGCCTCTATAATTCTGCACTCCAAAAAAACGTTGGGTTAAAACAATTTTGGTCATTTTGGTAACCTAACGCTGGGTCAAGTATGGACAAACCCAGCGTTGGGTTATTTTAACCCAGCCAGTTGGGTTAAACCTTTGACCCAGCATGCTGGGTTGTTTTAATTATCTTGAACATTAGATTGAAAATGGACCAAAAAAGGTTGGAAATTAAAAAGCAGACACAGAATTACTAGAGGCAACAGTAATCAAGACTTGAGCATTTATTAAAAAGTAAAAACACCCATGGACAAAAATATAAGACAAACTGAATTATGCAGCATATTTTTAATATGATATACACTTAAACTCGTTTAACAAGCATTTTAGAAATAAAACAATAACATTTAAAAGTAATGTTTTAATTCAAGCGCATTAAATAGTTATCCGATATAGTGCTGATTATTGTACCGGTGTGGCGTTGAAATCTGAGCCGGTGCTGGGCTGCTGTTCGGCACACTTTAAAAACTGCTGGGTTAAAGCAACCTAGCGCTGGGTAAAATACGGACATACCCATTGGGTTGTTTTGACCCAGCAGTTGGGTTAAATGTTTAACTCAACCTTCTGGGTAGTAACCCAATCGCTGGGTCAAAACAACCCAATTGCTGGGTATGTCCATATTTTACCCAGCGCTAGATTATATTTAACCCAGCAGTTTTTAGAGTGCAGGGGAGCCGCGAACCTCAGACCTCCACCTCGCGTTTCACTCGTAGCTTGTACAGCACAGTAAAGACTTTATAGAAAAATGAAACGTGTACAATATAACGCATACGTTATACTTCATATACAAACCTCAATTTCACTGAAGTCGGCGCCGAGGACTCGCTCTCTCCTAAAGAGAATGGAAAGCCTGCGCTCTGATTGTAACCCAACAGCTTGGTTGAAGTCAGTCCGCACTTGGTTGTTTCGTTGGAGAGAGGGGAGGGGTGTATGGCTTCAACTGTCATTGAGACTGACCCAGCCACTAACCCAACAGCTGGGTTACACAAAAACTACCCAACACTGGAAAAATAACCCAACATAATGACCCAGCGTTTGGGTTAAAAAAACAACCCAGCATTTTTTAGAGTGTGTGTGTGATTTTTAATTTCCAGCCCATTTAAAGCCAGCAATATAATAATATTTAAACAATAGTTTACTTAAATAAAACAACCCAGCATGTTGGGTAAAAACATTAACCCAACCAGCTGAGTCAAAATAACCTAGTATGTGTTCTGTTGAATATTTACCCAGCGCTGGGTTGCCACAGAACCCAAGTTGGGATGTTTTTAACCCAGCATTTTTTAAAGAGACACAAAAAGCTGTCGCTTTATTTGAAATTATGAGGTTATTTTAGCTGTACAATAAATAGCTTGTTATGCTGCTTGATACTGGTATTTCTTATAATATTCATAAACACTACAAATAGTTTTACTGCACTTTGTTATTAGTCCAGTTACTTTCCTAGAGCGGCTAAGCCTTGCAAATTCACAAAAGGCATCTTGTTCCTGTGTTGCAAAATAGGGTGGATGGGGGGCACAGCCGTGTTTTAAAAGAATTAGTAGAACTGAATGATTCAGTGACTCACTCAAATGTGCAATCACAGATCCTTATCTCATCCTTGCAGGCTTTTCATTTCCCATAAGAGCGCAACTGTTGTTTAGCTAGTTGGTTTTGTCAGTGATATTAATCAATACAATTCTGTGCACATCAGGACGGAAATGTTGTTTTGGCTGTCTAACTGCAGCATTTGTCTTCAGCTCACCCATCTGTGGCTCTCAGACAAATGGGAGCTGATATTCCATCAAACTGACCCTTGTGCACAAACAGAGCATCTCGCTGTGAGTTAACCACTTTATGAACAACTCCACAGTTACCGCGTTCGCTTTAGAGCATGACCTCTAAATGTCTTGCGGAAAGACTCTTGGCTCCGTCTCTTGCGTCTCCCCCGCCTCGTACTCTTCCTTCATGGGTTTAGTATTGACAGAAAAGCGGAGAGGATCCAGGTAGCGTTTTGAACCCCGTCTCTCCACATACTCTCCCATTTATGGCCATATAAAGTTCAATTCTGTTATTTTGTGATTTAGTGTCTCTGCTGGCCCCGCGTGCCGTGCCCTCGGTGGACCCGCTCATCTTGTTCTCGTCCAGTCATTCGTTTTCCTGTGCACCGTGATTGGGTTATATCGAAATATTCATTCATCACACGGAACGACCTTTATTCCACTATCAATCAGAGGGTGTCGCGCGGGTAAAGGCTCTCCTCGGCGGCCCTCCCCCCCTCCAGCACTTCCACACAGCACAAACAGCCTGATAATGTTGTGTTGCCTGCCATCCTCTCTTATTACTGCCTCCCAACTCAGATTTATCATCTTCCCCTCCCCTTAAAATCTGTAAAAATAACCTCCGCTTTGCGAGCGCGGTTCTTTATCATCCTTTACTTTTAAGCCTCCTTCTTTTATAGTGGCCTTTAATGGGCTTCACTGATGTGCGTGCGTGAGAGAGAGTGTATTGTACTAATGTTTATGATTATGACAGAGTTATAAAGGAAAATATTCTCCCTGACAGCCCCCTTTATCCAGAAAAAGCTTTTGTTGCCATGGAAACACATTTTTGGAGCTCCGAGCGCAATGATTGATATTTTTTAGTGATGAACAAAACAGAAAAATATATCAAAATTATCTCTGATAGAAAAGAAAAAAAAACAAAACAATGCTGCCACTAGACACTATTGCAGGTTCAAAATATTTGTTTGTTAATGTGTTTTCCAATAGATGGGAATCAATATTTTAGTGCTGATATTACCTGCCTGTGACAAATGGATGGAAGGGGCAAAAGCGACAGGTAAACAGGTCCATTATGGATATAATGGAATCAAATAACAAACATGATTCATTCTCATTTTTAAAAAAAAAAGGGAGTGACAATATTTACCCCTCCCTTCGGCGTTCAGGTTGTATCTAATGCGTATTCGATGAAATCAATTCCATTTCCGTGCGGCCAACGTTGTTCAACTAGCAGAAATACCTCGGAAAACATGCCAGTGCCCAATCTACCCATTCGGTTTTGAACAGGCCTCCTATCAATTATAAAATGTCAGCGCATAAATTCTCCCTGATTTAAAAAACATGAGTGGAAGGCCATCTGATTGACTTCGCTCTGCTCCTAACAAGAAGCAATTTGTACTCTGCTATTTCCCCCAGTGAATAGATTGCATGTGGAGAGAACAAATGCGATTACTCCGAGTCTGTGTGTGTAATTTGAGTACGGGGCTGGATGTAATTCTTTCTGTTGGGTTCTATTTTCATTTATTTATTTTGCCTAAATATATTAGTAATGTGTCATGCCTCCCTGCATTCCCAAAAGATGAACTTGTGTAACATCTATTTTCCATGTTTTACATAATACATGTAAACAATTAATATAGGCTATTTATTATACAGACATTATATAAATAATGCATATATTATTTATATATGTGTTTGTGTATGTAATATTAACATAATTAACTTAATATAATTAATAAACTAACAAAACATGCATTTACAAGCAAACTAATTACGTATTAACAGATTTCATGATGTTTGTTTCTTTAAACTCTGAGTTTATGTAATAACACTGTAACCTGAACCCCTAAAACGTGCCCTTTTTAACCAGTTATGATATCAGATTTTTTTTTGTATAAAATAAAGCTAAGTTCAAAATCTTTTTAATAACGCCCTTCTTTCGTTAGCTGTGACCTTCGCTCTCAGGTACAGAGCACGCATTCAGCTCACGCCATCAGTGCACCCTCCAGTCAGCGCTCGTGTCATGAGTTCTGCAGCGTGAGAGCAGCGGCTCGGTAATTAGTCACTGTTAATATTCATTTAACGGACAGCGGCTGTAATTATAAACCCGTGTTCCGTCTTATTAGCAGCTAATTTGTAGTTTACGCAGCGCCTATTGATTATACGCATGGGCTTGTTGAGAGAGTTAAAGCTTGGCTGTTTTTAAAAGAGGTTTTGCATCACAGAAATAGGTTTTGCTACTGTCAGATACTCAAGGTTGCACGAAATTGCTGCCTAAAACATAAAAATGGATTTAGGAATCATTTTGTGGTAGTTTTAGGCACATGTTAATGGATAATTAGAGTAGAGTGGGTGAAAATGCCTCCCTTAAGGAGTATGTAGGCTAATTTTTTTTTTTTTGTGAAACAAAAGTAAAAGATACTCCACTTCCAGAACAACAATTTACACATTATTTTTCTCACCCACTTGTCATCCAAGATGTTCATGTCTTTCTGTCTTCAGTCGTAAAGAAATTATGGTTTTTGAGGAAAGTGTTTAATTTTGCCCCGATTTTGAACTTCCAAAATGTAGTTTAAATGCAGCTTCAAAGGGCTCTAAGCAATCCCATCCGCAGAAGATGGGATTTTTTTTTTTGAAAAATAAAAATTTGTAAACTTTCTAAGCACAAAAGCTTGTGTAGCACAGGCTCTGAGATGTGCGTCCACAGTCCTATATATTGCAGAACAAGTCGAAAGGTCATGCGCGACGTCGGCGGAACTACAGACCCGGTGTTTACAAAGCGAACGTGCAAAGACTAAAGCGGAAGTAAAAAGTCAAACACTGTTTACAAACAAAAAGGTACAACAATGTCGGATGATTCTGAAGTTGTAGGAGAAAATGAGATGGAGTTTTTCGCCACATCCTACCTTTTTGAGCCGGAGTACACAGACGATGAACTTAGACGTGATAGTACGTAGCGTCGTGGGTGCGCATACCAGAGCTCGTGCTACACGACCTTTTGTGCTTAAAAAGTATACAAATTTTTCTTTTTCGAAAAAATGACGAATCGTTTTGCTAGATAAGACCCTTCTTCTACAGATGGGATTGTTTAGAGCCCTTTGAAGCTGCATTTAAACTACATTTTGCAAGTTCAAAATCGGGGCACCATATCAGTCCATTATATGGAAAAAAATCCTGAAATGCTTTCCTCAAAAACCATAATTTCTTTACGACTAAAGACAAAAAGACATGAACATCTTGGATGACAAGGGGGTGAGTACATTATCTGTAAATTGTTGTTCTGGAAGTGGACCTCTCCTTTAAATGTGTTCAGAAAAGTTATCATAGTTTTAGTGACAATGACATAAATTATAAATCAAGTATGAAAAATGTCTAGAGTTTTCATGTTATTAGATTTTTTAACAAAACTTTAATTTGTACCAAGGGGGTGTTTTGCCCTACAGGTGGGGTAAAATGCCCCTCAGTCTGACAAAGCAATTTGCTTTAAACATTTACAGCAAAATCAGAGTACAGGCAGTTTAAGTTTAAAATTAAAAAGAAAATAATCAATTATTATGAATTACAAAATTACCCCACTGACCATGTTTGAGAAAAATATTGCCATTCTGAAAATATAATGACATTTTAAAAAATAACACATACTCCCTATCTACAGGCCCTACACTGTAAGTGCCAGAATTTTACCGTAAAGAATATGGTAGCAATGTATTAAGTTTTACAGTTTTAACTTAAATTTACCTTTAAATACCGTAATTTCGTTAACTGATATATGTTAATGTACCAACCTATTGAAGTACTGAAATCTGTTTTGTACCTTTGCAGGTTTTAAATATTAACATAGAAGGTGCACAGTGTCATTCACACACAAACACTAAACACCATCATGGTAACACACATGAAACTGAAATAATGCAATAAACATCAATTTAACAACATTAGATGTAACAAACCTAATGTACAAAACCGATCAGAAAAACAAAGTAGAAATGATTATTTTAATTAAAAATTAATGCAGGGAATTGTGGGATTGTCAATTTACAGTTATTCACTAAATTTTACATTCTTTTTCCACTTCCGAAAATGGTATAGTAACGTAAAATTACATGCAATGTCTAATACAGTTTGTCACCGTATACAGTAGGGGAACTTAGCGATAAACATTTAACAGATTTTACTGTAGAATTTTGACAGTAAAATTCACTGTCATATTTTACAGTGTACTGTTTTCATATCAACAAAAAACAAAAAACAACAAGCTTTAAAACACCTTTTTTCTTACTGCTGAAAATTAATTTACTGTGAAATACGTTTTCTCTCCGGTACATCATAAGTGTAAGCTTCATAGTCTTCATCTTTTGGATATTTGGGGGAAAACAGAAGGGCGGCATTTTCCCCTCCTCTACCCTATACTATTTTTTTTTTTTCGGTAACACTTTAAAATAGGGTTCCATTAGTTAATGTAGCATATCAGAGTCAATCAGACAATTTAAAATTCTAACAGAACATTGTTGAAATACAAGGCGCTGAATTCCACAAAGAGGATCAACATGGATGATCGTAAATTTGTTTTTCCAAGTATAAGCCAAATGTTAACCATAAGTTAATATATGGTGTGCCATAGCCAAGCCACATTTGGCTCTCAGTTGTGTGCTATCATCTGGGCCATATACCTTAAAACAAATAGAAAATGAATACAAAAAGAAAATTCCCTCCATTTCTAAACCCATACTGTATGTGTGCTGGCATGCCATACCTAGGCCAAATGTGACTGCTATCAGCCACATTTGGCCCGAACATTTTTGCTATCTGGGTAGCACCAGCCATGAAGCAAGCCTAACCAACCAACCAACTCTTTCACAGCTTTGAACAGCTTGCAACATTAACACAAACAATACTTACTGATAAACCCAACTCGGAAAGGAGATTGTCAATTTTGGGGCAAAAAAACCCAAGGTTAATGATCTAAGAGACAACGCATCATGACAGTCACGAGTGAAACCATAAGGAAAATCGTTAGTTGAGGCTTTCTTGGGATTCCCCCCACCAAGAACAAAAACCAGACTCCTAGACCTTTTGACCTGTTGCTCCTTACAGAACACGTCCTCACATACACAGAACGACACAGAGACTGTCATTTACTATGTAGATGTACCAAAAAGACCTCAAAAGGACTTATAAATGAATATCAGTCCATTGAATAACTCCATGCCATGTATGTAACCCATGCATTTGACTATCATGTTCTAATCACTTATTGTGTATGCCATTTTGAATAACTATTAAATAGTTTATTGGATTATAATGGTGTTTAGTGTGTATTTGAATATTCTTGCTTAACACATTCCTACCAATCAATTATTTGTAAAATGTATGATATTATTTTTATAATAATCATGTCTGTCTGTGCCAATAGCGTGTACAGTGGAGCTGATCGCAGATTTTTAAGGGGGGCTGAGCAGTCATTGGCCTAGCAGCGCCCATGTGAATGCGTATGTCTATGTGTTAGATTAGCTTATATATCTTAGATTTGTCCAATAAGTCTTATTTATATTGAAAAGAGAAGTATCTTTTTCTGTGTTTACAAGTTAATGTCTCAAACTGCCGACCTTGCTACCGTGCTAATTAATAGTGCTTTCACTATATTTTGGAAATTAATATCCTTTGCAGAGTTGATGTTTTACGGCTCATTTAATGAATCACTGGCTGTGATTCTGTCCAAATTCCCCATAAAATCACAATTAATTCCCTTTGAGCTAAACGGACCTGTTTCCCTTAGTTAATGTTTTTAACAAACATAAACAAACAATGAACAGTGCATTTATTACAGTATTTATTCACCTTTGTTAATGTTAGTTAATGAAATACAGTCGTTCAGTGTTAGTTCATGTTAATTCACGGTACATTAACTCATGTTAACAAGCACAACTTTTGATTTTAATACATTAGTAAATGTTGAAATTAACTAAGATTAGTAAATGCTGTAGAAGTATTCATTTTTAGTTCATGTTAAGTAAAGTAGTTAACTAATGTTAACTATTGAAGCTTATTGTAAAGTGTTTCTCATTTGGAAACCTTAGGAGAATTTCTGAAGAAATTTCATGTAACTTATATTTCATATAGCACTAGGTTATGCCATGTTGCAACAATGTTACCGCATCTGTTACCAAGCTCCAAAACAGGACAAAAAAATGTAAATGTTATCATTGGTTTATTTAATGTTCTAGTGTCATATTTAACATCTCCATTATTAAATGGTTATTTTCGGCTCAGTATAAAATGAATAATTCCCATTTGCTACATACTGCTTAGATACTTGGTGCTGGATGGAATACTTGCTGCTAAGATTAGTGCCGCATTACTGATAGAAGATTTATTAAATTGTGATAATAAAAGCCATTATATTGCCATTACACCCACATTAAAACAAGCCACATCATTAACTTTGATTAGACTGCAGTAGAGTTTGTGCTCTAACGTGGCCATGGAAGCAAACTGCAAGTAATAACTGCATTAAAAAGCTGGTTATAAGACTGTTTTGACTTCATTTGTGATTTTCAGCTGGTCATTTGCCCACCAAATCCCACAGGTCGGATTCTGGCTGAACCCAGTCTTCTCCCATGATGCTTTGCAGGGTGAAGTCTTGAAAATATTCAAGTCGATGACTGTTCAGATGAGAGAATAAATGTTAAGATCCAATAAAATTAAACAGAATTAATTTTAATTTAACTATACTTACAAGTCTGGTCCCTGTCCTTCAACTAGGTCTTCTCTAGGAACAGGATACAGAGCCTCATAGCTCCTTTCTGCTCCAGAGCCATGGATGGCATAGGAATTCATCTTATTAACACCTGGAGGGAAATACCTCCAAGGTATAAGTGCTTCTCCCTTCCATATGTTGTTCTCTATATTGACTTTGAAGGATAGAGGGAGTTGTTGCTGTAACAGGTTATAGCATAAACATTATTACAAAATAACCCGCTAATGGTCAAGAACAGTATAAGATCATTTTATATCACTCTGCATTTTCTACCTCCTGTTCTATTACATTATATTAAGCATCTCTGCACATTTTAATGTTTAGTCTTTTATTGTTATAAAGCCAAAAACATGCATACATAAAATATAAAATGATTTATATGGATTTTGTATTTTTAAAAAATAGTATGTGTATTTTCTTACCATAAATGCATTATGTTTTCCATTGAGTAACAGAACGAGGTGTTGTCCGTGTCTGTAATATCAAAATATTATTTCATTTACATGTTAGCAATGAAAAATCTTCAGACTACCTGAAAAACACTGTAGGCGTAACTTACGGGCAGAGTTCTACCTCCAGATACTGCTCAGTGTTGTTGTTCAGGAAGAATGACTCTACCACTGAAAAATTAGTCAAAGAGTACAAATTGTAAAAAATGTCAGTTGGAAATTTACAGAAAATCAAACAGTGACAAATTGACGCATTATTAAAAGTATAGATGAACATACCTTCATAGTTCCAGAGACCAGGGAACGGCTCTCCAGGTGGTCCGGCTGGTGCAGGGGGGTCATTATTGAAACCAGCAGTCACCTGCATTAACAAACCACCATCGCCAGGTGAGAAGCGAATTATTATCGGGTCATGATGCAAAGGTAAGCTGTCCCAGGTATATTTGATATGGAACTCCAGGACAGTCAGTAAGATACAACCGACACAGATGCTGTTAAGCATGGTAAAATCTTGTTTTCCTTTATCTGAAATAATAATAAATTACTATCTGCTTGAGTTCTCAAAAGTTCTTGTGAAATGTCTGCTTATATATAAATTTCTAAGTATCTGTATAGCCTACAGTGTATATCCTCAGTTCTGTGCTCTGATACACATTCAGCAGCTCAGGACACAGGACTGTCTGATGTGAAATCCAGTGAACATTTATAACTACTACTGATATCATAAACCTGATCTGATATTACGTTGAAGGGGCTGAATTCCAATCCTCTCCTCTTCTATAAAATGAATACGTAATCATATTTTTCTATAGTGTATAGTGTATCTGAAATTTAAGTTACAATTATTTGGTGGCTGAGGGGTGATTTGAGGTTCTGACCCATGTCAGGAATGCAGTAACGCTGTTTACTCATTTAGCCTGGCTTTTAGAAAATAAATATGTATTTGTTTTGTAATAAGTTATCTGAACCATTATACAATCAAATGTTATATATTTCATATAAAAGGAGTTATCAGTTTGAACTTTGTTCTTATTTATTATGCAGTTCTCATTATAGATGAGACACGTGAAGACCACACCACATGCATACAATAACTCTTACATATGCTTAATGTTTCTGATTCTTTTTAGGGTTTATAGCAGCAATAATTGCTGGATCATGCATGCTCTGTGTGATTGTATTGTTCTCTTTCAGTTGTCTGGTTCAGCTCAACCTTGAAGGGGCAAGATTTTTCCTATGCTTTATCTAATGGCGTATTTGCAGGGGTTGTTTAGGAATTATGATGGGCATGTGACCGTTTCAAAGGAACAGTCTGCAGGAGAATCAACAGCTGCCCAGGTGAGAAGTGCCATCACAAGATTTATGACTCACCTATGGCACTTATGATAGTTTCTTAAAAATAAGATGTGTCTTTAAGAGACTGTCTTTAAAACGAACATTATGTGTGTGGATGCATGATGGATTGCATCCACACACATGCTGAAGTGTTGCTATAATTATCTGTACTGTTAACTTTTTAGAACCTGTAGAAATGACAAAAGCAGATCATCCATGTGTCGATAAGTACTAGTGTTTCTGTATTGTGAATTAGTTAGCTGGCTCCTCTTACTCAATTTCTATGGCCTTTGGAAGTGTGAGGAACTGTCTTTAGTAAACTCTGTCAACTATTTAAACTTAAAATTTGACTTTGGTCTTCATTGAGCATATTGGTCTCTTAATGGGGTTTAACTCTAATTCCCCTACAAGATAAATTAAAAAATAAAAAATAAAAATAAATAAATAAAAACAGAATAGTGAAGTAAAGTATTTCCCTGTTCTATCACACTGAGGGTCCTTGTTCTAATAGTTCCTTAATTCAAGAACCGTGAAAAAAAACAGAACCGCCATAAACCGCACGGAACGCAAGTGGGTTGAAATTTCCCCGGAACATTTTTAATGAGTTGCGCCGCTCCCTGAGGATGAGTCTGATTGGCTGTGAGGCTTTTTAAATTACAAGGCGGAATGATTTTGAGGTAACGTTACCTATCCTTATAACATTACATTTATTTACGTATTTCTGCTATTGTGTCATATAACATGTTACTCGATGAAAAAAAAATTGCATTTATAGATGACCATTAATGAATGTGGACAGATGTGTAGCCATTAGCCAGCTAGTTACCACCTGGATACCAGTGATGCCAAATGATGTGGCTAATGACGTTTAATCCATTGAAGAATGTGTAATTTCGTAATAATCGAATTTAATAATGGGCGTTTACTTGATTAGGTCAAAATGATAAATGATATAGTTCTATAGAGTCAGTTAATTTAATGGTAAACCAATATTCCTCCAGGGCTCCAGAGACTCCAGGGGTCATTTGTGCTTGCTGTGTATAAACTGACTGCTTCATAAGGCAAATTGTTCCCCTTTGCATACCACCTACCTACCAAACCACACACTAAATGTTATTATAGTTATGTTGATTATACATTTTTGCAAAGCAAATGCTTTGCAGATACACTACCTGTCAGACGTTTTTGAACAGTAAGATTTGTAATGTTTGTTAAGAAGCCTCTTCTGCTCACCAAGCCTGTATTTATTTGATCCAAAATACATCCAAATCATGTGAAATATTTTTACTATTTAAAATAACTGCTTTCTATTTCAAATTATAGAAATTAATACTTTTTTATTTAGCAAGGATGCTTTAAATTGATCAAAAGTGATAATAAAAACATTTATAATGTTACAAAAGATTTCTATTTCAGATAAATGCTGTTCTTCTGAACTTTCTATTCATCAAAGAAACCTGAAAAAAATTCTACTCTGCTGTTTTTAACATAATAATAATAATACATGTTTTTTGACCAACAAATCAGAATATTAGAATGATTTCTGAAGGATTGTGTGACTGAAGTAAAAATTCAGCTTTGAAACCATAGGAATAAATTACATTTTAAAATATATTCAAATAGAAAGCACTTCTTTTAAATAGTAAAAATATTTCAAAATTTTACTGCTTTTGCTGTACTTTGGATCAAATAAATGTAGGCTTGGTGAGCAGAAGAGATTTCTTTAAAAAACATTAAAAAGCTTACTGTTCAAAAACTTTTGACTGGTAGTGCACTTTTGACGTGTTGCAGATGCAAAAATGACAAGAGAAGTCGAGTCGAGATCAAGGTGTGCAGATACATGCTCAGTTTTACCCTCACTTGAACTTTGTTTTTTGTCTTATCGAATGAACCGTCTGGACTCCTTTCTCAGTATCACAGATCAGGTTGATGATTAGATAGCAGTTTTATTGGTTTATTTGTTGAATTCTGTAGAAGACCACCTCTAGATAATGACATAATGCTCCTGTGGTGCATAAAGAATGCTTTAAGTATAAAAGGAATGGAGTTCATATCTAAAGAAATACAAATTCTGTTAAGATTCTTCTTTGTTTTCCAAAACAAACATCTAAACATCCTTAAATCAAGATACCCAGGTAGAAATAAAGTATACTTAAATGCACTTAAAAAAAAAAAAAAACTTACATTTCCTTTCATTTGTAATATATTTGTTCATTTGTAGTACATTCTTTTCATACACTATAAATACACAAATCAAAAGTATATTTTTACTTTAGTAGTACTTTAGTGCACTTGAAAAAGTATACCAAATACCACTAATATTTAAACTGATGCATTTAAATAAAGTATGCTACTGCAAAAATATATAGAGGGGTTTTATTGGTGCATTTCTAAAAAGTGCTTTGAATTCTTTAAAAATTTGTTCAATCTTTGTAGACTTTTATACAGTAATCCTAAATTTAAATTAAATTGATTTTATTAAAAATATATTACTAACGTACTAGTTATAAGTACATTGTGCCCAACTGTGGTACTTAAAAACACTTAATATAAATGCACTAATTAGCATTAACACTTAAAATGATTTCAACTGAAAGAAACTCACACTCATTGATCTTAAAATAAGTCAGTGCCCTCGTTTTGTCTCAAAATGCACACCAGTAATGCCCTAAGCCCTGTCTGTGCTAAAATGTGCTTTTAACATACTGTCTCTGTATTAAAAATATACTGTATATTTTTATGTATGAGTATTTAAAAGTGTATGAAAGATGGGTTCAAGTGTACTACAAGTGATAACTAAATATTTTTTCTAATACAGAGATAGTATGTTAAAAGCACATTTTACTTCATATTCATGGTGTCCCTCGTAAGAAGTACTTCAGAATAATTTTTAGTATATTAAGTACAAAATTTAGTGTGTGAAAGTAGAGCACTTTAAGTACATTATGGAAGTGTACTGAAATAAAGTGTATTTTACTGTACTTTTTTCACCTAGGTACATTTACTTTATTGCAGACTGAACATATATAGTTTGTTTTCTGAGTAAATTGAACAAAATTGAGTAAATTTATGCTTAAAACGAACAAATATCTGTCAGTGGGTTATGAGATCTTGTTTTTCCTTTTAATAAAGTAGATAGGCTCAGTTTGAATAATTTTCACTGTAAATAAGACTTTTTACGTAAATGATTTAAGAATCATTTAGACATTTGCACTAGAAAACAATATGTTGATGTATTATGTTACACTCAATTTAAAATTTTCTTTACTCAATCTTAAAAAGGTCTTAAATTTAACTTCACAAAACCTGCAGAAATCTGAATAAAAGCTCAAAGCTCAGAAGCTCAAGTCTCTACGGCCAATTACAAACCTACTAATACAGTCCTCTACTATTTTAACCGTGCATCCAGTAAATGATTTGAAAAAAATAAGGCCTTTTCAAGATCACCATGCCACTGTAAATGATCTCACTTTGAAAGAGTGGCTGAAATTTGTTTTGAACTTAAAGAGTTTGCTCACATTGTTCTGAATGTTCCTCACCTTTGACCTTCTTTTATTGTGGTGGCAACTTTTGCTAAAGCAAGCACTATTCCAATTTATTATTACGTGAAAAATTGTCATCTATCCATAACAGTGTGTAATTACAGTTTTTACAATTTTATTATACATCTTATATTATGAAACTGTTAAGTGATCCAGCATTATCGGACCCTAAATTCTAATAGTCTATAATCTTAAATCTTTTACGATGCTGTTTTCTGACCTGGGTGTGTGTTTTCAGTCTAATGGCTCCTCTAATAGAAGAATATGACAGACACATACAACAGATGGAGATGCAGCTCTAGTTCAGGTACACAATGCATGAAGGCTTATATTATACTACACTACGCGAATGCTTACACAACATAAATGCTCACATTACAGTGAGGTTTTATGACTGTCAGGGCTTGATGGGGCTGATTTCATGCTGCCAGCTTTAAATTGCAGTTTAATCCCAAGTCAAGTGAATTTGTCCTATAATAAGTTTGCCATTCAAGAGTACATTTTCTCTCAATCATCCTCCTCCCACCACTCACTTGCACACTTGTTTCTTTCTGTCAAACACTCAGAGGCAGATGACAGATGTCAAAGCAAGCCTGGAGCAGGTGGTTAGGGAAAACGAGCGGTAAGAGCTTTCGAATAGATCTCCTGCTGATTTCTCCATCCAGTCACTGATTTATTATCAGTCACTTAGTGCTAACCGCTTCTGCACTGTAAAATTAGGTGGTTTTGATAATCATAGCCCACCTCTAATGTAAATTCACTGTATTTCACACCCCAAACTAGAAAAAAACTTCTCTACCCCCGCCGTCATTATCTGAGCCGCTGAAGATGCAGTGGATTACGTTTGTTTGTGAAGGGAATGCGTCTCCCGATCTACATATATCCGTCTATGTTCGTGCAAATCATTTGTGATCCAGCTTCACTTACAGCAAAATTGAGTATAAGTTTTTTTTTTTTTTTATGAATCTTTGTGATCGCCTTTCCTAATAACGTGCTAGTTAACACATTTAGCGGCTAAATGCGGCTAAAGTAAACAGGCTCCTGGCTCCACAGAGAGAACAGAGGGGCGGGGCGAGCAGAGCTCATTAACATTTAAAGCAACCACAACAGGATGATTTTTGCTGAGCTGATTTTGGCACGGTTAAAAAGGTGTTTTTTACACTACCATTGAGAAATTTTAACCAAAGCATGGTCATTAAGACCCTAAAGAATCATATTAACTTGTGGAAAATGGGCATCTAATTGTCTATAATATATAATAAAAGAACACAAAATGACAAGCAATTAAACAACAGTGAAAACTAATATATAATATAATTTTTGAAATATGTAGTATATAAAATAATAATAAAATATAATTATACACTACCAGTCAAAAGCTTTTGAACAGTAAGATTTTTTAAAGAAGTGTCTTCTGCTCACCAAGCCTGCATTTATTCGATGCAAAGTAAGCAAAAACAGTACAATTTTGAAATATTTTTCCTATTTAAAAGAAATGAAAAATGTAATTTATTCCTATGATTTCAAAGCTGAATTTTTAGCATCATTAATCCAGTCACGAACCTTCAGAAATCATTCTAATATTCTGATTTGCTGCTCAAAAACATTTATTATAATTATTATTATGTTGAAAACAGCTGAGCAGAATTTTTTCAGGTTTATTTAAAGAATAGAAAGTTAAGAAGAACAGCATTTATCTGCAATAGAAATATTTTGTAACATTATAAATGTCTTTTATCATCACTTTTGATTTGCTAGCACATTTGCTAAATAAAAGTATTAATTTCTATCATTTCTTTACAAAAAATAAAAAATTATACTGACTCCAAGCTTTTGAATAGTATAGCGTATAATGTTACAAAAGCTTTTTATTTCAGATAAATGTTGATCTTTGGATCGTTCTATTCATTAAATAATCCTGAAAAATATTCAAATAGAAAGCAGTTATTTGAAATAATACTATCTGCTTTTGCTGTATTTTTGATCTAATAAATGCAGGTGTGGAGAGCTGAAGAGTCTTCTTTAAAGGGGTCATTGGATGCCCATTTTCCACAAGTTAATATGATTCTTTAAGGTCTTAATGAAAAGTCTATACCATGCTTTGGTTAAAATTTCTCAATGGTAGTGTAAAAAAAACACATTTTTAACCGTGCCAAAATCAGCTTGGCAAAAATCATCCTGTTGTGGTTGCTTTAAATGTTAATGAGCTCTGCTCACCCCGCCCCTCTGTTCTCTCTGTGAGTGAGGAGCCTGTTTACTTTAGCGGCGTTTAGCCGCTAAACTTGCTAACTACAGGTTTTTAGGAAAGGCGATCGCAAAGATTCGTTAAAAAAAAAAAAAAACCTTATACTCACTTCTGCTGTAAGTGAAGCTGGATCATGAATGATTCGCGCGAACATAGACGGATATATGTAGATCGGGAGACGCATTCCCTTCACAAACAAATGTAATCCACTGCATCTTTAGCGGCTCAGATGTCGGGAGTAAATGACAACCACTATGTTCATTATTACATCCAACAGAACACCTCAATCGCTTAGGAGCCATTCTTGTCTACGTCCCTGTTCCGGCATTGGTATAGTGTATAATTTAAAAATATATTAAAATAAATGTAATAAAATATGACAATTGTAAAATATTATATAAATATTAACATTATAGGGAAAAAATAAAGCTTGCTTTTAAATGTATCTGCTTTCTTCTAATATTGATTTAATTTAATTATATATACTCCTGCTGGTCTATTACCAGGACCTCAAAGTCATGAAAGTCAGTTAATATTTCAGAACAAATTAAAGCCTGTCCGCAGATAATTCTCAAAGGTTTACAAAGGTTGACCTTTTGCATTTACTGTGTGTGTTAATTTTTATTCGCAGACTTTATGCAGAGCAGAGGATGTCAATTGAAAAGCAGTTACAGCTTCTGTCCGCTGGAACAGGAGGAGACACGACAGCGGACGCGATTGCCATTAGCAATCTAGAGGAGCAGGTCAAGTTTGCCGTGGAGGTGAATATCCAGACCCGTCCCAAAACCACCTCTAAAATCCCATGAGTCGGTCTGTGCCACCACAAACCCGCAGGCACTTTCCTGGACCTGTATTCCAGCTTTCTTCTCTCAAAGGGTGGAGAGGTGATCTGGGGTTATTCCTGCTTTAAATCTCGGTTCTTAGTTAATAGGTGATGAGACAGCACAGGTCGTGTTGTGCTGAGGGAATGGGTTTTAATCAGCGTGGAGTACGCTCCAGGTGCTCCTGAGGATTACATATCAACACTTGACATTACGGAGTAATGAGATATTAGTGCGTCACTCATCAAGCGTTCCACTTTCAGCCCGACATTCCGCATCTTTGCCCTCCTTTAGGGAGCAGTTCACCAGAATGTTATGCTGCAAATCACATCTAAACCTCTCTAGAGAACGCATCAGTGCAAGTCAAGTCTCAAGTGACTTATTTTTGAGTTTGTGGACTTTCCAATTCATATTCACATTTCTAACTTCCTAATTAACTGAGAATGAAATAATTAGCTGTGAATGAAACAACTATTGAGACATTTCTCTGCCTCTTCCTCATCGTAAAGGTGGTAGGAAGCAAAGTGAAAAGGAGAATAGTAGCTCCATGGCTATATTTTATTATAATTAAATGTATCTGTTATATATTAAATATAGTAGATGTTTAAAAATTATTTTGCCAGTATAAAATGAGAAATATTGTGAATATTGCCAAACTGTGTGCAGCATTAAGACTAAAATATTTTAATAGCATCTCTGGTTTAAAACTCGTTAGCAAAAAGGGGTGATAGATCTGGGAATATGATTCATTCATGCAAATCAGTTTTTGCAAAATGTCTGTTTTAATGAATCAGTTTGAATTTAGCAATTCATTTGCATTAATACTCGGGAGTATTCACAGACATTTTAAATTTTTAAATGTTTTTATAAAAACACAAGTCAATTTGCGGCAAAATTACATTTAAAAGCATATTGAGTCATAGCCAAAACTTTTAAAAACTATAATTGCTAAAGTTATTAAAAAAAATTTCTTGCATTTGTGTATTTACACCAAATATTACTGCATAGTTACTGCAGTTATACTGTAATTAAGCAAAGCTCAATAAACATTATTTTTTTCCTCCATAACTTATACTGTCCGACCTTTATGCTTTACTAAACAACTTTAAAGTGCAGGAGAAATATATGTATTCCCTGCCAAAAAATATCATGGCATTGCTAGCTATGCTCTACAACTTGAGCTACAGTATATATATTAATCATGTTCAGTTAACATTGCTTCTGTACTCTATATTTTTACTTCATATTTTGTCTCAGATAGCCGTGGTATTCAGAGAGGTTTAGATACACATTCATGAAAGGCCACAAGTGAGAACGGCAGCATGTGCAGGTTAGAGAGTTTACATACTAACACTTTTACGTTAGAGTTCAGTCTATTCATAATGCATGTAGGAGGTGATAGGTTTCAGATTTAGCGCTCATATTTAGTTTCTGAAAACAGTTCAATATCCTCGTTCTTTATTTTCATATGTACTATGATAATTGAACACTAGAGGGCAGTGTTTAACTACATACAGGCACAGTTAACAGAACAAACAGACCCGCAGCACTTTCCAGCAATTATATATAAACCAGAAGGCATGCCAGGCCGAATTATTTGAATATATGAATTCAGTATTAGCTGTTGGCTGTAAAATATGGGCTTAATTGTGGCTTAAAGCCTATTATAATACACATTAATTAATTATTGAAATGCTTTGTCTGTGCTCTCACTGACAATCACTGTGCTGTTGTAGAATCAGCAACACGCCCAGGAGCTCCAGCTCCTTGATCCTTATTGACATGGATATGTTACTTTATCATTGTTTTTTTTTTTGGTCAGAGTCAGAGCTGCAACTTAGGATTCTGAGTCATGTGCAGGAAGCAGACGGTGTGGGAGCAGCAAGTGGGAGAACTGCATGGTCGCTGTGCCTTTTTTGAAGAGGAAGACCTCAGTCACTTCTGCAACTCCATCCAGCTGGCTGAGGAGGCCTCGCTTCAGAGAGAACAGGTCATGCTCCGAATAAACACACTGTGCAACCCCAGTGCAGGCACCTTTCTATCTGTACTTGGCTTCACATAAACTAAAATAATTTTGCTGTGTTACTCTAGGCTCAGCTGAGGGACAAACGGAGAGCAGAGCTTGAGAAGATGAAAGATGCCATGAAGCAGCTGATCCAGGATGGTGCCATGCGCACCAGGAAAGAGGTGAATGCCAATGCTCTTGAACTTTCAAAGAGAGACTTGAAGCATCAGGTCTAGTCTCAGACATGTTAAATTATATGCCTAGATAATATTTTAGGCATTATGAGGCACTTTCTTCCTATAATTATTGGCAGAAGCACCCTTTTTTTGGCATGTAAAATGTAAGTAAAATCAATCTAGATTGAATTAAAATGATTTTGAGATCCATCTTTTCACACTGAGGACAACTGAGGGACTCGTGCAACTAATACAGAAGGTTGAAAAGTTCACTGATGCTCCACAAGGAAACACAATGCATTAAGAACCGAGGGTTGAAAACTTTTTGAATTTGAAGATCAGGGTAAATTTACCTTTTTTTTTTCTGGAAAACACACAAGTAATTTCTGTAGCTTCTGAAAGGCAGTGCTAAATGAAAAAAATGATATTTAGACAAAATAAGAAGATGGCACACATCTTCATTCTGTTCAAAAGTTTACACCCCCGGCTCTTAATGCATGGTTTTTCCTTCTGAAGCATCAGTGAGTGTTTAAACCTTCTGTAATAGTTGCATACGAGTCCCTCAGTTATCCTCAGTGTGAAAAGATGGAGCTCAAAATCACACAGTCATTGTTGGAAATGGTTCAAATACACACAAATGCTGAAAAACCAAAGAATTTGTGGTACCTGAAGGATATTTCTGAAGAACAGCAGACAGTTTAACTGTTCAGGACAAACAAAGGACTCATGAACAACTATCACTAAACAACAAAAAAGCTGTGGATCATTCAGGTAACAACACAGTATTAAGAATCAAGCTTATGTAAACTTAATAAACTTAAACATAAATTCAACTATTATTTTCTCTTGTGGACTACATGTAAACGTCTTTTATGTGAAATGTCTTATTCAGGTCAGTACTAAATAAAAAAAATAACATGCATTTTGTATGATCCCTCTTATTTTGGTAAAACAATTAACATTTTGCAGATTCTGCAAGGTGTATTAAACTTTTGACCTCAACTGTAAATACATGGATGTTAAAATATGTCCTCAGAGCTGTACTGTTTGTTCATGGGCATGTTATGGCGGCAGTCACAGCATATTTAGACTATGAGTGAAACGCAGGGAAGCGGTTCATTGGCGAACACGATTCCAGCTTAGGCACGAGAACCAGTGCAGTTACGGTGAAAACAGAACATGTGAATTACTTCCGTTTAATGTTGAATTTTTACTTAGAATTTTTGTTAAACAAGTTTAAATGTAGCCAATATGTATGGCCTACATATTTAAAAACGATACAATGCTGTAAATGACACAAATTAAGAAAAATAAAGGAAGTTATCATGCAAACCAGTGGTTGTGTGGAGTATTTTACAAAAGTTTAGAGGATTTATGTTTATCTGTAAACATTCATTCATGTATGAAGTAAAAAAAAAAGCTAGTATTATAGTACAAATCCAAATTGGGTTGTTTTTAACCCATTTTTTTAAGAGTGCAACTGAATCTTCATGTAAGTTATATTTTATGTATAGCACTATGCCATATGTAATATGCCATGTACCAATACCAATCTCCAAAACATGACAAAAAACTTAAATGCTATCATTGGTTTATTTAATAATAAAATGGTTATTTTCATTTCAGTATAAAATAGAGTGAAGTCTGTGCTCTAACATATCCATGGAAGTAAACTACAAGTAATAACTACATTAAAAAGCTGGTTACAAGACAGTTTTGATTTAATTTGTTATTTTCAGCTGGTCATTTGGCTGCCAAATCCCACAGGTCAGATTCTGGCTGAACCCAGTCTTGTCCCATGATGCTTTGCAGAGTGAAGTCTTGAAAATATTCAAGTCGATGGCTGTTCAGATGAGAGGATAAATGTTAAGATCCAATAAAAGGAAAATGAATTCATTTTAAGATAACTATACTTACAAGTCTGGTCCCTGTCCTTCAACCAGGTCTTCTCTAGGAACAGGATACAGAGACTCATAGATCCTTTCTGTTCCAGAGCCATGGATGGCATAGGAATTCATCTTATTGATGCCCTGAGGAAAATACCTCCAAGGTAGAAGTGCTTCTCCCTTCCATGTCTTCTCCTTTATATTGGCTACGAATGATAGAGGGATTTGTTGCTGTAACAGGTTACAGCATAAACATTAAACATGGTCAAGAATAGCATAAGAACATTTCATATCACTCTGCATTTTCTACCTCTTGTTCTATTACATTATATTAAGCAATCCTGCACCTTTTAGTGTTTAGCTGTTCATGGTTATAAAGCCAAAAACATACATACATAAAATATAAAATTATTTATATGGATTTTATTTTTTTAGTATTAAGCATAATAATGTCCATTAGATTTAGATGGTTTTTTTGTCCCTTATTTTATTATTATTATTATTATTCTTTATTTTTGAAAACAAATACTTTTATTCAACCCCCAAATTTTTAACCATTAATGGAAATATTTTAAAAAGCTAAAAATATTAATAAACTGATGTACAATGTGTATTTTCTTACCATAAATGCATTATGTTTTCCATTCAACAGCAGAACAAGGTGTTGTCCATGTCTGCAATATCAAATTATTATTTAAATTACACGTTAGCAATGCACAATTTTCATGCTGCCTGAAAAACACTGTAGGTGTAACTTACGGGCAGAGTTCTACCTCCAGATACTGCTCAGTGTTGCTGTTCAGGAAGAATGATTCTACCACTAAAAAATTTGTCAAAGAGCACAAATTGTAAAAATTTTCATTTAGAAATTCACAGAAAATCAGTGAAAGTTAAAGGTAAACATTTACTAAGTGTTTCATTAACCTTTTCCTCTCATTTGAATTCAATTTTCCGCCAGTGTATAATCTCTTTTACTAATCTGGTAATTATCTAGATAGTTCAAGGATCAAGGTTGCATGTGTAACATTTTATGCAACATGATTAGTTGATTGCACTAGCTTGTTGTATAATCATATGAATGTAAGAAACTCAATCTATAAACCAACACTGACAAATTGACCGTTTATTAAAAGCATTACAAGCAACGTGAGTTACGTAATAATATTACTTTTTTTAAGTAACTTGTAAAGTAATGCATTACTTTTAAATTTCTAAGAAAATAGTTGCTTTTTCAAATAAGTAACGCCAGTTACTTTTTTCCCCATTTATTGATTGACAAGTCTCCTGTCGGGAAATTGGGAGTAAACATGATGTTACTGTATTCTAGACTAAATGAAATGTGTACATGCATTAATTCATCTCACACAAAACAGATTCAGTATTCCTCAAAATGAATAAAAACAGTGAAATGCAAACTCTGTTAAATAAAACAAATATCCTTTATGTATTTAATCCCATTTTATTAACCGGTGTCTTTGCTGGTGACCTTCGATGATGCAATTCAACCATACTAATAAGCACAAATTACTGTAGATAAACTAACATTTGTGCTTCATAGCTGAATTTATATTAGATTTTATATTAAGTTATATTTTATATTAGAATTGTTTTAAAGTAACTTTAAAAGTAACGCAACACATTACTTTCCATAAAAAGTAACGTAATTAGTTACTTTTTCAGGGAGTAGTGCAAAATTGTAATGCATTCCTTTTAAAAGTAACTTTCCCCAACACTGATTAAAAGTATAGATGAACATACCCTCATAGTTCCAGAGACCACCGAACGCCTCTCCAGGTGGTCCGGCTGGTGCAGGGGGGTCATTAAAGAAAGGTGCATTCACCTGCATTAACAAACCACCATCGCCAGGTGAGAAGCGAATCTTTATTGGCTTGTGATGCAAAGGCAAGCTGTCCCAGGTATGTTTGATTTGGAACTCCATCACAGTCAGCAGGATACAACCGACGCAGAGACTGTTAAGCATGGTAAAATCTTATTTTCTTCTATCAAGCCCCGAAATAATAATAAATGACTAGCTGGTTGAGTTCTCAGAAATTATATTCCAGTTACAGAAGTATCAATAGCCTACTACAGTATAAATCCACAGTTCTGTGCTCTAATACGTCTTAAGCAGTTCAGGACACAGGACTCTCTGATATCAAATCAAGTTCAACAGTCATTGATAAGCAATACATCTGATATGATAAACTTGACAGCTGATGTCACTGGAAGAACACTTCCTGATTTCAGGTACATATCCCACAGAAGTTTTAGGAGTCGGGCACATAGTCAGTATTAAATAAAAAACAAATAAATAATGAAAACAAAATAGTGAAGTCAATTCTTACCCTATTCGATCATACTGAGTTTCCTCATGTTAGTTCCCTAATTCAAGAAGAGCCATGGAAAACAGGAACTCCCATAAACCGCGCGGAACGCAAGCGGGTTGAAGTTTCCCGGGAACATTTTAATGAGTTGCACCGAGTCCCTGGGGATTAATCTGATTGGCTGTGAGGCTCTTTAAACTACAAGGCGGAAGGCTTTGGAAATACCTGTCCCAATAACATTATATTTATTTACGTTTTTCTGCTGTTTTGTCATGTCTCATATTACGCGATGGAAAAAATAATGTTTTATGAGTGAATAGCACGTTTAAAATGTATGTGGAAATATGTGTAGCCGTTAGCCTGCTAGTTACCCAGTGCATATCTCCGCCTGGATACCAATGATGCTTAATGCTTTTGCTGAGATTACACACCAGATTCGCATCTTTTTTATTTAATCTATTGAACAAAACGTAATTTCGTAATAATCAACTTTCATAATGTACGTTTAATCGTTTAGACCAAATGATATGGTTCTATAGAGTCAGTCATTTCAATGGTTAAACCAATATTTCTACAGAAAGACAGTCTCCAGGGATCATTTGTGCTGACTGTGTATAAAAAGTTTACATACACCTTGCATAATCTGCAAAATGTTAATTACTTTACCAAAATAAGAGGGACCATACAAAATGCATGTTATTTTTTATTTAGTACTGACCTGAAGAGAATGTCCACAAGAGAAAATAAAAGTTGAATTTATAAAAATTACCCTGTTTAAAAGTTTACATACACTTGATTCTTATTACTGTGTTGTTACCTGAATGATCCACAGCTGTGCTTTTTTTTAATTTAGTGATAGTTGTTCATAAGTCCCTTGTTTGTCCTGAACAGTTGAACTGCTCATTGTTCTTCAGAAAAATCCTTCAAATTCTTTGTTTTTTCAGCATTTTTGTGTATTTAAACCCTTTCCAACAATGTCTGGACTCTATCTTTTGACACTAAGGACAACTCTTCATTCTGGAGCATCAGTGAGCATGTGAACTTTCTGTAATAGTTGCATATGAGTCCCTCGGTTGTCTTCAGTGTGAAAAGATGGATCTCAAAATCATACAGTCATTGCTGGAAAGGGTTCAAATACACAAAAAATGCTGAAAAACCAAGGAATTTATGGGACCTGAAGGATTTTTCTGAAGAACAGCAGGCAGTTTAACTGTTCAGGACAAACAAGGGACTCATGAATAACTATCACTACACAATAAACACAGCTGTGGATCATTCAGGTAACAACATAGTATTAAGAATTAAGTGTATGTAAACTTTTGAACAGGGTCATTTTTATAAATTCAACAATTATTTTCTCTTGTGGACTATATGTAAATGTCTTTTATGTGAAATATCTTATTCAGGTCAGTTCTAAATAAAAAAGAACATGCATTTTCTATGATCCCTCTTATTTTGGTAAAATAATTAACATTTTGCAGATTCAGGTATATGCAAACTTTTGACCACCTCAACTATACCTACCTGCCTACCAACGCACTTACTTAATATTATTACAGTTATGTTGATGATACACTTGACATTTGACCTAAGCAAGTTAATTGCTGTTGCCGATGCAAAATGACAACAGAAGTCCAGTTTCTTCAAGATCAAGGTGAATTACATACACTAGATCTCAGAAATAATGGTGAGATAAGATAATAAGTTTTATAAGCATGTGTATTTATCAACACTTGAACTTTGTGCACTTCTCCTTTGTGTCTTGTCAGTGAATCGTATGGACTAGTCATGCGTATCCAGACCTGACCTTTAGACTGATGTTCCCAGAACTTTGGCCCCTTTGAATGGACAAGGACTGCCCAGGAGGCCATATGACTGAGAGGCAAAGCAACCAATCATGTTCCCTTTCATAGGTTCACTTCAACGCTGCGAAGCTGGTGTGACGAATGTCTGAAGCCCTTTTACCATAATGCCATTATACCATCATGCCATATTTTCATTTTCTGGGTTTATATACATCGTCTGACATCAGTTTGTGACGTCAGAAGAACTGTATTACTTCGATGACGTGTCAGTGTCTCACAGTTATTCATGAGGCTGTGTGTTCTTATCCAATGAGTAGATGCCTCGCTTAATTTTTTTTTACAACAGTGTTTGTGACAGACGCTTCAAACTGTGAGATTGTGTACATTAATTGAGAGAAACATTCCTAGTGTTTGTTTTTGCTATAATTGATATTGAACTGAATCGCAAGCTTGTGAATCAAAATCAAATCAAATCATGAAATTTGTGTCAAAACCCAGCCCTAGTTTTAATAGTAAACTGATGTTTTGACCAATTTCAGGTAAACGAGACTTTTTATCTTATATCATTTTGTTTCCAAGTAAATGATTTAAGAATCTTATAGACATTTGCACTGGAAAACAAGACAAATATAACAATGAATACTTATGTATTATTGTCTTAAAATGTTCTGAAAAGTCTAAATGTAATTTCATAAACCTGCAGAAACACAGAATAAAGGCATGAAGGACTTGGGACATTGTGTGTAGACTAAAAAAATCTTTTTATTTGATTTGTGGTCATGGAATCAAATTGATCAAATTCAGACAGTACCAGAGCTCAACGAGTGAGAACGGTAGCACGTTTAGGTTAGTGTTTACTGTACATAGTACCACTTTCACATGTTCAAGTTTAGTCTCTTTACTAATACAATCTTTACATATTGCTGTCTATACTCCTGCTTTCTAAAACAGTTCAATTAATTTTCTCACGTCTTACAAGAATATGTAATATGATAATTGAACACTAGAGAGCAGTGTTTAACTACATCCAGGTACAGTTAACGGAACAAACAGACCCGCAGCACTTTCCAGCAATTAAATATAAACCAGAAGGCATGACTGGCTGAATTCTTTGAACATATGATTTCAATATTAGCTGTTGGCTGTAAAATATTGGCTTAATTGTGGCTTGAAGCTTATTATAATGTATTGTGTATTGATTGTGGAGAGAAATACTGCTCTATTTGTGTATATTTAATGAGTGTAGCTGTCACACAGCCACCTTTTTCACATCTCGACCTCCAAAACCCCCCCGTACTGTTCTTCGTCCTTAATCCTTGCAAATTTTTTGAAGTGTGTGTGTTTGGCGTTATGCCTGGCCGGCGGTCATGTCTGTCCTGTCACATTCAGACCAATCAAGCAGTTCCTGAAGACGGTGGCGGAACAGAGCCAACTCAGGTAGCGTCCCAGACAGCCAAATCTTTATGACTTAACCTCGACTCAACTGTTTTTTGGCTCATGTGTTTATAATTCAGTCAGCACAGTGAAAAAAGATTAGCTTTATGTGTGTTTATTTGTGTTAGATGTTTCAGGCAAGCAAAGCTTGAGTCGAGATTTTCTGTGATTAAAGTGGAGGAGATGACCAGACTCCTGCAGAATGCCCAGGATCAGATGCAGAGGAGGGTGAGAGACAGACAGCTTGCATACAGCACTTAATGTTGCTATTATTGTTCTTCTGTAAATGTTTTCTAATGTCATGTCTGTGTAATGGGAAGAGGATGCAGCTGAAACTCAGGGTAGGGAAGAACCATTTGTTTAAAGACTACAGCAACTACAAGCAGCACTGAAGCAACTAGAGGCCAGGTGAAGTCAATATGATTTCTTTTTAGAAATTAATACTTAAATTAAGCAAGGATATATAAAACTGGGCATTTATAATGTTACCAAAATTTGCTATTTATCTTCATTTATCAAACAATCATGAATAAATTGTAATGTATACGTGCGCGAAGGTGCACACGGCAAAAATGACGAGGAAACGATAGCAGATGGAGGATTTGGTTTTTACGCGAAATGTTAAAGGAAAGTAGAAGACTACTTCTTAAACCAGAGAAGGAAAATACAATTTATTTTACAAATTTTCCTTTTTATGAAAACCCTGTTGTCTTTGCTGTTTACCTGATTTTATGCTACGGAGGTGTATTTATTTATTTTTAAGTCCACAGTGTTTGCTAAACTTCAAAGGTTTTTTTTTTTTTTTTTTTTTTTTTTAAGAATTCTCTTCTGCTCACCAAGCCTGTATTTATTTGATGCAAAATACAGCAAAAGCATTAATACTATGAAATATTTTTTCTATTTAAAATAACTGCTTTCTATTTTAATACATTTTAAAATGTAATTTATTCCTGTGATAAAAGCGAAATTTTCAGCATCATTACTTCAGTCTTCAGTGTCACATGATCCTTCAGAAATCATTCTAATATGCTGATTAGCTGTTAAAAACATTTATTATTATTATTATTATAACATTAATTTTAAATTAATCTTTAAAACAGCTGAGTACATTGTTTTAGGATTCTTTGATGAATAGAAAGATCCAAAGATCAGCATTTACCTGAAATAAAAAGCTTTTGTAACATACACTATACTATTCAAAAGCTTGGAGACAGTATAATTTTATTTTTATAGAAATTAACACTTTTATTTAGAAAGGATGCTTTATTGATCAAAAGCGATGATAAATGTTTTTTGTGCAGCAAATCAGTGTATTAGAATGATTTCTGAAGGATCATGTGACACTGAAGACTGGAGTAATGATGCTGAAAATTCAGCTTTAAAATATGTTTAAATAAAAAAAAAGAGTTATTTTAAATAGTAAAAGTATTTCAAAATTGTACTGTTTTTGCTGTACATTGGATCAGATAAATGCAGGATTAGTGAGCAGAAGAGACTTCCAGAATAAGCCTCTTATTTGTTTTTGTTAATAACAACAGAACAGCTGGAATCCCAAACACTGGACTATAATTTGCAATGGCTGCAATTTTGGAAGCTCCTCTTTAGTTGTGACATCAGGGATGCAAGTTAAAGTTGAACACAATATTTCTAAACTGATAAAACACATACACTCATTATCTTTTACAGCTTTATTGAACACACCCATTAAACATACAAAGTGATGTTGGAAAAAGTAAGTAAAACAGTGCTTTAATAATTGGTTGAACCACCTTTGGCAGCAATAACCTCAAGCAAGCTCTTCCTGTAGCCATGTATTAGACCTGCACAACATCCAGGAGTTATTTCGGACCATTCTTCCTTCCAGAACTGCTTCAGCTCACCCATATTCGTAGGAAGTCTGGTGTGAATGGCTCTCTTGAAGTCATTCCACAGGATCTCTATTGGGTTGAGGTCTAGGCTTGACTGGGCCATTCCATTAAAAACTTTATGTCTCTGAAGCCATTCTGTTTCATATGATAGGTTTTTCTGATAAACTTGGGAATCATTTTCCACTCTACAATGGTAAGCGGTCCGGGCCCAGAGGCAAAGCAGCCCCAAATCATTATGCTCCCTCCATCATACTTCACTGTTGGTAAGCTGTTTTCTTTTTACGCCACACAGCGCTGCATGTTCTTTCCAAACAATTTGTCCACAAGATATTTTTTTCCAGTACTGTTATGGAATGTCAAGGTGGTCTTTGGCAAATTTTAGGCCTGCTGCAATGTTTTGTTTGGAGAGTAGTGGCTTCCTTCATGGTGTCTTCCATGGATGCGATGCAATGCCTGTTCAGTGTTTTATGTATGGTTGACTCATGAACGGATGTATTAACCAGCTTCAATGAATCCTTCAAGTCTTTAGCTGGTACTCTATGGTTCTTTTTCACCTCATTTAGCATTCTGTGTTGTGCCTTTGGAGAGATCTTGGCCACAGTACCATATCATCTCCATTTATAGATCATTTGTCTAACTGATGAATATCTAAAGTCTTTGAAATTACTCTGTAACCCTTTCCAGCTACATGCATATCAACAACTCTTGATCGTAGGTCTTCTGAGATCTCATTTTTGCAAGGCATGGCTCACATCAGCTAATATAGCTTGAGAATAGCACGCTGACAGTGTTTGGGCGTTTATATAAGTCAATTTAGTTCTAAACCACACCTTTATTATCATTTCATTGATTGGACTCCTGGTTTGCTAACGTGTGACAACACCAGAAGCCTAGTGTTTAAAGGAGAAGTCCACTTCCAAAACAAAGATTCACATATAATGTACTCACCAGTCTTTCAGGATTTTTCTCCATAGAATGGACTGGTATGGTGCCCCGATTTTGAACTTCCAAAATGCAGTTTAAATGCGGTTGTAAGCGATCCCAGACGAGAAAGAAGGGTCTTATCTAGGGTAACGATCGGTTATTTTAATAAAAATAATACAATCAATATACTTTTTAATGCCAACACTCGTCTTGTCTTACTCTGCCTGGACTGTTTTTGTTCCGGTTCATGACAGTTAGGGTATGTCAAAAAACTCCCATCTCATGTTCTCCCTCAACTTCAAAATCGTCCTATATCGCTGTTTTACCTTTTTTGTTAAGGGTGTTTGATCTTCTTTGCATGTTCACTTTGCAGAGACTGGGTCAGTACTTCTGCAGTGATGTAGGATGATTTTGAAATGATTTTTGAAGTTAGAAAATACGACTGGAGTTTTTCGACATACCCTAACTGTCTTGAGCCAGAATACACGTAAATACACTATAAAACATAAATACACTATAAAAAAGTATTTAAATTGTATTTTTAATGAAAATAACGATCGTTTCGCTAGATAAGACCCTTCTTCCTCAACTGAAAGAAAAAAAGAAAGAAAGAAAGACATTAACATCTTGGATGACAAGGGGGTAAGTACATTATAAGTGAATCATTGTTTTGGAAGTGGACTTCTCCTTTAACTTCACTTTGTGTGTTCATGAGTGTGCTCAGTAAAAACATGAAGGATGATGATTGTTTGTGTTTTATCAGCTTGACACTTGTGACTTTGGTGAAAATCAAATTAAATTTCATGACCAATTTATGCAGAATCCCCCAAAAACTAAAAATAGCTCACTTGCTTTTTCTTGCAGTTGTATAGCATATGTAATTTTACCACATCTGTTATCAAGCTCCAAAACAGGACAAAAAACTTATCAGTGTTATCAATGGTTTATTTAATGTTCTATTTCCACATATTATACATCTCCATTATTAAGTGGTTATTTTCATTTCAGTGTAAAATAAACAATTCCCATTTGCTACATACTGTATTGCATAAATATCTGGTGCTGGATGGAATACTTGCTGTTAAGATTAGAGCAGCTGATAGAAGATTTATTAAACTGTGATAATAAAAGCCATTATATTACCATTGCACCTGCATTAAAACAAGCCACATCATAAACTTTGATTAGACTGCAGTTGAGTTTGTGCTCTAACATAAACATGGAAGCAAACTGCAAGTAATTAATTCATTAAAAAGCAGGTTATAAGACTGTTTTGACTTTATTTGTGATTTTCAGCTGGTTGTTTGCCCACCAATGCCCACAGGTCAGATTCTGGCTGAACCCAGTCTTCTCCCATGATGCTTTGCAGAGTGAAGTCTTCAAAATACTCAAATCGATGACTGTTCAGATGACAGAAGAAATGTTAAGATCCAATAATAACACGAATAATTTTAAGATAACTAAACTTACAAGTCTGGTCCCTGTCCTTCAACTAGGTCTTCTCTAGGAACAGGATACAGAGCCTCATAGCTCCTTTCTGCTCCAGAGCCATGGGTGGCATAGGAATTCATCTTATTAACACCTGGAGGGAAATACCTCCAAGGTATAAGTGCTTCTCCCTTCCATATGTTGTTCTCTATATTGACTTTGAAGGATAGAGGGAGTTGTTGCTGTAACAGGTAATAGCAAAAACATCATTACAAAATAACCAGCTAATGGTCAAAAATAGGATAAGAACATTTCATATCACTTTTATTACATTATATTAAGCATTCCTGCACATTTTAATGTTTAGCCATTTAGACATACATAACATATAAAATAATTTATATAGATTTTGTATTTTTTAAAAATAATATTAAGCATAATAATGTCCCATAGATTAAAATTTAGAAATGTTTTTGTCCAATAATTTATTTTTATTTAACAAGAACATTTGATCTGATCAAACTGATCAAAGGTGACAGTAAAGGCAGTTAAATATATCATGATATCCACCAAAATATTAAGCACCACAGCTGTTTTTAACATTGATGATAATAATAAATGTTTCTTTAGCTCCAAATCAGCAAGTGAATTGACTGAAAATGATTTCAGAAGGATCATGCGACACTGGACAAATGGCTGCTGAAAATTCAGTTTTATCAATACAGGAATAAATTTCATTTTAAAATATATTTAAATATAAACGTTATTTTTTAAATTGTAATAATAATTTACAGTAATAATTTTTTTTAGCAAGTAAATGCATAATTAGAATAAGAGAGTAGGACACTTTATACCAAAAAAACAGAGCATGAACTTTTAACCAGTAATGTAAATACTATTTAACAGCTAAAACATTAATAAACTGATGTACAATGTGTATTTTCTTACCATAAATGCATTATGTTTTCCATTGAATAACACAGTGAGGTGTTGTCCGTGTCTGTAATATCAAAATGTTTTTTCATTTACACATTAGCCATGAAAAATCTTCATGCTGCCTGAAAAACACTGAAGGCGTAACTTACGGGCAAAGTACCACCTCCAGATACTGCTCAGTGTTGTTGTTCAGGAAGAATGACTCTACCACTGAAAAATTAGACAAAGAATACAAATTGTAAAAAATGTCAGTTGGAAATTCACAGAAAATCAGATACTAACAAATTGACGCATTATTTAAAGTAAAGATGAACATACCCTCATAGTCCGAGAGACCAGGGAACGGCTCTCCAGGTGGTCCAGCTGGTGCAAGGGGGTCATTAACGAAGGTAGCAGTCACCTGCATTAACAAACCACCATCGCCAGGTGAGAAGCGAATTATTATCGGGTCATGATGCATAGGTAAGCTGTCCCAGGTATATTTGATATGGAACTCCAGGACAGTCAGTAGGATACAACCGACACAGATGCTGTTAAGCATGGTAAAATCTTGTTTTCTTCTATCAAGACCTGAAATAATAATAACTGTCTATCTGGTTGAATTCTCAAAAGTTCTTGTGAAATGTCTGTTTACAGTATATATTAAGTTCTAAGTATCTGTATATATCCTTAGTTCTGTGCTCTAATATGCATTAGGCAGCTCAGGACACAGGACTGTCTGATGTGAAATCCAGTGAACATTTATAACTACTACTGATATCATAAACCTGATCTGATATTACGTTGAAGGGGCTGAATTCCAATCCCCTCCTCTTCTATAAAATGAATACGTAATCATATTTTTATTAAAACTAGTGTATCTATTCTGGTATTTATGTTACAAGCAATGACTGTATTTTGATGTCTGAGAGGTGACTGAGGTTCTGACTCGTGTCAGGAATGCAGTAATAGTGTTTACTCATTTAGCCCGGGTTTTAGAGAACAAATATGTTTTTGTTTTGTAATAATACATTATATAATCAAATGTTATACTCAGGGCACAGGACTGACTGATATGAAATCAAGTTCAACAGTCATTTATAAGTAATATTGATATCACAAAACCTGATCTGATATCAGGTTGAAGGGGCTGATTTCTAATCCCCTCCACTTATACTATAAAAATGAATGTGTAATCATAGTTTTTTTAACTAGTTTATCTATTCAGGTATTTATGTTAGGTCCATCTACTTTTGTGTCCATTCACTTTTCATTTTTTAACCATTAAAAAAAAAAGAAGAAAAAAGAGCAGTTGTATTTTTAATGCTATATAAACCAAAATTGAAATTAGAACCATATACACAAAATGCTGCAAGAAAAAATATATTGAATTCTTTTCAGATTTTTGTTTATGACTTTTTGCACCCTGTCCAAAATGCACAAATTATTATTTTTGCCCTGTCCAAGAATTAATATTTTTGCATTTTCTGTATCTTCCGTATTTTTTCGTCATTTTTTGGATTAAAAAATGAAAAGTTAATGGAAGCAATGTCTGTATTTGGTGTCTGAGAGGTGACTGAGGTTCTGACCCATGTCAGGAATACAGTAACAGTGTGTAGGCTGCTCATTTAGCCCGGATTTTAGAGAATAAATATGTATTTGTTTTGTAATAATTCATCTGAATCATTATACAATGAAATGTTATATTTTATATAAAAGGAGTTATCAGTTTGAACTTTGTTCTTATTTATTATCATGATAGCTGTATGAGACACGTGAAGACCACACCACATGCATTCATAACTCATGCTTAATGTTTCTGATTCTTTTTAGGGTTTATAGCACCAATAATAATAAACAGTGTTGAGGAAAGTTACTTTTAAAAGTAATGCATTACAATATTGCATTACTTCCTAAAAAGTAACTAATTATGTTAGTTACTTTTTATGGAAAGTAATGTGTTACTTTATTTTTGTTACTTTTTTCTCATCTGGGCTGGGCTTGCTTGTTTTTTTATATATAAAAAGTTCTATTTTTGGCAAATGTAAAAGCCCTTTCGCACCAAAAGTGAAAAGAATAAGCCTCAGGCTGCAGGAAATGTATATCAAACAAACCTTTTAATTGTGCTGCCATTCTTGATTACATGAAGAATATGATGCAGGAGAAGAAAGTTCAGCACTCTTTAGCAATAATAAAAAGAAACAAATGTTATGTTTATCTTAAGTAATTTTTGTTCATTAGTATGGTTGAATTGAATCACCGAAGGCAGCAAAAACATTGGTTAATAAAATGAGATGTCATATTCTGAGTTTGCATTCACTGTTTTTATTTATTTTGAGGAAATACTCTGTTTTTGTGCAAGTGAGATGAGTAAATGCATGTTTACATTTAGTCTAGAACTGGATGTTGCTAGAATTGTCTGTACTGTTAACTTTTCAGAACCTGTAAAAGTGATAACAGATTATCCATATGACTATAAGTAGCCTACTAGTGTTTCTGTATTGTGAATTAGTTATCTGGCTACTATTACTTAATTTCTACAGCCAGGGAACTGTCTTTAGTAAACTCTGTCAACTGATTGAACTTCACATTTGACTTCTGGTCTTCATTAAGCATATTGATCTCTCTATGGGGGTTAACTCAAATTCCACTACAAGGTAAATTTGATATTCTAAACTTAACACCTGATGTCATGGGAGGAATGCTTCCTGATTTCAGGCATGTCAACTAAGTATCCCACAAAAGATTCAGCAGTCAAGTACGTAGTACTAAATTTAAATAAATAAAATAAATAAATAAAAATAACAATAAAAAAAAAAAATACTAAAGTAAAGTCTTTCCCTATTCGATCACATTGAGGGTCCTCATCTTGCTAGTTAATTTAAGAACCAATGAAAAACAGGACCTCCATAAACCGCACGGAACGCAAGCGTGTTGAAGGTCCCCGGGAACATTTTAATGCGTTGCCCCGCGTCCCTGAGGATGAATCTGATTGGCTTTCAGGTTGAATCCAAGCGTCGGTGAAGATGAATCTGATTGGTTGGGAGGCTCTTTAAACTACAAGGCGGAAGGATTTTGAGGTACCTATCTTTTGAACATTACGTTTATTTACGTATTTTTGCTATTGTGCCATATCTCATATTTTACGATGAAAAAAAAAACATTTATAGATCACAGTTTTTTTTTTATGACAGTGTTCAGCGCGTTTTTTAATGAATGTGGAGAGACGTGTAGCCGTTAGCCTGCTAGTTAGCCAATGTAAATCTCCACCTGGATACCAATGATGTTTAATGCTGTTGCTGAGATTACACACCAGATTATTTTCTATTTCATCTAATTTATTGAAAAATGTGTATTTCGTAATAATCGAATTTAATAATGCGCGTTTACTTGATTAGGCCAAAAATGATAAATGATATAGTTCTATAGAGTCAGTTAATTCAATGGTAAATTGATATTCCTACAGAAAGACAGTCTCCAGGGATCAGTCGTGCTGGCTGTGTATAAACTGACTGCTTCAGTGAGGCAAATTGTTCCCCTTTGCATACCACCTGTTGTAAATGTTATTATAGTTATGTTGATAATAAAGCATATGCTTTGCATATACGTTTGAACTAACAGTTTATTGCTGTTGCAGATGCAAAAATGACAACAGAAGTCGAGTTTCTTCGAGATCAAGGTACATTTCCTCGAGAATGTTAGTGTATGTTTATGCGTGATAACACTGTGTTTCAGATTTTAGGTTGCCTTGTTAAAATCTGGCAAGGGGCAACAGATGAAAATTAGCCATAGGGGCTAACTCTGGCTTATTTACAGTATTTTACTGTTGATTAACGAGCACTGACCCTATTAAATAAATAAAAGATCGTGGTGTACAGATACATGCTCAGTTTTACAATCATCAGCACTTGAACTTTGTTTTGTCTTATCAGTGAACCGTCTGAACTCCGTCTTGGGTCGATATCAGGATGAATTTCCTCCTCCTTCCTCAGTATCACAGGTTAGGTCAATGATTAGATAGCAGTTTAGTTGGTTTTTATTGAAATCTGTAGAAGAACACCTCTAAATAATGACATAATGCTCCTGTGGTGCATAAAGAATGCTTTGTTAAAGATAAAAGGAAGAGCTTATAGCTCAATAAATACAATTTCTGATATCATTTTTCATTTGTTTTCCAAAACAAACATCTAAACGTCCTTAAATCAAGATACATTTGCTTGAGATGTTAATTGAACACATAAAGTTTGTTTTCTGAGTAAACTGAACAAAATTAAGTGAGTTTATGCTTAAAACAAGAACAAATATCTGTCCATGTGGTATATGATCCTGTTCTGTGATCAGTTTCCCTGTAAACAAGACTTAGTTCACCCAAATATGAAAATTCTGTCATTAATTACTCACCCTCATGTTGTTCCAAACCCGTAAGACCGTTCATCTTCGAAACACAAATTAAGATATTTTGGATGAAATCTGAGAGATTTTTTTGATCCTCCATAGACAGGAACACAACTACCATGTTCAAGGCCCAGAAAGGTAGTAAGGAAATTGTTAAAATAGTCCATCTGGGATCAGTGGTTCAATATGAAGCTATTAGAATACTTTTTGTGTGCAAAGAAAAAATTAATGACTTCATAAAAAAATTTCTTCTCTTCTGTGTCAGTCTCTGATGCGCATTCATGAGAGTACCACGATCATTGGGTCATTGGCCCCCCAAAATGACTCGACAGGCTCCCCTGCACATGATCACGAGCGAACTTAGAGCGAAAAACATTCATTGTACTGATCTAGCATTAAATATTGCCAAACAAATCATTTAGCTCAAAGAACCACTAATCTCCAGAAACTAATAACTCAGAGTTTCCATCCACCTATTTTTATGCACATGGTATATTGCATGAAAAAATGCTGGATGGAAACGCCAAGATGTGCATAAATTCTAAAAATGTGCTCAACTAATTGGTTAAAATTTTTATTTGGTAAGAAAACATGCGCATAAACTATGATGGAAACACCTTAATGCGCATTAAAAAATACATGCAACTTTGCAATGGGACAGCATAACTGGGCTAACTAACGAACCGATCTCATAAGGAAAAAAAATGTAAGCGATTGCACCGGAGCCTCTCGTGGGATATATTTGTATTTGTGCCGAATGAGAGATCTATTGGTATTTATTTTATAATTTGTCTGTTTCTTTGCTATTATAATTTATGTTTTATTTTATAATTGTGTGTTTCTTAAATAAATTTGTTTTGGTTAGACTTTTATATGTTGTTTATAACGAATGCCATTATAATTTGTGATTTATTTTATAATTTCTTAATTGTGCCCCCCTATGAAAACTAAATCCCCCCCATTGAAAATTACGGTTGAATAACTCATCACATAGACTATTTTAATAATGTCCTTGCTACCTTTCTGGGCCTTGAACATGGTAGGGTCAGAAAGCTCTCGGATTTTATCAAAAATATCTTAATTTGTGTTCAGACGATGAACAACGTTCTTACAGGTTTGGAACGACAGAATAAAAATTTTTTGGTGAACTAAATCTTTAAGAATTATTTAGACAATTGCACTGGAAAACAAGACAAAAAAAAATGGATTAAATAAGAATATATTGATGTATAATGTCATTGGTCTTAAAAGTCTTAATTGAACTTTGCAAAACCTCCAGAAAATTAATAAAAGCACGAAGCACTTGGGATGTTGTTTAGCCAAAAAAAAAAATAACCTTTCACTTTATTTTTTTAGACAGGTGATGTGGTCGTGGAATCTGCAGCTCCCTGGCTCTCAGACAGAGGGTGAGTCTCTACGGTCAATTACAAACCTACTACTACAGACTCTAGCTCAAGCGCTCTACTGTTTTAACCATGCGTCAAGTTCAAATTTTTAAAAAATCAGGCCTCTTCATGATTACCATGCTGCTGTAAATTATCTCATTCAGCCAAGAGTGGCTAAAATTTGTTTTAAACTTAAAGTGAAGTTTGCTGAGGCATAAGTTTGCTCACATTGTTATTTTCTCACCTTTGACCTGTAATTACAGTATTATTATTTAATACATATTATTATATTATTGCACTGATAAGTAATCTATTATGGCACCCTAAATTTTAATAGCCTATAATCTTAAATGTCGTATGATTCTATTTTCTGAGCTGGGTGTGTTTAGTTTAGTTTAGTTTTGCGCAAGAATAAAGTAGAACAATATAAAAACACCTAAACAATGAAAAAACCCATGAAATTAAAAGAAAAGACTAAATTACAATAACAAGTATATACATATAAATGACTACAAATTAATTAAAACATATGTCAAAAAACCCAGAAATTATATACTCCAAAAACAATCTATATATGGTACATAAAATACATTAAAAAATACACTATTACAAAACAGCAGTACTTTATACATCTCTTATAACATATTAAAGAGGAACTTTTTTTGCTAGATGGGATAAATAATTTCATAATTTAATACCCCTAAATCTTATCAAGTATTGATCTCTACAAGAACATTTAAAAATTAACAAGTTAAACAGCGAACCTGTGAATTTACTTTAAAATGCATTCTAAATTGCTCTGGAATGTAACCCTTGCTTGAATATATCTTACACATGAAAACAAATTTGAAAAATATTTATATCATAAATAGTAAGACGCTAAAGTTTATAAAAAATAAAGAAGCAGAAGAGTACTAGGAAAAGAACTCACCCAAACTGCATTACAGTATGAAAGATACAGATAAATTAAACTATAGTAAAGCGTAAGAAGTCACTCTAGTAACAAGATGCCTAACCCTCAGTATTATAGTAGATTTATGTATTTTTCTGCTCACATAATCAGCTTGTTCCCTCCAACTCAAAGTCTCATCAACAAAAATTCCTAAGATTTTAGTAGTTGTTACTTGAGGCACCTCAATAGTAATTTTTAATAAATCCTTAGGGTATAATTTTTTTTTTTAACCACTAAAAATAATAAAACTTGATTTTTTTTTTTTTTATATTTAAAGATAATTTGTTTAAATGAAACCAATTAGCATAAGCAATTAGACCATCATTTTCATTCTTAATCAATGAATTAAAATTTGGGTGAGCGAGAACTAAGGTTGTGTCGTCAGCAAACATTACTGGAGTAGGACTATTTGAAGCATTCGACAGGTCATTTATATAAATAAGAAATAGTAATGGTCTGAGTATGGACCCCTGAGGAACCCCACAGAGTAGACTTGCTTTGCTAGAATAGCAACCCTTAAAACAAACAAACTGTCTTTTATTAAAAATGTAATTCTTCAACCATTTATATGTAAAATCATGAAAACCATATTTATACAACTTTTACAATAAAATGTGATGATTAACTGTATCAAAAGTTTTTGACAGGTCTAATAAAAACAACATAAATTCTTGATTTTCGAGTGCAAGGGTAACTTAGTCAGCAAAGCACAGTAGAGTGTTTTTTTTTTTTTTTTTTTTTCGGAATACATTGATCTTTGTAAAGAATAGAATTTGAGTTTAAGTGAAAAAGAATTTATATACGAAGAGTTCAGATGCAAAACCAGCTAAATCCATCTGACGTCTTTCTTTAAAAAATACATTTTTATCGGGCTCAGATGTATAGGTTTCTATGTAAGTACCGTGAGTTTGAAGAAGAAGTATCTGATGGATGTATAATATGTATCTCATTTTTGACCAAGATGGCTTTTAGCTGGTTTTGTATCTGAACTCTTCATACCATTTTTTTTCTAAAACTTTTGTGTTTTCAGTCTAATGGCTCCTCTAATAGAAGAATATGACAGACACATACAACAGATGGAGATGCAGCTCAAGTTCTATCAGGTATACAATGCATGAAGGCTTATATTATACCACTCAACACAAATGCTTACACCATATAAATGCTCACATTGCAGCGAGTTTTTACGACTGTCAGGGCTTGCCTGGGCTGATTTCATGCTGTCATCTTTAAATGGCAGTTTAATCCCAAGTCAAGTGAATTTGTCCTATAATAAGTTTGCCATTCAAGAGTACATTTTCTCTCAATCATCCTCCTCCCACCACTCACTCACACACTTGTTTCTCCCTGTCAAACACTCAGAGGCAGATGACAGACGTCAAAGCAAGCCTGGAGCAGGTGGTTAGGGAAAACGAGCGGTAAGAGCTTTCGAATAGATCTCCTGCTGATTTCTCCATCCAGTCACTGATTTATTTTCAGAGTCAGTCGGTGCTAACAGCTTCTACACTGCAAGATTTTGATAATCATAGCCTACCTTTAATGTATATTCACATTATTAAAGTTTCACTCCCCAATCTAGAAAAACTTCACCCCCACCATGATCTAACTGTCCGTGATGTATAATAAAAGACGACAAACGGAGCCAACTTATATGTAATATAATTTTTAAGTATGTAGCATGTAACATATAATTATATACACTATCAGTCAAAAGTTTTTAAACAGTAATATTTTTAATGTTTTTAAAGAAATCTCTTCTGCTCACCAAGCCTACATTTATTTGATCCAAAGTACAGCAAAAGCAGTAAAATTTTGAAATATTTTTACTATTTAAAAGAAGTGCTTTCTATTTGAATATATTTTAAAATGTAATTTATTCCTATGGTTTCAAAGCTGAATTTTTACTTCAGTCACACGATCCTTCAGAAATCATTCTAATATTCTGATTTGTTGGTCAAAAAACATGTATTATTATTATTATGTTAAAAACAGCAGAGTAGAATTTTTTTCAGGTTTCTTTGATGAATAGAAAGTTCAGAAGAACAGCATTTATCTGAAATAAAAATCTTCTGTAACATTATAAATGTCTTTATCATCACTTTTGATCAATTTAAAGTATCCTTGCTAAATAAAAGTATTAATTTCTATCATTTCTTTACACACAAAAAAAATGATACCGATTTCAAGCTTTCGAATGGTATAGTGTGTAATGTTATAAAAGCTTTTTGTTTCAGATGAATGTTGATTTTTGGATCTTTTAAGCATCCTGAAAAAAAATGTACTCAAATGTTTTAAATATTGATAATAAAAAAATGTTTCTTGAACAGCAAATCAGCTTATTAGAATGATTTCTGAAGGATCATGTGACACTGAAGACTGGAGTAATGATGCTGAAAATTTAGATTTAATCACAGAGATAAATTACATTTTAAAATATATTCAAATTGAAAGCAGTTATTTTAAATAGTAAATATATTTCACAATATTACTGCTTTTGCTATATTTTGGATCAAATAAATGCAGGCTTGGTGAGCAGAAGAGAATTCTTTAAAAAAAAAAAAAACGTTAAAAAACGTACTGTTCAGAAACTTTTGACTGGTGATGTATAATAAAAAAAAAAAAAAAATTAAAATAAATATAATAAAATCTGCTTTCTTCTGATATTGATTATGTATACTCCTGCTGGTCTATTACCAGGACCTCAAAGTCATTAAAGTCAGTTAATATTTCAGAACAAATTAAACCGTGTCCGCAGATAATTCCCAAAGGTTTACAAAAGTTGACCTTTTGCATTTACTGTGTGTATTAATTTTATTTTCAGACTTCATGCAGAGCAGAGGATGTCCATTGAAAAGCAGCTGCAGTCTCTGTCCGCTGGAACAGGAGGAGACACGACAGCGGACGCAATTGCCATTAGCAATCTAGAGGAGCAGGTCAAGTGTGCCGTGGAGGTGAATATCCAGACCCGTCCCAAAACCACCTCTAAAATCCCACGAGTCGGTCTGTGCCGCCACAAACCCGCAGGCACTTTCCTGGACCTGTATTCCAGCTTTCTTCTCTCAAAGGGTGGAGAGGTGATCTGGGGTTATTCCTGCTTTAAATCTCGGTTCTTAGTTAATAGGTGATGAGACAGCACAGGTCGTGTTGTGCTGAGGGAATGGGTTTTAATCAGCGTGGAGTACGCTCCAGGTGCTCCTGAGGATTACATATCAACACTTGACATTACGGAGTAATGAGATATTAGTGCGTCACTCATCAAGCGTTCCACTTTCAGCCCGACATTCCGCATCTTTGCCCTCCTTTAGGGAGCAGTTCACCAGAATGTTATGCTGCAAATCACATCTAAACCTCTCTAGAGAACGCATCAGTGCAAGTCAAGTCTCAAGTGACTTATTTTTGAGTTTGTGGACTTTCCAATTCATATTCACATTTCTGACTTCCTAATTAACTAAGAATGAAGTAATTAGCTGCGAATGAAACAATCATTGAGACATTTTTCTGCCTCTTTCTCGTCGCAAAGGTGGTAGGAAGCAAAGTGAAAAGGAAAATATTAACTGTATGGCTATATTATATTATAATTATGTATCTGTTATGTATTAGAATATATTGGATGTTTTAAAATGAGCAAAATCAAACTGTTTGCTAGTTTTCAACTCCTTGTTTTGCAGAAATAATGAGTGCATTAAGACTAAAAAATTTTAATAGCATCTCTGGTTTAAAACTCATTAGCAAAAAGGGGAAATAGTTCTGGGAATATGATTCATTCATGCAAATCAGTTTTTGCAAACTGTCCGTTTTAATGAATCAGTTTGAATTTAGCAATTCATTTACATTAACACTGAGGAGTATTCACAGACATTTTACATTTTGAAATGTTTTTATAAAAAAAGTCAATTTGCGTCAAAATTAAATTTAAAAGCATATTGAGTCATAGCTAAAACATGTAATTGCTGAAGTTGATAAAAAAAAAAAAAAAATCTCTTGCATCCAGTGTATTTACACCAAAATATTACTCCATAGTTACTGCTTTCACTTTAATTAAGCAAAGCTCAATAAAATAGATTTTTTTCCCCCTCCACTGTTCGACCTTTATTTTTTTCAAAACAACTTAAAGTGCAAGAAAAATATGTGTATTCCCTGCCTCATCTCATGACCTTGGCATTGCTAGCTTCATAATTATATGCTATACAAGCTGAGCTACAGTATAAATATATCAATCAAGTTCAATTAACATTGCTTTTGTACTCTACATTAACATTGCATCTCAGATAGCAGTGGTATTTAGAGTTTAGGCCACAATCACAGTATGTTCACCCCCAATTTGTTCCATGTTTGTGTCTCCAGGAGAAAGAACAGGCCCTTCAGATGTGGCAGACAGCTTCACAGGAGTTGGATCGACTTCAGACCCAATACCAGAGCTCCATGAGTGATGGGCAAATACACGCAGTTGAACGGCAGCATGTGCAGGTTAGAGTGTTTGCATGATAACACGTTCACATGTCCTTTTTAAACTTGACACTTTTAGTGCATATTTGCTGTCCATAGGCATATTTGATTTCTAAAAACAGTTCAATATCCTCTTTAATTTTCTCTCTTATTTCTAGAATATGTAACATGATAATTGAACACTAGAGGGCAGTGTTTAATTACATACAGGCGCAGTTAACAGAACAAACAGACCCGCAGCACTTTCCAACAATTATACATAAACCAGAAGGCATGACAGGCTGAATTATTTGAATATATGAATTCAGTATTAGCTGTTGGCTGTAAAATATTGGCTTAATTGTGGCTTGAAGCTTATAATAATACACATTCATTAATTATTGAAATGCTTTGTCTGAGCTCTTACTGATGATCACTGTACTGTTTTAGAATCAGCTGGCGCAGGTTCAGCAACACGCCCAGAAGCTCCAACTGACCAATCAGAAGCTGGAATCAGTAAGACTTCCTCTTTCAATATGTAAACAATAATGGTTAAAATCTAAATCTAATGTAATTTCCCCTGTTTTATTGAATGTGTTTCATCAGTTTCATCTGATTTATTCTAACTGAATGATTTTTTTTTTTTTTAAATGTTGCTTTCTCCACCTTTGAAATAATAGAATTTTTTGAAACTTGAATTTTTGAAAATTTCCTGTATCTCACTTTCACACACATAATTAAATCAATACATTATTTAATGTCTATTTATGAATTTATATCTTAAATATGTCATCAGCCACTATTCAAGATCCAAACAGATCTAAGTGGATAAAATCAAGCCCCTTTTACCAAAAAATGTGTTGAGAAATATCATTTTACATGTTTCTGAAAGGGTTTTATTAGTGATACCAGTGCTGTGTACAGTGAGTTGTTATGCAATGGTTTTAAAGGTCTAATCCATGTACTGTCTTAGTCACACTTTTTTCTCACACTAGCCAGAACGCCACCTGTTTGAGTGAGAGTTGTTCAGTGTTTAGCCTTGTGTGTGTGTGTGTGTGTGTGTGTGTTGGTTGTGAGAGAAATACTACTCTATTTGTGAATATTTAATGAGCAGTGTAGCTCTCACACACCCATCTTTTTCACACCTATCCCATCTCAACCTCCAAAAACCCTCTGTCCTGTCCTTCGTCCTTTATCCTTGCGAATTACTTTGAAGTGTGTGTGTGTTTGGCGTTATGCCCGGCCGGCGTTCATGTCTGTCCTGTCACACTCAGACCAATCAGCAGTTCCTGAAGACGGTGGCGGAGCAGAGCAGTGAGCTGGAGGAGTTACGCAGCCAACTCAGGTAGAGTTCCAGATGGCCAACTCTTCATGACTTAACCTTGACTCAAGTTCTGTTTGGCTCATGTGTTTATAATTCAGTCAGCACAGTGTGTTACTCAAAATTTTAACACCGCTTTAGTGCAGTCACATTTACTTCATAAGACTAAAAATGGGTTTTCACACTGTTTTTGAAATACCTCTCTGATTTTAAAAAGTTAGTGCATTTTTTTTATCCCATTTTCGCATTATTTCCTGTCCCCTCTCTAATATTCTGTCGATAAAAATAAGTTCAAAGGGTCAGCTTTATATGTGTGTTTATTTGTGCATGATGTTTCAGGCAAGCCAAGCTTGAGCAGAGATCTTCTGCGACTAAAGTGGAGGAGATGACCAGACTCCTGCAGAATGTACAGGATCAGATGCAGAGGAGGGTGAGAGACAGACAGCTTGCATACAGCACTTAATGTTGCTATTATTGTCCCTAATGTTTTTTTAATGTCATGTCTGTGTAATGGTGCAGGAAGAGGACGCAGCAGAAGCTCAAGGAAGAGAAGAAGCATCTGATCGGAGACTACAGCAACTACAAGCAGCACTGAAGCAGCTAGAGGCCAGGTGAAATTTAATTTTGAAGTCTTGTATGATTTTTTTAAACAAAGAAATTAATTCTTAAAATCGGGTAGGACATAAATCAAATAAGATGGTAAAGACATTTATAATGCTATAAGAGATTTCTGGTCCAAATTAATGCTGCTCTTTTGAACCTTCTATCTATCATAGAATTTTGAAAAAAAAAAAAAAAAAAAAAGTACTGCGGTTTACACTAAAATGTGGTGTATAACTGTTTTTAATATTGGTAATAATAATAATAAATTATCTGAGATCATATTATAACAATTTCTGAAGGATAATAATAATTCAACTTTGCCATTACAGGAATAAGCTTTCAAAATATCCTTTTAAAATATATAAATTAAAATATGCTTTAAATTTTAAGTTTTAATTTTAAAATGTGTTAAAGTTATAGTTCTACTATATTTCTGCTCAAATAAATGAGTCCTTGGTGAGCAAATGAGGAAAAAAAAAATTAAAAAACAATGACAAACTTTTGAGCAGTAGTGTACATGTGATGTTATAAAACTATTTAAAAACTGTCCCAGCCTCCAAAAAAGAAAAGATATTTATAAAAAAAAAAAAAAGAATTTGAAAGTTAGTGTAGAAAAAAAACTATTGTATTTCTTTGCACATATTACTGCATTCATTTTTAGTAATGAATATGCAAATATGTATTAATTTGACTGTTTCTTTTGCGAAGTTTGTATAGATTGTTTCTTTTTTTAAACCTTATTAAAAATATAGATGTTATTTTATGTATTTTATTTTTCAGACTCAAAACTGCAACCCAGGACTCCGAGTCGGTGCGCAGGAAACAGACGGAGTGTGAGCGACAAGTGGGAGAACTGCAGGGTCGCTGCGCCTCTCTGGAAGAGGAGAAATTCGAAGCCCTCAGTCGCCTCCGCAACTCCATCCAGCTGGCCGAGGAGGCCTCGCTTCAGAGAGAACAGGTCACGCTCCAAAAAAGCACACCACACAAGCCCAGTGCAGGCGCTCTCCAACATACCTGACTTCACATATTCTAAAATAATTTTGCTGTGTTACTCTAGGCTCAGCTGAGGGAGAAACAAAGAGCAGAAGAGCTGGAGAAGATGAAAGATGCCATGAAGCAGCTGATTCAGGACGCTGCCATGCGCACCAGGAAAGAGGTGATCACTGCCAATATTTTTGATCTTTCTAAGGAAGACAAAAGAATAAGTTGAAAGTTGAATTCTGTGGATTCAGCACTGCTGGTGTCACCTAGCAAAATTACAAAAATAATGCATAATGAAACAACCTTTGCAGACTCGCATTGTTCTTACCCTTGCAATATCTTACTGTTTTATCTATGCTTGAAAGTAAAGACTGTCTCTCTTGGCATGTCTTTGAATTTCAGCTTGCACTTCTAAATTTCTCTTCCCATGTAATGACACAGCATTAAAGATTTAAAGCAAATGTACTTCCTTGTAGAGCTCTACAGCCAAAAATAGCCTGACTGTTAGCACTGGCACAGCATGGTTATGGCACAGTCAAATCAGCGTCATTCTCGTTGCTAATTTTAGTGTTTTGACATTCATTTGATCTGTGATCACAGTGCACATACTGTATTTTGTTATTTGCATCTTTGAGTGTGGCTCATAATTCCAAATGTTTTCTTTTCCTCCTTTTATAGGTTGAGAGTGTCCGCAAGCAGTGTAACGTTCAGATTCATCGCATGGCTGAGGAGCTTTCTGCCTTGCAACTGGTGACACATTCATCAGCATGTGTACAGATGTGTATAGCTACAACTGTCACCATTGCATATCAACGTATCTCCTATGGTTATTTGTGTGTAGGAATGTGCTGATAAAGAAACACAGATTGAAAGAGCCCATCGGGAGAGAAAAGCTGTGGAAGAGGAGCTGGAGAAGGTGAAAATAAATGCACATTTTTACTCAGACATAATTAAATGCACTAAGGCTATATGTTGCTGTGATATTATCACATTTAAAGGTATAGTTCACACAAAAAATTTCATTCAGTCATTGTTTACTCACCCCAAAACGTTAGTACGGGGCGGGGCCACTTTAAGTAAAATGCCTATAACTCCTGAACGGAATGAGATATCTTCGCCAAATTCGGCACACTCATGTAAGAGCTCAAGCTGAGGTCACAGGGGAAAAAATTGCTTGGCCACTTAGTGGTGCTATAAGAGGGAAAAAATATAAAAATGGCTATAACTGCACAACCATTTGTCCTATCAACATGAAAATCGGTGTGCATGGTCTTGGTCCAAAGTGCAACAAGTGTCTACAAAGACATATGCATATCTCAAAAAACTTGGCCGCCATTGGCCAACAAATTTGGAGCACCTGTTAGACAAGGTTAACGGAGGCCGATTGAAACGAAACTCACTGGGCCTGTTCGACTCGTGTCCCCACAAGTCTTTTTCTAGGGCGTAAACTATTGTGCGATTATTGGTATCATACAATAGGGCTCCTCATTCTGGACAACTTTGCCTTTAAGAACCACTGCTGTCAATCAAATCGTTTGTTAAATGATTGAGAAGATGTAAAAAACCTATTTTCGCGAACTAGTCCTAGGTTTTTCGCTCAATCTGGAAAAAGCCACTGCAGTACAATTCTCTGGACTCTCTAGGCCAATAATTATGAAAAAAATTTGAAATTTATTTTTCGGAAAGCTATAATGGGGTTTGTTTAGAAAAGGGGCCTGTTCAAACGAACCCAACATCCTATAAAGCCTAAAGGAAAGTTCAAAACTTCACAAAACCTGCTGAGCACATGCGACAGGTGATTCTAAACAAGCATGCAAAGTTTTAAGGGGATCAGACCACAGCTGGTGCTATAACAGTCATAAACATTAAAAAACCATCATATTTCCATGGTAAATTATGTGGATTTGCCAAAAAAGTCAGTCTTGCTGAATAATATGTAATGTCTTTTTCCTTATATTCCTAAATGCCTTAAGCACTTGAACCCCGGTAATTGCTGCTTGCAGCTTTATTATAAAATCGTGTTTGTGTTGCAGGTCTATAAAGAGGGTCGAGTTGGAGAGCCTGAGATGAGGAAGATGGAGGCTCTCCATCAGAGATGTTTAAATGCTGAACGACTGAAGGACGAAATGCAGCTCACACTCAACACCACTAAAAACAATATGAAGAAGATGGAGATGGAGTGAGAACACACACATGCTCAGAAACTAGACAAGGAGAAAATACAAGGGTGCATCTATAATATTTTAATGCCTCCCCTGTGCTTGCGTAGGTATTCGGAGGAGATGTCGCGCTGTCAGGAAGAGGTGCGGAGGCTGCAGTCGGCACTGACGAGTGCAAGAGAGGAGAGTACAGCCATCAGTGAGGAGAGACTCACGCTGCAGCAAGAGAACCAGCAACTACACAGAGACATGGAAGCACTGCGCAAAGAGTGTGCGCTCGCTCAGAGACGTGCCAAACAACAGGTTATAAATAACAGCATTCTGATGTAGTCATACAAAGCCATTGTTCGGCCTTAAAGGGATAGTTCACCCAAAAATGTAAATAATTTACTCGCGTTACACAACGCTGACTCCTGCGTCAGCAGCACCACACGCATGCATCGTGATCACATGTTTTTTTGTGAACAAAAGTATACTTGTAGCTTTGTAATATTATGGTTGAACCACTGATGTCACATGGACTATTTTAACAGTGTCCTTACTACCTTTCTGGGCCTTGAAAGTGGTAGTTGCATTGCTGGTTATGCAGGGTCAGAAAGCTTTCAGATTTCACAAAAATATCTTAATTTGTGTTTAAAGATGAACAGTGATCTTACAGGTTTGGAATGACATGAGGGTGAATAATAAGTGACAGAATTTTTATTTTTGGGTGAACTATCCCTTTAATTTAAGCTTTTCTTCACATATCTTGTTCAGTGCACATACAAAGCTTGTTACGCAAGTACGGTTGAGTTTTGGTTAACCATATTTGATGGAATGGACTTGAATTTAAGTTTTAGTGCAAGAAACATCATAAAAGGGAAAAAAATACAATGGCTAGAAGGGTTGGATATGGCATCTTTAAAGGTTCATGAAACCCCAGACTACTTTTTCTGAGATTTAAGCAGTGGTGTTTGTGTTGCACATCATATATGACAATGTTAGCATCCATTAATTTTAATTGTAGGAGAAAACTGGTTAATTTTGAGCTTTTCTGCTCTATTTTCATCTTCCGGGTTTAAAATCTACATTTTGCTGACGTCACAATTTATGACGTGGCAATGGACTATAGTACATCGATGACTCGTCGGTGTCTCATAATTATTCATGAGGCTGCGCGTTCATATCCTATGAGAATACGTTTCACCTAATTATTCACGACAGCGCGTGTTGATTTGCTATGACAGACGCTTCAAACTGTGAGATTGCGTACAATAACTGAGAGAAACGTTAATGGATTAAAGGAGACTGGTTTTGTAGTAGAGTTCGGCATAAACGCGATTGATTCATAAGGTGAGTCTAATAGCGGTTTTTACAACTCCTTAACGCAACCCATCAAAAAGGATTATAAATGCCGCAAAATAAACCTTAAAAGTTAATAGAGGTGCAACAGCACGTTCATATATATGTTTTCGATGCAGAGTGCAAATGCCTGTGCATTTATTTGTTAACTCAATAGGAGCGAAATGAAACTGTCTGAACCTGGGGCCAGCTGCATAAACTTAGCCTCTATATTAAGACAGTGTCTTAAGTCCTAGTCTGACCAACTAGCAGTTAACCAAAGAGTAACCAGTCTTATTTTTTGGATTCAACTTAGACTAATCTACATTTTCCTGTAACTAAATAAAAAAAAATTATGAACAGTTTTAAAGATAAAATTAGCCTTAACTTTTAACTTTTTAAGACTAGTCTAAACCTTTGAGTCAAAAAGTTGACTCTCTCCCCTCTTCCCCCTCCGCTCAGCTCCGCAGCGCACCACGCCCACTTTTGAAGCATTTTTCAAAACTATGGTGAGAACTAACCAGTGCTAAAACAGGGGGGTTTCATGACCCTTTAACAGGCTTTTGTTTGCATGTGTAGGTGTCCTCGATGCAGCAGGAGCTATGTGTGAAGGAGCAGGGTTTGGAGTCCAGGCTGAGAGAGATGGAGGAGAGCAGTAAAAACTCCAGCGCTGGTTTGACCAGACTGCTGCTCGCTCAACAGAAAACCATCAGCCGCTACAAAGACGAGGCCAAGAACCTCACACAGGCTTTCCAGCAAAAACTCAGCAGCCTCAGGTGAAACACACTTGACACCTACAGTTCACGCAGAAGTGTTTTTCCAAGGCAAGAATGACTGTTACTGGTACTTACATTTAGGGTTAGTGATTTGGACCACTAAGTATTAGACTTTGGTGTGTAACTCATCCTGCAGTTAAATAGATGTGAATGATTTCAGCATGATATACATGATAATCAAAACCAGAGCTCAGAGTATCTGAGCTGTAAACATTCGGGATGCGCACACAGCATGGTTGCAGAAAACCCGGAAGAGATGGCTTTTACAGCTAGAGAATTACAAGGATATGGCGCAACATGCTTAGATTTAAAAAGAGTATAGATTATATTGATTAGATGTAATTTTCAAAATGTTATTCGCATATTACAAGAGCTTGTCACCCAGCGATAAGCAATGTTATTCAAAGAAATTGGCGTTAGATAGTGGGATAGTCTTACAGATCCGAAACCGGTATGACGTTTTCATGGATGGTTCAATTGGCAGTCTATGGAGCCATGGAATAAAAAAAGAATAAAAAAGGTAAATTTGATTTTATATTTCAAAATCCTGACTTTTCGCAATTCCGATTTCCCTCGGCTTATATCCCACACTTCTGGGATTTTTCCCCTCAGAATTAACAAACTCATTAGTTTTGTTAAATCGAGTTTTAAAGTCCGAATTAGTAGATATAAACTTGCATTTGTGGGGAAAAAAAGTCAGAATTGTGAGATAAAATAAAATAAAAAAAGTTAGGTAAAATGTTAATAGTAATAGGTTTAAATATTATGTCATGCTGTAACAGTAGGGCTAAACAGTACATCCCCTATGAACAGCATATGTGAATATTATGTAGACCTATTGTTTAAATCAAATTTATGCTTTAAAAGTAGAGGAATCATAGCAGTTTCATCCATAGTATGTCCGTTTAAACGTCTGCGTTTAGCTTCAAATGGTGTCTTTGACTACAGTATTGTATAAAATTATTTGCATTCCGATTTTGACATCAAAAGGCACGAAAATATTTTTTTTTCTCTTATTCCATGGAGTTTACCTCCACTTGCTACCAGTGTTTTTCTGCAACCACCATGCGCGCAGCTGCAAGTGACGTCTACTCGAAATTGGTCTATTCTGAAAAAGGGGGTGTGGAACAGTAGCTCATTTGCATTTAAAGAGACATGCATGAAAACAGTGTGTTTCTGCTTCCACTCAAAATAGGCAATTTCAGAATGATTTATTAACAGTTAACAATGATCTGTAGGGTATTTTGAGTTGAAACTTCACAGAAACATTCTGGGGACACCTGAGACTTGTATTACATCATGTAAAAAGGTGGCGGCGATTGTGATTGTTGCAGGTCAGAGCTGAACAGACAGAAACAGCGCGTTCAGGAACTGGAGATCCAGATGGAAGCTGATCATCAGAAGATACTGGAGGTGTGTACATGCAGATTTGTTTCGAACCAGGAAGTTGTTGTATACTGTGATTGAATTTCTATAGTGTTTCTAGAGTATTTTTTTTTTTTTTGTTTTGTTTTTTTACCCATAGTATGAGAGGCAGGTTTCAGAGCAGCAGGAGAAGAGCACGCGTCTACAGAGACGTCTTAGTCAGGCAGAACAACGTGCAGCCAGTGCATCACAACAGGTATATGCACCATGCTGGATATTTACACACTTCCTGCCTATTGTATGCAACAATGGCTGACTTTTTCAAAAGCCTTGGTTCTGGAAGTATTTTTCCTATTGGGATTTTGAAATTGTTCATTTTGGAGTTATAAGACATGAACCAAACCAAACAACTATAAGGGGAATCACAACATCACAGATTTTAGTTTAAAAAAAGTATTTAAAAATTAGACAAACACAACGGTACAAGATTGTACTTAACTGCTTAAGAACTACAAATTATTGCAAAATATGCTTATCATGCATCCAAATATCTAAGTAAAAATTCTGTCATTAATTTCTCACACTCATGTCTTTCTAAACCCATAAGACCTTCGTTCATCTTCAGAACACAAATTAAGATAATTTAGATGAAATCTGAGAGCTTTCTGACCCTGCATAGACAGCAATGCAATTATCATGTTAAAGGCTCAGAAAGCTAGTAAGGACATTGTTAAAATAGTCCATGTGACATCAGTGGTTCAACCGTAATTTTACGAAGCTAAGAAAATACTTTTTGTGCGCGAATAAGTAAAAATAACGACTTTATTCAACAGTTTCTGTATGCGTCATCTAACGATGTCCTCTCTGGGCCTTGAATGTGTCAATTGCATTGCTGTCTATGCAGGGTCAGAAAGTTCTCAGATTTCATCAAATTTATCTTGAGGGTGAGTTATTAAGGACACAATCTTCGTTTTTGAACCAACCTATTAATAACCTCATAGCTCACAGTAGGTCTTTCTTTAAAGGCTTAAGTTATCGTTAATAAACCAGTTTCTCTAATAGAGAAATTGAATGTAATTTTCACTTGCAGAACACATACTCTGCAGCCGCTGGAATGAAAATGGACAGAATCCCTCCTTACTTTTTTTTTCTTTCAGCTGAGTGTGATATCACAACGGAGAAAAGCTGCATCCTTGATGGATCTTGAAACTTTATCGTAGCTGGTTTTGTCACATCATCATCATCATCATCATCATCATCATCATCATCTACTAAAAGGAATCAACCTGATCAGTTTGTTGTTGGGCTTCACTGTGTTTAGTGTCTGGAGCTTTCACTGGCAGGATGTGTTCACTGACAAATAATATAATAAAAAGAGGTTGCGTTCACCTTTGATTAATCAGACGTTTTTGTCTTAATGAATGTAAAAATGACCAGATTTAAATTTACTGTGATGGAATTTTTTTGTTTTAGAGACACCTGTGTCAAAGTTACTACCAAGCCAAAGATTTTTTTCCTGGAATTAAAATTGTTGCAGTTCTACAATTTATTAGTAATACAAATGTTTTTAAAAATGCATGCAAATGGGTTTATAGTCTTCCTAGAACACATATTTTGTTCTCTTGGTTAGCTTGTGCCATTGTAAGAAACTGACCAATAAATGCAGTGATTTATACCAAAGGGATGTTGAATGTCTGATTCTGAGTGGTTCTAATGAAGAAGAGTTTGTTTTTCCAAGTACACTCACAGCTGAAGTATTTGCAGCGTACCATCATGAGGGGAAAAAAAAGTATTTTATTTTTACATGAATTTACCTTTATCTGTAGTGGATTTTCAACCAGGGTCAGGAACCCATTAAAGGGCTTCACCAAACCTCCAAGAAGGCCTCAAAATAATTTAAGACAAAATATGTTGAAAATAAGCCAAAACAACTAAATTAGAGATATGCCTTATAGTAATTCATCCACTTTTTTTTTTTTGGCTCCCAGTGTTTATAAAATTGACTGAGGAAGCCTAGTTTTATAAGTGTGATTTATAGACCTGGAAAAGACATGAAAATCGTCATTGTACATAATTGAACATTGTCTATCACTAAAATTAAAAATAAAACCGTAAACAATGACCTGCTGTTAATTATATATATATATGCAAATATTTATCACCACAAAAAAAGGTCTAGATTTTGCAATGTTAAATATTATATGGTAATATATGAGATTTAAAAAGACAAAAAATTGTGTACTTTTAAGCATTTTTCAGGATTTCTCTCCATGTAATGGACTTCTATGGTTCCCCCAAATTTGAACTTCCAAAATGCAGTTTAAATGCTTCAAAAGACCCTAAACGATCCCAAACGAGGAATAAGGGTCTTATCTAGTGAAATGATCGGTTATTTTCTAAAAAAAGAAAAAAAAAAAAAGAATATATACTTTTTAACCTCAACACTCAACTTGTCTAGCTCTGTGTGAACATTTTTTTTGTTGTTCTTCGGTCATGACAGTTGGGGTACGTCGCATTTTCTCCAACTTCAAAACTGTCCTACATCACACTTTTTTTTTTTTTTTGGTAAAGGGTGTTCGATCTTCTGCATGTTCATTTTATAAACTCCGGTTTGGTACTTCTGCAACAATACAGGCTGACTTTGAAGTTGGAGGAGAAAATGAAGTAGAAGTTCTTAGACGTACCCTGTTTAAATAACCGATTGTTTCGCTAGATAAGACCCTTCTTCCTCAGCTTGGATCGTTTAGAGCCATTTAAACTGCATTTTAAGAGTTCAAACTTGGGAGCACCATTGAAGTCCACTATATGGAGATAATTCCTGAAATTTATTCCTCAAGAAACAATTTCCTATCCACTGAAGAAAGAAAGACACAGACATCTTGGATGACAAGTGGGTGAGCAAATTATGTTTTTTTGTTCTGAAATTTTTTTCAGAATTTTTGTTCTGAAAGTGAACTAATCCTTTAAAAGAAGTAACATTTTCAGTAATTACAAAAAAGGTAAACAGTATTGATAGACACTTCAAAAAACATTTCAAATGTGTTTAATCATACTGAAACAGAATGGACAACATGAGGCGACATTCACTAGGGGTACAGCTCTGTTCTTCAACAACTTGTGCCATAATCTCACAATGAAGTGTAGCAGACCAGTCTTTATGTACATAGTTACACACACACAGGCTAATATCCACCATCTGTATACAACATACACAAGACGTTTAGTACTGTATTCCCGAACATCTTAGGAGGGAAATGCATAGATCGATAGTGTCACAATGCCACACACTGTCTCTACATGGAAAAATGAACATGGAGTTTGGTCCTTAAAATAGACACCAAAAATAAAAACAATCTGAACGTTGTTATATATATGTATATATTTATAGATGGAATATATATATATAAACATATATAGATACACCCATATCATATTATGTAATAATATAATATAGATCATTTATATATGGAAACTGAGCTCAAAACCATTGGGATGGGACCACAAAAGGAATCGATTGATGTCGTGAAACCCAATGGCTGCTGGGACTTGTGGTTTCGAGGTCAAGGCAGAGCTTAACGGACAAGCGGGGCCTGTTTAAGGGAGATGAGGACCGAACGCATGCGGGAGACGTCCTTGGCCTGCTTGCTGGACTTGGGGTTGAAATCGCAAAGGCGCGCCACGCGCTCCCATTCCGTGCCGGGACTGTTCTCGTCCAGCTCCGACACCATGGCTTCCTCAGCCGCCCTGCCGACGAGAAATCACAATCAGTTTTGGAGAGAAACCGGAAACACTCTCAGACACGTCCCGCTTAGGCACACAACCACTGACCCCCTTCATGCTTTAAGAACTTAACTACGTTGCACCAAACGTAACATTTTGAAATTGTGTTTTCCAAATTGAGATTCCAAAATCGGTTTAAATGTTTCACAAGGTTCTTTTTAAGGAGGTAAGAGGCAAGTGCACCAAAGCAGCTCTGCGTCCGGGTGAAACTCAATGGTTATTTCCATCCAACAAGAATACATTCATAAAGAGACATTCTTCAGGTGACCACATCCAAAACAGATGGTAGTTTGAGCATCATGCCCCCAACCCACCATTACCAGAACTAGTCTTGATCTTGAAGGCAGGAAAAGGTTCCAGAACAGCCACAATCGAAATTTTGCAGCGATTCAGTTGGTTAAAACAATTGGTTGTACTTTGTATTATGGGACATTCCTCATCTCTTGGTGGTCAGAGGAATGTCAAGGAATCGCGTACGCTAATGAGCCTTCAACGTAGCGATTGACAGGCCAATTAGCTTATTTTAACCACTAAATCTTTGCGCAAGGGCTGAAAGTGCCATGCGTTGGCAGTGACCAAAAGCATGGGGGAGCTAAACCAAGTTTCTGGCAAGCCAAACGCGAAAAGAGCTCTGAACAGAAAAATCTTCGGTGAGCTTTTGGAGACCATATTTGCCTATTCCCGTTTCCTCCCGGCCCGTTACCAACCCTTTCCGCTGCCGTGGACTCAGTCCAGTAGAGTTGCATTAGCCTCTCCACTATCACACAATATACACAGCAAAATGGGTATGAAAAGCCAATGAGGTAAATCACGGTCACAATCAACTACATCAACGCACAGGACTAGTGCACCAACACATCACCACAAAAGGACATCCAGAATCTTATTATTTAGCAGAAACATGTTGAGAATAAAGACAGCAATTCATTGGTGTATCAATTTGCAGTAGGTAGTATTTGTTCCCTGAGCATATTTGATTCTTTTGTCTTTATTTTACTATGCTTTTTTTTTTTTTTTTTTTTTTACTTAACTGGTCTAGGCGGTAGCAAGGATGGTTAATGTGAGTGCTTAAAGGTGCATAGAGAAAAGAAAAACAAGGAGAAACAGATCACAAGTCAGATATATAGAAAACCAAAAGAAATGAGATTTATGCAGATGACCAAAGCAGGCATGCACTGTTCAAAACCCAAGTCATCTTAGGAGTGTTTCTAAGTGCGCTTAGCTTGCAGCCGTCATTGATGTATGCGCCGCGAGCGGCGTTCGGCGATCTCAACTGGCGCTTCAGTTGAGAGACGTTTACCAAGCAAAAGAAAAGCAGCTAATGTTTACAATAGTTCTGCAGAATAGGCAGAAGCGTAACAAGATCCGTGATGAACATGAGGGCTGCAGAACTAAGAGGACAGTTACAGTTCTAGTCTGTGACAGCTTTGCTCAACCTAAGCAATATTCCATCTAACAGAAGCAACTAGGTATCCGGCCGAAGTACAAGTCATGGGATAAAGGATACACCACGTCTTGGTTCAAATGGAACCCTGGGTATTATGATATGTATGGCTTAAAATAATGGAAATTATGTCTTTTACTGAAATATGTAGTAGAAAACTCATGAAAGATTTATGTTACTTTTATGTTATTATCCACATTGTTTTAAACATTTTGGACTATGGGGGGGCGCCATTATGACATTAAATCATTGAAATGGTTGAAAGCGGTTACAGCTGACAATGGATACAAGCGAAGGCTTAAACCAAATGTCGTACCATTGATTTTCCCCATAAGCAGTCGAAACGGTGTTGCCAAGTCTGAAGTTTTCCCAAAGAACTGGGCTACTTTAACACTTGCCGCAGGTTGAAATTACCCCAATAACGTGATATTTAGCCCCTGAAATGTGAATTTACCAGAGGAACCCTGACAACATGATTGTTCTGACTGTCAATTGGTAGCAATTGGGCGGGTTTTGTTGGGAAAACCTGGCAAACCCGAGTCTAAAGTGGAGAGAACAAAGATACGGGTCTTCAGGAAGTTTTTCGTCCACGGGCATCTTCCCTTTCTTTTCTCCTCTTCTTTTCGCAAGGAAAAGCAGTGAAGACTTGCATCACTTCTCTTGTTGTCCTACTACTGAAAGTTACAACCAAAAGCCACACAATGTGGCAATGTGGTTAAAAAAAACAAAAAACAAAAAACAAAAAAATACGCATCAGATAGCAGCAGTAGCTTACCGAGTACAACTCTTTCATGTCACTGAAATAATGATGCCCCCATAGTCCAAAATAGGTATTAAACAATGTTGATTAATAATGCAAGTCTTTTATGGGTTTTCTGCTACATATTTCAGTAAAAGACATCATTTACGTTATATTAAACCATGCAAGTCTTAATATCCAGAATTCCCTTTTTTATATAAATAAACAAACAAACAAACCAATAAAAATAAAAAATAAATAAATAAATAAAAAATCCAACCAACAAATGGAAGATTGAAACGGAAGAGAAACTGAACTGGTGGTCATAGGCAACATTAAGATATATTAAAAAAAAAAAAAATTAATAACCTTTAGGAATAAACTGGGAAAATTTAAAAAAATAAATAATAATAAAAAATAAAAATAAAAAAAAAAAACCAAGTCAAACTTTCACAACACATTAAAATAAAAAAAAATAAAGACAAGAGGGAAATTTTTTTTTTTTTTAGCATCTGCACCATTGGCTTGACACGTAGTTGCTTAAAACTTCACTAGTGCTGTATTACAGAGGCACTACTACTGCACTAAATAGAGCTAGTATAATCAATAATCTCTTAATATAAAATGTTAGACAATAAATAACATTGACTAATCTCACAATTTATACAATATCTTGAATGTCAAGAAAATGCACATTGTGACAAATGCATGACACAAACATATGACAAAAATAAATGGTTAAACATTTTATAAATGACCATGAAAAACTAACAATGAAGAAAAATAAAATAAAATAGAAATGGGACAAATGAGAAATGACTGAATGAGCAAGGTGGATATAAAATCTGCTATGTAACTTAAACATGGGAGAATGGGTGGAAAAAAAAAAAAAAAAGACAACATGCATAGTGTGCAGAATTATTTGTCCAATTGGTCTTTTTAAAAAATAATAATAATAATAATAATAATAATTCACCCTGTTTTTTTTTTTATATGACATTAAGCAAAAGTTTGGTTAGAAATGTGTAAGACTAACAGGTGACGAAAAAAGTTGAGATGCAGGAAAATGAGTTACTGAGAGATGCATGTGAAAAAGAAAGGATGTTAGTTTAGCAACATACACATAACCAATCAGATCAGCGAAGGGTTGTTTGTAGAAATCCTCATCCAGCACCCTGGGAGTCCCAGAGGAGAGCAGCGAAGCAGGAGAGAACAGAGAGAGTGGTAAAAAGGAGAAAAATAACACTCATACAGAGCCAAAACACACTGCAGTGTTACCATACCAGTGTTAAGACCAGGCCAAGTACATAAATGTAGACAACAGCACACGAGAGAGAAAGACAGAGAAACGGGACATACACAGACAAGGAAATCACATTTAGAGGAATTAGGACAGAAATACAGAAAGAGATTTAAGGGGACATGTCATTTTTTTGTATTAGAACATATTCCAAATTTCCACTGGGATGGAATGGGGAAGCACAAAACATCCACTTGAAATGAAGATTTTCCATTCTGCACGTCTATTGATAAAGTGAATTCTTCACTGAAGCAAACAGAGCTCTGCATAGAGCGCCTTATTCCATTCTAATAGCCAAGTAAAACATCTTGTGGCAATCATAGATATAGAAACAACTTTGGATTGGATAAGGCACTATAATGTGACCAAAACACTACATAAGTGTCCAAGGGCACAATCACATGACTATTCAACAAGGTCAGATAGCATCTACACTGTCCTCTCATATCATTAGAGTTGCATCATAAAATGGTTAGACTAAATAACACGAATATTTACTCAAAAATGATCCTGAAACATTTACTCCCTCATGTTATTCAAAATTTGTATTTTGAATGTTGTGAATGTATGAGACACTGTTTACTATACAGAAAAGTGAGGCTGTGTAAATTGAACTATATTAATTCTTTAAAGGAACAGTTCTCCCAAAAATGAAAACTTGCTGGAATCAAGGATTATAGACTCGTATTTTAGCCAGAAGTGATTGATCTTAAGGACGGATACGTTTCTTAAAAACACAGGTTTTTGTTTCACAAGATGGATAGACTGAAGACTGTGCTTTTTGATCTGTTTGGCATCTCATTCTGACGGCACCCGTTCACTGCAATTCTTTAGTTAGCAGGTAATGTAATGCTAAATTTCTCCAAATCTATTTAATGAAGCCATAAACTCATCTAAATCTTGGATGGCCTGAGGGTGAGCCATTTTAATTTTATGGTGTACTATTCATTCAAGATAAAGAATACTGTCCCTCAAATTCACTGTAAGCCAGCATACACCCTGATCTTGAGTACGACAGAGGAGCCACGCACTTTAGAGCTTTTGTAACCAAAACAGCAAAAGACAGAACCTAGGCTTCTCTTATAGATTTCATCTGCTCGATTAGTGCCGTGTACCTGTTGTTGACTTTGGTCTTCTCCAGCTGCTCGTTCTGCCTAGTGTGCCACTCCTCCAGCTCCAGCTTCGCTTTCTCCTTCCACTCTGCCTCCTGCTTACGGGAGTTAGCATCTGAAAAACAGCAGAGGGAACATCTGTAAGCTCTAAATGAACTGTACAGTTTTAATATATCTTAAGGAGAACATATACGTCTATGCTCAAGTTACCAAGCTGCTCCAGCCTTTCACGCTGCTCCTCTCTCCACTTCCTCAAGCTCTCCGGCTCTGCCTGCAACCGATCGACGCTGGAGATGGCTGCATACACATCTGAAGGACCGTTACTTTCCTACAGAACACAAACAGCAAAAAATTAGATGTCCAAACCATAAAATCTCAGTATACCATTTGTGACCCTGGACCACAAAACCAGCCATAAGAGATTTATACATCATCTGAAAGCTGAATAAATAAGTTTCCATTAATGTATGGTTTGTTAGGACAATATTTGGCCGAGATACACCTTTTTGAAAACCTGGGTGGGGGGAAAAAAATAAATAAATAAAGATATTTACAGTAGGATATTTACAAAATGTCTTCACAGAACATGATCTTTAATTAATATCCTAATGATTTTTGGCATTAAACCTAAATAAATAAAAATAAATCTATAATTATGACGCACACAATGTATTTTTGGCTATTGCTACAAATATATCCATGTTACCTAAAGGCACAATACGTAAGTTTTCGCCGCTAGAGGTCACATTTTCAAAACAATAACAAAGGCGAAGCTCGATGACACAATGACGGAGCATGCAACGTTGGGGGGGTTTCACAAATCACGCTCACGTATGAGGTAATGCATTTTTGCACTTTTTTATTAACTTACCTGTACATTTAATAACAGTATTTTATGTCATCGTAATGAATTATCTGCAAAGAACATGAAATTTAATTCAATATTAGCCTTTTACTGATATGTGACTATGTCTCATTATTTGGTGGGTTAATGATGTGCATTTTACGTGTGTAAAACAGTCATTCTAAAAGTAAATTTGAACGAACCCACCGTATTTGCAAGTATGGCTTAATATTTTTGAGCAGCACATACAGTATTTAATTACATTACCACAGGTTTGCTTACCAGACTTAATAAAAACTAGGGATGCACCAAATTTCTGGCCGTTGAAAATTATCGGCGTTCCGCTCAGGTACCGCTACTCAAATAACATGCCTATAGGAAGTTTCTATGTAGATCCGCATGCAGTAAAACTACAACTTCTGCATTTGTCCACGTGCGTTGCCATAGTATAAGCGGAAACCGAGGATAGCGCAGATATCGCATCATTGATATTGCATCATTGACAATGACCAGGGACAGGTCATTATTTAAAACTGGAATTTCTCTGGATTTACAAATCCTTGAGAACTTTTGAGATAACCTAAGTACACAAATGCATGAAATATATAACACTGTGCAAGTGGATTTTGGACATTTTATTACAAAAAGACTGGTTTTGTGGTCAAGGGTCACATTTAGTTGAAGCACTTCTTTAGAGCATCAACTCATTTGGATCAGTGATTCGCCAATAACTGTATTAAAAAAAAAAAAGTTTATATATTTGAATTGGAAATACAAAACTGGCTTGTTACTGGCTACATGGTCTTACCCCATGCAGATCTCCATTCAATGCTCCACCTGTCAAGATAAAAAAAAAAAAAAGAGAGAGAAGAACATGCATGTGTTAAAAATAGTCAGTGCCTAGTCAATTTTTCATGCATCACATTTAGCCATCTGTATGAATCATCCTGGGTACAATAACGTGAAAACGCATAAGACAAAAGCCGTTTAGATTTCCTATAGATCCAACAGTAACAAAGGAAGGCTGTGACTTCAATTCACAGGGAATGCATGCATCAGGGAAAATAAAAAGAATGCTATATAAATTGCTTTAGATAAAGGCATCTACCAAATGCATAAATGTAAACGGTTCAAGAAACAATAGTACTTTTGCAGTAACAGTGCATTACTTTAGTGTTGAATTGGGGGGGACAGGATATACTGTCTTTCCTCCTGCCCAAGTCTCTAGTTTTGCTGACTTCTTTTCCTTTCTTCCTGAATCAGTGGAAAACATCATGTAGCATTTCTTCACTAAAAGTGATTTGATCAGCATCATTTCAGCATTTTCATCAAGAAATAAATACCAAGCACACAATTAATAAAAGACTAAATGTTTTCAGCACATGAAAGTCCGTTTTTAGCCTAAACCTATATTAAAGGACAGGCCTGACTGATTTTCTGCACACTGCACTGCATAATACTTCCAAGACTGCTGTCTTCAGTCATCCTAGACCCAAGTCAGACTGTGCCTTTGTGCCTTTGAAACAACATCCCCATCATCATTTATTCAAACCTCTCAGCTAGAGCAACATTCAAGTCAACGGCCTGTAAAAAAGGAATACCAGACACTTGTCTTGACTGGTAATATTCTCTTCATTTGAATTAAACCACATTAAGACTAAAACAATTAACTATTTAATATAATAGAATAAGGTGTGTTTACTAACCAAAAGCAAAGACCTCCAAAATACTACTTTAGTCACCCTCAAGTATTAAATTAATTTGAAAGGTATAATTATAGTTTAGGTACCTTTAGAGATTTCATCAGCTGTGAAATGCTTGGAATGGAAAAACATCTTAAATGTCTTAAAACGTAGTGAGCTGCCTACCTGAACAGATTCATTTCAAAAGTGTATACTAATAAAAATGTATAGAGTGTTTTCATGACATGTCATCAATCGACCATACTGGCGGCACTGGGCGTAAACAATATCACCGAAGCAAATTTTTGCAGATTATTGCTTGATTATCACCCCCTTGTTATCCAAGATGTTCAAGTATTTCTTTCTTCAGTCGTAAAGAAATTGTTATTTGAGGAAAATATTACTGCATTTTTCTCCATATAATGGACTGACATGGTGCCGCGATTTTGAACTTCCAAAAGGCAGTTTAAATGCGGCTTCAAACGATCCCAAATGCAGTTGTAAATGATCCCAGCCGAGGAAGAAGGGTCTTATCTAGCAAAACGATTGGTTATTTTCATTAAAAAAAAAAAAAAAAAAAAATACAATTTAAATACTTTTTAATCTTAAACATTCGTCTTGCCTTGCTCTCCCTGAACTCTGTGTATTCTGACTCAAGACAGTTAGGGTATATCGAAAAACTCCAACTCCCTCAACTTCAAAAATCATTTCAAAATCATCCTACATCACTGCAGAAGTACCGACACAGTCTTTACAAAGTGAACATGCAAAGAAGATCAAACACCTTAACAAAAAAGGTAAAAAAGCGATATAGGACGCTTTCGAAGTTAAGGGAGAACATGAGATGGGAGTTTTTCGACATACCCTAACTGTCTTGAGCTAGAATACACAGAGTTCGACCTTAAAAAGTATATAAACTGTATTATTTTTATTAAAATAACCGATTGTTACGCTAGATAAGACCCTTCTTTCTCGGCTGGGATCATTTACAACCGCATTTGGGATCGTTTGAAGCCGCATTTAAACTGCATTTTGGAAGTTCAAAATCAGGGCACCATGTCAGTCCATTATATTGAGAAAAATGCTGAAATGTTTTCCTCAAAAAAACAATTTCTTTACGACTGAAGAAAGAAAGACATGAACATCTTGGATGACAAGGGGGTGAGTAAATTATTTGGAAATTGTTGTTCTGGAAGGGGACTTCTCCTTTAACATTAGTTTATCAAAACACTCCTTCTCTATTTGATTTAGCAGTTTCCACACATTTTTTCCATGGTTAACACAGCATAAATTAGCAGAACAACATATTCAGTAGTACATTAACCATGCAACCATACTGTTGTTACATCCGAGTATCCAAGTATCTGGGTAACTGACCAAACCGTGACAAGTGCAAACCCTCTACACCTTATGCAACTGGCTTTGAATAAAAGCATCTGTGTGTTTTTAGGCATCAAAGACGCTATCGAATCTTTAAAACAAACCTTTTTGTGCATCATGGGTGAGTTTAAATCAATTATTTTTGACCCACCAATTCGAATATTTATGGAAATCACTGAATCAAACATTTTCGAACATGACAGATGCGTTTGAATTAATCATTTTTGGCATTACAAGCCTGTTTGAACTGTTGAATCGAATATTCGAATCACCAAATATGCATTCGAATCACGTTCGAACACAAGGTTTTTTTTTATACTTTTATGACGCTTTTATGCCATATAATGCTGTCTAAATAGGCATCTCAGTGGGTTTAAAGACACAGCAGTGGTCCTGTCACAACCAAATCTTAAGGATGCCTGGACACTTTAATATAAAGACTAAAGGAACTACTCTCCCTCCCTCTGACACACACACAGCCTTTAGTCCAAAGGTCATTATATAATAAAAACCATCGTTAAAGGAACTAGAATTTCGCTGATACAATCAGTACTACAGTAATCAATCGACATAAAAAGTGGTAAATGTGTTTAAAGAGACGATTATCTACTTTCCACCCTAATAAAATTACGATTAAACCGTTAAATGAAAGGTCTACCAGAGAGAGATTCATAAAGAGCTGAGTTAACAACGCCATTTTCCTGCTTCCTTTAGTATGTAAACCATTAGGACGTTCAAACGGCTATCCGGATACGTTTTTACCAGTGTGATCTATATAAACAACATTACACGTATTATTTATACATACACCGCGTTATTCATTTGCACATATAGCTCTGAATGAAGGCTAGCTGGCTGGCTGGCTGGCTAACGAGCGAGTCAAACAGTTCTTTGCTCGGGTGTCTGACTGATCGGTTATGAGACTATACAAACACTTTTTTTTGTTTTTATTATTATCGATGTCGTGTAAAAGAGCTGTCGTGTGAACCCACCGTCCGGGTCTTGGCTCAGGGATGAAGGCACTTCTCCGCTGTCCAGGATGCTGAAGCCCTCGTCATTCTCGATGCCCGCGATTTCACTCTCCTGCTGGGCCAGAAACGCTGCCGCCGGGTCTTCGTCTGCCCCAATACCGTTTCCTGCGCTTCCTTGAGGGGCACCGAGCATATCAAAATCGTCCATGGCTCAATAAATGTGTTTAGACGGAGAACAACTGAAACCACTAATCAGCCTACTGTCTTCCTCGTCGACGGCTCCAATGTCAGTGGGGGAGGTGCTTAAGACAGAATGGACGCGAAGGAAACGGCCGCTCAGCCAATCAGAGTTGTGTATTCTTGATTGGCAGTTCTATCGTCCATACAAATGACGAGAAGCCGAGTCGCCGACCAATAAAATGACTAAACCGTGGCTGTGTGAGTCCCGTGATCATCAGCGTGCCCTGATAGGGCGTTGCAGCAATATGGGATTGCATACGTATCAATTTATAATGAATATAAACAGGGTTTGTCATGAAAACCTGCCCTTCACAGAATGAATCATGCTGGACCTTCAAGGTCAGCTGAAAGCAAGACTTGTCATTTCAACTGTAGTTGAAAAGGAAAACGCCTGCGTGCGTCTATCTAAAAAACAAACAAATAAATATAACGTTACACGTAATGGTAATATCCCGCATTTATGTACCATGGTGTTTAAAAAGACAATTATGATGCTACCATGATACAACAAGCAAGATTCATGGTATTATCATGACAAATAATTAAACTGGTGATTTCTTTGGATAGTAATAAAATCTATAAAATAAGACAGATTTGCATGTTTTTTCCCCCATGGTTTCCATTATTTATTGAACAGTATTTGGCAATTAATAATCCATATAAACAGAATTAACAGCATTTATTGTGTTGCTGCATGTCTAACAGACATAACATAATGCCATTTTAACCGTGGTTCTAAAATAATGCATTACAATTTGGCCAAAACATCTCAATTTCTTTCCAGTCTCATGAAGCTGCAAAGACGGTTTTCCTCAAGCTTTGACTTTTTTGCCGTAGTTGTCGACTGCATCCTCGATGACGCTCTCATCCTCTTCGATGTCTATTGTTACTTTCTTCCCCACCAGCTGGAAGATGTCTTCTGGAGCTACACCCTTAGGTTCTGCTACTTTCACAGTCAGCATGTCAAGGGTTAGTTCTGTACCTTTCGGGATGGCTGTCTTTGCCACCACAGACTTCCCGAGCTGGAGGGAGTGAAAGATGCAGAAGAAGAATTACAGGAATGTTTTGACAGAGCAAATTACCTGAAAACAATGTTGTTGTGCTGTTCAAAACAAAACATCCAAGAGAAGGCATAAAAGTGAAGAAGCAAAGTTAAAGAGTAGCGATACTGGCTAGCCGATGGATAAACGCGATGGTAAAAGAGAAGAAAGAAATGTAAGGAAACAGGAAGGAAACAGGGCAAGAACAGGAATGCAGTGACAAGAATGCAACATAAGATGAAATGGAGCTGTAAAACAAAAGTGCTACAACAGTTCAAATTAATTGAACTGAAGCTTAAATCAAATGAAATACAAATATTAAATTAAAACTGAAAATAAATTAATAAATTCAAAAACATTAAAGCTAAATAGAAATATTTATTAAAAATGACAACAAAATTACTTTAAAAAAAAAAAAATTAAATAAATGTAAATAAAATGAGTAAAAAAGAAAATAACACTGATGTAGCACAATTAGGATTTGTACTTTTAAAAATCACTAACTCTAAGTATGAGCAATAGTAATAGTGATGTTTGCCTCGTATGTTATGATATGTGGGAAAAGGAATGCATTTGTATGGTACCTTATCATGGCATGGCACTTCGCAGGGCAGCATGCGTTTCACCCCAGTGCCCACAGCTCTCTCCACAATGCGGATTGATCGAACCAGCTCCGCCAGCTCTGCGGGCTCCAGAGATGCCTCATGATCGCTGCCTTTCCAGCTCTTGTCCAAGGTCACGTGGCGCTCCACGACCTTTGCTCCTAGTGCAACTGCCCCAACTGTGATGCTAATCCCGCTTTCATGGCCTGAGTAACCAATGGGAATGTCTGGAAACTCTTTTTGATATTCCTGTAAGTTTGGGGGAAAAAAGCATGTATAAAATGCTACATAATTTTACTTTATGGAGACTTGGTGTGATTTTCATTTACCTAATCATAATATATATTTAGCTAATCATATAATTACATAAGAAGAAGCGTGAAAAGAGTTTGTTTCTTTACCGTGATAACCCTCAGGTTGACATCCTCAGGCTCCAGTGGATATGCACTTGTGCACTGCAGGATGCAGAAATTTTGGTTGTGTTCTTTCACAGTTTCATAAACACGACGCATGGTCTCCATGGACTGCATACCGCTGGATACTACCATGGGACGTCCTGAACACACAGACAAGCATCAGAGGTTAAATTTGTTTTATAATTAGTATTAATAGTATACATTTATATTATTAATATTTATAACCCATGTTTACCATGGATGGATGTATTTGATGTTAGTCAATAAATATAGTAAAAACAGTAATACTGTGAAAAATTATTACAATTTAAAATAACAGTTTTCTACTTAAATATACACTACCAGTTAAAAGTTTTTGAACAGTAAGATTTTAAATATTTTTTTAAGAATTCTTTTCTGCTCACCAAGCCTGCATTTATTTGATCCAAAATACAGCAACATCAGTGATATTGTGAAATATTTGACTATTTAAAATAACTGCTTTATATTTTAATATATTTTAAAATGTAATTTATTCATGTGATCACATCTAAACTTGCAGCATTATTACTCCACTCTTCAGTGTCACATGATCCTTTAGAATTCATTCTAATACGCTGATTTGCTGTTCAAGAAACATTTATTCTTATTGTTATTATTAAGATTATTATTATTATTATCATCATCAATATTTAAAACAGTGTAATTTTGATGAATAGAAGGATCCAAAGATCAGCATTTATCTGAAATAAAAAGCTTCTATAACATTATACACTATACCATTCAAAAACTTGGAGTCAGTAAAATTTTTATTTTATTTATTTATTTATTTATTTTTAATTTTTTTGGAAAGAAATTATAGAATTTAATATGTTTTTATTTAGCAAGGATGCTTTAAATTGATCAAAAGTGATATAAAGACAGTTATAATGCTACACCTATTTCAGACAAATCTTCTGAACTTTCTATTCATCAAAGAAACCTGAAAAAATTCTACTCAGCTGTTTTCAACATAATAATATTAATAATAATAATAATAATAAATGTTTTTTGAGCAGCAAATCAGAATATTAGAATGATTTCTGAATGTTCATGTGAATGGAGTAATGATCCATCAAATAGTAAAATAGTAAAAATATTTCAGAATTGTACTGTTTTTGCTGTACTTTGGATCGAATAAATGCAGGCTTGGTGAGCAGAAGAGACTTCTTAAAAAAAAAAAAAAAATGTAAAAATCTTACTGTTTAAAAACTTTGTAGTGTATTTTATACTGTGCTGCTTAAAATTTGAGGAAACAAATTTTTTGTTTGGTTTTTTTTTTTATTTTTTTTTATTTCTGGATTCTTTGACTAATAAAAAACTCAAATGAACAGTATATATTTGAAATAGATCTTTAATAGAAATAGAACATTATAAATGTCACTTTTGGATGTACTCAATAAAAGTATTAATTTCTTTTTTCCGAACTTTTGAACAGTGTGTGTGTCTGTGAGAATATATTTCTTAATATTTTTATTTATATGTGGTTTCAAAATAAATACTGGGGGGATGTACCAAGAACATTAGTAAACAACTTTTGCAATAATATCAGAATGTATTAATTAATTATTTAATTAATTTAAAAATAAATAAATAAAAATGGAACCTTTTTGGGCAGTTTTTTTGAGGTAGGGGAAGTTGTTGGTGTCTCCAGATCCAACTTTGAAAAAAGGCACATTGAGCTCATGCAGGAATTCTACCGCCATCTTAAGGACACAAAAAGACAGAAATACTACAATTAACATACTTGACATTCTTGGTAATATTACAGTGCCAAAGAGCACATTAAAGTACCACCAGATACCAAAGCGTCACTGTACCATGGTACTACTACAGTAAGAGTACTACTTTTGTAAGAGCCAGCTGTAATATTCACATTACTAATCAGAAATATTACAACTGATGTGATTAGGAGGCTAATGACAGCTTTCCTTGATATATGTAAGCCTGAAGCCAAAACACTATATAGATAAAATACAGACACTATTCTAATAATCTGCGCATGCGTTCTGCGGCTGTAACTCGCTCACCTCGTCCATCCCGGACGCAGTGAAGAAGATGCCCACTTCTTTAGCGTACTGCTGCAGCTCTCTGTACTGCTCATGGCTGAACTCTAGATGGCGCTTGTGCTCTCCGTATGTTTTTCCCCAGGAGTGTTTGGAGGTGTAAGGCCGCTCCAGGGCTTTTTTATTGAACTTGAACTCCAGTTCACTCTTCTGAAACTTAGCACAGTCTGCCCCGCAGTCCTAGTATAGAAGAGGAAATAGTTACATACAATAAATCATATCAGAAACAATGCAAAATTACGAGATTACGGGACAAAAAAAATAGTAAATAGTAAATAGTAGCCTATTTTAAGCCCAAAATCAGTGCAAGAACTGCTACCTGTATCAATAACGTGTAAAAATTGTTTATGAACACATGTAGTTTTATTAAACATCTTAATAAGTACAGTTATGGCTTAAAACTTTAAGCTTCCAAAATGTAAGGAAGTGATTTGAGATGAATGAACATTTCCAAGTATTTTATGTACAGTATCAGATTAAGCAGTAACCTGACGCCTATCGTCCACTGTAAAACTGACTGCTAAGATGAACGTTTTAAAACCTATTAACTACAGTAAACTGTTCCTGCAAGAATTTTCCAAAACAATTTTTTTAACGTGCAGTCTCACCTCTAATAATAAACGTACCGTACCGATGTTGATGAACACAAACAAACTCATACCTTTGCCATTTTGATCATTTTCTTGGCGATTTCAATGTCTCCCTGATGATTCTGTCCGATTTCTGCAATAATGAAACACGGGTTGTTCCCTCCGATCATGCGACCGGGACATAGCTCAAATTTAAGAGGCATTTTAAAACTAAATGCAGCAACAAGACAAGAAAAGCTACAGAAATGACAGGAGGGGAGTCTGTCTCACTGCTTTACACGCGTCAAATGCCTGGAACTTCCGGGTTTATTTGCGTACACGCCCATTTTCAAAAATCAAAATAAAAGACTTTTTTATTATTCATCACCTTTATGGTATTTAAATAGATAATGTTTTAACATATAAAGTATTGGTTTAACCTACTAAAAATTCCAGAAGTATTGTAGTCCAGTGACATACATAAAAAATATTTGTATACTTTTTGTTCCCTGTAGTTTGGGTTTCTTATTTACTACACTGTTGTTGTTTTTTAATGTATATTGTGAAGTGTTTGCTTGACTGGACAAAAACTGGAATTTATTTATTATTATTATTATTTTAAATATTATTCATTTTTATAGCAGGACATTTGCCTCTAGGTGGCTCAGAGGAGCCAAAGACTAAAAAACAGCAAAGCCTAAACTCTCCCAAAGGATACGCAAATATGTCTCGTTACGTGTAACCATGTATTCCATCAATCAAATGACTACGTATATGACATATATATTCGTATATACGCACACACACACACAAATCATCTACAGTGTACTCCACTAATACTGGCACCCTTGGTAAATATGAGCAAAGGCGGCTGTGAAAATAAACCTGAATTGTTTATCTTTTTAATCTTTCATTCAAAAAATTCACAAAATTCTAACCTTTCATTGAATTAAAACAGTTGAAAGTGGGGGGAAACTCACATTATGAAATCAATGTATTTCATGTTGGCCACAATTATTGGCAACTTATTTCTATTTGAATATATTTTAAAATGTAATTTATTCCTGTGATTTCAAACCTAATTTTTAGCATCATTACTTAGGTCACATGATCCTTCAGAAATTCTGACTTACTGCTCAAAAACAAAACATTTATTATTATTATGTTGAAAATAGCTGAGCAGGCTTCTTTGATGAACAGAAAGTTCAGAAGAACAGCATTTATCTGAAATAGAAATCTTGTAACATTATAAATGTCTTTATGATCACGTTTGATCAGTTTATAAATTAAACTATTAATTTCTATAAAAATTAATTTTATTTCAGATAAATGCTGATCCTTGGACCTTTCTATTTATAGGACAATATTTGGCTGAGTAATAACTATTTGAAAATCTGGAATCTGTGGGTGTAAAAAAATAAATAAATAAATAAAAATTAAATATTGAGAAAAATCATCTTTAAAGTTGTCCAAATGAAGTTCTTAGTAATGCATATAACTAATCAAAAAAATAAGTTTTAATATATTCACAGTAAGAAATTTACAAAATATCTTCATGGTCAACATGATCTTTGATTTTTGGCATAAAAGAAAAATTGGTCATTTTGACCCATACAATATATTGTTGGCTATCGCTACAAATAAACCCCTGTGCGATTTGCGACTGGTTTTGTGGTCCAGGGTGACATATTTTATTAATATATTAAAACAATCCACAGGCAATAAAAGGAAACTTTGTTTTCAATAATTTTTAATGTACATATAATGCAACTGATTTCACAAGTTCCGTGATCCAAATTAAATATTAAATTAGTGTAGACATACCGCAAACATTTTTCTTTCATTCATACAGGCTGAGTAAACAGATAAAACTAAACATGTGGTGCTCTGAAGACAATAAAGGCTTGGCAACAGATCAGAATAAGGCGTAAAGGAGAATAAAACTGTCTCTGTGTAAAGTAAAAAGACAGAACGGGCGATGAAACCACAGCAGCCTCTCTGTAACAAATACCACTGTACAAATATTAAATAAAACCATCCTTCACATACTTAAACCATTCTTCATAATTAAAAAAAAATCTTCCATCAGTAAATTGATCCCAAATAATATATATATATATATATATATATATATACAGGGTGGGCCATTTATATGGATACATCACACATCAAACTTATTGGGAATTTCACAAGAAAAACAATGGTGTGCTTGGTTTTAACGTAACTTTATTCTTTCATGAGTTATTTACAAGTTTCTGACCACTTATAATGTGCCACAAACAGGACGTTAATATCACCAACCATTCCCATTTTATTAAGGTGTATCCATATAAATGGCCCACCCTGTATATATATATATATATATATATATATATATATATATATATATATATATATATAATATAAACCAAAATGTGACTATAATAAAAACTAGACAAATAAAAATGTTTAGGTCAGTCTTTAAAACCACTATGATCCTAACAAGGAAATAGCACAAGATTGGCCCTCGGTCTTTAAGTCTATAACTGATTGGTTCCTTGGTTTTCGAGCTCTTTCAGTAGGTACGGCGAGTGGTGTAGTCCAATACCATGCTGGCGGCACCCAGCAGTGCAGGATCCTCAAGCTCAGATACCATGACCTTGGTCTCCTGCGCTGAGACGAGAGCACGCTGGCTGATCACCTGACGAACTGGATTCTCATAATGTGCCGCCAGGACACCAGACAGGATCACCAGAGACGGGTTGATCATGTGCAGGATGTTCACAATACCCAAACCCAGCGCAGTCCCAGCTGTTAGGGAACAGAAAAACAGGCTGTCAGTGCTTTCTTCACAACAAATCTGTTTGAAAATAACATGTATTTGAATGTGCATCTTACCAGTGTGAAGTACACTCTCAGCTTTGGAGTTGCCGAGGTGAGCAGCACCGATGAGATGAACAGCGTTCACCTGTTCTTTGTTATTCACAGTCATTCCTTCCACCATCAGCAAGTCCTCTGTCATCAAACATGAAAGAAACATAATTACAATGCTTTACTTTAACCTGGCAACATTTCTTTTGCATAGCTCTTCTATTACAAACCCAACCGTAGGATTATTTACTGATTCTGAATTATATACACTACCATTCAAAAGTTTTTGAACTTTTGAAAGTTTTTTTAAAAGAAGTCTCTTCTGCTCACCAAGTCCGCATTTATTTGATCCAAAATACAGAAAAAGCAGTGATATTGTGAAATATTTTTACTATTTAAAATAACTGCTTTCTATTTAAATATATTTTAAAATGTAATTTGTTTCTGTGATCGAAGCTAATTTTTTAGCATCATTACTACTGTCACATGATCCTTCAGAAATCATTCTAATATGCTGATTTGCTGTTCGAGAAACATTTTTTATTATTATTAATATTATTATCAATATTTAAAACAGTTGAGTACATTTTTTCAGGATTCTTTGATGAATAGAAAGAACCAAAGATCAGCATTTATATAAATTAATACTTTTATTTAGCAAGGATGCTTTAAATTGATCAAAAGTGATGATAAATACATTTATAATGTTACAAAAGATTTATATTTCAGATAAATGCTGTTCTTCTGAACTTTCTATTCATCAAAGAAACCTGAAAAAATATCTACTCAGCCATTTTCAACATAATAATAATAATAATAAATGTTTTTTGAGCAGCAAATCAGACTATTATTTTCTGAAGGATCATGTGACTGGAGTAATGATGCTAAAAATTCAGCTTTGAAATCACAGGAATGAATTAAAATTTAAAATACATTCAAATAGAAAACATTTATTTTAAATAGTAAAAATATTTCAAAATTTTACTGTTTTTCCTGAGACTTCTTAAAAGACATGCTGAAGAGAATTCTTAAAAAAAAAAAAAAAAAACTTTTTTTGGTAGTGCATATTTATATTTGTATATATATATATATATATATATATATATATCTATATATATATATATATATATATATATATATATATATATATATATATATATAAAGATTAACTAAAACTTTTATTGTAACAATTGTACTGTTTACTGTTAATTAATTCAATGGGAAGTTATTGTGAACCATAAATTAAAATAAACCGTCACTAAAACAAATGAACATGACATCCATCATGCTTTTGCCTTTTTTTTGAGACACTGTCACACTACAGAAAAATTTTAGTAGGTGTCGCTGCTCTTACGCCACATTGTCAACTAACATGCAATGTGATTACTCTTGTCATATCAGGGTTGGGTCCATTTTTTTCTTTAAAGAAGGTATGGATAAAGGCTTGTGGAAAATATGAGGTCTGATGAAAGGACATTACATGTTCAGACAAACGAAAACAATAGCAAGGGTTTATGTCACTGTTAACGGTGACGTTTTACAGGAACATAAACCAGTTTAGCTGTTCATTATCAAATGAAGCAATGTGACAGTGTGGGCGAGGCTGATAAGCGTGTTTGAGTGTAACTGTCGACTGCCTCACCGTCATGGAGTCTCTTGGCTTCTCTCTGCAGGGCGAGACCTGATGAGTAGGCCTCTATGCAGCCGTGGCCCCCACACATGCACTCTGGTCCTTCCAACGAGACCACGATGTGTCCCAGTTCTGCCGCGCAAAACGTATTGCCGTGGATCAGTTCATTATGCTGAATTATACCGCCTCCAATTCCTGCACATACAAATGCAAGGCAAAGGTAATTACAGGCAGAATCACAGAAGTCAAATATAAGTAACGATAATATCAGTTTTAGTCTTTATTTATGCAGGTACATGCCAGAAATCAGTTTGATCATGTATATACATATACACTGTAAACACACCTGTAGTAGTTAACGAGCAACCATTATTTCACAATGTTTCCTGGTTCATTCCCAGAAAAAGATGCAAATTAGTGCCACATCACTTGATTAATGATTAATCGCGATTAATTGCAAAATAAAAGTGTGTGTTTATATAATATACGTGTGTGTACGTATATATTTAAAAAATATTTACATGTGTTTGTGTGTACGTACACACACATATTATATAAACAAACATTTGTTTGGAAGCGATTAATTGTGATTAATCATTGACAGCCCTACAGATATAATTAACAGGATACAGGGACAAAATTTGTGTGTAATGCAAAATAATCATTCAGAAGTCTTTAATAAAAGTTCATAACTGATATGAAAAAAATCTAAATAATCAAGCATAAAAGCAATATATTTATATATATATATATATATATATATATATAGAGAGAGAGAGAGAGAGAGAGAGAAATACATAGCATTTATTTCAAATAGAAATATTGTGTAGCATTCTAGGTGTATTTACTGTCACTTTTGATCAATTAGTTATTCATCCTTGCTGAATAAAAGAAAAAAATAAATAAAAAATCTTGCTGACCCGAAACATTATTATTATATATAATTGTATTATTTTTTATTACTATATATAATATAGACACTACCAGTCAAAAGTTTTTAAACAGTAAGATTTTTGATGTTTTTTAAAGAATATTTTCTGCTCACCAAGCCTGCATTTATTGATCCAAAGTACAACAAAAACAATAATATTTAAAAAATATTTTTACTATTTAAAATAAATTTTCTATTTGAATATATTTTAAAATATGATTTATTTCTGTGATTTCGAAACTGAATTTTTAGCATCATTATTCCAGTCACATGAACCTTCAGAAATCATTCTAATATTCTGATTTGCTGCTCAAAAAAACGTTTATTATTATTATTATAATGATGATGATGATGTTGAAGACAGCTAAGTAGAATTTTTTCAGGTTTGTTTGATGAACAGAAAGTTCAGAAAAAACAGCATTTATCTGAAATAGAAATTATAAGATTATAAATGTCTTTATCATTACTTTTAAATGGTACAGTGTATAATGTTACAAAAGCTTTTATTTCAGCTAAATGCTGGATCTTTCTATTCAACAAAGAATCCTGAAAAAAATGTACTCAACCGTTTTAATTATTGATAAAAGTAATACTAATAAATGCTTCTTGAACAGCAAATCAGCATATTAGAATGATTTCTCAAGGATCACGTGAAACTAAAGACTAGAGTAATGATGCTGAAAATTTAGCTTTGATCACAGGAATAAATTACATTTTAAAAAATATTCAAATAGAAAATAGTTTAAATAGTAAAAATATTTAAAAATTGTACTTGTTTTTGCTGTACTTTGGATCAAATAAATGCAGGTTTGGTAAGCAGAAGAGATTTCTTTAAAAACAAAAATCTTCCTGTTCAAAAACTTTTGACTGGTAGTGTAATTTAGACAAAAAGACTTGGGCTGTAACATTTAAAAAAAAAAAAAAAAAAAAAAAAAAAAAATTCTGCCATAAATAGCACTGTTTCTTGAGAAGGGGAAGGTGGCTGCATGACTAAGGTAAAAGACAGTAAGATTGCAGTAACCTAAATAACCAGTCTGACCAGTCTGACCACTTTAATTCTACTGTCTGTTAGGTTTCATTCTTTGCTTTATTAAACAAAGGGAAAACCCACCACCCCAGCAATTAGCAGTAAACGACATAATATAAAAGAGACGGACCGGTTCCAGTGATAATGGTGACAAAGTTCTCCACGCCTTTCCCGTGGCCAAACTTCTTCTCAGCAAGGGCGGCGCAGTTGCCGTCATTATCGACCCACACGGGGAGATGAAGGGCGCTAGAAAGAGGCGTGCGGATGTCCACCGAACTCCACTCGTTTATTAGCTTGGTGGAGTGGAGGACTATCCCATCTTGTGGGTTCACACGCCCTCCTGTGCTCACACCTGAAAGAAATAGACAGTGAATGAGTGAGTGAATTTTTATAGACACATAAAAAGAGACGCAGGACAAATGTAGACATACCGACACCCAGGATTCTGCAGTTGAGGTGAACGGCGTCAGCCATGGCCTGTTTGCACATGGTCAGTATCAGCTCTATCCTCTCCTCAAATGTCTTAGGATTCAACTGGATATATTTCTTAACCACCTTACCCTGAAAGACAACCACACATTTACAAGATGAAATGTAATTTCACATCTAAGGAAATACAAAAAACAAACAAACAAGTATGAAGTAACAAAGACAACCTGCTATTAATCCATCACAATGAAATTCAGCAGGAAAAATTACAACATAAATTATTTCAACTTTAATCTCCTAGCCCAATCAAGTTCTGCAAGATACACTACCATTCATAAAAATTCTCATTTTTTTCTAAATAAATTAATACTTTCAGCAAGGATGCATTAAATTGATCAAAAGTGAGGATAAAGACATTAATGGTACAACAATTTTTTATTTCAGAGTTCCTATTGAACCAAAAAAAATATTGCGCAAAAATCAAGCAGCAAAACTGATAATGATTATTTAAAGAAATGTTTCTTCATAATGACAAATGTTTTTTTTTTTTTTTTTAAATAATAAGAGCTGTTTCTTGAGCACCAAATCAACTTATTAAAAAATATGACATGTGACACTGAAGACTGGAGTAATGATGCTGAAAATTCAGCTTTGCATCACAGGAAAAAAATACGAAAATGGCTATTTTAAATTTTAATATTAATTCACAATATTAATTATTGTCTGTTTTTTTGATCAAATAAACGCAACCTTGGTGAGCACAAGAGACCTTTATATACCCCATACTTTTGAATGTTCATTTTATGCATGCAAATTAAAAATAAATAAATAAAAGCATACCAATAATCTCTCCTTGCTACCACAGATTGATATATTTTTGCTTTTATATATTTGATATGATCATTTGTCTTGAACTTGTACCTCTCCATCACTGGAAGTATGGACCATGTGATAGTTATACACCTAAACCAATAAAACACCTGGTCAAATTGCAGCATTTATATAGACATCCAAATACAGATGGAACTTACTTTATCATTTTAGACTGTTTGAGCACTAGTATGATGTTTATAATGTTTATGAACTAACGGGTGAAATATATCAGCCAACACGATAAACTGGCTGATACTAATTTTGAGCAGAATTATGAATGGACTTTTAAATAGATATTTTCTGTTTTAAAGGAGACCTATTATGCCCCTTTTTACAAGATGTAATATAAGTCTCAGGTGTCCTCAGAATGTGTCTATGAAGTTTCAGCTCAAAATACCCCACAGATCATTTATTACATAATTTTGAAAATGCCTATTTTGAGTGGAAGCAGAAACACGCTGTTTTCGTGTATATCTCTTTAAACGCAAATGAGCTGCTGCCCCACCCCCCCAGACCCCAGACCCCGCATAATTGCGGGACAAAACACAGCTTTTCCCTTCCGATCAAAACATCACACAGGTTCTCCCCACTCAATGACGCACCCACTGAGAAACCTGATTTAAGCGTTTCAGTTATTGGCGATTCTCTAGAAAACAAAACTAGAGGTATTTCGTATTGCATGGTGGGAAAGTATCTTCTCCTACAGAAAAGCATTAAAAACTCCTAGATCTGATTCTCCTTCAGAGAAAAACAAACACAACCCGTGTTCGAGTCCCAACTTGAGGACCTTTCCCCGATCCCGCCCCCACTCTCTTTCCCACTTCGCTTCCTGTCAATTCTGGTCTGTCCTGTCAGAATAAAGGCAAAAAAAGCCAAAAAAATAGAGCTTTAAAAAAAAAGAAAAGAAAAGAAAAGAAAGCATCAACAGGCATTGACATTTACCAACAGCATAGCAGCAATGACTTCATGAACTACTTTACTATTAGAAATAAAACTGTAACCATGTAGCTGTCAGCTATAGTATCGCATCAGTGATTCAAGTCTTACCGCGCTTAAACTTTCACATACAAATAAGTTTAAGTTAAAAACACATGAGTTACAAAAACAGTTAGTTATGTCTGTGAAGGTAAACAGCTGGAAAAGAAATCACATTTATATTAGATTTGTGTGGCAGCAGCGTAATATACAGTAAATAAATCAATAAATCCACGGCTCTCGTCTCCTCTGAGGCTGGGACTCTAAATAGTGTTCCGTGCTCGTCTGTGCAGCCAATGACAGAAGAGTTAGCATGATTTGCTCAAACTTTTGCCATGACATTAGAACTGGTACACCATTGTCACTTGCAAAAAACGAAATGGCGGCGCCATGGGTGGAAAGTCTACGTCACGGGGGAGCGAAATCTGAGCAGCTGGTTTTTTCACAAGCTTACAGAGATAGGCTTACCAAAAAAATTTACTGGGTTGTTCTTTTTCACGTTTTCTGGGTTGGTAGGTGCACTGGGGACACGATTATAGCACTTAAACACCAAAAACATTAAATTTTAATGATATGTCACCTTTAAAACATTTATACGCACACAGAAAGAGCTGATTACACACAACCCTTCTGATCAGACCTGCCACTGTTTGCTTTAGTCAGACTTGTGTGGATTGGATTAATGAAATATTTACATAAGTGCTGCACATCCTGCTAAAACACGTCACAATCTGGCAAACACACAAATGTCGTAAGCAAACACAGCTGTACTGAGAACACAGAGCATGTCCTGCATCTTCTAACAGATGAATTGGATCTCAACACCTGACTCTAGAGGTTTGCTCTGCATACCTTCATACTGACGATGGCGACACGCAAGTTGGTCCCCCCAAGGTCTACAGCAAGGGCACTCTGTGTCTCCAAAATGTGGTCGATATCTTGAGAGATGCACTCTTTCACCGGCGGGAAACAGAACTTTTTCTGTAGTGGCTCAGTAAGGTCAATGGACTGCATGAACTTTAAGATGCGCTGGACCGCATTTCCATCACCGTAGATCTTGGAGCTAGTGGACAAAGCCAGAACACACAGGGCATGTTAAGGAGCTGAGATTACAGTTATGCTACATTTAAGTTATCTAAAAATAGCCAAAAATTTGATGATTTATTTACCTATAATGATATGTGATTATTTAATGATGCCCATAAAATCAAATAAATTAAATAATAGTTTAATAAATCAGCTTGCCCACATCAGTTTATAAATAAATTAGACCAGTGTTGGTTTTGTTAACTAAAACTATTAAATGCTGTTTTCATTAACTCAAATAACGCTGAAATAAAATAAATAGAAATATTAGATGAAAAGTATAACTTGCCTTGGTAACTAACTGAAATAAAATAGCTTTTTATTCATTCGTAAAAGTTTAAATTAGAAATAAGCTTAAATTCTATATTACATTCAGTGTTAGTGTTAACTAACAGTATTAAACAATAATTGAAACATATTTAGAATTGTATTAAAAATAAACAAAACAAAACAAAGCAAAAAAAAAACAAAAAAAAACAAGAAAATTACACGTTGCCTTAAATGTGTGGACCTGACAACAAGCCTTTAAATACTAAAATTACTAAACTGCAAAATACATTAGTACTAGTTACTAAATAAAATGGAAAAAAAAAAAATTAAAAAAATCCTCAACAGAATTTAAAAAAACAAATTAGAAAAAAATAACACCTGAACAACTGAAATGACAACTGAAAATACTAAAATAAATGTATTATTAAATGTATTAAAATATTAATAATAAAAAATAATAAATATATATTTTAAAAATATATTTTTTTTACATCATATATTTAAATTGATTACCAGGGGTAGCGTTTTCCAAACTGCAGCTCCAGGGCATGGTATATTTTATTATGCGTGTCTGCATCTCGCACATGTAGAACATTTTCCCCTATTGCCAAAAAAAACATAAATTGATAAACCTGATCCATTAAGACACATACTAAAGATTGCAACAATTCAAGAGCACAAGAATTCAAAAGCAATCTGGGCCTTTTCAGAAGAATAAACATGCCATGGTACATCCTGGATGGAAACTGACAAACACCATGAAGAGTACAAAATAGTGATTATATCCTGCCATAATGCCTTAATCTCCTTTGTAAAGGGCAGTAATTCATATTTGTAACTAATCTCACCTGTTTCTCGACCCGTCTGGCGAGTGCCCAGGTTAATGACAGGTGTTCCGAACGCTCCGGCCTCACGAACGCCACAGCTACTGTTCCCGATCATGCAGCCGGCGTGTGCCACCAGCTGGACGAACTGTTCGAACGGAACATGCTTTACCGCACGGAAGTTCGGATGCTGCTCGATTCCCTTCCGCCTCATCACACGAACCATTTCCTTACTGCCTACACGACACAAAACACAGAGCAGTATGGTATTAATGGAGAGGAATAATATTACACTTCTGTGGAATCAGAAAGTTAATTCAGGGAAGAATTCCTATGACTGTTTCAACTGGTAAGGTTTTTGAACAGTTAATTCAAATGTCTTGCTCATAAGAGTCACAATGCCATTTTTTACATTCGATTCAAACTACAATAATGATACATTATATTTACCCCCGGTTATACAGACAAGGCTTAAGCCTAGTCCCAGACTAAAATTAAAGTTTGAGCTGATTCAACTAAAGGAAACTTGCACTAATTGATCTTAAAACATGCCAGTGCCGTTGTTTTGTCTCAAGATGCAAACCAGTAATGTTTTTTTTTTTAAGGCATGTTTTTAAAAATTACTTGAATGTCCTAATTGAACTATTTCGTAATCCTGTCTGTGAAACCAGCCCTTTGTGTTATTAACTAAAACTACTAAAAAATGTTAATTGAAATAAAGCTTAAATAAAACGAAAGTAATATTTGAGAAAAACTTTAAAAATTAAAATTAGAAACATTTTCTTGGCAACTTACAGAAATAAAAATTTTAGTAGAAATACTAAAATTACTACAACTTAAACTAAAAAATAAAGCTAAATAGAAATATTAAAAAAGACAAAAACCTCAAGACAAAATTACTACTGAACCAAATTTAAAATGAATACTATATGAAAAATGGCAAACTAAAAGCTAATAAAAAAAAATAATAAATACTAAAATGGTATATACGTAATACTGAAAGAACTCTGGTAAAATTGTTTCATTACATTAGACACAGCAGACAATATTATATAATATAATATAATATAATATAATCCTGAATTTTAACTAAAATGAAAACTGAAAATATAAAAAACCTAAAAAATAAAGCAAAATATGAATATTAAAAAAAAAAACTCAAGACACAATTACTGAAATCTAAACCAAATTTAAAATGAAAACTATATGAAAAATGCAAAACTAAAAGCTAATTAAAAATATGAATAAATACTAAAGTAGTATACAATATAATACTTTAACACTGTTTAATAATACTGTTTAATTACATTAGAAAGGCTCTGACATTTGGGGTGGGTGGAATGATTACAAACTTATATCATAGTATAACATCTTTTATGGTAATTGTCAAAATATAATTATTTTTGCTGTAACTTCAACAAAAAATATGCTAAACAGCAGACAATATAATATAATATAATACAACATAATACAAAATAATATAATATGATATAATTTTTAATAGAATACAATAGAATAGAATAGTAGTCTGAATTGTAACTAAAATGAAATTGTATAAAACAAAAATCTAATTCAAAATATGAATAAATACTACACTAGCATATACTTACACTAATTATACTATGCTAAAATAACATTGATAATGTTGTGTCTGCATTTTTTGGCTTATTTTTTCATTGTAGTTACGGCAAAAACAACTATATTTTAACTATTAACATAAAATTACTCATACTGTGATATACATTTTTGGTCACGCCACCCACTCCCTCTTTGTGTTTCTGTAAACACTTCTATTCAACGGAAGAAACAGCAACTCTGCTATGCTATGACTGCTGCTTCAGTAGTGTCTACCTGTCATTAACACCAAACTCAAAACAAACTGCCAAACTGTTTTGTCTGTTTCCAGAGCCCTTGTAATCTTTTTGACTGCTGATAAAGCCACTGAGGGTCACATAAAGCCCTTCGATCTGAGAAAAACCACAGCTGTACTCAGGAAGCAAAAGTGTATATATAAATGTTAACAGTCACAAAAAGTGGGGACAGAAGGAAAAAAAAAACTGAAAACAAGAAAAAGAACTGACCTGCATCAATATTTGGGAAGAGAATGAGAGTTCTCTTGTTGAAGGAGATGAGCGCATCCAGCATTAACTCATAGATCTTAATGGAATTCTTGATGTCTGTGGTAACAGGATGCTGCAGAGCTACAATATAGTTCTGTTCCTTCACATCATCCCCTGTTTAAGGAAAAAATAGAAAATCATCACATATGCATAAAGGCTAGCAATAGTGGCTTTTAACAAACTTAAAGGGATAGATCACCCAAAAAATGAAAATTACCCCATCATTTACTCACCCTCAAGCCATTCTAGGTGTATATGACTTTCTTCTTTCAGATGAATACAATCGGAGATATATAAAAAATGTTCTGGCTCTTCCCAGCTTTATAATGGCAGTGAATGGCTGTTGAGATTTTGAAGTCCAATAAAGTGCATCCATCCATCATAAAAAGTGCTCCACATGGCTCCGGAGGGTTAATAAAGGCCTTCTGAAGGGAATCGATGCATTTGTGTAAAAAAAATATCTATATTTAAAACTTTATAAACCGTAATCTCTAGTTTCCGTTAAATATTGTACACATCGTTTCAGTTCAGACGGCCTTTATTAACCCCTTGGAGCTGTTTGAAGCACTGTTTATAATGAATGGATGCACTTTATTGGACTTCAAAATCTCAACAGCCATTCACTGCCATTACAAAGTTTGGAAAAGCCAGGACTTTTTTTAATATAACTCCCAATTGTATTCATCTAAAAGAAGAAAGTCTTACACACCTAGGATGGCTTGAGGGTGAGTAAATCATGGGGTAATTTTCATTTTTGGATAAACTATCCCTTTAAACTGAGTTATTATGTGCTGTTTTGATTGCGTAGTTTCAATCATAGGACATACCAATCCACGACTTGATGATATCTGTATAATCGTCTCGTTGGTGGGCGGAAAGCAGCTTGTCGTATGACGGGCAGCCGGCCAATAAAATACGAGAGTGGTCTTCGCACATAGAGATGAGGTGTCTCTCGGCCGAGCGTGTGCAGACGGCGTGATAGTGTGCCAGTTTGGAGATGGCGTGGCGAATGGAATCATCAATGGTTCCGCTCACTTCTCCACCTTCCAGGTGCAAAATGCGGATGTTCATTAGAGCCGCTGCCGTCGCCAAGGCCAGAGCATCAAAACGGTCACCGTGAACGAGCAGAATGTCAGGAGCGAGACGCTGAAGCACGTCTGGAAGCTTTACAAGCGCGAGACCCACAGACTCCACCATGGCAGCTTCGTCCTCACCACGAACAATGGTGTGCAACTTAGAGCTGATATCAAACTCATCCTGTTTAATCATACGGAACGTGTTTCTGGAAGAGAGAAAGAAAGAAAATACTATTAATTATACCAGCTCCTGCGTCAGCAGCATCTCATGCATACGTTGCGGTACTCTTGTGAACGTGTGGTGAAGATTGACACGGAAGAGAAGAAATTGAGAATAAAGTCGTATTTTTATTCTCTTTGCACACAAGTCGTAACTTCATAAAATTAAGGTTAAACCACTGATGTCATATGGACTATTTTAACAATGTCCTTACTACCATTGCTGTCTATGCAGAGTCAGAAAGCTTTTGGATTTCATATGAAATATCTTAATTTGTGCTCTGAAGATGAACAAAGGTCTTAACAGGTTTGGAACGGCATGAGGGTGGGTAATTAATGACAGACTTTTAATTTCTGAGTAAACTATCCCTTTAATATGATGCATTCTAATGTTTAGGACAACTTAGACTACCAGTCAAAACTTTTTGAACAGTAAGATTTTTAATGTTTTTTTTAAAGAAGTCTCTTTTGCTCACCAAGCCTGCATTTATTTGATCCAAACTACAGTTAAACCGGTAAAATTTTACATTTTTTTTTAGTAATTAAAATAACTGTTTTCTATTTGAATACATTTTAAAATGTAATTTATTCCTGTGATCAAAGCTACATTTTTTGCATTATTATTCGTCTTCAGTGTCACATGATTCTTCAGAAATCATTCTAATATGCTGATTTGCTGTTCAAGAAATTTTTTTATGATTATTATTATCAATATTTAAAACACTTGAGTGCATTTTTTCAGGATTCTTTGATAAATAGATCCAAATATCAGCATTTACCTGAAATAAAAAGCTTTTATAACATTATAATCTATAACATTCAAAAACTTGGAGTCAGTATATATATTATAAATTATAGAAATTAATACTTTTATTTAGCAAGGATGCTTTAAATTGATCAAAAGTAATGATAAAGACATTTATAATGTTACAAAAGATTTTAATTTTGGATAAATGCTGTTCTTCTGAACTTTCTATTCATCAAAGAAACCTGAAAAAAAACTACTCAGCTATTTTCAACATAATAATAATAATAAATGTTTTTTGTGCAGCACTCAGAATATTAGAATGATTTCTGAAGAATCATGTGACTGGAGTAAGCTTTGAAATCACAGGAATAAATTACATATTTAAATATATTAAAATAGAAAACAGTTACTTCAAATACTAAAAATATTTCAAAATTTACTGTTTTGCTGAATTTTGGATCAAATAAATGCGTGAGCAGAAGAGACATCTTCAAAAAAAAAAAACATGAAAAATCTTGTTTTTTAGTTGTTATAGCCCTAATATGCATCAAAGAGCAAGAAAGATCAATCACAATTCAGTATACAAATAAATTCAAGACAGAAAATGAATTGGGATTCAGTATGTAAATATTATAATAACATCATAGCTGTATTTTACAGTTACAACGGTGAACATTTTAAGTCAATTTGCAAAATTAAATTTTATTTTTAGTACAGAACTGATATGGAAAGCAAATTCTAAATGGTAAGAGACAGCATGTTGCCCATTTGCTTTGAAAAAGAGAGTCTTTGCTCCCAGTAGGTAATGTCAAGTTTACATGACCCATGGAGGAGTCAAGACTGGTTTGGCTTCATTGATAAAAGACAATGGCTTCTAGCCACCATCAGCAGCCCACTGTGAGAGCCAAACTCCAACCGTCAAGAGCTGCATTCCAACATTTCCATGGAAACAGTGAGAAATAGTGCTGATTCATGTTCTGAAGCTCTCAAACCCAAATGAAGATAGAGCTACTGGACCTATTGCTTACCTTGTTTTTACATTACAGCTATGTGAAGTTATCAACTAAATTACAGCCAATACAGATCAGGATCTGTTTAAAAAAAACAGTTCACCGCTAAATGATAATTCTGTCATCATTTACTCACTTTTTAAACATGTAGAACTTACTTTCTTCCATGGAACACAAAAAGCAATTTTGAAGAACTGTTTTTGCCAAAATACCTTCTTTTTGTGTTCCTCAGAAGAAGCAAAAGCGTTTCGGGTTTGGAAAGTCCAAACTAATTTATTTCGAGTTACTCTAATCGAGCAATCTTACCCGTAATCGTCAATGAGATGCGAACCCAGCACCACCACTTCCAGGTCAAACATTTCGGGGTGAGACTTGATGCCGAACATGATGGGTGCGAGTTTAGAGTAGTCCGCTCTGTTACAGGTGGCCACGCACACGCGTAGTCGCTGGTTCAACCCCTTCTCTGATCGCTCCATCTTCCCCTGTGCTTGCTGGGTCTTCAGATAGTAAAGTTCCTATATGAGAATATGCAAATTTAGTCACAGCTTAGTCACACTTTTGCAAAACAGTTACTAGATAAGAAAATCATCGCCATCCTTCCACTAGAAGACATAGTTCCTGACATGTAAACTAAAGCTAATAGATATGACTATGGTATAGTGCATTTCAGCACAACTTGAATCCTGTACTGACTAGGGGTGGGCGATATGGCAAAAATACCATATCACGATTTTTTCGGAAATATCACGATTCATGATTTTATCACGATTCTTTGTCATGTTGGTTTTACTATTTTGCATATTGTCTGAGCAGTACAGCCAAACTAATTTCCCTATTTTAAAGACAAAGACTTTCAAGGTGACAAAGTATAAAATAAAAAAAAAATAGCAGATATTTAGGCCAAAGTGAGCAAAGATAAAAATCTTTGTCATTGTTTTATCTTTGTTATTAAAAGATAAAAACAAAGAATACAAACAGTGCTTTATTTTTTAGGTACAGTAGGTGTATTTAGCAGTAGCATTCAAGAAATTGAATTAACAAATATTAAAAGTAAAACACTGTGCTTATACACTATATATACACATCAATTGTACACTGATTCTTATTAAAGCAACTGTATTAAAGATCTTCAGTCAAGAGCAGTGAGTGATTTTTCTCTTTGTGTTTTGTTTTAATAACAATTAAAAAAAAAATAGTTCACCCAAAAATAAAAATTCTGTCATCTGTCTGTCAATTCTGTCATAGTGTTTTATTTTAATACCATCATTTACTCACTCTCAGGTTGTTTTAACCCTGAATGAGTTTCTTTTTTCTGTTGAACGTTGTCTATTTGATCATTTCTATTATTAAAATCAATGGGGACCAGCTACTGTTTGGTTGTCCACATTCTTCAAAATATCTTATTTTGTGTTTAGCACAAGAAAGTAATACAGGTTTGGGACAACATGTAAGTGAGTAAATAAGGACAGAATTATAATATTTTGGGTGAACTATCCCTTTGATGACAAGCAGCAGCATGTTTAGTACTGCCCCTTTAAGAGCTGCACATCTAATATACAGGCAGGCATCCGTTTTTTTCTCTAAATTCAATTGTTTACCCTTTTTTTATATGTAAACCTTGTGTGTTTTGACAATATTAGCGTAATCAGACGTGATGCATAACTTAGTTCAGTAATTAGGCACTATTTAATATATTTTAATGTATTTTAATGTGCGCGCGTTTCAGGTGTACGCGCAGTGGAAAAGCGCATGTCAGAACAGCACACGAATTAAATGTTCAACCGGCAAGGCTTTAAAGCAAATAATGTACTTTTGTGATTATGAATAAGTGCAGTGTCCCGTGAGTGTAACTACCGCTGAGTTAACACTGAAGTGAATGTATGTCGTGTTGTACAGTATATTGAGACGGAGGCGCCAGAACTGCAGCTGAGAGAATAGCACGATACTACAATATTTCTCAAAAAGCAGATCGTGGAAACATTTTTATCGTCCACGATCCAAAATAGTCATATCGCACACCCCTAGTACTGACCAATCAGCATTCAAGATTGAAACTTCAGATGTTTTATACACTACCGTTCAAAAGTTTTATATATATATTATATAAGTAAAAAACAGTATAAAAGGCAGTAAACACATTTATAATGTTACAAAAGGCTTCTATTTTTATATGCTGCTTTATATTCATCAAAGAATTCTTAAAAAAAAAAAAAAAAAAAATCAAATCTTTAAAATATATTAGAAAAGAAAAATAATACTTTATAATATTTCAGTTTTTAGTAGGGTTGGGTTTTGACACAAATTACACAATTCGATGGAATTCTGATTCACAAGCTTGTAAATCAATTTGATTTCCAATTTGATTTAATTCAATATCGGTTATTATGGACCTATATATATGAGGTACAGTAAATGCTAAATTTTCTCAAGGAAAAAAAAATAAAAAATCTCAACTAATGCTGTAAAATATGCATGAGAATCAGTTGATACTACATTACCATAATATTGAAGATTAAAATTACCTAAACACTTAAATTACACTCAATTAAGTTTTTAAAATAAAGTTACAATTATATTTTTACTCCAATACGTTTTATGAAATATAAACATTTAAATGGTGGCTGTCATAAAAACTTAACTGAATTATTCAAACATAAATCAAACATTGAATAACAGTAAAAAATTATAATGAATATGTTATATGGTGCATATATTATTAGTTCATTTTTCTAACTGACTACAGAGTTAATGGTCAACGAATATGTTCGTTGGTAAATGTGATGATACACGACATATCGTTTACAAGCTGTTATAATCACATCCTTGCACGGCTGAAACGCTGATTGAGCGATTACATGAGACAGGATACAAATTTTGGTAAGTTGTCCTCTTTATTTTAACATACCTTTAGATGTTTATACATGCTTCTTTTGTGCTGAAACTGGTATCAAAGTGAAGGAGATGATCGAGACGATACAATGATCGGTCACTCCACATTAAACAGTGCCAAAATGGCTTTTATTGTTTGAACACTGTAATAAAAAGGACAGCATTTGAAATCGGAGAATTAGTTTCATACCAGAAATATAAAGCACAAAGCTTACTGTGATTTATTGGATGGGTGGCATGCTACAATGTTTCATTCATTAACTAAAAACAGGCTAGACTAATTGATTTTCGGGTTTTAAGAATTAATAGTTTCGTAAAAATGAGAATCAATTAAAAAAAGAGAAAAAAAAATAAAAATAATAAAATAAAATATATATATAATTTTTTTTTTTTTTTTTACCCAGCCCTAGTTTTTACTGTATAAAAGCAGCATTGGTGACCATAAGAGACTTCTTTCAAAAATAAAAAAATTACAAACTTTTGAACAGTAGTGTATGTTTAGGCGTACATAAAAGAGAAAACAGAATGAAAATAGTATTGTAGTAAATCAGAGCAAGTCTTTCATGCCAGGGGTTGCCAAATTGAGAAGGATTGTACTTACATGAGTATTCCTGACCTGAACACTCTGAGGCATGAAAACAGAATAAGGAAAGAAAAGAGGTATATATTGCTATGTCACTTCATAGAGGAATATAAATCTATGCATCCATTATGAAAGTGACCTGCCCAAAAATACAATCCTTTACAGCCCGGTAGCACACATTGCTAAACGCTCTGTCAAAGCCAGAAGACGCCTACAATCGCTTGTACCTTGCATTTGGACATTGACCATTTTAAAGACTTCAAAGCTGTTTTACAGGCATAAGTAAACAACACAACTGGAAAGCAGCAGAAGCAAAGTACATGGAATATAGTGGTTATGAATATGAGTGACAAAGTCCCACTGCATTATAGGGAAATCAGCAAACCAGCCAAAGAGAAACTATATTTAACTCTGTAAAGCCTGACACATAATAATAGTCAGGAAAAAAAAAAAAAAAAAAATCACATTTTTGGAAACTGAACAGTTTACTGAATCTTTAGGGTGGGGGGAGAGGGATCAATTTGACACATTAGGCTTTTATGCCTCATGTAGTATGACATAGTGAGGCCTCTGTAGTTTGTATTGTGAGGCAAAACATTTAATCCATTTCTCAAAAAAAGGGCTGTATCATATTTGATAGTTATACTTTTAACATGATTTAAAAAAAAAAAATGAGTATCAAGTAAACCTAAGTTGCTTCAGTCCAGTAAATGTTCATCTTAAAAAATTACTAACAATATAAACTTTATAAAGATCAGATTTCACAGCGAAAAGATGCTTAGTGAAAACATAAAAAGTATGCCATATCAGTGGTGACGAAGCAAGACAAGCTGCGGTAATCTGATTTATACCTACTGTCACAAGAACAAATCTTGTAATGATTCCACATTATTAAATGATATTATTACTGGAATAATGTAGCTAGAGGCTTTCAACCATTCATATTTAAAAGAAACCTATCCCAAACACAGAGGAATGCCGCAGGGGTGTGTCCTGGGCCCAACGCAAATAAGCTCAAGTTTTGTGGTTTGAGTCGTCTTCTGTAACAAAGCCAAAGATGACAGGAAAATCGGGTCATGTCAAATGTAAATTGACAGAACTACATGCCATGACAAACCAGTTGCACCAGAGAGCTGAACCCTTATTGGCCTTGACAAGTACAAAAGCAATATCTGTATTCATGTTGGCTTTGTTTTTGAAAAACATAACATTTTCAATTAAAAACTGAAGACAAGTAGTGTATCCAGCAAATACATGTAATATTTTCCTTTAAGCTTGAACATGTATACATATCTAAATCAATATGTAAAGCATTTCTTTTCAATGCATTTTAAATATTGATAACATTTTAAAATGTAACAGCTTCATTACTGCTTCATCACTGTTCATTATGACTTAATTTCTACTATTAATATAAATGCCAAACTTCCTAATAAAGCTGTTTCTCACAGGTTTTAGCCTTTTTATTCTTCATTTGAATCTTAGGGTGGTTACACCAGCTTGACACGACATAACACAAATTTAATTTTAATTCAGACATCTTTATCATAGAAGAGGTGTATTGAAAACACTGCCTCTATGTTTTGCATTTAAATTGAATGATATGAACTGGATGAAGTGGTTTAATTTATAATGAAAAAATCTAAAGTCTAAATAATGCAATAACGCAATGCAAAAATCTAATCTAAAATGGTGTTCTCAAATTGATCATTTTCACTATCAAATCAAATTCACTATCACGTGGCACTAAGAAATGCAGTCTTGCAATACGATACTGTTCACACTTCAGATGTCACAGCGATTTTGTCAAGCTAGAAAACACAAACTGGTTAAACTGGACCAAATGAACATACAGAGAAATGAATGAATGAAATGAAGGAAGTCTTATGTGTGCTTTACAACAAAACCGTGTTTGTTGCCAAGATCAGTTCAAAACAATGCGGTTTACCTTTGAAAAGTTTCTGGTCGTTAAGATTTTTTCATATTTTTATGCTCACCACGGCTGTATTTTATGATGAAAAGAAAGTTAAATTCATTTTCACTGTTTTAACTATTTGAATACATTTTAGAGCTGTCAAATGATTCATCGTGATTAATCGCCTCCGAAATAAAAATTTTTTGTTTACATGTGTGTATATTTATTATGTTTATGTATATAAATACACACACATACAGTATATTTTTTTAAAAATATTTACATGTATTTACATGTATCTATTAGTGCTGTCAAACGATTAATCGCGATTAATCACATCCAAAATACAAGTTTGTGTTTACATAATATATGTGTGAATAGTGTGTATATTTATTATGTTTATATAAATACACAAACATACAGTATATTTTTTTAAAATATTTATTAGTGTGGTCAAACGATTAATCACGATTAATCGCATCCATAATAAATTTTTTTGTTTATGTGTGTATACTGTGTATATTTATTGTTTATATAAATACACACACATACAGTATATTTTTTGAAAATATTTACATTTTTACATGTATATATTAGTGCTGTCAAACGATTTATCGCAACCAAAATAAAAGTTCGTTTACATAATATGTGTGTATACTGTGTATATTTATTATGTATATATATATATATATATAAATACACACACATACAGTAAATATTTTGAAAATGTGTACAAGTATTTACATGTATATACTTATAATTAATATTATATATAAGTATTTTTAATTTATAAACATATCTTTAATATACACATGCATGTGTGTATATTTATATACACATAATAAATATGCACAGTACACACACAAATTATGTAAACAAAAGCTTTTATTTTGGATGTGATTAATCGTAATTAGTCGTTTGACAGCACTATATTCACATAATTGATGATATATGTAAATATTTTTTAATATATAAACTACATTTCTCTTAAATATATACATGCATGTGTGTGTATTTATATATATACACAATGCACACAGTACACACACATACATTATGTAAAAAAAAATCTTTTATTTTGGATGCGATTAATCGCGATTAATCATTTGACAACACTAAAAAATATATTTCACTCCTGTGAGGGGAATTTTCAGCAGCCATAACTCCATTTTCAGCAGGTATTTCTTATTATTAATGTTGAAAACATTTGTGCTGCTTAATATTTTTGTGCAAGCCGTAATACCTTTTTTTAGAAAATCTTACAGACCACAAACTTTGTGCTTTGTGCTGTAATCTCAACCTGACATTATTTAGATGTGTATGTAGGTTCTTGACACAGAATAATGACTTATTCAAAGATTCAGTCGCACGTGATTTTACTCTCGTGGTATGACATTAACAAGATCTCAGACAATACAGTGTCTGTGCTCTATTACCAATAACTGTCTACAGAACATCTTCAAGGCCAACTCCCACGTGTCCCCCAAAAATGAGGTTACGACGGCATATGGCATAGTTTAAGGCAGTGCTAGGCCTTTTGGGAAATCTTCATCACTCTCACAGTTGTCCTACTATGAACTAGAGGGTTTCTAAGGCACTGCCCATCTGTCCCGCCAGCCTCATCTACTCCACATAAAAATAAAAACCAGAAGACACGTCGCTAATCCCATTCTGACTAAGTGAAACTGAGAAACCCAGCATGTTTCCAGCTCACACACACTCATCATGCCTGCTAAAAGGCATCACAAGACTATAGCTGCACACTAAACATTACAACCGGGGGAGGGAGAGGATGGAAGGAGGCAGAAGGAATGAGGAAAAAGAGCAAATGACAAAATGGCAAAATGGCACACTCACATGTGGGTTTTTAGCATATCCTGGCATCATGGTGTGTGCAATGTTTTCCTTTCCGCTGCTTTCTCAGTCAAACGGAGCCCCTTTCTAGCTGCTCTCCCTCTATTTTGTGTCTCTGACAGCCATTAAGGCAAAAGGGAGGAGGACAGTGGCCTCCTGCATGCTTCACACAAAGCAGCTCTGGCAGAACCGGCCCAGGGGGCGGGGTCAGAATAGCTCTTGCACACTGACTGGCTGTCTAAGAGGGAAACGAGGAATTGTGTCGCCGCCCCTGCATCCTCTACACTCCAGGAGTTTTAAGTGTTTAAAGGCAGGGAGGATAGGGAATAACACACACGCAACTGTTGCCAAGCGTGCGTGCACAGAGACATCCGCCTTTGTAATAACCAACATATTACTTCCTTTTAGCAGATGAATAAGGATATACATTCCATTATATTACTATAATTCCACAACACACTTTCAACATTAAATACATTCATAAAAATTGTGATATATTATATTCTGTAGCTAAATGGCAATATTTTTGCACCTTGAGACTTATTCAGAGGGATTTTTAGCCACCTAAAAACACACTTGTTGTCTTTTCATATACAATATCATAATCTAATGATATAATACTTTTTTTTTAAATACATTTTCAAATATTTTCCAAAAAAAAAAAAAAACATAAAAAGATTATCCATATAAATTATACAGTATTGGATATTAAAAGTACAAATAACAGATAAATAAATTTATAAAAAAATTTAAAGACAGCTCTAATTAATATTAATTAAATATATTTATTAACTAGAATAAATATGGATAAATATATATATATATATATATATATATATATATATAATATATATATATATATATATATATATAGTATACAGCAGTCAACATTTAAATTTCATCAAAGTTGTCCTAAGACAAGAAGTGGTATTGATAAAATTTTTCGATCCACTTCAAATGTTGACTACGCTATATATAAATAAATGTATATATAATATTTGTAAAACGTATTGATATATGCATTGTACTGTTTTTGTACTAATATAATAAATAATATTCTGTCTTGCTAAGGAAGCTATGCTGATTTGCAATGACGTAAAAGGCAACATTTTTTGCATATTTTCAAATTACCACCTAAAAACACACTTGTGGTCTTTTCATATACAATATCATAATCTAATGATATAATACTTTTTTTTTTTAAATACATTTTCAAATATTTTCCAAAAAAAACATAAAAACATAAAAAGATTATCCATATTAAATTATACAGTATTGGATATTAAAAGTACAAATAACAGATAAATAAATTTATAAAAAAATTTAAAGACAGCTCTAATTAATATTAATTAAATATATTTATTAACTAGAATAAATATGGATAAATATATATATATATATATATATATATATATATATATATATATATATATATATATATATATATATATATATATACGTATACAGTAGTCAACATTTAAATTTCATCAAAGTTGTCCTAAGACAAGAACTGGTATTGATAAAATTTTTCGATCCACTTCAAATGTTGACTACGCTATATATAAATAAATATATATATAATATTTGTAAAACGTATTGATATATGCATTGTACTGTTTTTGTACTAATATAATAAATAATATTCTGTCTTGCTAAGAAAGCTATGCTGATTTGCAATGACGTAAAAGGCAACATTTTTTGCATATTTTCAAATTATAGTCACTTTATCATAAATTATTATTTTCATTTAACTGCTTTACCTGCCTTTTTTCTAACCTGATATGTTCATAATTAATTTAATTGAACATATTTATTAATTAGAATAAATACAAATAAATGTATAAAATGTATTAATATATGCATTGCATGTTTTTATACTAATTTAATAAATATCCTGCCTTGCTAAGAAAACTCTGCTGATATGCAATGACATAAAAGGCAACAGGCCACTTTTGCATATTTTCAAATTATAGCCACTTTAATTTATCAAATTATTGTTTTCATTTAATTGCATTTTTTAATTAAATATACTTATTAATTAGAATAAATATGAATAAATGTATATGTAAAACATTAACCTATGCAAATATTGTATGTTTTTGTATTAATATAGTAAATAATATTAATATGTAATTATAGTAAATAATAATGTGACATAGTATATATTATATTAATTATATATTATTTACTACATGATATAGTAAATAATAGTAAACAATAATGATATGCAATGACAAAAGCCAACTGGTAACACTTTTTGCATACCTTCAAAATATAGCCAGTTTAATTTATCATAAATTATTTTCATTGAATTAATTACTTTCATTTTTTTCTAACCAGATATGTTCATGTAATTTAATTAAATATATTTATTATAATAACTGATAATAAATATGTGTAATTATTAATATATGCATGTACTGTATTTACATTAAACTAATTTATTTATATAATAAATAATATTCTGACTTTCTGACAAAAAAATGTGCTGATATGCAAAAAAAAAAAAAGTTAACGGACAACAACTCTTTTTGCATATTTTCTAATTATAGCCACTTTAATTGATCTGTTTATCATAAATTATTCTGAATTACTCTTCAATGAAGCAACCCAAAATCAACCAAAGCAAGCAAAACTGAACTCATATACTATAACTCTGTCATCGTGCTCCAAAAAAGAGCCACGTCCTCATGACCTGTTACCTCCACGCTCAGAGTGACAGAGCAGGTACGGCGTGCTTCTGTATGTAACTGCATTCTCTCTTTAGCCATTCCAATCTTTTCATCTGTAAGGGTGTGTTGTGTGCTGAGTATTAAAATCAGGTGTGGTGGACAAGGATCTGTGTCTGTTTGCATTCCAACTTTTACATCCTACATTTAGACGTCATTGACAGTGGTATATCTGGCATGACCTGCTGCGTCACAAAGTGCTGATAACGCAACAGATGCAAGACATCATCGGCTATAAGGAAGCTCGTAAGACATCTGCCTACAAAAATCCTTCTAAGACCATACCATTTTTTTTCTTTTGACAATTTAGACTTGTGATCTGAATATCACTGATATTGATCTATGCCACATCAGGGGGAGTGCTCTTTTATTTAAATACAGATTTAACACCACATTAAGGTACTATTTGCTATAAGTTTCAAATAATGCATAGCCGGTTAGTCGAGTGAGGGAGCGATATGAGACAAAATTACAAAGTGCTGATCAAGGCAAGAGCTTCAACCAGATGTGAGAGATGAGCCAAAACATACAGATAGAGCAACTGCATGCAGTCTGTTTCTAAAGCTGTATCACTGATACTGGGATAATACACAATTATATAGACAAGTATAACACACCAGGTCCATCAAAACAAAGGGAAATAGTGCCTTCTACTGGCAGAACCAGAGACAAGCACATGACTAAATCCATTTGATCAGATAGATTCTCAGTACAACAGCACTGGATGAATGACATATCATGTGCAACATGCCATAGTTCCACTGCAAGGAGGCATGAAGACTGCAGATGTGGCTAGAGCAAAAAACTGCTATGTCTGTAATATAAGATGCCTAAAACAGTGACAGGAAGGACAGCTAATGGTACAATGTGTCCCGCCAAAGATGTTTGAGAACAAGTGACTTGGTGGAAGAGTGGAGGAACATGTCAAAGCAAGAAATGGCAAATTTGGTGCTGTCCAAGAAGATGAGACACAAGGTAGTACTTAATGCACCTGGTGGATACACAAAATACTCAATGCAACTTTTGGCAATGACCCCCTCCTTATGAAAAATGCCTGTGAAATTTGTTCAGTTTATCTCTCAGTTGTTTAACTTATTGTATATTATATATTGCTATAAGTATTGTACGCTACCAGTCAAACGTTTTTGAACAGTAAGATTTTTAATGTTTTTTAAAGAAGTCTCTTCTGCTCACCAAGTATTCCGAAATATTTTTAAAATAACTATTTTACTAAAATAACTATTTTAACTTTGTGAAATATTTTTAAAATAACAATATTACTTTATTTTTTAAAATACCACTTACCACTTAAAATAACTGCTTTCTATTTTACTATATTTTAAAATGTAATTTATTTATAAAGTTTTCAGCATCATTACTCCAGTTTTTAGTGTCACATGATCCTTCAGAAATCATTCTAATGATGCTGATTTGCTGTTCAAGAAAGATTTATTATTATTTATTATTATTATTATCACTGTTGTTGTTGTTGTTGAGCAGCAGAGTAGAATTTTTTTCAGTTGTCTTCAATGAATAGAAAGTTCAGACGAACATTGTTTATCTGAATTAGATATATTTTATAACATTATAAATAACTTTATTATCATTTTTGATCAATTTAAAGCATTCTTGCTAAATAAAAGTATTGATTTATATAATTTCTTACCCAACTAAATAAATAAATAAATAAATACAATTAAAATTAAACTGACTTCAAGCTTTTTGGTATAGTATAGTGTATAATGTTACAAAAGCTTTTTATTTCAGATAAATGCTGATCTTTGGATCTTTCTATTCATCAAAGAATCCTGAAAAAAAATACTCAACTGTTTTAAATATTGATATAATAATAATAAGAAGAAGAAGAAGAAGAAGAAGAAGAAGAAGAAGAAGAAGAAGAAGAAATGTTTCTTCAACAGCAAATTAGCATATTAGAATGATTTCTTAAGGAAATAATGATGCTGAAAATGTAGCTTTGATCACAGAAGAATAAATTACATTTTAAATATTTTCAAACAGAAAACAGTTATTTTAAATAGTAAAAATATTTCAAAAATTGTACTGTTTTTCATCTACTTTGAATCAAATAAATGCAGGCTTGTTAAGCAGAAGAGAAAAAAAAAAACATTAAACCGTAACCTTACTGTTTACTGTTTGACTGGTAGTGTATGCATATAATTGTAAGTATCACCTAAGGATTATTAGTATATTTCTTTACCATGTAATATATTCTGATATTACCAAAACACAATGTTTTTCCACTTAATATGATCTTTGTAACATTCTGTACTATCAGCAGTACAGAAAAACACTAGGAAGATCATACAAAGTCCGAATTTTTCTATCATCCTTACTTAAATACTGACTACACAAGAAAGTCAGATGAGCTGTGAAATAAAGTTATTAATAAACCACAGATGACGAGTCTACAGTAAAGGTAACGTGGCGAAAAGTTTCGCGTGGATTTATACACACACACTGCTGCTGCTGCTCGCCCAAGAAATTCTAGCAAGCTGTGTTAGCACATTACTTACGTTTGACACGATTATCTGTAGTAAATCCCCTTGCGTAATAACAGGTGTTATAGAATCGAATATACCGAATGCTGGTATACCTATTAAATTATCAACAAAGCAAGATTAATCGGCTGTCAATGCTAAACGAGGATAGCGCTGCTGAGAAGATTTCTTCCTCTGTTTCTATTGGAGGAGCTGGCGCGTGACAGCTCACTGCTGACACCCACTGACAGGAATTAGTATTGACCGTATTGTAAAAGCAAAAATGTTAAATATTAAAATAATCAAATATTACATATTAAAATTTGTTTCAATTTTTTTTTTTTTACTGAAATCTCCAGTACAATCAATAACAAGTCTCTTGACCATTGTAATTTTCTGATTTTCGACATTAACATGGATATAACAGTAAAGCAAATCTTTCCTTAATAAAGCACATTCAACTAAATATTACTGCAGTTTAAACATAGGTTCTTCTAATGTTATGTGAAGATTTTATGATAGCAACCATCAACAATATTATAAATAATAATATAAAATAATATCTCACTCATGGCTGATGGAGGTTACATAAAATAGGGCAAAATTTATATAAATAGCCAGAATGGGACAAATAGCATGTATGTTTTTGTGTCTGTTTGTTAATGGGGAATTTGTGGACAGTTACGGTTTTTATTTTTAAATAAAAAAAAAAAATAAATAAATTTAAAAAAAGGCACAGAAGGACTCAAGTGGAATATTGTTATTCCTTTTAAATGTAATATTTATTGTAATTAATAGTGTTATTATTTAATTTCTGTGAATTAAATGTACATTTCAGACATCTTCACTTTCATTAAAACCTACATTACCAGTCAAAATTTTTTGAACAGTTTTTTTTTTTTGAAAGAAATTATAGAAATTAATACTTTTATAAGACATTTATAATGTAACAAAAAGACATATATTTCTAGAAATATTTATATTCCAGATAAATGCTGTTCTTCTGAACTTTCTATTTATCAAAGAAACCTGACAAAAATTTTACTCAGCTGTTTTCAACATAATAATAATAATAAATGTTCTTTTGAGCAGCGAATCAGAATATTAGAATGATTTCTGAAGGATCATGTGACTGGAGTAATGATGCTATAAATTCAGCTTTGAAATCACAGGAATAAATTTAATTTTTAAATATATTCAGATAGAAAACTTATTTTAAATAGTAAAAATATTTCAACATTTTACAGATTTGCTGTACTTTGGATGAAATAAATGCAGGCTTGGTGAGACATTTCTTTAAAAAAAAAAAAAACATTAAAAATCTTACAGTTCAAACTGGTAGTGTGTGTAAGATAGCAAAATCTATATAAGTGAAATAATTAAATTAGCTTTCATTATAACATATCATCAAACAAAATATGGGCAATTAAATATGTAAATATTCATATGCCTATATGTAAGTCATAGTTTAATTTTACCTTTCAGATAAATCTCTCTTTACTGGGATTCAACTAAATTTTCAAAATAAATTTTTAAATAGAATAATTGATTTACTATTTTACATAAATGACATTTCAAAAATGTATAAATATATTAATAAGAATAATATCACAACTCATTCACACATTCTGTAAAAGTTTATCCAGCTTTAAGTTTATTTATTTATTTATTTATTTATTTATTTCAAAATCAATAGGCCTATTATCCTATTATAAGTAAATTACAGAAAATGCAATTAAATTAAATAAACAGTTAAATTCCACTAATTAAAGACAGATATGAAAGCGGATGTTGCTGTAGTGTCTATTCCAAAACTACACAGATGGGTTTTTGTTCTGTCTTTTATATTTGGGGACTGGTTTCACTTATTATTTCTTATATCTGTCTCTCTTTATATCACAGACATTGTTCCGCGATTTTAGAGAGTATTTTATAGTCAGTATAGACTATAAAACAACTGCTCTGCACCTGTTCTCACCAGTGAAAGAAAGATGGAGGGGGGGAATTGGCGCGATGATTATAGGTTGACTCTCGCTGCATCACTCCTTATCAATACTCAATACACGCCTACTCAACACCGCGAGATGATCGCTTGCCAGTAGTACTACTGCAGAACGACAGCAGCAGTGCGGTCGATGCTGCATTGCAGTGGGATTGGCATGATGTGCGTGAAAGTGGACCAGGTTGCATAATCAAAAACGGCTCCGTTCCGCAAACTGCGCTTTGTAAAAACCCGAGGAGTGGATGGGAGCGGGTGGGAGGGGTTTGTGGGGTATAACGGAGTAATTTTGACCCAGCGTGTCGCAGTGAAACGTGAGAGAAGGGAAGGGCACTTTCAAAGCAAACACAAGCACTGAAAACAGCCTACAGTCTTAATGAGGTGATCTGTCACTGGACAACCACATAATGACAGGTAACCTATGGCTAGCGGAAAAAAAAACATCCAGAATGCACATTTAAGTGTTTAATTTATTACACTAAATCTATTTACGTCTGTGGATTTGATTAAAATGCATATGCTAACAGGCCATTTTCTCACTATCCACCTTTTTCTTCAACGCGGAAATAAGCCTATGGGTGAGACTTCCGGTTCATCATCCGCATAACGAGAAGAATAACAACGTGCTGTAAACGGTAAAACTGTTTGTACTACAAACCAGTGTGCTCATAATAAAGATAATACATTAAAATAATATGGTAAAGACACACCAATTTGCAATATTCAGCAGCAAAATGAGCTGTTTTGTACAGCTAAAAATGCTGGACGTGGATGAGACCCGAAGGCCATAAAATTTACAACTCGTTTATATAACATTTTACTCATAAAAACTCGGTCAAAAATATTTATTTGTTTATGTATGTATATATTTAGACAGTATTTTAGACATACAAATATTTGTTATAGAACTGTTTTGGACTGTTTTCGCTTGTAAACAGACGAGACAATTTTTTTTTACTGGATATTGCAATGTTATGGATAAAGGACTTACCTTTTAAGTTAAAAATGCAGTTTTTTACTTCACAAGATGTAATTGATGGACTGGAGTCGTGTGGATTACTTGTGGATTATTGTTACGTTTTTATCAGCTGTTTGAACTCTCATTCTGACGGCACCCATTCACTGCAAAGGATCTGTTGGTAAGCAAGTGATGTAATGTTACATTTCACCAAACTGGTTTTAATAAGGAAACTTATCTACAGTTTGGATGTCATAAGGGTAAGTACATTTTCAGCTTGCAGAATACTTAAACTGTGGCCTATCCCAGTTTTACTTGTGAATATTGACATTAATAGTTTCAGAATAAAAAATTACATGTAAGATTAAAAAGGTTGCTAACAAAAAAAAAAAATAAATAAAAAATAAAAATAAAAAAAACTAACATAAAAATACATTTGTTGCTTACATAAAAAGTAACAGTGTGTAACAAATAAGTAGGCCACTGTTTTAGACACAGTTTGAAGTTAAAAAGATCTTAATGATGAATTTGTTTTTTACAAACACAGCTTTTCACTTCACAAGATGTTAATTGATGGACTGGAGTGGTGTGGATTACTTGTAGATTATTGTGATGTTTTTATCAGCTGTTTGAACTCTCATTCTGATGGCACCCATTCACTGCAGAGGATCCGTTGGTGAGCAAGTGATGTATTGCTACATTTTTCCAAACTGGTTTTGATAAAGAAACTTATTCACATCTTGGATGGCCTGAGGATGAGTACATACTCAACCTGTTATACAACTAATTCATGAGGTTCCTGCTGATATCATTCAAGACCTGATGTCCATTGCGATGAACAGTAAATAAAAAAAAAATCCTGTGTTCTGCAACTCTGAAAGATCTTTAAAATAACTTTGAATATTATCATTTTATAGTCTTAATTTTACAACCAGTGCAAGTTGATGAGGCTAACATTAACATAACTCTGCATATAAACGGTCAAATGTGGGGTTCCTCCTCTTCCTGCCTAGTTGGTTATCATGTCTCTCTTTTGTGATGTCTGTAGCTCAATCAGATTAAGTTAGGAGTCAGATCTTCATTGTGATTGGTTGATCAGGGACCAGGCATTGCTCATATTTTAAAAACATAACATTGTATTGGTTTATACAAAATTTCATGAGATGTCCATTTCAATGGACGTAGGGTCTGAAGGGGTTAATCTGTGGCCTATTCCAGTTTTACTTGTAAATACTGATTTGTTACTAATAGTTTCAGAACTTAAAAAAAAATACAGATTAAAAAAAAAGATTAAAAAGATTACTACCAAATAAGGTCACTGGGGAAATGACTAGCAAATTAGCATGTAACAGTATGTAACAAATTAAATACACACTTTTGAAATACAGGTTTATTAATCACATTTTGGACTTGAAGTTAAACCGGTTCATTTATCAGTCTTGCAAAATTTCTGTATTTCTTCATCCCATCCCTCTCTACCTTGCTGAGCTCTGTTGCAGTCATAACCTGTTAAAACCGTTCTGACAAGCGAAAATGGGGATTGCCAGGAATAACTCTTCAGGGACGATGTACCCAGTGGAACGGAGACGGCAGAGATGAATATGACCTGTGCAAGGTGTTTACAAGGCATTTCAAACATATTTCTTTCTTTCCCCTATTCTTCACCTTCAATTCTACAGTAATCAGAGTCTCTGCTCTGCTCTGCTCTCTCCTCGTTTTGTCCACTCAGCTCTCTGCGTCGAGAGCGAATAAATCAGTGTTTCCTATTTGGCTGCAGTCCAGAAGAGATAAATGCTCACAGAATAAAAGTTCAGCAGAAACGGTTAGAGCATAAAACATTCCTCTCTCTCTCTGAGTCCTTAAATATTGATCTACATTAATGATCAATGCATCTGATGATCTCAGTGGGCCTTTCTGTTCAGTGCTTGATATAATGACCCCCTATACGTTCTTTATCAAATTTATTTGTGTGATGAAAGAAATGAAGGAAAGTATATGGTTGCTTATTTGAAAAAGAGAAGCTGAACTGCATTTAGCTGTCCACTCTTTTAGCTTTTAAAGTAATGCATACTAAAGATACCTTTTTGTTTGAGTTTGTAACTCTCTTAACACATTCTCTGAATGCTAAACCTTTTCATAGGTCAGTTGCATCAGCCCAGTTTTTAACAACACTACAGCAACAGGGAGGTGTTATGACTGTAGGGAGAACCTTTGCGCACTGCAGTGTTGCCCTAAGAGCGAGGGTGTGTTTGAATCATGCAGAGTCATGTGGCGTGTCCTCGGCTAAAAGGTGACTATGTCCCAATGGTCTCACTGGATATTGATTCGTCCTGGCCTCAGACAGCTTTTTGCATAAATGTCTTGAAAAATCACATTTTCTATGCTTAATGGTACTGTTGCTGTACTTAATTACTTCTACTGCAGGTTGCTTTGGATAAAAAGCATCTGTTAAATGCCACTTTATGGTCTGGCATGAATATAAATGCCTGTATTTTTCTTAGCTGTCTTTCTTTCTTTTTTTAGAATGGGAAGGGTGACCTCACGCATCCAATTTGTAAACGCAGAGCACTTAAAGTAATTGCCAATGGGTAAAGCTGACATGCATTTTTTTCAGTTTTATGTTGAAAAATTTGTTTGTGATCATGTTATTGTGATTGTTTATTTCTGCACACATTAAAAGAAATGCTCAAAAATTAATTTATTTACCAAAAAAAGTAATTACACTAGCTTTAACTTTCTCTTTTGAGTGTTACCATTTATTATTATCGTCATTATTATTATGGGGTTGGTAAGATTTGTAAATGTTTTTTAAAGATGTGTCTAATATGTGACCCTGGACCACAAAAGCAGTCTTAAGTAGCATGGGTATATTTGTAGAAATAGCCAAAAATACATTGTATGAGTCAAAACTATTGATTTTTCTTTTATGCCAAAAATCATTAGGATATTAAGTAAAGATCATGTTCAATAAAGATATTTTGTAAATTTCCTACCGTAAATATATCAAAACTCAATTTTTGATTAGTAATGTGCATTGCTAAGAACTTCATTTGGACAACTTTAAAGGCGATTTTCTCAATATTTAGAATTTTTTTTTTTTTTGCACTATTAGATTCCATATTTTCAAAAGGTTGTATCTCGGCCAAATATTGTCCTATCCTAATAAACCATACATCAATGGAAAGATGATCTATAAATCTCAGTTTCAAAAAACTAACCCTTATGACTGGTTTTGTGGTCCAGGGTCACATATGCTCACCATTTAAAAACAGTGATATTGTAAAATTACAATTTTCTAATTCCATTTTTGGTATCCATTACTACAGACTTCAGCGTCACAAGAACCTTCAGAAATCATTCTAATTTGATGATTTGGTGCTCAAGTAACACTTCTTATTATTATCATGGTTGAAAACCATTGTGGTGCTTAGCATTTTTGTATACATGATACATATTTTTCAGGATTCTTTGATGCACTTTCAGAAGAACAACATTTATTTGAAATAATATTTTTGTAAACGTTTACTGTCACTTTTGATTAGTTTATTGCATGCTTGGTGAATAAAAAATATTGTTTCTTTCAAAACGGTAATGAACTGTTCATTTTGTCATCACATTAATTCCCTTAGGTGCATTTTGGGGCCATGGTGTGGGGCAATGAGGATGAGCTGTACCTGAAAAGAGCAAGCCCAGCCTGAGCTATAGATTCTGAATCAGCACTTTCTCTTAAGAGACTCCGACGCCCAAGTCATGAGGGGAGAAGATCCTTCCATCTTTCATTCTCCGGGTCTGACAGCATCTGTTATACCAAGCTTCCAACAGTAGCGGAAGGATCCGCTGCTAAGCACTGGCAGAGGCGTGTTTCCCACCAGCACCTCCATTTAATTGCTCCTCTCTCCGGCTGGGGACGTGGGATGTTTTGATGGAAAAAGGTTGCGTGTGATGCACAGGGCTTTCACCGTCTTGCGTTCCGGCTGCAGTTCCCCTGGCCAACACTCTGACAGGCGCTGGGCGAGCAGGAAGAGACGCCTGGAGATTCAGGGATGCTCATAGCGGGTTGATAATACACGTCCTCCACAACTGGCCCACGTCAACTTCCCCTTGGCGGACCTTGAGCAGGTATTTACACCACATTTCTTACGGCTGCTGGAGGTGCGCTGTCACGAGCAGGCGCTGTCCAGCGAAGGTGGTGCTGAAAACGGCTTGTGTGCTGGAGACTGCCGAGCCTTTGCGGCGGGGGTTCAAGTAAGGTAATGCACCAAGACTACTGAGGTCGGAACGACTGCTCAGGCAAAACACTTTTGTAGAGATCCTAGTGAGCTTGGACCATATGACTAACTAGCCTGCCCTGCGCTGGATTAAGGAAGTCATTGGTCGATAAGTCCAAAGTTACCTTCTGGATCTCTGACCCCCGGAAGTTGATAGGTATATTTTCTAAAATCTAAAATACGCATGGCGGTGATAGACTGTAATGCAAATGAATTGAACTAGCTCAGCACAATGGGGTTGCTATTGTGACAGCCTGATTGACGCTATCAGCTTCAGCTGCACGGAGGGATTTGATTATCTGTCACTGTGGAAGATGGAAATGATATTTATTACTGTGTAATATTTGCTCGAGGACCAGCGGTGGAAGAAAATACATGTGCAAAACTGGTTTCACATTGCACCTTGTGAGCTGAAGGACAAAACGTTCCGATCAAGTTGTGCATGTGCACGTTTTATTAAGCTGCAGTATCATCACTTTTGCTATCATCATCATCATTATTAATAATAAAACCAGTGTTCATTTTGTTTGCAGATCTGGCTGTACGTTCTCTGGTCTCATATATTTAAAGTGCCAAGTACAAGGACAGGAACACTTGAAAAGCCATCATGAATTTCCTGCTGAAGGCAGCTTTGGGAGGTGAGTGCATAGCCTATATTTCCTTTGGGAGATTGGAAGTTGCAATGAAAGACTTGAGCCAGTGCTGTAGTGCTGCAGCAGCGGTCACGTGCGCGCTGCCTGGAAGTCGTTCGATGTTCAACTTCACGCACCGGAGAAAATGATATGCTACTGTATATAAAGCAACACTAGTCGGCGTTTAGCATCTCCTGCATGCAGCAGCTCAATAACAGAGAGCAGTGTCATAAATACACATTGTATATGCTTCTGCTTAAAGGACATGTCCCGTATGTATTTCGTGTCTTAGGCACCTTCGATAAATGGGGTACACAATAAGGCTGAGGATTTTTTTAAAAGGGCATAACCTTTGGGAAATCAGGAAGTTTAACTGAATATATGAGCAGTAAACATTATAAAAATGAATTAGATCAAATGTATTAACATTGCAGTGAACTATGGCAGAGTGGCTAACAGGTTTGTAAATTTTGTTGCAAATTCTCTCTCTTTTTCAACTTGGGTAGCAAAGTTGAGAGGGTAAAGCAACTGTATATAGCCTACTTCTGTGTATTTTTTGGACTTTGGGGCCCCCTACAGTTACCTGAGTGGAATTCACGGTCGTAAATATACCATGTCCTAATTACATTGGACTGAGACTTCCGGTTCATTATCCGCTAACGAGAAGTATGAAGCTGAATTCACGCCATCTCGTAATTCCAAAATGAAAACACGTGACATTCTACTCTATCTGAATTATGCGTTTCTATGGCAACACTATCAAGCCCTCACGTGCTCCTGAACTCCTAATTACAACTTGTAAACTCGTAATGTTCTGAGAGTTACTTGGACCAGTGACAGATGTACCACGTGACCGCCGCCAGGTGCTACCTTTGTGTCCCCACAACATGGAAAGCTGTGAGTAAAATGTCACGTGTTGTCATCTCGGAATTACGGTAATTACGACATGGCGTGAAGGCAGCATAACTGCATTCAGGCCATCTAATTCCGAGATGAAAACACGTGACAATTGTGTGTTTCTATTGCAACACTATCAAAGCCAAAGCCCTCAAGTGCTCCTGCAATCGTAATTACAACTTGTAAACTCGGAATGTTCTGAGAGTTACGACTTGGATCAGTGAAAGATGTACCACGTGACCGCCGCCAGGCTCATTTTGGCACTACTTCTGAGTCCAACAACATGGAAAGCTATTGCTGCGTTCACGCCATATTGTAATTACCGTAATTTCAAGATGACAACATGTGACGTTTTACTCGGAGCTGTTCACATCCTATGGCAACACTATCAACGCCTGAACAGAAGGTGCGTTCACGCCATATAGGAATTCCCGTAATTACCAGATTCCAACTTGTAAAAACCGTTCACGTCCTCGTAGAACTCGTAATTACAACTTGTGAGCTGGGAGTCTTCTGAGATCCACGACTTGTACCACATGACCGCTGTACCACCTGACCAATGTAGGCTCTGTTTAGGCGTTGATAGTGTTGCCATAGAAAAGCATAATTCCGAGTCTGAGGACCTGAACAGCTCCGAGTAGAACGTGACATGTTGTCATCTCGAAATTACGGTAATTACTATATGGCCTGAACGCAGCAAGAGCCTACGTTGGTCAGGTGGTACAGCGGTCATGTGGTACAAGTCGTAGCTCTCAGAAGACTGCCAGTTCACAAGTTGTAATTACGAGTTCTATGAGGACGTGAACGCTTTTTACAAGTTGGATCTCGTAATTACAGGAATTCCGATATGGTATGAACGTACCTTATGAGTAAAATGTCACCTGTTGTAACCTCGGAATTACGGTAATTACGACATGGCGTGAAGGCAGCATATAATAATGTGCAGTAAACGGTAAAACTGTTCAGATTTATTATAACACATCAAAATAACATGGTTAGACACCCCAATTTGCAGTATCAAGCAGCAAAACGAGCTGTTTGTACTTACCTCATGGTTTGGTCATTTACACGGATGCGCGGCCATTTAGGCAATACTCAGATGTAAACAATAGCATGGACTGCACTAGTTATGTACTAATAAATACATTGTTCTGCTAATTTAAGCTTTCTAAACCATGGAAAAAAACATGTGGAAGCTGCTAAATCATATAGAGAAGGACTAAGTAAGGAGTAAAGGGTGCAGTATTTTAACAAACTAGAGTTAATAGGTGGAAAAGATACATACAAGCAGTATTAATTAAGATATTAGCCGCATATTTCACCTACCTGACTGGAAATGATAAGAACAAACATGAGTGTTGTCAAGATCCTTGCCCTGGAAATCCTGGTTCAGTTTGGCCAACCACAAACGCCTTTTGTTCCTCAAACACTTTTCTCCTTTTGCACTCTTCTCCTTGATTTGTTATAACTTTTTGCCGTCTATAGTACTCCAAATGCTTTTCCCGGTCCGACAGATTAGTACAGCCCAAAACATGACAATAACTGACCATTTTCAGCAGTAATAATCAGCAAAATATGTGAGTTTTGTTCAGTTCAGTGGCATTGTTATGTACAGTGCTGCCAATAATGATGCATTGTGAAAACACTATAAGAAGACAGAGTATCATAAGAATTATGACATTTCAACAAGGTAAAAACATACAGCTGATTTTAGCTTGAATGTTAGTCAGTTTGTGCAGAAATTAAGACAATTTAAAAAATATTTATTATTTGTTATGGCATAAAAAATGTCCACTTTCTGAGCGTCTCCAATTTTAATGTTATGTATTTGTAATGGGAAAGACGTGGTAGTAGGGTTGCTTTCGTAACAGCTAAATATTGAGTTTTTTGGTTTATGTTTAATAAAATTTGATTCACAACACTGTTAGTTTTACTACATTGAGCAAAAACTCAACGGTTTTTCAAATTTATGACATTACTGTATTTAATACTTTGATCCAAAGTGTCAAGCTCTTTAAGATGAGACCGGCCACAACCTGCTAGTTTTCATGTTAGGTTTATTTCATGTAATATATTTGATATGTTTGCTAAACGATTATATTTCACAACACAAAACATGGGATTTTTATCTCTAATGCTTGGAACTAAAATATTGGGACACCGAAGTGTACCCTACCCTATTTGTGGAACATGCAATGGAATTCTTTGAAATATCATGAAATACCACATAAATACCAGAGTGCATGATTATATTTGTTATCATTCATGGCAGTGGCACCACCACAGTGTATTTTTGCAATGCTCTTGTTATATTCATGTTATAATGGACCAGCTCTCACTTTCAGTATGCTGTAAGTGAAAACTTGTTTGTGTGGAGTGATATGGTGTGGTCCTGTGATGTGGATGCCCAAATGGCCGTGCAGTTCAAATATTTGCGTCAGCGCTTGCAGACTCGAGCCCGAGTGTGTTTAAAGTAGAGCTGATGTCACCGCTGGACCAAGGCCACAGAGCAGCAGAGGACAACGTGAAGAGCACCAGCTGCCCTAACGGTCCCAAAAATAAAAATTTCAAAACACAAAAGACTGATACATAGACTTGAAAGAATTAGCAGCTTTGGTTTAACGTTTTAGACATAGAGCCATTTTGACGCCATCTGTTGAGAGGTACAAAAGCGGAAAGGAGAGCACATGCACCACCATATGTTAACACTGTAAATTCAACCAGATTGGTGATTTTTTTTAATCATGTCTATGTGATTGCTGTTGCTCATTTTCTTCCATACTCTTCTTGAATGCTCCACATGATTATTTTAATAAGCTCCAAATTCACTCACAGGAGTGAAAAACATGGTTTCCACAAACATGAACTACACTAAAAAATAAACATGCAGTCAAGGGCATGCAAAACGGTTTTATTGCCTCAAATTAGTATACTACTTTATATCATTAACCAGCATATTCCTTGAATCATACATCAACAGTAGAGAAAACAAATACATTTTTAACTGTGTTCCCATTGACAGTAATCAAATTGCCTCTCCTTTTTGTTTCCGACCTGTTTTTGTGTGTTTTTTTGCTGGACATCTTGATTGTTTTAACAAAGGCCCGTTCTGCAAAGCCGCAGGCTTTCAGCGCATTTTTGATGAGTTTGCTCCTTGATTTTGCACTTGTTAGTACATTCTTCGCCTTCTGGTGCAATGTTCTGATGATGTGGAGTTTGTGTTTCAGTGGGTGGTGTGTGGATTTCGATATATCGCACATATCACACAAAGCCAGATTACTGTCGCATATATCCTCGTTTCACATTCCAGACTTTGCTGAAGAAGCCTTGGGAGATCTGAATGCGAATCTGAATGTCCTTTGTGTACTACTATAGGCGTGAGGATGGTGGCCAGGACTTTTGCAAAGTGACATTCCCTTTGTATATTTTTGGAAGTGCGTTGAGGCATGGTGTGGCCTCTCCGGGACAGAGGCAGCGGTACAGTGACCAACCCATGAATTATTCCTGTTCCTGTTGGGATGCTCTGCAGCGTGACTGTTTAATCCAGTGCACAGGACTTCTTTCAGTGGTTGGATACTGTAGGTTCCTCATTTGATGCTTAGGGATGTGTTTGTGTGCCTCCAGGGTACTTGACCCGCTGTGGTGAATTTATTATTTACAAGTTCTCTTGCTTTTGCTGAGTTGGTTGGGCTTTTCTGACTTTTGTTCAAATTTGTCATCAGTTTACTTACTACTGTAAAGTCTGAGTACATCAAGTCTCAGCACATTGTGTAATGTACACTATAAATAGTATACACTCACATGTTCACTTATTGTTGCATTAAGCTATTTGGAAATATCTAGGCCTTAAATGTTGTTTGATCATAATGTAATTATACATAGTTTTTGTAATTTCATCCAATCATCATTTAAAAAACACAATTTACATAAGTTGTCATTTATATTCTCTATCACTCATGTGTTTGCAGGAGGCCCACCTGATGTTGGTAAGATGTTGGGAGGAGAGGAGGAGAAAGACCCTGAAGCAGAAAAAGAGAAGGAAGAGGAGAGACAGGAAGCTCTGAGACAGCAAGAGGAGGAGAGGAAGGCCAAACACGCCAAGATGGAAGCAGAGCGGGAAGCCATAAGACAGGGCATCAGAGACAAGGTTAGAGAGACCAATAGGATAACTTGCATCATGATCAGATCTCTGCTTTTTTGGAAAATGATCATTAGCCATCCTTATTGTCAATATTTTTCATCATATAATGGACTTCAATGGGGACCAACGAGTTGAAGGTCTGAATCGCAGTTTCAGTGCAGCTTCAAAGAGGTCTACATGATCCTAGCAGAGGAATTAAGGGTCTTATCTAGCGAAACGATTGGTTATTTTCTAAAAAATTAAAAATGTATATACTTTTTAACTACAAATGCTCATCTTGCACTAGCTCTGCAATGCGCATGCGTGTCTTCACGCATTACGTAATCATGTTGGAAAGGTCAAGCACTGTTTGTTCTTTGTCTATGTACTTTGGTTCAGAAAGGTAGGGTAGGGTGAAAAACTCATCTCATTTTGTATTTCAATTTCAAAATGCTGTCCAACATTGTGGTTTTATCTTTTTTTGTAAAGAGCGTGTGACTTTCTTTGCGCGTTCATTTTGTAAACACTTGGTCTGCGTTACACATGACAAGTTTGTAGTTAGTTTGTAGTTATAAAGTATGCAAAGTAAATTTTAGTTTATTTTTTTAGAAAATGAGCCATTGTTTCGCTAGTCAAGAGTCTTATCTCTCGGATGGCTTTTAAGCCCTTTTAAGGTGCATTGAAACTGCAATTTCGACCTTCAACCCACTGGCCACCATTGAAGTCCACTCTGTGGGGAAAAATCCTTAAAGGGGTCATCAGATGCAAAGTTCACTTTTACATGTTGTTTGAACATAAATTTGTGCTGGCAGTGTATGTACACAAACACCCTATAATGATTTTATTTAATCTGTAAAAATAATTTCCCCTTTTTCAAATCAAGCCATTCTCAGCATCTTGTCTGTGTGACGTCACACCGACAGAGGCCGCTCCCACGATAGATTGATTGACATGAGCGTCTTACCTTAGACCTGCCTTGAATGATTTGTAACAGTCCGATCGCAATTGTTTCGATGCTGGAACAGGGACGTAGACAAGAATGGCTGTGTAATAATAAACATAGTAGTCGTCATTTACTTCCGACATCTGAGCCACTAAAGACACAGTGGATGACTTTTGTTTGTGGAGGGAATGTGCCTCCCGATCTACATATATCCGTCTATGTTCACGCAAATTATTCATGATCCAGCTTCACTTACAGCAGAAGTAGTATAAGGTTTTTTTTTTAATGAATCTTTGCGATCGCCTTTCCTAATAACGTGCTAGTTAGCAAGTTTCGTGGCTAAACGCGGCAAAATGCAGCTAAAGTAAACAGGCTCGTCACTCCACATAAAGAAGAGAGGGGCGGGGCGAGCAGAGCTCATTAACATTTAAAGCAACAGAGCTTTGTAGAGCTGATTTTGGCAAGGTAAAAAGGGTGTTTTTTACACTACCATTGAGAAATTTAAACAAAGCATGTTACAGACTTTTCATTAAGACCCTAAAGAATCATATCAACTTGTGATAAATGGGCATCCAATGACCCCTTTAACTTCTTTGCGACTGAAGACAGAAAGACATGAAAATCTTACATGGGGGTGAGTAAATTATAACAAATTTTTATTCTGAAAGTGAACTTCTCCTTTAAAGGTATAGTCCATCCAAAAATGAAAATTCTGTCATCATTTACACATCCTTATGTCCTTCCAAACTTGTATGACTTTGTTTCTTATGTGAAACATAAAAGTAGATATTTTGACGAATGTTGTTAACCAGTTTCCCTTATATGGACAAAAAATAAAATCGAAATCCACTGGAACCAAAACAAAATATCTTCTATGTACCCTATTCATATTTCCAGTGTTCTCAGAAGTGTAAGTCATCATACTTAAGTCAACATCTATAGTGGTGAACAGAAACTACAGCAAATGTAATTTTTGTGTTCCCATTTGCTCTAATAGCAAAAGGAAAAATCCATAATGGCATTTCTAGGCTCTTCGAAAGAGGAAAAAATATTGAGAGATTGATTATGTTGACTGAAAGAGGGAAAGATGTTTTCTGTAAATTAAATCCAAAGCAATAAAACACAAAGTGTTGTGTTATGATTGTACATTACATTTAAAAGAAAATATAAAAAACTTAGATTTATGATGTTAATAACTGTGGAAACAAGTTATCACAGTCTGTGGAAAGAGGTCCATTATGTTCCACAGAAGACAAAGTCATACTGGACTGGAACAACCAGAGGGTGAGTAAATGATGACCGAATTTTCATTTTTGGGTGGACTATCCCTTTGATATATATGGAAGCCTGTTTCCACCACTGAATTAAAAATAAAACAAGGTAATTGTGACTTTTCATCTCAGAATTGCGAGTTTACATCTTGCAACTCTGACTTTTTTTCTCATAATTGTGAGATTTAAACTCACAACTACAAGTTGTAAAGTCTTTTTTCTCAGAATTGTGGGTTTACACTGTTTACACTTTTTTCGCAGAGTTGTGAAAAAAAGACAGAATTCTGATATATAAACTTGCAATTGCGAGAAAAAAGTCAGAATTGCATGTTTTTATCTCAGTTCTGTCTTTGTTTCTCGCAACTGCGAGTTTATATCACAATTCTGATAAAAAAAAAATGTCAGAATTGCGAGTTTAGATCTTGCAAGTTTATGGCTCGCAATTGAATTGTGAAAAAAGAATTCCGATATACTCGCATTTGTGAGAAAAAAGTCAGAATTGTTAGTTTATATCTCACAATTCGGACTTAATTTTGCACTGACTTAAGTTTATATAGCGCAATTCTGACTTTATAACATGCATAACACAACAGTTCATCTCTCACAATTCTTAGAAAAAGGCAGAATTGCGAAAAAAGAGAATTACGAGATACAAACTTGCAATTGCGAGAAAAAAGAATTGCAAGGTACAAACTTGCATTTGTGAGAAAAAAGTCAGAATTGCTTTTTTGCAGAATAGTTTTTATCTCAGTTCTTCAGCAATTGCAAGTTTAGTATGGAATACTATTTCCGCCACTGAATAAAAAAATAAAAAAATAAAAAAGGTAATTGCGACTTGAATTGAAGCCTATTTCCGCCACTGAAAAAAAAAAAAAAAGGTAATTGTGATTTTTTTCTCACAATTCAGACTTTTATCTCGGAATTGTGAGTTTACATCTCCCAAATGCAAGTTTATATCTCGCAATTCTGACTTTATAACTTGCAATTGAGAGATGTAAACTCACAATTCCAAGATAAAAGTCTGAACTGTGAGAAAAAAAAATCACAATTACCTTTTTTTTTTAGGCTTCTATATATTGATGACAACAAAAAAAACTTAAAAATGTTTAGATTTTTAAAAAAAAATGTAAAAATTACTACTCAGAGAAAATAATTCACGCATGGCAATATCAGGCTAGACTATTTGTATATTTGTAAAATTGTGACTGTCATTGTACCATGGTAGTACCCTGATATTTTCTATAGTACCACGTAAATATAATGGCATATGAGCACAGTAATCATTCAGTGTATGTTTACATGATTCACATGTTTGGTCACATTCGACTAAAGACTTAAAAGTGCATAATTGAACTAGTTTTGTAAATGTGAAGCGAGTCTGAGTTTTTATTAATTCAAACTTTTTAATTATAACTTTGTAACATCTCTATGCTTGTGTATCAGTATGGCATTAAGAAGCGCGAGGAGGCCGAAGCGGAGGCGCAGGCGGCGATGGAGCAGGCGAGCGAAGGCAGTCTGACCCGTCCAAAGAAAGCAGTACCATCCGGCTGCGGAGATGACGACGAGGAAGAAAACATCATGGACACGGTGATGAAGTATCTACCGGGCCCACTGCAGGACATGCTGAAGAAGTAATTCCCTGAATAATCTCAAGCACACGCAGCTTTAGATATTATTTTAACGTGTACTGACTTCCGCGAGAAGAGAGCACACTAGAGCAAAACACCATTTACCTTTCACACATTTCGATTAACGAGGAGCTTTAGATATTAGTGACAGATCAATCAATCAGTCGAGAGGGGTTAATTATCAGAATATAAGCCATATTTTATCTTTACAGGGCAACCTGAATCACATCATCTCTTCGGTGGTTATTTCTAATTCAATACGTAAACAGCAATATATATGCATGAGTTGTTCGAGTGTCTATTCCACTGTTTTGTATCACCAATCAATAAGGTTTTACACACTCATTTAGTGTTCGATAGGAGGAAAGAAGTACTTGGCTGAAGACATTCGGGTCTTGCATGTGTCCATAGTGTTTGTGTGCTCACCGACATTTTGCTGAGATTGCAATCAGATAAAGAAGGCAATAACATTCTCCCACGCTGTAAGCTAAAATAACAACTACCTTTGTACGTTTGTCACTACGCCATTTAGTTAAATCTGGCGATTCTTGTCTCACTTGCACTGTAGTTTCATCAGTCTGGAACATTTAACGCCTCAATTCCGTTTAACAGTGTTGTCGAGATTGTCGCACCGTTTTCGTGCTTTACGACAGATTCTGAATTTACAAAAAATTTCTGATTTTAAGATTGAACTCAGTTTCACAGAGAAGCTCTGTGTGTTTTCGAATGGACTGTAATTCCCAGAGGGAATTTTCGTCTGTGATCTACAACATTCTCAGCAATAATAACGTATTCTGTTTGCTTGGCTTGCAGTAAAACAAGAAATAAAATCATAAGAGTGTATGAATGGCTCTGATGATTTAAAAAAAAAAGTGATATGTCTGTTTTAAGATCTGATGGGTATGGCACTGTAATAAACCAATCAACACATATCTAGTTGTGTTTTTTTTTAATACAAAAAAATAGTAGTTAATGGAATATTTAAAGAGAAAACGTGTAGTTAACATGATTTATGTTGTTATATTACACTTGCAGATTTTATTAACTAAAACTGTGTGATAAAAAGTATTTTATTTATTTATTTATTTATTTATTAAACAAATTAATACTTTTATTCAGCTATATATATATATATATATATATATATATATATATATATATATATATATATATATATATATATATATATTTATTATTATTATTTATTTATTTTTTTTTCAATAACTGATGTTATTAAAATTCTATTGCATGTAACATTTTCTATTCATCAAATAATCCTGGAAAAAAAGAATGTATCTTGTATTCTACAATTTTTTGTATTTTTTTAACCATCACAGGAATAAATTTTAATCATTTAGAAAATTTATATTAATATTTTACAATGTTGAACAGTACTGTATACTTGCATATTTATGTCGCACTGCAGCAAACTGTAAAAACCTTTTTTTTTTTTCTTTTTTTTCGGGGGAAAACTTCAACCAGCATAATTTCACAGCCTCTACAAATATAGTGTCTATTAAACATTTATATCATTTTTAAACTAAACATCTGAAGAAAGTACAAAGCCACAAATGAATTTTTTTTTAAAGAAGTCTCTTATGCTCATCAAGGCTGGATTTATTTTATCAAAAATACAGAATTTTTTTAAAAAATATTATTACAATTTATTTATTTATTTTTTTTATATACTTTAAAATCTAATTTATTTCTGTGATCAAAACTGAATTTTCAGCATCATTACTCCAGTCTTCAGTGTCACATGATCCTTCAGAAATAATGTCATATTTTATTAATATTCTTAAAAAAATGCATAATATTTTTTTGGAACCTGTAATAATTTTTTCAGGATATTTTGATTGATAAAAAGTCAAAAAGAACAGCATTTATTCAAAATAGAAATCCTTTGTAACAATATACACAACCATTCAAAAGTTTGAGGTCAGTATCTTTTTTTTTTTAATGAATACTTTCATTCAGCAACGATGTGTTAAATTGATAAAAAGTGATAGTAAAGACTTATATTGTTAGAAAAAAAAAAAAAATCTATCTTGAATAAATGGTGTTATTTTAAACTTTCCTGAAAAAAGTATCACAGGTTCCAAAAAAATGTTTAAGCAGCACAATGGTATTGTGTAATGGCTGATAAAAATTCAGGTTTGCATGAAAGAAATAAATGATATTTTCAAAGACCATTAAAAGTGTAAAGTCTACATAATTCTTGGTATAGCGTAGCCACTATTAATAAACCAGACCACAAAGTGGCACTGTTGGTCATTCTGAAACTTTTTAATCTTCTCAGTATAAATATTTAAATAGTATTCCTGATGCAAAGCTATTACTGTGGTTAAAAAAAAAAAAAAAAGTATGTTTCTGCTGAGGGCAACATTTCCACACAACTTTTTCAAGTCTTTATTAACTCAATAAACCACATACAGTAAGGTGCACTAACAAAATGTACATGTGTGCACCAGCCCCAGGCACTCTATGGCAATGATTATGGGCCTGCTTCCAAACACGGGACGAGACAATCAACAATGAATTTTCCCTTTTTGGTTTCGAGGAAGAAGACGGCCCCAAAAGTCCTATAAATGCTCTGTCTTTTAAACAGTAGGAAAATGTTTATATCCATAAAACATGCTGACTTTTACTGTGCCGAGACAGTGTGAAGAGAGTAAGGCCTGATCACGGACAACAAATATTTGAGAAATACACACACACACCCCTGCTGGTAAATCACATGATGCCTAGTCTCATAAAAACTGCCAGGTTTCACATCACAATCAAGATGCATGTTAAAGAAGTTATATTTTGCAAAATAATTGTATTGTTAAAATCATTCAGTGCAATTATAAGTATACATTCCTGTACAAGAGCTTAACAGTGTGAACATTTCACGCACATTTGCAACTAAAAATAAATGTGTGCAAACTGTAAAATGTACACTACCAGTCAAAAGTTTTTGAACAGTAAGATGTGTAATGTCTCTTCTTTTAAAGTCTCTTGTGCTCACCAAGCCTGCATTTATTTGATCCGAAGTGCAGAAAAAGAGTCAAATTTTGAAATATATTTACTATTTAAAATAACTGCTTTTTTATTGGAATATATTTTAAAATGTAATTTATTCCTTGATTTCAAAGCTCAATTTTTAGCATCATTACTCCAGTCTACAGTGTCACATGATCCTTATCAGTTATTTTAAATAGTAAAAATATTTTAAAATTTTGCTGTTCTGCAGTACTTTGAATCATATAAATGCAGGCTTGGTGAGCAGAAGAGACTTTTTAAGAATCTTACTGTTCAAAAACTTTTGACTGATAGTGTACATTATTTTGATCCTAAAACTATAAATAATTTTCTTCATGCAAAATATAATTTCTTTTGATTTTGGGTGAAATATAACCTGGAAAATACTTCCTGAGAGCAGGCACAGACAATAATACATATATTTTTCTGTTATGAGTTATGATCCTTACTCAACAGTAAAAAAGCATTTACTGAGGAAGACTACTGTACTGTATACACACCAATCCCATTCATTTTATGATAAGTGGTTATCACAGAGACACTGTTAGAATAATAAGAGAAATATTATTGCTTATTGCTAATTGTGTAGAATGAAAAGCTCATCCTAAACATAAAAAGAGGATTTCCTCCATCAAACAAAGGATATAAAATCTATAAATAATGTCATAAATATACTGGAGCAGTGCAAATACACAGAGCTTAGATTTTATACTAGCTTAGATTTTATCAGGTGACCAATAAAGGTATGTTCACGCTGACAGTGTATTTTCAATGCGATTAGAGGTGACTTGGCAATGCGAGTTTATACAATTATGCACCAACAATGCACTTTCATTGGTAATTGCTGCATAGCAAAGTACCAGAAACCACAGTGCAGCGACTTGCCAACAGTGAATCTGTATAGCAACAAATTTACCAGTTGTTAAACACAGAAGAACAAGTCAAAATGATTGCATATCCCCCAAAAAAAAAACACACCTTAACATGCTTCTATGCGATGTGTGTGAGAACTACTACTATAGTGAGACTCAAACTGGCCTAAGTTTGATGCTCTTGGTGTGCATCCAAACACAGAGAAATTGCTGGCTTTAAGGTCAAACTGTTTACAACGAGAAGATTATGTCAACTGAGAGCGTTGTGATAAGTTGTGCGCCATTTTCATCTTTACTCCTTCCATCAACACAAGTAGGTGATTTTTCCCTGCTGATGTTATGGCAGGTAGTTTACACGTTTTTAAAACACTCGGCCATGAGTAACTGTGTGTCTGGTAAACAGAGGGTGGTACCTTTGGGTTTCCAGATCTGGGGCTTTGAAAAAAAATAACTTTCTGAATTGAATAGGTGTTCTTTAAATGATCCTGTAAAACGGACACAAATGAAAGGGATGAGATGGGGTGTGACGCAGGTCCCAGGCCATAGAGGGTTCCCGATGCTGCTACACGTTTGTCCGACATTTAGGAAAGATGGGTCCTCCTTCAAGCCTTCTCTTTCTTACTGCACAAACAAACAAAAAAATTGATCATATATATGTAAAATACTGAGGAAACTTTGCTGTCACTATAATAGTCTAGAAAGGGCTTGATAATTAAAATTTATTTTTATTTATTTTATTTATTTTAATTTAGACTTTTACTTGTCCTGTCAGCAAAAACATTGTTTTTTAAAATGTTGTAATGTTTTTAAATAAATAAAATATATGAATCATTATATAAATTATATTGTATTTATAAATAAAATATTATATAAGTAAATATATAAATACTTAAAATATTAAAAAAAAAAAAAAAAAAAATATATATATATATATATATATATATATATATATATATATATATTTATTTCATTAATGTATAAACAATACATTACTGATTTATTTTGTCCTTCCAAGACTTTTACATTTCTCAAAAAACCAGTGTTAAGACACTGGGCGATCCTTCTTGCATGTGTAGAAAGACAAAAACTTAAAATAACAATTAAAGGAATAGTTCACTCAATTATAAGACTAGCTTGTGTGGCTTAAAAAGATTTTGAACATACAGTTTAAGTCAAAAGTTTACATGCACCTTGCAGAATCTGCAAAATGTTAATCATTTTACCAAAACAATATTTTTTATTTAGTACTGACCTGAATAAGATATTTTACATAAAAGACATTTACATTTAGTCTACAAGAGAAAATAATAGTTGACTTTATAAAAAATGACCCAAAAATAAGCAAAATAAGAAAAAATGTACACATCTCTGTTCAGTTCAAAAGTTTTCACCCCCCGGCTCTTAATACATTGTGTTTCCTTCTGGAGCATCAGTGAGCTTTAGTCATTTTTATAAATTCAACTATTATTTTCTCTTGTGGACTATATGTAAATGTATTTTATTTGAAATATCTTATTCAGGTCAGCACTAAGTAAAAAATAACATGCATTTTGTATGATCCCTCTTATTTTACAGATTCTGCAAGGTGTATGTAAACTTTTGACTTCAACTGTATCCACCTTATTTTTGCCGTAAGAGTGGGAGCGGCCGTTTGTAAATTTAATGTGTCTGGTTTCCTGTCTCATCCACGTCCAGCTATGTTTATCTGTACAAAACAGCTCGTTTTGCTGCTTGATATTGCACATTGGTGTGTCTTACCATATTATTTTAATGTATTATCTTAATTATGAACACAATAGTTTATAGTGCAAACTATTTTACCATTTACGGCACTTTAATATTATTCTCGTTATTTCTCTATGGCAGATTATGAACAAGAAGTCTAACACATTACCAGAAAACAGCTTACTTCCGCATTGAAAAATAAGGTGGATAGTGTGAGTCAAATGGGCTACTTATGGTGCTTTTTGCCCTTTTTGGAGCTTAGACACTTTTACTGACACATTCTAATAATTCTCCTTTTGCACTGCATTGAAGAAATAAAGTCATATGTTAAAATAATAACACCAAATTTTATGTGAACTATTCCTTAAGAAGATCTGCATGCACAGATAGCTTGAGAGCATTTTCTATAATATTTTTGTAGAGTTGGCATCATAATACTCTCTTAATGCAGAAGAAAGTAAAGGCTAAATTTGAAGAAAACCCATTAGACAGCCAGACAAACAGCACAGCAGATAAACGAACCAAGCAACCAGCTAATGAAGAGAGACAGGTTTTGAATTCACTTTTATGGAGGAAAATGCAGTATTGAAGACGCTGAAGTGGCAGAAAGAAGCCTGAAGAACAGTACAAAAACGATCCAGAGGCTTGAGGGAATGCGAGGAGGCTAAAATGAGAATGAAAAGACAGCAGGTAGTGCCCAGAGAGAGAGAAGGAGGGCAAGACTCTGTGTTTACTTGGGTTTTGATGTGAACTTGAACTTTTTACAGAAGGCTCTTTCCAGCTCAGGGACTGACAGAGTGAATGTGATCGCGCCATCTGAGTCCGACCGCACTACACGTGCTGGAAATACATACATGGCATGAAAACACCAGTACATACACTACCATTAATACTACAATAAATTGATCAGAAATGACAAATTCCTATTTAATGTAAATGCTGTTTATCAAAGAACCCTGAAAAAAATGTCAGTTTCCATAAAAATATAAAGCAGCACAACTGCTTTCTACATTGCCAAAAACAAGAGTTGGTTTCTTGTGCAGCAAATCAGCAAATTAGAATGATTTCTGACAAATCATGTGAAACTTAAAGGGACAGTTCACCCAAAAATGAAAATTCTGTCATTAATTACTCACCCTAATGTTGTTCCAAACCCATAAGACATTCGTTCATCTTCAGAAGACAAATGAAGATATTTTTGATGAAATCTGAGAGCTTTCTGACCCTGCATAGACAGCAATGCAACTGCCGCGTTCAAGGCAGTCCATGTGACATCAGTGGTTGAACCGTGATGTTATGAAGCTACAAGACTATTTGTGCAAAAAGAAAACAAAAATAATGACTTTATTCAACAATTTCTTCTCTTCCATGTCAGTCTTCGATGCACGTTCATAACAGCACCATGACATGTGACTGACACGGAATAGAAGAAATTGTTGAATAAAGTTGTTATTTTTGTTTTCTTTGTGCACAGGTTGAACCACTGATGTCACATTTTATCAACGGACTATTTTATCGATGTCCTTACTACCTTTCTGGGCCTTGAATGTGTCAGTTGTGTTGCTGTCTGTGGAGGGTCAGAAAGCTTTCAGATTTCATGCAAAATATCTTAAAGGGGTCATCGGATGCCCAATTTCCACAAGTTGACATGATTCTTTAGGGTCTTAATGAAAAGTCTCTAATATACTTTGGTTAAAAATTCTCAATGGTTTTGTAAAACAACACCCTTTTTACCTTGCCAAAATCAGCTCTGCAAAAATCATCTCATTCTAAGGGGGTTGTTCCTTTAAATGCAAATGAGCTCTGCTCACCCTGCCCCTCTCTTCTCTCTGTGGAAAGACGATCTTGTTTACATTAGCCGCATTTAGCCACTAAACTTCCTAACTACCACGTTATAAGGAAAGGCGATAGCAAAGATTCATAAAAAAAAAAAAACGCTTATACTCACTTCTGCTGTAAGTGAAGCTGGATCATGAATGATTTGCGCGAACATAGACGGATATATGTAGATCAGGAGGCGCATTCCATTCACAAACAAACGTAATCCACTGCTTCTTCAGCGGCTCAGATGTCGGGAGTAAATGACGACCACTATGTTCATTATTACATTCAGCAACACAACACCTCAATCGCTCAATCGGAGATATTCTTGTCTAACTTACATCCCTGCTCTGGCATCAAAACATGGAAAGTTACTGGACTGTGACAGCTGGTCTAAGGTAAGAGCTCATGTCAATCAACTATTGTGGGAGCGGCATCTGTCGGTGTGACGGCACACCAACAGGCATCTGAGAACGGCTCGATTTGAAAAAGGGGATATTATTTTTACAGATTAATTAAAAACCACTGTGTAGATTTGTACATATACTGCCAACACATTAACATGAAAAAGTGAACTTAGCATTCGATGACCCCTTTAATTCGTGTTGTTAAGATAAATGAAGGTCTTACGGGGTTTGGAACGACATGAGGGTGAGTAATTAATGACAGAATTTTCATTTTTGGGTGAACTATCCCTTTAAGATTTGACAATATTATTATTTTTAAAGAAGTCCACTTCCAGAACAAAGATTTACAGATAATTTACCCCCTTGTCATCTATGATGCTCTTGTCTTTCTTTCTTCAGTTGTGAAGAAATAATGTTTTTTGAGGAAAACATTTCAAGATTGTTCTCCATATAGTGGACTATGGTGCCCGCGAGTTTGAACTTCCACAATGCAAAAAAAGGCTTGTCTTACTTGGCATTTTTTGTCTTGTTTCTAGTCAAAATATCAAAAAATTCTTAAATTAAGATGCATTTACTAGATAAGTAAAACTACATTAGATATTGAGTCTTGTTTCCAGGGGTAAAAAACTAAATTAAGTTAATTTTGCTTAAAATAAGTAAAATTATCTGCCAGTGGGGTAATATTTTACTTACCCCACTGCAGATAATTTTACTTGTTTCCAGGGGGAAAAAAATAAATTAAGTTCATTTTACTTAAAACAAGACTAAATAGCTAAAGTTATTTTGCTTATCTAGTAAATGCATCTTGATTTAAGAATTTTCAGATATTCTGACTAGAAACAAGACACAAATACTAAGTAAGATAATCCTTTTTTTGCAGTGCAAATGCAGTTTAAATGCATCTTCTAAGGGCTCTAAACGAAACTCGTCCTACATCGCTGTTTTACCTATTTTTTTTGCAAAGGGTGTTTGACCCTCCTTGTGCATTCACTTTGTAATCACTGGGTCGGTACTTCTGCAGCGATGTAGGATGATTTTGAAGTTGGAGGAGAAAATGAGATAGGAGTTTTTCAACATACCCTAACTATATTGACCCGGAATGCACGGAGTACACACAAAGCTAGACAAGACGAGCATTCAAGGTTAAAAAGTATATAAATTGTAAATGTTTTTAAAAAATAACCGATCGTTTCGCTAGGTAAGACCCTTCTTCCTCAGCTGGGATCTTGTAGAGCCCTTTGAAGCTGCATTTAAACTGCATTTTGAAAGTTCAAACTCACAGGCACCATTGAAGTACAGTATATGGAGAGAAATCCTGAAATGTTTGCCTCAAAAAACGATTTATTTTTGACTGAAGAGAGAAAGACACGAACATATCGGATGACAAAGGGGTGAGTAAATTATCTGTAAAATTTTGTTCTGGAAGTGAACTACTCCTTTAAAGGAACATTCCACTTTTTTTTGCTAACAGCTTAGCATAGATCATTGAATCAGATTAGACCATTAGCATCTCGCTCGATCTAACGGTCTAATCTGATTCAATGATCTATGCTAAGCTATTAGCAAAAAAAGTGGGGTGTTCCTTTAAGAGCATTTGTGACGAAATACATGCAGCCTTGATGCTTCTTTCAAAACCAATCGAAAATCTTCCACACCCCAAACTATTAAATGGTAGGGTATCAATTTCAGCAAAACCAGCACACAAACACATAAACGCAACATCAATCAATGTTAATTCTGAAATACAGTATACAGTGTGTGTGTTTCTTACCCAGGTCGTTGTTGCTCATCATGGCATTAGATCCACGCAAGCGTGGGCCCTGCTGGGTGAAGTGGTATCCGAACTTCAGCAGAGTAGTGTTCTTCTCCAAAATATTAGCTATTTCCATCTCAACCTTATTACCTAAAGGCTGGCTCTGTATCGCACATAAACAAACAGGATATATCAACTCTTTTCAATCTCTTTCCTTTGCTCCTTCTATCATCAGTACAGATAATGGCTCAGACCTCATATGACCTTATTTTGTGTTTGTGTGAGTGTACCTGGTTGTCAATCTTCAGTTCCTGCAGTGTAGTGTTACTCTTTAAGGATTCCACGAGTGCCAGAATTCCAGCTCCAGTAATAAAGTTTGACTCAACGTTTAGACTCTTCAAAGTGGTGTTCACTTTCAGCATGTCTGCTAGTGCCTGCAAACCAAACAACACCTTGTTTTACTCCTACACTACCATTCAAAAGTTCAAAATGTTGAAAATATTTGTGCTAATGATTTCAGGATTCAAAAGGCCAGCATTTATTTGAAAAAGAACTCGTATCTCCCAAAAACTCAAACAACATATTTCACCAACCAACCAAAAAAAAATAAAACAATAAATAAATAAACAAATAAATGTAAAAAAAAAGTATATATATATATATATATATATATATATATATATATATATATATATATATATATACAAATATATATATATATATATATATATATATATATATATATATATATATATATGAAGAGTTCAGATGCAAAAACAGCTAAATCCATCTGACGTCTTTCTTTAAAAAATGCATTTTTATCAGGCTCAGGTGTATAGGTTTCTATGTAAGTACCGGTACTTCTGATTGGGCTGAGGCTGCTATTTTAGTAAATTGGAAGAAAAAGTATTTGATGGACGTATAATTTGTGTCGAGAGCATTCACTCAGTATCATTATCTCATTTTTGACCGAGATGGCTTTTAGCTGGTTTTGCATCTGAACTCTTCATATATATATATATATATATATAAATAATTCAGCATAAATTAAAGGTAATACTTTTTACATTAAAGGTAATGAAAATGTGCTTATTTGTTAAAATTCCAAAAATTTAATTTCTAATAATAGGCTGCATTCTCTTTATGGAATATATGTTCTATATGTTCTGTCTAAAAATATTTGAAAAATCTTAATTTTAAGAATGGCTGTGCTTTTTTTTATGTAACTCACAAATGCCACAGGATCATTACTTCTGGTGCCGACGATGCTCAGGCGTTCCACAACATTGTTCCCTTTAAGAGCTTCTGCATACACTTTCAGGGTTGGGATTGGAATATTCTACAGATAACCCAAAAAACAAAAAAAAAAAAACAAAAAAACAAACAGAGCAGACACATAACCATCCAAACATGTAAAGACACTATGCAGCAGAAAGTACAGTATAAATAAATGAGCGAAAGCGGCACCTTGATGTTGTTTAGGTTAACCTCAACAAGGTCTGGATCATTTCTCTTGATTCTCTGTAGTGTTTCCTCTACATCTGTGTCATTGGGCTGTTCGTCTGGCACTGGCTTATACTGAGTACACTGGATTACGCCTGTGTGTATACAATACAACTCTGAATTACAATAAATCATATGATTCCTTGCCAGATATTGTATAACACAATACTATACCACATACAGTTGAGGTCAAAAGTTTACATCCCCCTTTCAGAATCTGCAAAATGTTAATTATTTGTATGATTCTGAGATCCATCTTTTCACACTAACAACAACTGAGGGACTCATATGCAACTATTACAAAAGGTTCAAACGCTCACTGATGCTCCAGAAAGAAAAACCATGCATTAAGAGCCGGGGGGTGAAAACTCTCGAACAGACTGGAGATGTGAAAATTTTTCTTGTTTTGCCAAAATATATATAGATTATTTCATTTATTGCTTCCCTTCAGAGACTACAAAAGATAGTTACATGTTTCCCAGAAAACAAAATAAGTTAAATTTACCCAGAACTTCAAATTCAAAAAGTTTTCACTCTTAATGCATTGTTTTTCCTTCTGAAGCATCAGTGAGCATTTGAACCTTCTGTAATAGTTGCATACGAGTCCCTCAGTTGCTCTCAGTGTAAAAAGCTGGATCTCAAAATCATACAGCCATTGTTGGAAAGGGTTCAAATACACAAAAATGCTGGAAAATCAAAGAATTTGTGGGACCTGAAGGATTTTTCTGAAGAACAGCTGGCAGTTTAAAGGAGCACTCCACTTTTTTTCAAAATCGACTCATTGTCACACCCCCCTAGAGTTAAACAGTTGAGTTTTACCGTTTTCGAATCCATTCAGCCGATCTCCGGGTCTGACGGTAGCACTTTAAGCATAGCTTAGCATAGATCACTGAATCTGATTAGACCGATAGCATCTCGCTCAAAAATGACCGTATATAACAACGATATTTTTCCTATTTAAAACTTGACTCTTCTGTAGTTACATTGTGTACTAAGACTGACGGAAATTGAAAAGTTGCAATTTTCTAGGCTGATATGACTAGGATACTCTCATTCCGGCGTAATAATCAAGGAACTTTCCTGCCGCACCATGGGTGCAGCAGGTGCAATGATATTACACAGCGCCTGAAAGTGACCGGCACTAAGTTTGTGTAGATGCAGAGTTGCAGCCGACAGAGTTGCGTAATATCATTGCGCCTGCTGCACCCATGGTATGGCAGCAAAGTTCCTTGATTATTACTCCGAAATAAGAGTATAGTTCCTAGCCATATCGACCTAGAAAATCGCAACTTCTCATTTTTCGTACGTCTTTGTACACGATGTAACTACAGATAAGTCAAGTTTTAAATAGGAAAAATATTGAAACTCTTTGGTCATTTTTGAGCGAGATGCTAATGGTCTAATCGGATTCAATGATCTATGTTAAGCTATGCTAAAAGTGCTACCGCCAGACCCGGAGATCGGCTGAATGGATTCAAAATCGTTAAAACTCAACTGTTTAACTCTAGGGGAGATGGGAAATGAGCCTATTTTCAAAAAAAGTGGAGTGTTTCTTTAACTGTTCAGGATAAACAAAAGACTCATGAACAACTATCACTAAACAAAAAACACAAATGTGGATCATTCAGGTAACAACACAGCATTAAGAATGAAGGGGATGTAAACTTTTGAATGGGGTCATTTTTATAAATTCAACTATTATTTTCTATATGTAAATGTCTTTTATTTAGTCTTTCTTATTCAGGTCAGTACTAAATAAACAATAACATGCATTTTGTATGATCCCTCTTATTTTGGTAAAATAATATTTTGCAGATTGTGAAAGGAGGATGTAAACTTTTGACCTCAACTGTACATCTGTTCACAGCAATCCCAAGCTACACTTACAAAAGTGTAACATTGTATTACATTTATTTACATTTTTACATTAATGTATTTAGAAGACACTTTCATCCCAAGTGACATTGCATTCAGTCTACACATTGTTTTGAATTAATGCAACCACCTTTAAACTCATCCACATCTTGAATGGCCTGAGTGCAAGAACATTTTCAGCAAGTTTTCATTTTTTTTTTTTTTTTTTGTATACTATTCATTTGATTGTAATTTTTAATTTGATCATAAATAACTACTCCAACAAATATAAGGCAAAATATATATACAGACAAATATATATATTTACTTACTGTTCAAGCCCTGTTTGTTGACGATAGTACTGCTGGCAAGTGCTTCGTAATACTGCTGATTACTCATCAGTGTGTGCATGCCCAAAATGGCTTTTCAAATTTAGAAAGAGGGGGGAAAGAACAGAATAAGTTTAGCTGAAGATTAAAAAGTGGGCCATTTTCCCTGCTTATGTCAGTCAGGTTTTGTTACAGTATAAAACATGATTTTACATGACCATTATCCACCCTCTATGACCCACTGAATGAAATGTACACCTTGTACAGTATACATAACTATACCATACATAAAATCATGCTTTCCAAGTGATCAACTCATCGATTCACATTTACCTGTTCTCAAGCAGAACATCAGATGAACTAACAAATGAAAATGTGCAAAACATCTGAATAGGGAGTCAAGAGAAAAATGCAATTTACGAGTCTGGCATATATACTGCATCTGACTGCTGACCCTGGGCCAAAGACAACTTAACTAACCTCATTCCCATATGAAGCTCCTATCTGTCTGTACATATAAGCTGTTCAGACCAAGTCAGCTCCTTAAATGCTGCTGTTTTTGAAACATGATCCCAAAGAAAAAAAAACAACTGACCTCATTTTAAGGAAACCTCTCTATCATGCTAAATGAGAGCAAGTTAATGGCTGACGGTTGAGAGTTTTTTTTAGCCAGCAGGAAAAACTTTGTTCCCCTTTTTTGGTAGCCATGTGTCTTTAGCTCTCATGGATGAGTCATTGTTATGAAAGAAAAAAAAGAGCTCAAACTTGCATACGCAGTTTCAGGAATTGCCATGTGCGTACTATACAAAAAGTTCACCTAAAAATAAAAATGAATTATTTACCCTACTTTTAATGATTTTTTTTTTTTTCTATGAAAAACAAAACAAGAAATGTTGAAGAATGTTGCTGCTCTTTGTAGTGTCTCAACATTGGAAAGATGTCAAACAAGTTCACTAATATCACTAACATTATGCAGATAAGATAATATGCTAAATATACCATGCAAATACTGAACTAATGTTTAAGAAACATTCTGGAAATGTTAGAGCAGCATACAACGTTGCAGATAAACCTACTGGAATGATCCGTGGCTTAGAAACAGTGGAGCAGGAAAGTGGACAGAGAAAATGAGGAATGAAGATGTAAAAATGGAGTGGAGAAAACTGAAGGACAGATCAGAGAAAGGCACACGGTGAGATACACACACACACACACACACACACAAAGAGGAAGTGGGAATTAGTCAATGAAATTACAGATGGATTGAATATGCATTCATATTAAAATTAGTGAACAGAAGGTGCTGAATTAAACTGCATCTTTAAACATTTATGTTTCAAAATTAAATTCATAAAATTGTGTCTTGGATCAGAAGAAGAAAAGAAGCATAACAATTTGTATTGTACCTGCTATATCGCACAATTCTGCATCAGTAGCACTAGATAGTGCCTCCTCTAGTTCAGGCTCCAGAGTGACATCTTCCAGGATAGGGTCAACAACTTTGGTCTTAGGCACCCACACTTTTCCTACATATAAACATTTAAAGACAGAAATGTTTAAAGGGACAGTTCACCCAAAAATTAAAATTCTGTCATTAATTATTCACACTCATGTCGTTCCAAACCTGTAAGACCTTCATTCATCTTCAGAACACAAATGAAGATATTTTTGATGAAATCCGAGAGCTTTCTGACCCTGCATAGACAGCGACGCAATTGACACTTTCAAGGCCCAGAAAGTTAGTAAGAACAGCGATAAAATAGTCCATGTGACATAATGGGTTCAACCGTGATGCTATGAAGCTAAAAGAACACATTTTGTGTGCAAATAAAACAGAAATAACAACTTTATTCAACAATTTCTTCTCTTCCGTGTCAGTCTTCGATGGATGTTCGCGAGAGTACCACGACTCATGCGTGTGGTGCTGCTGATGCAGGAGCCGGTGTTCAATCTCTCTTAGTTCATTATCTTTATATTCTGGTTCAAATAAGTAAGGATGGGCAAAAAACTGCAAGTCATCCACTGAGTTGAAATCTTCAGACATATTTACGAAGACTGTTTTATGTACAGCGTGTGATGTCTTCTGCTTGTAAACAAGGCGCAGCACATCCGGGTTCTACATCCGGGAGTACGTCGTACACATGCACTGTGGAACACTTGTGAACGCGCAGTGGAGACTTACATGGAAGAGAAGAAATTATTAAATAAATCTGTTATTTTTGTTTTCTTTATGCACAAAAAGTATTCTCGTAGCTTCATAAAATTACAGTTGAACCACTAATGTCACATGGACTATTTTAACAATGTCCTTAATTTGTGTTCCGAAGATGAACGAAGGTCTTACAGGTTTGGAATAACATGAGGGTGGGTAATTAATGACAGAAATTTCAGTTTTGAGTTAATTATCCCTTTAATTTATTTAATTTCAAGTCATTTCAACATCAAAACAATTTTGCCCCTAAAAACAGTTCATATAAAAACACAGTGAGTGTGCTTGTTTAATAAGAGATGTGGCATGTGAATACAATTGAAAAATAATTTTTGTGCTTCATTTCCAATGTCAAGCTGTAATTTCATTGTGCTATGCAAAAAGTGTAAAATACAAACAGTGTACTGCTTCATAAAAGAGAGCTATGAAAGTTTTATTAGTTAGACAGTTGTTTGTCATTTTATATATTGTCATTTCCACTGTAAAATGTCAAACACAAAGCAGATAATGACAGCGTAGTTGCAATGTTTATACCTTTGAGGATAAATAGACAAAAATGACAGAATTTCACCTGTGATGTACTGTGCAGTTGAGGTCAAAAGTTTGCATCCCCCTTTCAGAATTGTTAATTATTTTGCCAAAAATAAGAGGGATCATACAAAATGCATGTTATTTTTTATTTAGTACTGATCTGAATATATTATTTTACATAAAAAAAGATGTTTACATATAGTCCACAAGAGAAAATTATAGTTAAATTTATAAAAATGGCCCAGTTCAAAAGTTTACATCCCCTTGATTCTTAATACTGTGTTGTAACCTGAATGATCTACAGCTGTTTTTTTTTTGTTTTGTTTTGTTTAGTGATAGTTGTTCATGAGTTCCTTGTTTGTCCTGAACAGTTAAACTGCCCGCTGTTCTTCAGAAAAATCCTTCAGGTCCCACAAATTCTTTGGTTTTCCAGCATTTTTGTGTATTTGAACCCTTTCCATCAATGACTGTATGATTCTGGGATCCATCTTTTCAAAAGTTTTCACCCCCAGCTCTTAATGCATCGTTTTTCCTTCTGGAGCATCAGTGAGCATTTGAACCTTTTGTAATAGCTGCATATGAGTCCCTCAGTTGTCCTCAGTGTGAAAAGATGGATCTCAAAATCATACAGTCATTGATGGAAAGGGTTCAAATACACAAAAATGCTGGAAAACCAAAGAATTTGTGAGACCTGAAAGCTTTTTCTGAAGAACAGCAGGCAGTTTAACTGTTCAGGATAAACAAGGGACTCATGAACAACTATCACTAAACAAACAAACAAAAAAACACAACTGTGGAACATTCAGGTAAGAACACGTTATTAAGAATCAAGTGTATGTAAACTTTCGAACAGGGTCATTTTTATAAATTTAACTATTTTTTTTTTTTTCTATATGTAAACATCTTTTATGTGAAATATCTTATTCAGGTCAGTACTAAACAAACAATACCATGCATTTTGTATGATCTCTTTTATTCTGGTCAAATAATTAACATTTTTAATGATTCTGAAAGGGGGATGCAAAGTTTTGACCTCAACTGTATATACACTGTTGGACATTGTTAGTCAACAAATTACAAACTATTTTTCTAAAAGTTCCAAAAATGGTCGTAGTTGTACATTTAAATCACTTCTTACCTCTTTTCTCACCAGTGTAAGGAACAAGATCATCTCGGTCTGGATGTTCCTTAGCCTGTTTCTCCAGGTGAGCTAGAAGGTTATCTCTCTGGAACGTTCCAGTTGGAGCTTTCTTAGTCTGATCCCTCTGTCTGAATCCTGCTGGCAACAGTGCGTTCTGAAAACAATATCATTTATAAACAATAGATCTGTCATCAAACTGTCATAAAAAGCACACCAAATGTAAAACAGTACATTACAGCAAAACATAAACTTGCCATTTCTTAAATTACTATGACATCTAAAACATTACTGTACATGGTACAGTCACAGGAGCCATTTTCCATCAATTTCCTCTTTGCAACTATTTGATACAGACTATATCAGATTTCTGAACCCAGGTTTTCACACTGCCTTAAATACACAGAGCAATGATAAAGTTCTTCTAAGACAGGCTCTATCAGCCACAGAGCTAACAGGGGGATGTGTACGTACGTGCATGTTAAATGTGATGACAGAATCCAGAACACTCAGCATTTCAGAGAGAACTCGGAAAGAACAGAGCTTTATAGGACACCTTAGTATTGTTTATTCTTAGTGCAGATAAAAGTGAGCAAATGGAGACCAAAAAAAAAAAAAAAAACACATTTAAAATCATTCACGTAGAGATTTCCACTACAAAATTTACAGCACAATTTAGTGTTTCGGGAAAAGGCTTGGCTTTGGTGTGGAATGTTTATTTTTGTTACATTTGAGCAGATTAACTTTTGTTCCAGTGCTAGTATTTATGGTAAACTTCTTAGTTTTGGAGAAGAAATTCTCTTTTCCCTCGTCTATGCTGCTGGACATTTATTCTACGTATGTGTCTAAATCTGTCAAGAAGTGCTTAGATGCTGGAGTCAAACCAAATTCCTCAAGAGCAAATATAAAACTGTGGTCTGAGTGAGAAAAAAAACACTAACAGAGAGAACTGCTTAATTCCCTAATAACACAACTGCAATACAACAGCACACACACCAACCACTGTAAAACAACACAGTCTTGTCAAACTGACTTCATCATGATAGTCTAAACTTAGACACACCAGTGTGATACAACACAGGCCAGACAAACAAAAACCACAGAAATTAAGTGGTCTTCTCAAACAAAAATGGCAATGTTTAACACATAATAAACCAGACTAGGCAGCAACACAGTCCAGTCAACCAAACATCATGATACATAATAAAAACCTAGCCCAGTCAAACAAACATAACTATGAAAAAGGACAGTGAAACAACACAGAAAGTAGGCTTCTTAAACAAAAATGATATTGAAACAACAACACCAAACAATGTTTGTGCAACACAGACAAAAAAAAAAGCATTATACAAAAATCAGTCCAGCCAAACAAACACGACCTTGAAACAACACAGTCCTGACAAACTGTAAACACAGCAATTAAGTGGGCTTCTTAAACAAAAATGGCAACACAGTCCAAAATAAAACGATACAATCCAGTCAAACAAGCACCATTTTGTCACTACACAGTACAGTCGAACAAAAACTAAAAACACACAGTAAAGTTAAGAAAAGAACATTGGGAAACAACACAGTCCAGACAAACAGTCCACATAAACAAACCTGACAAGGCAAAAACACACTCCAGTAAAATATATACTATTATACATTAAAAATACACAGTCCAGACCAACAAACCTCACTATGATACAACGCAGTCCAGACAAACTATAAGACTACGTAGCAACACAGACAAACAAACACCACTACGCGCAAAACAGCGCAGTTCAGTCAAACAAAACTAAAACAACAGCCTGATCAAATGAATCCCACTACAAAATACAGAAAATACAATAGTGTGTTTTTAAGACACATCATCAGTCAGCCATATTGGTGGCACTGAACGTAAACAATGCCACTGAACCGAATTAAACTTGCATATTTTGCTAATTATTGCTGCTGAAAATGGCCGATTATTGTCGTGTTTTGGGCTGTACCAATCGGTCGGACCAGGAAAAACACTGGGAGTATTATAGACTGACAAAAGTTATAAAAAATCAAGGAGAAGAGTGCAAAAAACTGCAAACTGAACCAGGATTTCCAAGGCAAGAATCTTGACAACATTCATGTTTTGTTCTTATCATTTCCAGTAAGGTAGGTGAAATATTAGGCTAATATCTTAATTAATACGGCACCTGTTAATTTTAGTTTGTCAAACTAGTGCGCCCTTTCCAGCTTACTAAGTCCTCCTCTATATGATTTAGCAGGTTCCGCAGGTTTTTTCCGTGGTTTAAACAGCATACATTAGCAGAGCAACGTATTCAGTAGTGCATTAACCATGCAATCAATGCTGTTGTTAACATCCGAGTATCTCCAATATGGCCATGCATCCGGATAACTGACCAAACCGTGACGTAAGTGCAAACCTTCTATTGTGTTTCATTTTATGGAGCTCATAAAGTCTAATTTTAGAACTGTTTTAAGCACACTTACATCAGGATCAAGCTCTTCGAGTTCATCTTCGAGTCTCCTGAGCTCTTCTTCACTGAGCTTCTGTAAAAGCTCATCCTCATCCACATCCCGGTATTTGTCCATCTCTTTACGGAACATGGTGAAAAAGATAAAATGCAGGAAGGGGACAGAAGAAACGAAAAAGGCAGGAACAGTCAAGCCCCAACCACAGGACCTTGGAACAGAAGAGAGAAACAGATTTATTATCAGGTCTATTCTATATATAAAGTTCAAAGGATTTCATGCGGAACAATTGTTTTTCATGACGATCGATATGACAAGAATTATGATTTTCTACAGTATTTAAGTGGATTATTCTGCACAGATTCAAAGCATATAAGTTGTGGAGAGCAGAGTAACCACAGGTGTACTTCATCACATTATCTGCTAACATTTAACAACCATATAAAGCACAAAAACTTTGTGTTTATATATCTATGCCTATGCTTTGCTGTTTAAAACCTAAACCTCTTGAATGTCTCTTTCCCAAATGTTTTTGAACAGTAAGATTTTTTTATGTTTTTTTTTAAAGAAGTCTCTTCTGCTCACCAAGCCTGCATTTATTTGATCCAAAATACAGCAAAAGCAGTAATATTGTGAAATATTTTTACCATTTAAAATAACTGCTTTCTATTTGAATATAATTTAAAATGTAATTTATTCCTGTGATCAAAGCTAAATTTTCAGCATCATTACTCCAGTCTTCAGTGTCACATGATCCTTCAGAAATCATTCTAATATGCTGATTATTATTATTAATATTTAAAACATCTGAGTACTTTTTCAGGATTCTTTGATGAATAGAACAATCCAAAGATCAGCATTTATCTTTTGTAACATTATACACTATACCATGCAAAGGCTTGGAATCAGTTTTTTTGGAGAAAGAAATAATAGAAATGAATACTTTTATTTAGCTTTTATTATGCTTTAAATTGATCAAAGCAATAATAAAAACATTTATGTTACAAAAGATTTCTATCTCAGATAAATGCTGTTCTTCTGAGCTTTCCACTCATCAAATAAACCTGAAAAAACTGAAGATTCTACTCAGTTTTCAACATAATGATAATAATAATAATAATAATAATGTGTTTTTTTGAGCAGCAAATCAGAATATTAGAATGATTTCTAAAGGATAATGTGACTGGAGTAATGATGCTAAAAATTCAGCTTTGAAATCACAAGAATAAACTATATTTTAAAATATATTCAAATAGAAAACAGTTGTTTTAAATAGTAAAAATATTGTAAAATTGTAATGTTTTTTGCTGTATTTGATCAAATAAATGCAGGCTTGGTGAGCAGAAGAGACTTCTTTAAAAAAAAAACCTTACCGTTCAAAAACTTTTGACTGGTAGTGTAAATACATGCCTTTTTTTTTTTTTTTTTTTTTTTTTGTAAAGATATATATACAGTATGATCTTAAATGTTAGATAAATTGAGTTATTCATTACAATACATGACCTACATAGGGAGAAAACTAGTCAGAAGGCTGGCATCTGTTCTTTGTACCATCTCCATTGTCCTTGGTGAAATCAATAGACAAGGACATTGACCAGCAAACTCCAACATACTATATAATGGAAAAGTATTATTAATACACTGCCTTGACTCAGAGCCTCTAGTTTGGGTTTCCTGAATCAATAAACTAGTTATTATATATACACATTTCCAGTTCCTCACACAAATTACGTTTATAAAACTGCAAATAATGATTTTTTTTCTTTTGACCAGGAAAAAAACAGATATATAACTTTTAACATTGGCAAAACAAACATAATGTTGTTTTGCCGGTATCATATCAACCGCAAGCCTAATTGTTTTCTTTTTTCGTCAAATACAGCCTTTTCTCCAAGCTTAATCTGTCCTGTTAATACACATATTTGTATGTTTCATGACTGTATGAAATGATGAGGAAAACAAAGCGTGTTAGTACCGGAGCGTCTATCATTCTCACTTACTTCAGACAGCGCTTATCCCACACTATATATAGCGCATGTGACAGCTGAATACTTTGACCAGATATGGTTTCTTTTCGGAGCCGCTAATTCACACAAATGTGCTGCTGCCTCAAGCAATGTATTCTCAAGTCCAAGTTTCATAGAAGAACAGCGCTTGACACGGCGGAGAAAAGTCCAAACATTAAAAGAAGTTACTGCTCGACCCTTCTTTCAACAAGTCCAGTAGTCGGTGGCGATCAAAGTGTTTCTACAAACCCGGAGTAGCGCAGAATATGGCCCCGCCCACAGCGCGGAACTGCCAATCAAATGACGCCAAACCCCGAGCCCACCAATCAAAAGATTTCATGCATCCCACAACTCAAGGCTACGTTTTTGCCGATATCAAGTTGCAAAGACAAATGACAGTCACTAAAGTGTGTCGTGTTGTGGTCTTTGTTTAATTATCCGAACCAAATGTTAACTTGTAAATAAAACAAACCTGAGCATCTGAACACAAATGTTCTTGTACAACTAGGCCATTTTCTGTTTAGAAAACACACAAGATTGCAAACAAACCAAAGTGCAAAAATCAATAAGAGTATAAACAATACAAGCAGTGGTGTCTCACACAATACAAACATTAACAGCAACAAAAAAAATCAAATTACTTATACAAACAGCCCTATTGTAAAGACACAGAAAGGAAGGTTCAGGTATTAACAAGTTAATTTGGGAATGCCATATTATTATTTATCTTAAGGCAAAAACAGGTAAAGAAATCCCTTTTCCAAGGCACTTAGAACAATAAATGAAACAATTCTTGAACATGCAGGAATAAAACGACCCACAAAACAGAGTCAATGCTCTTGAATTCTAGATTTCTTCAGGCTCAAAGTTTCAGCATGGCTCTAGGAAAGGGAAGTTGTGATATTCTCAAGCTGCTCTGTTGATCTCATCTAAAAACTCCACCATGATGTTGTGGATCCAGATGTCATTGTCGTCCTGTGTGGTGTCCACTAGGTAGACCGAGAGTTTGCGCTCCCAGGGGCATTCCCCCTCCTCAACAGACTCTATCTGAGCCACCAGCGGCTTTTTTTCAACGTGGTTGCGGAATACCATAGAAGCTTCCTCACCCCAGACTCCTTGCTTGACACCTGAAAACAAACATTTCCGATGCAAATCAGAACTATAACAAATACTAATCAGTTTTGAGGAATTCTGCAACTTGGTGACTTTAATTGTGACTTTATCTCACAATTCCGACTTTTTTCTTGCAATAGTGAGTTTACATCTTGCAATTCTTTTTTTTCTCAGAATTACGTAATAACTCACAATTGACTTTTTTCCTCGCAATTGCAAGTAATAAAGTCAGAATTGTGAGATACAATCTCTAAATTCGGACTTTTTTTTCTTAGAATAGCAGGATATAAACTCGCAATTGTAAGAAAAAGTCAGAATTGAGAGAAAAGCTTGCAATTCTGACTTTTGCGCAAATGCAAGTTTGTATCATGCAATTCAAACTTTTTTTCCCTCAGAACTCACAGTTGCAAGTTATAAAGTCCAAATAGCAGGACAAAACCTTGCATCTCGCAATTCTGACTTTTTTTCTCAGAATTATGAGATTTAAACTCACAACTGCGAGTTATAAGGTAGCAGGATATAAACTCGCAATAGCTCACAATTCTGACCTTTTCTTGCAAATGCAAGATTCTATCTCACAATTCTGACTGGTTTTCTCGCAATTGCAAGTAATAAAGATAATAAAAGCAATTGAAGAATTCTGACTTTATCCTTGCAAATTCGAATTTGTATCTCGCAATTCAAACTTTTTTCTCGCAATTGCAAGTTTACGTCTTGCAATTCTGACTTTTTTCAGAATTGTGTGATACAAACTCTAAACTGAGAATTATAAAGTTAGAATAGCGGCATCTGAGATATGTGAGATACATCTCACAATTCCAACCTTTTTCTCAGAATTGCATGTTTAAACATGCAATTCTGACTTTTTTTTTCTCTAAACCGGAAGTTATAAAGTCAGAATAGCAGGATATAAACTTGCAATTCTGACTTTTTCTTGCAAATGCGAGTTTGTATCTTGTAACTTTTTTTTTTTATATCACCCAATTCTTAAAAGAAAAAGTCAGACTCAGAATTGCGAGATGTAAACTTGAAATTGTGAGAAAAAAAAATTCAGAATTGTGAGATAAAAAAAGTCACAATTACCATTTTTTATTCAGTGGAGGAAATGGGTTTCCATACATATACTTTAAAAAAAGTATGAATAAAAAATATGCAGGGAAATATTACTATTTATTACTTTTAATGTGTTATACTGGTGCATATACATATTTAGTAAAATATTATTCATTGTGGTCTTCCAGTTAAAAAAAAAAAAAAAAAGGCTTTTTTTTGCTAGATTTTTATTGTACTTTAAACATTTTTAATCTTCTTGCCAACAATGGGCATTTTGCTGAAATACATGGCTAATATAATAAATAATCAAGATACAATTTTGTTTTAGCTCCATTTGGATCCAGCTTCTCTCTTACCAGCCAGCTGAGCAGAAATTCCCTGGAACGGCAGCTGCCTGAACTCATCGATGAGTGGTTGGAGCTGGGAATAGTTGATCAGCTCATACTTCCCATAATCCAACTCATACACAGAGACCAAGCCATTGGCCAAGATGCCCTTCACCAAAACACGATGCCAACTATAAATAAAGAAAGGGGTGAAGACAAAGGGACAAAAAAAAATTAGTTGCACAGAAGGGTAGGAAAGCATGATCCTCAAAAGCCACTCAAACTCACTTGTTGTCGATCTTGGCAGCGTAGACGTTATTCTTCTGGATGTGAGTTTGGGTTACTTCCTGTTTGTTGTAGTACAGGATCATCTCTCCCATCAGCACCACCAGCTTGTACAGATCCTGCCACGGCTGCAGCACAAAGTGCCCAGGGTGGCATGCAACCGACACAAACACATCCATGTTTTGCCCGACCAGTGGTAAGTCCAGCTGAGGGGGCAGTGCGTGGGCATTAGACTGTGCAGGAGATGTATAGGGGCTGTCCCCTGCCTCAAGCAGGATAGGTTCGGAAACCCTAGCAATCCTGCCGAAGAATTGGACATCCCGCTTCCAGAATGGACAGGAGGCAAGCTGATGGTTAATGCTGCTCTGCAGGTCCTGAGCTCCATTAACAGTGAAGAGGTATACATGCACAGTCCTGGTCTCATCAAGCTTCACTATCTAAACACAACAAACATGTCAATAAATAGAAACTTTAGAATAAGAATATCAGAATTTCAGTAAACAATAACTGAATGTGGAAGACCTTCATGCAACTGGGGACTTTGTTGAGGACTGTCTCTCTCAACCACAGAACAGCTTCAGGAGGCCAAACACTCCCATCTGCATTCAGTTCCTCCAGGATACACTTTATAGCCTACAGAGGTGGAAACATTTACTTTCTTTCAAAAAGCAGACCAATGCAATGCTACAAACATGGTCCTAAAATGCGCACTACAATCAAAAAGTGTTACTTTATTAGTCAAACACAAAGGGGAATAACTCACCGATTCATGATGCAATTTAAACAATGACCTAAACAGCTGTGGTAACTGATGAGCATGAACGGAAATAAATATGCAAGAAAAAGAAGTTTATGCATGTACCTGAGGTGGTATGGTGATGAGCTCTTTGAGGTAGATTGGTGGGATCTCTCTGAGCTCACTAACCTCCAGAGAAGCAGGAAGTCCCAGATCCAAAAACAGGATGTCCAACACTTGACTGCCATGAAGGTTAATGATCTACACACAGATGTAGATGTAACACATCATATATAAGCAATGGAAATATGAATCGCTCTATGTGGGGAGACTTCATTCACTCTAGAATGACTAAAGTACATCTGCATAAAATAAAAAGAGTGAAAAATGTCTGAACAATGAATTTGAGTGCAAATCATCCTTTTAAGGCTAAACTATGTGGAAAAAGCTTTAAAAATATAGGTGTTCCTACTTGGGTACATTCTTTACAGAAACCAACTCAAAAACTTAAACGTATCAGAGGCTACATTTCCACTGTTTCTGACCCCATATTTATGACAATTATTGTGGCTATTAAAAAAAAAAAACTGTACTGGCCTATAACAATATTGGCCTTTAGATGTGTTCAGGCCAGGACTCTTATCAAATGTGTGAAGTCTAGGGTAGATCGTACATTGTATGGCTAAGCTGCAACACCTTCTATTCCCATGGTAAAACACTGAACTCTGTCAGACCACCACGGGCGCACCCTTTAACGAAAACTCAAGATCTTCACAATTTAACATTGCAGAGGCCTTTAGAGTAGACTGGCCAAATATAATGTTGATGTCATTAAATCTCTGAGAAGTTCATTAGACCGTAAAACATGCCACTTCCTGTTGGAAGCAGGTGGCGCTATGAATATAACTGAATATGGGCATGTGTTCAGGACAGGACTCAAACATGTGAACTTTGGTGCGGATCAGACACTGTATGCCTGAATTGTAACAACTTCCTTTTTAATGGTGAAACATCGAAGTTTGTCAGGCTGCCAAGGAGACGCCCATCAACGAAAACTTAAGATTTTCACAATTTAATGTCACAAAAGGGTTTAAATTACACTGACCAAATTTGGTGTTGATCCATTTAAATTTGTTTAAATTGTTTGTTGAGTTTAAATAAAACTCCTGGAAATGGCAAAAATGGCACAAAAATTGCAGTGAAAATTCAAAATAACAAACTTTCTGTTGGGTTTCTGACTTTTTGTAGGTATTGGTGTTACATTTGTCTACCGAATTTCGTACATATATGTGAAACATAGCTCAAGGGGCACTTTGTTGAAATTTTATAGGTGGCGCTATTGAGCCATTTTGTCACACCCACTTCTGAAACCCATATCAGATGTACATTTTCACCACTTTTGGTGTGTGTGCAAAGTTTCAAGAGTTTTTTGAGCACGTTTAGGCCCTCAAAAATGCAATTCATTTTGGAGAAGAATAATTCCGAGCAATTCCGATTTCAATTAACATCTACATTTCTTCACTTTTATTTTGGTGGAAAACCATAGGAAGTCCGTAAAGCTTCTCTTTTTTGTCAACAAGTATAAAAAAACACTTTTCATTGCAAATCTAGTAAAATAGTGTGTTTTTAAATGCATATTGTAAGTGACCAAACTCCAGAGATGGAATTTGTATAGAGCAGCATTTACTGCAAACCGAGCAACTGAACAGCATATCATGAGGAGCTGGCAAATTACCACAATGCCATGCTGGATTTTCTAACCTGCAGAACATATGTTTAATTAAATCCCATCCTTTGAAATTTGATATTTGACTTTAGCCAGTTTAAATGTGTGGATGAAGGGAATGAGTAGGTAGTCTTCTCACCTCTGCTCTTGCCCATTTGCCTTTGTATTTAGCCAGACAAACTTTCCCACAAAATGGTTTGGACACCAACAGCTCCCATGTTAACTTAGAAACAAATAAGAGACATTTAATGCTCTGACTATCATTTAAACCTCCTAACAGAAGCCTTAAAAATGTGAATTTAATTGTTTTACCTGAGAGATGAAGTGTGCTTCAATCTTGTCCATGATGTCTTTGAGTTTGGCCTGGCCTCGGGAAGGCAACTGACAGTAAATACTGCCATCAGAGCACACGTTTGTCACACACACCTTTGTGTACACACTGTTCACCTGAATAGATTGGGGCAGGGACAAAGTATTTATTCATTTTCTAAATATATACATTTTCTAGATTTTCTTGAAAAGTCCAACAAAATGTGCAGCAATTTAATAATGATGCAATTTGACCTGTAGAGGATTTTCCATGGACCTATCCTGCAGGGCTTTCAAGCATACAGCATTCACATTGACATCATCATTCTGAGAAGTGTCATATAGCACAACAAGGGGCGTGTCCTCTCGCTCCACAATCTCAGCCAATAGCGTACAGCCAACAGCTAAAGACTCCAGAGTCTTCAGAACTACAGCATCTGTACTGAACGGCTCCAAACCTAACATTCAAGACCGCAAAAGTGAACACAAAATTACATCATATATTATTCTCTCACATGTGGAAGCTTACTTTCACCACAGAATAAAAACATAAACGTGACTGCGACATTTTTGTCTCACAATTTAAACTGAGTTTCAATTTCGCATTTCAGTTTTTTCTGTTATGGAATTAAAAAAAAAGTTCAGTAACACGCTTTCATACTCACATATTCACAATAGCCTCTAATGAATATTACCTGCAAGTTGGCATGTGGTGGCCTGGAAGGGAAGAGTCAGGAATTGATCCCTCAGCTGTAGTATCTTCTTCCTGCTGACCACCTCAAAGAACCCGTGATCCACACAGTACACCTATGAAGAGGGAAATGTTTGAATTACATCTAACGCACTTGAATTACATCTAATGGACTTCATGTCTCATACTCAAAAGAATATACAGACTCTGATACCTTCACATTGTCCTCTGTGACCAGGTGGACTTGAGCTCTCAGTACTGCATCTTCCTCTAAAGCAACTGCCACCAGTTGTCCAATTTTTGGGGAAAGAAGACAAAGTCCAGCTCCAACTTTATTATAGAACTGAAGCATGGCCTCCTCCAACACCTCCAGAGCTTTAGAGTAGTCTTCCCCCACAAACCTAAAAAACAAGACACTATAATGAATCCACAACCTTAAAGCTTCAAGCTTAAAGTTCATCCAAAAATGAAAATTACCCCATGGTTTACAAAATGTTTATTATTTTACCAAAATAAGAAGGATCATACAAAACGCATGTTATTTTTATTTAGTACTGACCTGAATAAGATATTTCACATAAAATAAGTTTACATATAATCAAAAACTTATTTGGTTTTTCAGCATTTTTGCGTATTTGAATCTTTTCCAACAATGACTATGATTTTGAGATCCATCTTTTCACACTGAGGACAACTGAGGGACTCATATGCAACTATTACAGAAGGTTCAAACGCTCACTGATGCTCCAAAAGGACACACGATGCATTAAGAGCCGGAGGTGAAAACTTTTTGAATTTGAAGATCAGGGTAAATTTAACTTATTTTGTCACCTAGAAAACATGCAAGCATCTTCTGTAGTTTTTGAAGGGCAGTACTAATGAAATATGACTTTCTTCGTTCAGATGAATACAATTGGAGTTACATTAAAAAATGTCTTGGCTCTTCCAAGCTTTATAATGGCAGTGAATGGCTGCTGAGATTTTGAAGTCCAATAAAGTATATTCATCCATCATAAAAGTACTCCACATAGATCCGGGAAGGGTAATAAAGACCTTCTAAAGCGAACTGATGCGTTCAAAATCTTAACAGCCATTCACTGCCAATAAAAAGCTTGGAAGAGCCAAGCCATTTTTTTTAATGTAACTCCAATTGTATTCATCTGAAAGAAGAAAGTCATGTACTCCTAGGATGGTTTGAGGATGAGTAAATGATGGGGTGATTTTCATTTGTGGGTGAACTATCCATTTAAATGATCCAACCAGAGAGGAATCTTGCATCTAATAATAAAGTACTGGTTTTGTGACGCCTACCTGAGAACAATATTGTCTGTGCTGCTGACCTCCATCACCAAAACAGATAGGAACTCTGTTGTTGGAATGATCAGAGGAGGTACACGTGGGTTGCTGGCACAGGGCAAAACCAATGGTGGTGGGCGAGGACGGGGCTGTGTCTGCACCTGACATGGTAGTGTGTACAGTATTGCTCTCTTTCGATTATCTGGCATGGGGTACTCAACCATACATGCGTCTGCCAACAGAGACAGATCCTCCAACACATACTGTGGAAACACACACCTGAGAGGAAAAAAAAAAAAAAAAAAACCACTTTCACAAAATAAGCACTCATTCATTTTAGTACAAACTGACAGCCAGAAATGTTTGAAAGCATGTCTGTCATAACAGTGTATGAATGCCTCTTGTGGATTTACTAACGACACTACTGTTCAAAAGTTTGGGGTCAGTATACTTTTTGTTAAAGAAATTAGTACTTTTATTCAACAAGGATGCATTAAATTGATCAAAAGTCAGGTCAGAGGTCAAAAGGTACCCAAAGGCCTCCTGGAAAAGTTGTGGAAGTGCGTGAGCCCACAGGCCCTGGCTGTATTTATTGAGCAGCTGCCGGAGCTTCTGCTTGATCTCTGGAGTCAGAGGCTGGTGAGAAGGCGGAGTGGAAGGAGGGGTGATGAGCGAGTGAGGGTGAGCTTTGGGGCTTTCAGGGAGAGTGAAATCCAGCTTGGTAGAAGTGGGCGATGTTGGGCTCAAGGGCGTATGGGATTTCTGGGCTGAAGTAGGAATGTTAATGGCAAGAGTTCTGAGGGTGCGGGTTGTTTGCTGGGCAGGTGTTGGCTGTTTTGCATTAGGAGATGCATGCTTGCATGGAGATACAGCAGGCACAGTGCTTGGTTTTGGGACAGGTTCCAAGACGGGATACACCAGGCGGTCAACTATGTTATTGCTGCCAGGCTTTTCAACCTAAGGACAGCAGAGAGAAAGAAAATGGAAAGGATTATTTACCATACAGCAGCCACCAACCTGAACACATAAAGGAACAGTTCACCCAAACATGTACATTTTAATTTTAATTTTTATTTAGATTTAATTTTGGTCTATTTTTTTTGTCATTTTAAGTGCTTTTTCAATTCTTTATTTTTATTTATTTATTTATTTTTTTTTAAATATATGGAGTATTAAATATATAAGTATTTAGTTTGAAATAATTTTTTTTCTGTTCTATTTTTAGTTTAGCTTGAGTTTATTAATTTCCCTTAAGTTCTGGTTTCTAGTAATTTTAGTGCTCAACTTTGAACTTCAACTAGTTGCAACATTCCTCTTTTTTCATGTACACTACCAGTCAAAAGTTTTTGAACAGTAAGATTTTTAATGTTTTTTTGACCAAGCCTGCATTTATCTGATCAAAAATACAGCAAAAACAGTAAAATTTTGAAATAATTTTACCATTTAAAAAAAAAAACTGTTTTCTAGTTGAATATATTTTAACATGTGATTTATTCCTGTGATCAAAGCTAAATTTTCAGCATCATTACTCCAGTCTTCAGTGTCACATGATCCTTCAGAAATCACACCAATATGCTAATTTATTGTTCAAGAAACATTTTTAATTACTATTATCAATATCAATAAGCCTTTGTAACATTATATACTATACCATTCAAAAGCAGTATAATGTTTTTTTTTTTTGGGGAGGGGGGTTACAAAAAGTAATACATTTATTTAGCAAGGATGCTTTAAATTGATCAAAAGTGATGATAAAAACCATTTCCATTTTCCAACCTGAAAAATATTCTACTCAGCCGTTTTCAACATAATAAATAGTAAATTAAAGGTAATAAAGTTTTTTGAGTAGCAAATCAAAATATTGGAAGGCTTTCTAAAGGACCATGTGACACTGAAGACTGGAGTAATGATGCTAAAATTTCAGCTTTATAAAAAAAAAAAAAAAAAAAAAAAACACAGGAATAAATTACATTTTAAAATATATTCAAATAGAAAACAGTTATTTCAAATAGTAAAAATATTTAAAAATTTTTGTTGTTTTTGTTGTACTTGGATCAAATAAACGCAGGCTTGGTGAGCTGAAGAGACTTCAAAAAACATTAAAAATCGAAATCTTTTGACTGGTAGTGAAGTTTTTCATATAATATTTATTCCAGTTTTATTTCAAGTAACAAAAAAAGTTGTAATAGTTTTAGTTAAGGATAAAAACAACGATCAAGGCGTCATTTTAGGTTGAGTCAGCATGTGTTTGTGTATTTTGGTTCTCTCACAGTGCAGATGTGCGTCCATGTCTCCACTTCTTTGTGCATGTGGAGCTCTTCCTGGAACATATTCCTATAGAGCTGAGGGATTTTGGACAGCCAGACTCCACTGCAGTACTTCTGCAAAAGCTGTTTGATTCGACCCTGAACCACCTCAACATCTGCATGGTTTACCGGCTTTTGCTGAGCTGAAGAAACAACACACGAACAAACATCACACTCAAGTTTATTGAATATCAAAAACAGATATTATAAATCAAAATTAGCACATCCCGAGTGCTGCAGTGATGATGTATCTCTGATGTTGTATTTACCTGGTGTCCCACCGGTCTTGACAGGCTTTATCTCTGTATTGAACTTGGGTGCAAATGTATTTCCCTCTAACCTAAAATGACATACAGTGTAAGTGTTGGGATGAATGTACTGACAAAGTTTTCTTCTCACGTCACTCACCCTGGTGACCTCCTGTTCAGTTGCCGAGCAGGAACCCGGGATGAGGGGAGGTCAGTACTGTAAAGCTGCCGCTGGTTAGGGTAAAAACTGGATTTGGATGTGGAGCTTCGAGCGGAATGAGTCATGTGGCCCGGCTGCCTCAGAGACAATCGAGGTTTGACTGCGAAGACCAAAACAGTTAAACCACATCAATAAACAAGTACATACCTAGAAGGCCTGCTTAACGGAGTGCAGGATGCTAAACAGTTTGTTGCAATAGCATGTAATTGTGACTGGCTGGCACAGATATACTCAACACACATATACAGACAAGCTTGGTGGGCAAAAGCACAGCAATAAAACTCTTTATAAGGTCCCTATTGGGATGTGGATAAACATACTAGGATTTCCAGTGTCAAAGAGTATGGAAGCATGTAGATTAATGTGGTTATTAAAGGTGATGTTTGCTAAAATACTAAACTAACTAAAGAAAACCATTTTACTTTTTTGTCACTACAAAGAGCATCTAAAAACAGGTTTGCACCTCACAAAATTTAAAGGGATAGTTCACCCAAAATACACCCATGTTCAAGGCCCAGAAATGTGAAGAGAAGAAATTGTTGAGTAAAGTCATTGTTTTTGTTTTCTTTGCACACAAAAGTATTTTTGTAGCTTCATAAAATTACAGTTGAACCACTGATGTCACACGGACTATTTTAACAATGTCCTTACTAGCTTTCTGGGCCTTGAAAGTGATAGTTGCATTGCCATCTATGCAGGGCCAGAAAGCTCTTGGATTTCATCAAAAATATCTTAATTTGTGTTCCGAAAATGAAGGAAAGTCTTACAGGTTTGGAACAACATGAGGGTGAGTAATTAATGACAGAATTTTAATTTTTGGGTGAAATGTCCCTTTAAGATCAAGTTAATTTTAAAATATACACTGATCATTTATAAATTGCAGAATAATACCAGTTACATTTACATTTATTTATTTAGCAGATGTTTTTCTCCAAAATTAACCACAAAAATGACATTATACCAGTCAAACAGTATTTCTTTAACCGGGGATTTTTGTTTGTGCATGTATGTGCGTGTTACCGTTATGTGAAAACAGAGATGAAGACTTCGCTCTCATTTGGAAGTTCAGTAATTTAGAACAGCCGGACTTCTTCACATTCTTTTGTCGGGCGACCAGCTGTGCTATGTGTGCCGTCTCCTCACACACACCAGCAAAACACATAACCTACCAAACATGCACATAAAATCCATTATATGGCATGATTATAAATTGAGTAATCATTAACTTGACTGTGATTTCATGTTTTAATAATCTTTTAAAACCTTTTTTAATGAGATCTTTTTAAAAAAATATTCACAAAATCTAAAATCGGTTCACCGTGGCCTTATGAGCCTCAATTCAATCCATATTCCTGCACACATTACTGTTCATAAGGTTAAAATAATTACAATTTTTAAAAAGTTTTTAAAAGCCAAGACTGCATTTATACAGTAAAAGCTGTTATACTTTCAAATATTACAATTTAATTTTTTTTTTTTTTTTTTTCAGTAGCCATTACATCAGTGTCACATGATCCTTCAGAAATAATTCTTATATGCTAATTTCGTTTTCAATTGTTCTGAATTATTACTGGCACTTTTTAACAATGGTTCTGATTATCCATTTTAATCAATTATCAATCAGTTTTTTTCCGCTTAATATTTCTGTGGAAACCCCAATATCCTTTTTCAGGATGCTTTAATGAATAGAAAGTTAAATAGAACAACATCAACCAATAAGCATTACTGAAGTTACACCCAAGTATTGAATAGAGCGATTTCATGCCACATCATCAATCGGCCATATTCGCAGCACTGAACGTAACAATGGCACTGAACCAAATAAAACTAGCATATTTTGCTAATTATTGCTGCTAAAAATGGTCAATTATTGCCATGTTTTGGGCTGTACTAATTGGTTGACTAGAAAAAACATTTGGAATACTACAGACTTGGCCAAAAGTTGTAACAAATCAAGGAGAAGAGTGCAAAAAACTGTCCGAGGAACAAAAGGCAAAATTTGCATTTGGCCAAACTGAACCAGGACCTCCAGGGCAAGAATCTTGACAACATTCATGTTTGTTCTTATCATTTCCGGTCAGGTAGGTGAAATATTAGGCTAATATCTTAATTAATACTGCTTGCACATATCGTTTCCACCTATTCACTTTATTTTGTTAAAATATTGCACCATCTCCTGCTTACTAAGTCCTTCTCTATACAATTTAGCAGCTTCCACACGTTTTTTACGTGGTTTAGACAGCATAAATTAGCAGAACAATGTATTCAGCAGTACATTAACCATGCAATCAATGTTGTTGCTTACATCCGAGTATCTCCAATATGGCTGCACATACGGGTAACTGACCAAGCCATGATGCAAGTGCAAACCCTCTAAAGCAGTGTTTCCCAGTTTCCACAAAAGCAGCAAAAACAGTTTTCAATATTAACAATAAGAAGAAATGCTTCTTCAGCAGTAAATCGGCATATTAGAATGATCCTGAAGGATCATGTGACACTGAAGACTGGAGTAATGACTGATGAAAATTCAGCTTTGCCATCACAGAACTAAATTACATTTAAACATATTAAAACAGAACACAGTTATTTAAAAAAAAAAAAACAATAATATTTCACAATATTTTAATCAAATAAATCTAAATGTTTGACTAGCAGTGTGCATGTATACATATTATGCTGCAAATACATAGAATACTATAATATATTAAATATATGGTATAAGACTAACTGAATGGATCACCTCTCCAGCACTGGAGCGTTCAAGCCGCACCACTCCGGGAATGCTGCGGAGAAAACTCTCTAGACTGCCGTGTCCAAACTGCCGGTAAGGGATCACCTCTCCGGTCAGAGCCCGGTAATCTCCCTGCAGACGGGCCATGGCTACACCATGCTTACTGCTCTGAAGAACAGCTCGCAGCATCTTCTTCACCAACTCCAAGTCACTCATTCTGCAAACACAAAGTCAAACTAATGAAGACACATCTGTCCAAAACAGAAAAGACAGCTTTTTTTGTAACTTACGGAGTTGCCAAACTAGACAGCGTTTTGGGCATCACAGACACAAGATTTAAAAACTACTCAAAATGCTTTTAAGATTTGTTTAGTTATGTTTGTGGTAAATATTGAATGTTTTGAGTCTATAAAGTGACCCATAAAACTCAATGTATACAACAAAGTGAATAGTTAATCTGCACCCAATGCCATCAACAATGTTTTTAAATGAAATATCACATTATGTTCAGGTCAAATATAGTAACCACAGTAAAACTTCATGATATTAAAAATAGCCATTTTTTTCTCATGAACCCTAAATAATGATTAACGTAACGTTACACCAATTAAATCAATTTCGTTGTTATTGAAAACATTATGTTTTTAACTTTTTTTAATGTATGAAACCAGCATAAATACACATATAAGATTAAAACAAGTTATCACATATACTATTCAAAAGATTTCTCATGTTAAACAAACTTGTTTCTCGGTTTACGGTTGTTAACCGTGTTATCCTAAACATTTCTCAATTTTACAGTCTCAAAACTGCAGCCCACAACATTTCATTTTACACTGTAAAGATTGATTCATGTTAGTATCAGTCAAGATAACCATACACTTATGTGAAACATAAGATTTAATACTCAAATATCGAAAGAAGACAGGCGGGAACAGAAGGCTAAATTTCATCAGACAGTAATTAACTAGCTAAACAAACGACATAATTGATTTAACTTTATTATTCCGTTTCTTTTAGCTTGTAACGACATTGCTCATTCTTAAATCATAAAATATCTCCAAAGCATATTTAATCTATATATAAGTCTAGTTAACAAAACTCACCTGATTGTTGTTTTTTTTTTTAAATCTTCACACTAATTTAGCCGTAATACCGCGCGGACACGCACGTGTATTTGCCAACACTCCAGCTACGTCATACGTCATCTGAAAAAGGACTGAGGTCAAATGTCAGACAGAAAAAAAATACATAAATAAATAAAAATGAACTAAGATGATTACATGAACGCGATTTACTATTATATGTAATTTACTTAGTAAATAAATAAATAAATCCCAAAGTCCTTGAATAGGCTTGATTGAATGCCCTTCCAGCCAGCCATCCATCCTTTAGGATAAAGAGTAGAAAATAGTTCTTCAGCATTTAATATTGTAAACACCTATTAAAACATGTAATCTTGGTCTGTTGAGATCCTGGAGACAAAAAGCAATAAATAAAACTCATGCTGTGAGGATTCAGGGTGATGACAGTCATGCGCTCACCAGTGTCTGACTAACTAAATTTAAAAACTATTTACTAAGGAATCGGGGAGACAAGCTGCAGTCACCTCTTCCACATCACTAACAAAAAATACCAAAAAACTAGCAAGTACCATAAGCCTACTAACATTACATTGTTAGCATAAACATTCAATAGTATGCTTCCTATATCTTAGCACAGTATTATGGGAAGGGATGTAAGAAACAAATTTTCTAGAACCGTTTTTTTTTTTTTTATCTTTAATATACGAAGACGCTGTATATCTTTTTATATAGACCAACATATAAAAATCAATACACACAGACATCTGTTTTATCTATTTACTTCAAATAAGTTCATTCTAATCAGAGAAAAACAATACTTATGGACTTAGAATTACATTACCTTAGAAAACCTAAAAAAAAAAAAAAAAAAATTTGACATAAACCATCAAATTAATTCAACCAAACAAAGTTTTCACATTCTTTATTACAAAATACTATTTGACCAACAAACACTTCATCAAACATTCAAATTTGTTTCAGAAGCTCATAAAAAAACCTTTATATCGAATCTAGCATTTTCTCAGTCCAGTTCTTTGATGAAATTCTTCATCTTCAAGAGCCCATGTAATGGCTTTGATGAGTGCATTTATGTATTATAGGAAGGTAGATTCTCAAAAATCAAAAATTGTATCAAAAAGGCAAGACAGAATTTTTCAATAGTCTATTCGCCTTATTTTTCACATAAAAAAAGGGTGTGACCATTTGTAAATTTTATAAGTCTGGCTTCTGGTTTCATTTGCTTCTATTTTTAGCTGTACAAAACAGCTTGTTTTGCTGCTCAATATTGCAAATTGTTGTGTCTTAACATATTATTTTAGTGTATTATCTTAATTATGAACGCACTGGTTTGTAATGTAAACAGTTTTACCATTTACTGCATGTTATTCTTCTCGTTATATCCGTATAGCGGCTAATAAACCGTAAGTCTCGCCCATAGGCTTACTTCCGCATTTAGGTATAAGGTGGATATCCCCTAAAAAGTTTGTTTCATCAGCAGTGCAATAGTTTCAGACACAAAACTCCAGTTCTGAATTATAGTTTCTGTGTTCACACAGAGGAACCGGTTTCAGGAGCTCCAGCTCTTTCAGATGTTTGACAGTGTTGGCTCTGTGTTTTTTTTGTTGAGCAGTTCAGCTGCTTGTTGAGCCTGTGAGGTGATGGCTCTGGTTAAAAGAAGTGGGTCGTCGTTCTGGTTCAGTTTTGTTCTTTTTCTCAGCAGGATGAGTGCAGGGTTTCTCAGCAGTGTGTACAGCAGCAGCCAGCGCACACGTACTCTGCCCCCTCCTGGGCATCCTGTCAAACAACAGAGAGGCATGGTCATTTCATGGGATGCCTGTTTAAAGGAATTTGTGCTGTCATGTATCTGGAATCGTTATTACTTGTGTTACTGCTAAAAGTTGCGTAAGAGGACACTGCAGGTCTTTGTTTCTCCAGCGTTCTGCCTAGCAGTAGATTGCAGAAACACACCATAACTGGATTGCTATGGTAATGATCAGCAAATATCATCCCTATCCATGTACTATATCCTGTCCCAAAAAAAAAAAAAAAAAAGAAGTAAATTATAACCATTGAACAAAAATACTGAAATTAGTCTTAAATTGTACAGTCTTATAAAGGGGAAATATTTAAATCACCCAAATATACTGTCAAACCAAAATCTATTCAGACCTACAAAATGGTAATAAAACATTACAAGAACTCAGAATTAAACTGTGTCAGAACAAATTCATTTTGATCATGTCAGATAACTGATAGAAAGGTATGTAATGAATTAGGTTGATTAGCTGTCAGCTGTTAAATTTAAGTACACAATTAGATAATACCAATTTAGGTCAACCAATTACCAAGCAATTGAGCATATAATATAAAAAAAAAAGTCACATTAGCAATTAAGGAAAAAACAGTTAAGCAAAACATGGTCAGGTCAAAGTGTCTGAATAATTTCTGGTCCAATTTTTTTCAGTTTTACTGGCAGTCCATTGTATGAAGAATTTTTTTGTATAATATCCCACATGGAAAGAACCTATATGAGGATATATTCGCATATATGAAACCTATATGCAGTATATATGCACATATATGATAATATATATGCTGCATATATGTGTATATATGCCACATATAGGCAAAATTGAGGTGCATATATGTGCATATACAGGCCATATAGGTCTCCTGTATTGCTTCTTTATATCCACAAAAAAGCCCTATATGTACATACAAGATATGTCTCCTATATAGCTCATGGCAGGATCTGGTCATTTTAGCTCATATCTCACTTTGGCAACTGTCATACATGATGCCTAGCTCATATTTTCTATTATCAAGGCAATAACTAAGAACTAACTAAAAAAAAAAAAAAAAAATGCAAAAAACTTATGTGCGAACACGTGAAATTGGTATCACATGTAATTGGCATGTTATGGAATTTAACTATGGCAAATAAGTGAGAGAAGATGGAAAGCTATGTCTACACGTTTTCCTGAAACATTTACAAGGTCAATTCTTTCTTGTATGAAAATAGTGGAAAAGAAGGAAATGTCCCACACGGAAATAACCTATATAAACATATATGTTTTAATATAGGTTTTGATATAGGTTTTTAATATATGTGACATATATAAAATTGGCCGTTTTCCTATATTATATGTACATATATGCACATATATGTGTACATATATGTACATATAATATAGGAAAACGGCCAATTTTATATATGTCACATATATTAAAAACCTATATCAAAACCTATATTAAAACATATATGTTTATATAGGTTATTTCCGTGTGGGATGTCACAGTTTACTTTATTTTGCTATCCTCACTTACATAAATGAACTATAGTGTCATGCACCCACTAAAAAAATATCAAAAATTATATCTGGTGTCTGAATAATTTTTGGTTTGACTGTAATTAATTTATATAATTAAAGATAAATACCCAAATATAATTAAATAATAATGATAACAATCATTTAAAGTAATTTCTAATTATCATGTTCCTATTATCCACTATGAGAATAAAATGATATTTAGAAAATTAAAGGGATTTTTTACTGCACAGTGCGGCATATGCCATTATAACCTGGATCACTGGACTCATAGCCCCGCTGCATGATGGTCCGATCAATTCGTGACACCAGCCATGTGCCCACAACGACGCTGTTTATAATGCGCAGAATGCAGTTGCTCAGCCCCATAACCACATTATAGAAGAAGAAAAAGTAGTTAAAGCAGTGGAACGCTTTTCTATGGAAAGAGAAGAGAGAGCTGGGTTATTAAAATGTGTGTGTGTGTAGATATATACAGTACTGTGCAAAAGTCTTAGGCCACTAGTATTTTCACCAACAACAAAAAATGGTTTTAAGTCAGTTATTTCTATCTTTTGCTGTAGTGTGTCAGTAGGAAATATCAGTTTACATTTCTAAACATTCATTTTGCCATTAATTGTAATAATCCAGTGAGATTTTTGTTTGCACAAGGAGTCTGACAACAGCCAGTGCTCCACACAGAGATCTGATCTCACCATCATCCAGTCTGTCTGGAATGACATGAGGAAACAGAACAAACCGAGACAGACTAAATACAGAAGAACTGTGGCAACATCTCCAAGATGCTTTAAGAAACCTACATGCAAAGCTACCTGAAAACTTATGCGCAAGTGTACCTAGGGCAAAAGCAGTTTTAAACGCAAATATGGTTTACCAAATGTTGATTTCATTTAGTTAATAGAAGTTAATTGATAAATAAAATCTATTTAAGACATTATTTTTGACAGCATCCTCATTTTACAGCATTTTTACACTAGTGCCTAAAACATTTAACAGTACTTTGCAGGTAGGTTTCTTGAAGTATCTTGGAGACGTTGCCACGGTTTCTGGATTTAGTCTCAGTTTATTCTGTTTCTTCATGTCATTCCAGACAGACTGGATGATGATGAGATCAGATCTCTGTGTGGAGCACTGGCTGTTGTCAGACTTCTTGTGCAAACAAAAATCTGACTGAATTATTATTACAATTAAAGGCAAAATGAATGTTTGGAAATGTAAACTGATATTTCCTACTCACACACTACAGCAAAAGATAGAAATAACTGACTTTAAACCATTTTTTTGAGCTGGTGAAAATACTAGTAGCCTAAGACTTTTGCACAGTACTGTATATTATATATACACACACACACACACACACACACACACACACACACACACTACAATACAAAATAATTATTTATTTATTAATTGAATTGTTTATATTTTTATTCAGCAAAGCCACATTGAAATGGTCAAAAGTGACACTATATTTAAGACATTAACACTATAACACAATTACAAATGATTTGTATTTCAAATAAATACTGTTCTTTTGACTCATCCAAAAATTCAGAAACAAATACAGATACAAGAAAATCACCATACTGACACTAAAGATTGGAGTAATAATTCTGAAAATTCAGCTTTGCCATCACAGGAATAACTTATATTTTAAATATATTCAAATAAAAATTTTAAATTTAAGTTTTAAATAAATTTTTAAATTCTAATAATATTTCACATTATTACTGTTTTTACAGTATTTTTTTATTAAACATTTGCCGGACTTCTTTCAAAACGTTAAAAAAAAACAGACAAACTTCAAAAACCATACCGTAACATCATAACATCGGTTTAAGGTCAAAGCGTATTTGTTTTTAATTTAAGAAGGTGCTTTGTAGTTGTCGTACCTGTTGTTGAGTGCAAGGGGCTTTTCTTTGTCACTAGGTGAAAGTTTGTCCTGCAGGAAAAACACTTGGACCAGAACAATCTGCACTACTACCAAGGCTATCACTAAGAGTACTGTCAGCCTGCAATCACATAAAACACAGTTTAATGCTATTCAAACACTGCTTATCATTCTTAAATTAACATGATGTTAGTTATAAAACAGAATGTTGTCATGCCTAATGATTATGCTTTTGAAAAATTACTTTTGTCATGAGATGTGTTTAATGGAACTCACAGAATGATGCCTACACTAGAAAGCCATTTGAGAAAGTGTCCTTTCTGGATTGGTAGAACAACTGCATACACAAACAGCAAGGCAAAAAGAAACTGCACAAAGTGAACTATCAGAAACCCTGCAGAAACAAAAACACTTTAATCAATACAACAAACATTTGATGGCATGTCGTCATCAAATTCTTTTATATATTTGAGTCACTCTGACTAACAGAACTACAAAGGTAAGCAAAGCATGCAAAGGACAGATGCCCGTGAAGGTATTGACCTCTCAGAATAGAAAGTAAACTCAACTAGTCTCGCCACATTTTGTGAGGGCAGCTTATGAGATCATGAGACGATTAAATAAAAAAAATGTATAATAGAATTTACATACCCCATATAGTAAAGGCAATCTGCCAGCCTGAATATCTTGTTATAGCAGCCTGAAAAGGAAAAACGTGGCATTTTTATCAACATTTTTTCTAAATGCCTTTTTAATTGTTGTCGTCAGTCATAGAGGAAACCAAAAGAAACCCTTAACAAAACATCTTTACTTACCATGCTGACAGCAGAGCTTGGTTTATGGAACTTCTCTGGAAGAAAAGTTTTCTGTCCCTTCCACAACCTCTTTAAATGTTTCCTGCAGTCATAAATAAAGTTTTTTTTAATGATTTGATGATACTTCCTTTGGGTAATTACTGAAAGTGCGTAATTGTTGAATTGAATACATAAGGAATGTTTAAATAAGCATACCTGTAACACACTAGCACGTGAAAAGTGTACGTAACAGATGTCAGAGTGGAAAAAATAGTTGTTGCCAACCAAGACTCTGAAACAGTAATATTGAGAAATATTATTATATTTCAAAACAACTTTCTATTTTAATATACTTTAAAATGTAATTTATCCCCATGATGACAAAGCTGAATTTTCAACATCATTACTCCAGTCTTCAGTTTCACATCATCCTTCAGAAATCATTCTAATATGCTGATTTGGTGCTCAAGAAACATTTCTGATTATTATCAATGTATAATATTTTGTGGAAACCATGATACATAGTTTAAAATTATACTAATGATGGAATTTTAAAGGAACAGCATCTATTTGAAATAGAAATCTTTTGTAAGAATGTATCTTTACTGCCACTTTTGATCAATTTAAAGCATCCTTTCTGAAAAAAAAATAAAAATAATATATATATATATATATATATATATAAAATAATCATAATAATATTATATATATATATATATATATATATATATATATATATATATATATATATATATATACATACATACATATATAACTATATATTAAAAAAATAAAATAAAATAAAATAAAATAAAGAAATCTTACTGATCCCAGGCTAATGAATGGTAGTGTTGTGCTCCAGAAGGAAACACAATGTATTAAAAGCCGGGGGTGAAAACTTTTTGAATTTGATGATCAGGGTAAATTTCACTTATTTTGTTGTCTGGGAAACATGTAAGTATCATCTGTAGCTTCTTAAGCGCAGTACAAAATGAAAAAAAATAAATAAATAACTGCTCAAAAGTTCACACCCCTGGCTTATAATGCATCGTTTTTCCTTTTCAAGCATCAGTGAGCGTTTGAACCTTCTGTAATAGTTGCATATGAGTCCTGCAGATGTCCTGCAGATGTAAAAAGATGGATCTCAAAATCATACAGTCATTGTTGGAAAGGGTTCAAATACCCAAAAATGCTGAAAAACCAAAGAATTTGTGGGACCTGAAGGATTTTTCTGAAGAAGGGGCAGTTTAACTGTTCAGGACAAACAAGGGGCTCATGAACAACTATCACTAAACAAAAAAAAAAAAAAAAAACACAGCTGTGGATCATTCAGGTTATACAACAGTATTAAGAATCAAGTGTATGGAAACTGGGGTCATTTTTATAAATTCAACAACTATTTTCTCTTGTGGGCTATATGTAAACGTCTTTTATGTGAAATATCTTATTCAGGTCAGTACTAAATAAAAAAAATAACATGCATTTTGTATGATCCCTCTTTTTTTGGTAAAATAATTAACATTTTGCAGATTCTGCAAGGTGTATGTAAACTTTTGACTTCAACTGTATGTACAAAGACTATAAATAAAAACAAAAAGAGAAGGAGTTGGATCTTATATCTTACTTCTTGCAACAAAGCTGAACTCGTTCATCCAGGTAATGAGTGACGTGAACGCATTGTTTGTTTCATTACAGGACGCTGCAATCTCTGTAAATGAGTCTATCAAACCATTTAGTTTGTCAAAGGTGTAGTCACTCAAGCTGTAGTCTGCTATTGTCAGCTGCAAACAGACAAACACATTTGCATTGTTTAGCTTTAAGCTTTAAGTAAAAAAAAAAAAAAATCAACAAATATTATATTATATTAGTGAGTGCCAACTGACCATGTACAAGCCAATCAAAGAGATAATGGATGTGCCAATCATCCTGTTAGGGAATTTAAAGTAAGGATCCCATTCATATACTTTTCTCTGGAACCAAGTCTTTTCTTCCGGCCTGAGGGAGAACAGAAAAATGAGTATTGGCTGATTGGTGTTAATATGGTAATAAATGCATGTTGATGTTGGATGAGCGTATACTGTTCAGGCGGGCGTCTCAGTAGAGCCTGTACATATCTGAACAGGTGAACGTGCGGATCCTCCTCACTCTATATATAAGAGAAACATTGCTTTATTAATCTTGTGTTCATTTATTAACATGCTGTCGTTCAATGTAGATGTACACGTTAATTTATACAACTTGAAATGTACTTGCATTTTAAGAAGTTAAGGTTAACCACTACTGCAGTGACTAATGCTACCAAATATAACCTTATATTAAAATAATACATTTCAACAAGACTCATGATCTCACCTCAATGTCTTGTAGCTCCAGGCGGATTCTTACTGCCTTCACAATGATATACATGAACCGCCCCAGCAGGAAAGACAGGCACAGGAAGAACGGCCAGAGGATGATCACTTTCTCATAAGGGCCTAAAATCTGCAACCAACAAAATGTGCTTTAATTCTGTATTTACCCCCTATCACAGTTACAAATTATAATTATTATATTATAAACAGTAAATATATTAACTCAAAGACACTATTGCACCCTTTGTACACTGACAGAATTATACCTAATCTAAACATGCAAACTTAAGCATAATAATATGATAATAAGTTAATAATTAATGAATTAGGGTTAATTATTAATCATATTCACTTACAGTTCCAGAGGGACAGCTTATCGTGTCATATAGTCTCACAATGAGCCTGAAACCCACAAAATATAGAAAATCAGTTCAACAAGCCACAAATGTCGTTACAGCTGCGACAACAAACAGAGAACTAGAGTGTTTTCATGTACCACGAGAGTGTGTATAGAAGACCTAAAACCCCTCCTAGTACTCGGTGTGGTGTTGAAAGACAGGCAAAGAATGGCAGGTAGACCACACCAACTTCTATCGCTCCTACCAGGTACACAATGGCTAAAAAAGACACACATAAAGATGGATTGTAACGTTCCTTTGATTAAAACTAGCTAACAGATACAGTTGTAACTCCTTAGTCAAGACTATTCACAATACATATTCATAGCATTTATAATAAGAGAATATTATAAATAAACATATAACAAATATTACACATTCATTTATTTATTTTATTGTTTGTTTGTTTCTATATATACAGTACCTTTCAAAAGCTTGGGGTCAGTAAAAATTGTGATGTTTTTTAAAGATCACAAAGACTGCATTTATTTAAACAAAAATACAGCAAAAACTGTAATATTGTGAAATATTATTAGATATGATACATATTCAAAATAACTCTTTTCTATTTTAAAATAGTCTTAAGTGTCACATGATCCCTCAGAAATCATTCTAGTATGCTGATTTGGTGCTAAAGAAATATTTCTTATTATTATCAATGTTGAAAACAGGTGTGCTGCTTACATTTTTTTTTTGTGGAAACCATCAGGTTTTTTTTTTTAATTTTTTGATGAATTTTATGCATCCTTGCTGAATAAAAGTACTATATATAACAAACCATACTGACCTCAAACTTCTGAACAGAGGTGTGTGTGTGTATTTATAAGACATATGCATTGTTATATAAGTACCTTTAGCCCAGTTAGGCACAGTAAATGGTGTGTATGACTCAGAGAAAAGCTGCATCACACTGGGAGCAATAGCACCAAAGGCAAAACCATAAGACCATCGGTTACTTAGACTGCAAATGAAATCCAATGGCCTGCAAAGAAATACACACACTCATAAACACTCTAAAAACACACATATATATTAAACCTACACTGCCGTTCAAAGGTTTGGGATCAGTAAGTCTTGTAATATTTATATATAATATAATATATAATATAATAGTCTTTTATGCTCATCATGGCTGCATTTACTTGATCAAAAATACAGAAAAAAAGCAGTAATATGACGAAATGTTATTACAAAATAAATTAATGGTTTCTATATTAATATACTTTAACAATCCAATTTATTCCTGTGATGCAAAGCTGAATTTTTATCAGCCCTCAGAAATCATTCTGATATGCTAATTTATTATTAGAATTATAAGTGTTGGCAACAGTTGTTATTTTATTGGAACCTGTGATACCTGTGATTACTTGTGATTCTTCGATAAATAAAAAGTTAAATAGAACAGCATTTATTTAAAATAAACATCTTTTCTAACATTATGAGTCTTTGCTATCATTTTTTTAATCAATTTAACACATCCTTACTGCATAAAAGTATTAATTTCTTTCATAAAAAGAAATAATAAAAATTTACTGACCCCAAACTTTTGAACAGTAGTGTATATTGTTAGAAAAGATTTAACTTTTTGCTCATCAAAGAATCCTGAAAATCACAGGTTCCAAAAAAATATTAAGCAGCACAACTGTTTTCAACACTGATAATAAATCAGCTTATTAGAATGATTTCTGAAGGATCATTTGACACTGAATACTAGAGTAATGATGCTGAAAATTCAGCTTTGATCACAGGAATAAATTAGATTTTAATGTATATTAAAATAGAAAAAACATTGTTTTTCATAGAAATAATATTTCACAATATTACATTTTTTCTGTATTTTTGATCGAATAAATAAAGCCTTGATGAGCAAAAGAAACTTTTTTTTTTTCTTTTTTTTACAAAACATTACTAATCTTACTGTTCCCAAACTTTGGAACGGCAGTGTAGATCTACAGGTTTTGTTCAAATATTACTTACACCACAATGCCAAATCGACCCCTGAGATATGGAAAGCGTTCCTCAAAGAGCTGAGCCCTCGCTCTGCGCTGTACAAATGAAAGGAGAAACACTATGCAGACCTGAAACACAAAGGAAAGTATACAACTCCATTACAAATGCACATTCAAGATGATACACTTGGACACCAGTTGACACCAACTAGTAATTATAAAAATACAATCTACTATTCATGTAATCTTCTCAGTTCTTATCTAACAGTGAAGCATCACTTCCTCTACTAGAAAAAGTGTTGCATGCTCGTATTGAGGGGAGAGAGTTTTGTCTGGACAAATGCAGGCATTACTCACAGCAGGAACAAGAGAGCAATGCAGAAACAAATCCACTGACATTCCATTCTTACATTCCTTCCTAACAGAAAGAGGGAGAGAGAAGAGGAATGAGAAAGAATGAGTGAGGGGTTAGAGCACAGCATGAATGAATGAAATTCTGAACATTATGATAAAACTGACCCACTTACTTAATAAAATCAAAGTGAGTATTATTTTTAGAGTAATTATCAGCATTTTTATTGTTACTATATAAGGCATTGTGTCCTAAAACCATATCTGAATGATAACAGATAAGATTTATCACACACCAGTGACCTAAAAACACTTCCCCTTATCAACAGAAAAATTGCCCTATTTTTTTGCTTTAGACTAATACATTAATTGCACTATTTATTAATCTTTGTTAATGTTAGGTAATAAAAATACAGTCACGTTTTTTCTCACATTAGTTCACAGTGCATTAACTAATGTTAACAAACACAACACAAACTTTAATAATGCATTAGTAAATGCACTAATGTTGACTAATGAACCATAATGTAAAGTGTCACCACAATATCTATTAATTATTAGTTTTTTTTTTTTTATAAATATGTTAGTTCACAGTTTCTGTGATTGGTTTAGATGACTAAATACTTGTTTTAGGTAAAGGACCTTTTACTAGAAAGTAAACAATCTTATTTTAAATCTAAATGTAAAACTTTGTGACATTTTAACTTTTAGAATGAACATTACTCATATCCAAACAGTTTATGTAAAACTTGATTTAAATAAAAAAATATATATATATCACGCATACTATCATATCTGTCACTCTGAAAAGTGTTTTAAAAGCAGAAGTAACTCACATGATTTCTTAAGTTCCCAAAAACTCCTGTTCTGCTGATGGAGTACAGGAGTGATACTCTTCTCCTCGGCTGCTTACAGACAAAGATCACTTAGACCATTAAGCACTTCTCTTTCATAACAAACCCTAGTCCCAATGAACTATGATATGAAGTAAAGCTTTCACTTCATGAATCAGGATATAGATATCTAGTCACATGATGGGATGACCTTTACCCAGGCCACACACTAGCGTAGCTCTCTCTAGGAGAGATGTACCAGTGCGTTTTGTTGATTGTACTGTTACTGTGTAATAGTAGTCCAAACATAGATAAGACTTGCTGTTGAGCTAGAGCAGATGATTTAGTTCTCATTGTTTCTCTGTGTGTTACAGCTCTGCTGAAATTTAGGCCTACTGACTATTAATTCACACACAGGGCTCACCTCAGTGTCATCCTGAGCAGCTTTTAGGATGCTTTAGATTAACTTTCTTATGGTAAGTTATCTAATTTATGTAATCTAAAAGCCATGATCAGAAATGATCAGAGAAATCACTATCAAATTGGTTTAATATAAGCCCCTTTCACACATTAATACCAGTAAATTGCAAGTTGTAATTTGCAACGACATTCCATCTTTTAATGGGTTGTGTTCATAAACTTAGAGGTTTTGACAATGCGTCATCAAGCGGCCATATTGACAGCACTGAACATAAACACTGCCACTGAACTGAACGAAACTTGTGTATTTTGCTAATTATTTCTGCTGAAAATGGTCAATTATTGTCATGTTTTGGCCAGAAAAAAAAACATTTGGAGTATTATAGACTGCAAAAAGTTAAAACAAATCAAGGAGAAGAGTGCAAAAAACCGTCTGAGGGACAAAAGTTTTTGTGGTTGGCCAAACTGAACCAGGAAGCGCAAGGATCTTGACAACATTCCTGTTTGTTCTTATCATTTCCTGTCAGGCAGGTGAAATATCAGCCTAATATCTTAATTAGTACTGCTCCTACGTGTGTTAGTTATTAACTTTAGTTTGTCAAAATATTGCGCCATTTCTTGATCATTAAGTCCTTCTCTATATGATTTAGCAGCTTCCACACGTCTTTCGCATGGTTTAGACAACATAAATTAGCAGAACAACGTATTTAGTAGTACATTCGATCCATGTTATTGTTTACATCTGAGCATCGCCAATATGGCCGCGCATCCGGGTATCTGACCAAATAGTACAAACCCTCTACAGACGTTTTTTTTTCCTGAACTCAGAAGTCAGCAATGACCGTCATTTGTCAGTGCCACGCTCCTCAAAGTTTAATGAGTGTGTAGATGACACAAAGCTGCCGACGTCATCTACATTAAAAACAGATGGGCGCTATTTGAATGGGTTCCTATGAAGACCGGAACAGTAGAGCTTCCAATCGGAAGTTGGAATTCGTAATGGCTGGGCTCATTGTTTACTCAAGGTGTAAAGGCCTACGCAGTCAGTGTTTTGTTGATGTTTTCGGTCTGTTACGTCAGACCGTTTTGAACTTGCAAGTGCTGGTAATCTTCATTCTGCGTTCACACCTGGTTCACAAACAGCATAATATCGCTAATTTTCTGGTAGCCTAATGTTACAACTCCCCTTACTGGTAAACTGCCGGAATGAATTTAGCAGTATTTTTGAAAAGGTCCTATTCACACATGATCTAATACCAGTAAAGAGTGTGTGAAAGGGGCTAGATGAATTGTCACATCATTCATAACACAAAATACCATGTTTACCTAGACATGTCTTGGCCGGGATTTTTAGCCCGGTGTGTCTTAAAAAGGTGGGATCCATAGAGAACAGTCAAAGCAATGCAAATACGAGTACATAACAAGCCAATGCTAGACATTTTAAGAAATTTGGCTAGCTAGCTAGCTAACGCATCAATATTAGCTTGAGATGGTAATTGAACAAGATGCAGAATAAGGGCAGATATGGTGAGAATCACGTAATGGCAGGATGTGCTTTAAACACTCAAACCAACACATGGGGGCGCTGTTGATGAAAAATGAAGAGCTCATCAGTAAGCAATCACTGCCTTTAATAACTGTTGCATGATAAGAATTATTTCCAACAGACTATTCAAATACTTGTTAGATCTGATGTACAATTGAGGTCAAAACTTTACATACACCTTGCAGAATCTGCAAAATGTTAATTATTTTTCCAAAATAAGAGGGATCATAGAAATGCATGTAATTTTTATTTAGTACTGACCGGAATATGATATTTCACATAAAACACGTTTACAAGAGAAAATAATAGTTGAATTTATAAAAATGACCCGTTCAAAAGTTTACATATGCTTGATTCTGTGTTATTACCTGAATGATCCACAGCTTTTTTGTTGATTAGTGACAGTTGTTCATGAGCCCCTTGTTTCTCCTAAATAGTTAAACTACCCACTGTTCTTCAGAAAAACCATTGTGTATTTGTGTATCGTTTTTCCTTCTGGAGCATCAGTGAGTGTTTGAGTGTTTGAACCTTCTGTAATAGTCGCATGTGAGTCCCTCAGTGTGAAAAGATGGAACTCAAAATCACAGTCATTGTTGGAAAAGGTTCAAATACACAAAAATGCTGAAAAACCAAAGAATTTGTGGGACCTGATAGGTTTTTCTGAAGAACAGCGGGCACTTCAACTGTTCAGGACAAACAAGGGACTCATGAACAACAATCACAAAAAAAAAAAAAAAAAAAACAGCTGTGGATCATTCAGGTAACAACACTGTATTATGAATCAAGTGTATGTAATTCAACTATTATTTTCTCTTGTGGACTATATGTAAATGTCTTTTATGTGAAATATCTTATTCAGGTCAGTACTAAATAAAAAATAACATGCATTTTGTATGATTTGTATGACCCTCTTATTGTGGTAAAATTATTAACATTTTGCAGATTCTGCAAGGTGTATGTTAACTTTGTTTTACTTCAACTGTGTAATATATGCTCTTTCAAAAATATCTCGAGAATTTCTTTGAATAAGCTGAAGAAATATAACCATTATAAATAATATCATCAATTTCTGAAAGAAGCCCGTTTTGTAGCCTAATTATGGACCCAGTAATTTACGGCACAAGCTACAATAGGCTGTCTGTTTGGTTTACATATTTTCATACAGTGACTTTGATGTCAAGCCAAAAAGACACATGAATACTTAAAAATATTATATGAGTGTTATTATATAACAAAATATCAAACTTGACATAGCCTATTAAATTAAGTTTGTTAGGCTAAATGTACTTTGACACTTTAAGGTTGTCAAACGTAAGTGAATTATTTCCATGTATGTAATAAACTACACCTGTGCAAACCTGAAAGTACTCGACCTCTAAAAAAGTTTTTTTTTTTTTTTTTTTTTTTCATAAACTATTTAGACTAACTGCAACTCAAGATTTTTTTATAACTTTATTTTTAATTTATTTAATTACATTATCAGCCTTAGGTCGTAGCCTTTTCTACTACTGTTACAAATGCTCTAGAAACGCCCACCGCTGTCACTCCAGTGGATCTGCGCTCCTCAAGACATCTCTTCACTAATGCCTAAAAAACAGCCATTTACAGTGGTAAGGCGCGATCAGTATCATAAAAAGTTTCACGAAAAGGATTATCCTGATCATCTGATGAACGACAAGGCAGAGGTGTTTTTGTTCTTACAGAGTTTTATTCTTCGTAAATGGCAGACTTTTATTCTTCGTAAATGAAGTGTTCTCCCATAGTTTTGTGAGAATGCTGGAGTCGGTGCCGCTGAATGTGGGTTTCTTCACTAAATCGTGCGTCGTGCTCGTGTGTCTCGGCGGGGTTCACCTCATCGTTGCACTGTTTTTTTATTTAACGGAGTCGCCCACAAAATTCACAAATTACCGGAAAATTCAGTCAGACTCTGATATATTTGCTTCATTGACTCATAGAGCAGCAGCACTTGTCAGCCAACATGACAATGGAACAGAAGTAGATGTTACATTAAATAAAGTGATCTATAATGGAAGTGTCATGATTAAAGACGACGTAGCAGAGGAACCAGCAGAACTAGAATCGTGTCCTGAGACGTCACCACTTTTGGGTAAGTTAACATTAAATCATAACTGAATATGCTCATCTGTTTATCTTATTTTTATTATTATTATTTTTTTTTTTTGACTCCAATAAAGGATCAGGAAAAGGTTTAATTAGTTAACAGAATTTTTTTTTTTCAGTCAAAATGATTAGTTAAAGCCGTGGTTTTACCACAACTCTTCTAAATTGCTTGACGTCGAACAAAGTTAAGTTTTTCTCCCATTTGTTGACTATAAAAATGTAACTTTGTGCTGGACTAATATAAGGACTTTATAATTATATATTTATAAATAAACATGTTGTACTTACATTAGCCTACACTTTTTTTTGCTACCCCCTTGTTAGTGCGTTTCAGGTGGTTTTATTGGAAGGGACATTTTTATTCTAGAACAAATCTAATTGGATGAAATCTGTGTAGTACAGGATGAGTAATCAATATTTATGCGCCCTTTTTTCAGAAGAGAAAGACTACATTTTAAATGTATGTTTCTGAATAAAGATTTTTAGCTGTACCAGTGTTGCCAAATCTGCATTTTTCCTATGGAATTGGGCTAGCTAGTTTAAGGAAGTCATCGGATGCAAAGTTCACTTTTAGATGTTGTTTGAACATTAATGTGTGTTGGCAGTGTATGTACACATCTACCCTATAATGATAAAAATCCATGCAGTGTTTTTTTTTAATTAATCTGTAAAAATAATATCCCCTTTTTCAAATAAAGCCATTCCCAGATGCCTGTTGGTGTGGCGTCACACCGACAGAGGCCACTCCCACGATAGTTGATTGACATGAGCGTCTTACCTCAGACCCGCCTTAAATCAGTTGTAACAGTCCGACCTTCCATTGTTTCAATGCCGGAGCAGGGATGTAAATTAGACAAGAATATCACCGATTGAGGTGTTCTGTTGCTGGATTTAATAATGAACATAGTGGTCGTCATTTACTCACTCATGAAGATGCAGTGGATTACGTTTGTTTGTGAAGGGAATGTGCCTCCTGCAAATTATTCGTGATCCAGCTTCACCTACAGCAGAAGTGAGTATAAGGGTTTTTTATGAATCACTGCAATCACCTTTCCTAATAACGTGCTATTTAGCAAGTTTCACGGCTAAACACACTAAATTCAGCTAAAGTAAACAGGCTTGTCACTCCACAGAGAGAAGAGAGGGGCGGGGTGAGCAGAGCTCATTTGCATTTAAAGGAACAATCCATCAGAATGGGTTGATTTTTGCAGAGCTCATTTTGACAAGGTAAAAAGGGTGTTGTTTTACACTACCATTGAGAATTTTTAACCAAAGTATATTATAGACTTTTCATTAAGACCCTAAAGAATCATATCAACTTGTGGAAAATGGGCATCCGATGACCCCTTTAACACCGTTGCCGCGACCCCAATAACATAATATTTAGCCCCTGGAATGCTAATTTTACCAGGGGAACCCCGCCTAAAAATGTGTATTTTACCCTCCTGAACACGATTTTTTAATGGGGAACCCCTCTCAAAACGGCTAGCCTTGTGGGATAGTTTTAAGTAGCAATTGGGTGGGTTTTTTGTTGTGAAAATCTGGCAACCCTGAGCTGTACACTCTGCATAGACAAACAGAAGCAAACAGACATGAACTTTACTTGTAACTGAAAGTTACAAAAGGTCTTTTTATTATTATTATTATCTTGTAATTTTCCAGTGTTAGGTGCGTGCATATCCTTAATATTACAAAGCTTTATCTTCTTATCAGTTCGAGTAAAAGCGAAATACTGAGAAAGACTAAGAGAAAACAAGCAAAAAAAGGGGGAAAGGAAGTTGGCTCATTCGAGGCAGGAAGTAAACTGTTGTTGCATAAGAGGGGTCTTCCTCTTTCATATCTGCAAACCCTCTGACCCCCACTTACGCTAACTCTCCCCCTATTCCCCTTTCAGTGGGTCCGATGCGAGTTGAATTTTCTGAGCCTGTCAGTTTGGATATGGTGCGTAAAGACAATCCACAGCTGATGATGGGTGGCAGGTATAAACCCAACAATTGTGTGGCTCTGCAAAAAGTGGCAATAATCATCCCATTCAGAAACAGAGGTGAACACCTGAAGTACTGGCTCCACTACCTTCACCCCATCCTACAGAGACAACAGCTCGATTATGGGATTTATGTCATACAACAGGTAAAGCACTCACAAACGTAGTGACTTGTACTCAGTCTTACACAGATAACCGAACAGGATGGAGAAGAGATATCTGGATCTCAGATACAATCACTTTGCACACAAAATCAGTAGATGAACATTCCAATGAGCTGAAATCCACACCTGATTTCACCACACAAGCCTCCAACAGATCTACAGTACACATAGATAGATAGATAGATAGATAAGGGGACATGCAACTTAAAGGATTTTTGAAGAATTGTGACACTAAGACTGGAGTAAAGTCACAGGAATAAATTACTTTTTAAAATAAATTAAAACAGAACACTTTTATTATAATAATATTTCACACTATTATTGTTTTAACTGTATTTCTGGCCAAATAAATGCAGCCTTGATGAGCATAAGTAGTTATGGTTAGAGAGGTCAGACTTTCTTCAGGTGACATTCACCTTGAAGTATGAAAATGCAGCCACTTGGCTTTGCATAGACAACATGCTTGTTCTGACATTTGTCTGCTTTGAAATTTGTTGTGCAATAACAACGAAAGAAAAATCCAGCCTGAGAACACGAACAAACATAGAACTTAACACCTGTTTCTTTCTGTTTGTTCGGGTGTGGATACTTTTGTGCGTTAAAAAGCACGTTTTATGACGCAGCTTGGGATCTTTGGCGCTGGATTAGGTTTGATCTGCCTCATAGACCACTACTATGTTAAAGGATTAGTTAATCACCGCTATGTCAACCAAGATGTTGATGTCTTTCTTCAGTCAAAAAAAGGGTTTTGAGGAAAACATTCCAGGATTTTTCTCCATATAATGGACTTCAATGGGAATCAGCGAGTTGAAGGTCCAAACTGAAGGGCTCTACACAATCCCAAATGAGCATTTATGGTTAAAAAGTATATAAACTTTTAAACATAATCTTTTTGCTAGATAGGACCCTTATTCCTTAACTGGGATCGTGTAGAGCCCTTTGAAGCTGCATTGAAACTGCAATTTGGACCTTCAACCCACTGGGCACCATTGAAGTCCACTATATGGAGAAAAATCCTGGAATGTTTTCCTCAAAAACATCAATTTCTTTTCGACTGAAGAAAGAAAGACATGAACATCTTGGATGCCATAGGGATGAATAAATTATCAGGAAATTTTTATTTTTTCAGGTGACTACTCCAATGTAAGATACTGTAATGTTTTTGAAAGAAGTCTGTTATTTTGCATTTATTTGATCAAAAATACAGTGAAAACAGTAATATTGTGAAATATTATTAAAACTTAAAAGGACTGCTTTCTATTGCAATACATTTTAAAATGTAATTACTCCAGTTTTCAGTGTCTCATTATCATTAAGAAATCATTCTAATATGCTGATTTGCTGTTCAAGAAACATTCTTATTATCAATGGAGATGTATGGATATATTCAATGAAAAAAAAAATAGTTTAAAATAACAGCATTTTTTAAAAATAGAAATCTGTTGTTACATACTATTTACTGTCACTTTTGGTCATATTAATGCGTCCTTGCTGAATAAAAGTGTTCATTTCTCAAAAAGAAAAAATCCTAACCGAGCCAAAACCTAATACTTGGCACAATACATCAGTACATACAGTAACTACCTCCTCTTTGAGTTTCTTTTTTGTCCTTTCAGCCCCCTTTTCACCATCTGTTCACCTTGTTCACAGGAAAATCAGCATGCAAACTGCCATGCAGACTAAGAAATCCATGCTTATTTGCTTATTTTCTATTGTGTGTCTCCCTGTGTGTGTTTGTAACACATATGTGGGGTCATGCATGGCTGATTGACTGATTTAGCTGTGATCATTAAGGTTTATCAAGCTCAAAATGATCTTGTTTGCATTAAATCTGTGTGTGATTAATCTATTTACATGTGAACTTGACATTCCTCCTCAAAAGAAAAATGTGTATTCACCTTTGCGAGTCCTGAGATTTATTGTATACGTGCTTTGTGCTGTTTGTTTAGGATGGGGAAGAGACATTCAACAGGGCGAAACTGCTCAATGTGGGTTATGTAGAAGCACTAAAAGAGTACGACTATGACTGTTTCATCTTTAGTGATGTAGACATCATCCCCATGGACGACCGCAACACTTACAAGTGCTCCAGCCAGCCACGCCACCTCTCTGTGTCCATGGACAAGTTTGGTTTTAGGTAAGATGAAGCACCACCCATACACACAATACAACATGTAACATAATATTTGTTAAGTGACACCAGTTTCTTAAAGTTTTAGTGGCGAGGCTTAGTCGAAGCTTAAAAAAACAGCTGCTCATGTTGCTTAAAAATGTATTTACCTAAACAAATGACCTTAAAGCACAGGAAGCAAATTCAAGGCGTGCATGAATTAAATATCCTGTTATGTTAGTAAAAAGATGGCTTAGGGATCAAGGTTAATTTGGATCAAGACCGATCGCAATGCAGCTGTGTAAACTCCATATGCAGAGTATGACAATTTCCTATAACCCTCTCTGACGTGGTCTAAAGTAAACAGTCAATCCAAGATAATCATATATGTTGGGAAGCTGGTAAAGAGCAGGAAACAGCCGACACTGTACTAGTTTAATGGTTAATTATCTAACATGGGCACACAAGAGTCATGTACAGTAGTTGTAACAGGATCAGGAACAAGAAAATTAATCTTAGCCACCTTTAAATTCTAATACAAAGCCACACAGATAAAATGCCACATGAAAACCACATTAAAATACGTTGCTTGGTTCTATGTTCATGAAATGCTCCATCAGAGCTGCTTAAACTTTGCCATTGTTGAGACAGTCTGTAGGTCAGTAAGTTTTTTTTTTTAAAGGAAATCAGTACTTTTATGCAGCAGGTATGCATTACATTGATCAAAAGTGGCATTACTGACATTTATAATGTTGCAAAAGATTTCGATTTCAAATACAAAAGTTTACATATGCGTACACCTTGCAGAATATCCTGAACAGTTAAACTGCCTGCTGTTCTTCAGAAAAATCCTTCAGGTCCCACAAATGGGTTTTCTAGCATTTTTGTGTATTTGAACCATTTCAGACAATGACTGTATGATTTTGAGATCCATCTTTTCACAACAACTGAGGGTCTCATATGCAACTATCACAGAAGGTTTAAACGCTTACTGGTGCTCCAGAAGGAAAAACGATGCATTAAGAGCCAGGGGGTGAAAACTTTTTGAATTTGAAGATCGGGGTATATTTAACTTATTTTGTCTTCTGGGAAACATGCAAGTGTCTTCTGCAGCTTCTGAAGGGCTGAATGAAAAAAATATGATATTTAGGCAAAATAGGAAAAATGTACACATCTTCATTCTGTTCAAAAGTTTACATCCCTGGCTCTTAATGCATCGTTTTTCTTCTGAAACATCAGTGACCATTTAAACCTTCTGCAATAGTTGCATATGAGTCCCTCAGTTGTCATACAGTGATTGTTGGAAAGGGTTCAAATACACAAATATGCTAAAAAAACCAAAGAGTATGTGGAGCTGAAGGTTTTTTCTGAAGAACCGCAGCCAGTTTAATGCACAGTTTTATAAATTCAACTTTTATTTTCTCTTGTGGACTACATGTATATGTCTTTTATGTGAAATACTTTATTCAGGTCAGTACTAAATAAAAAAAATAACATGCATTTTGTATGATCCCTCTTGTTTTTGTAAAATAATAACATTTTGCAGATTCTGCAAGGTGTGTGTAAACTTTTGACTTCAACTGTAAATACTGTTATTTTGAACTTTCTATTCATCAAAGAATCCTGAAAAAAATGTTTCATGGTTTCCACAAAAATATTAGCTGTTTTAAACATTGACAATTATGAGAAATGTTTCTTGAGCATCAAATCAGAATATTAGAATTATTTCTTCAAGTATCTTTTGACAATGCAGATTTCAGTTATAGATGCTGAAAATTCAGCTTTGCCAATAAATTATTTATATTGTAAAAGAGAATTAAAATAGAAAACGGTTATTAGTAAATTGTAGTAATTCAATGTAATTTTTACTGTATTTTTAACCTAACAAATGAAGCCTTGTTGAACATTAAAGACTTTAAACTACAGTTAAAAATCTTGCAAATCCCAAACTTTTGAATGATACCTGGCAGTTATTTCCAGTCATGCAAGTCTTGCAAGAACTTAAGAAATGATTGGGTTCATTGAAATATTATACTTATGTGAGATTGAGATCTTTGCTTCCCTTGTCTCTCAATTTAATCTCTTTGCTGAAACTGAAATGTTAAATGTCTTTTTGTTGTTGTTGTTTTACTTTCCCATGGTCAGTCACATAAGGTAAACTACCAAAATTCAGACACAATAAAAAACACTATGATATTTACACAGAAAATATACCATCAAATTATTTTACATTCGAGTTCCCATTTAGAAAGTCTGTACGGTCTCAAAATCTCTCAGGGTAACATACCGCATAATATCTTTCATCAGGTTCTTTGCTAAAATCACTTGTGTCAAGCACAAACAAATCTCCTGTTTGTGTAGATTTTGAGTAATGTACAAAGGCTGAATAAAACATGTATCTGACGTAATAGCAGGCTTAGTCTGTGAGCATAGTGCCATTTAGTTTGGAGCAGAACCTGAAATGCATACCAGATGCTGTTGCTGGGTTTGGTCTTTGTGTGCTTAGTTCAGCTTTGATGACAATTGCAGACAATTGGAATGCAGCTCTTCCACTATTTATATACGAGAGCGTTAATATACTGCTATTGGTAATATTAGTCCACTGATGATAAGCTAAAGGTTAGAACTGAACTGCACAAATAAAACAAAAGGAACAAAAGTAAACCAGCTACAAAACAAACAGAACTAAAACATGAATATTTGAACTTGTCTATAACAGACTTAACGAACTCACCAACAGTTACACAAACAAAGCTAGACAAGAAACAAAGGAAACATGAGGCGTATATATATATACACACATGGACTAAGGACTAAACAAGACACACCTGAAAGTAATCAAGACAGTGAACCAATGACGTAGCGGTGCTACACAGACAGATCGATGCATGACATCAAAGTACCGCAAGAGCAATTCAAAAGCACGTGGAGCCATCTATTCTCTATCCACCTTATTTTTCAATGCGGAAGTAAACTGTTTCCTAGTAATGTGTTAGACGTCCGGTTCATAATCCGCCATAGGGAAATAACGAGAAGAATATCGAAGTGCAGTAAACGGTAAAACAGTTTGCACTACAAACCAGTGTGTTCGTAATTAAGATAATACATTAAAACAATATGGTAAAACACACCAGTTTGCAATATCAAGCAGCAAAACGAGCTTTTTGTGCAGCTAAAAATACCTGAAAGTGGATGAGACCGGAAGCCAGACACAAAAACTTTACAAATGGCTGCACCCACTCTTATGGGAAAAATAAGGTGGATAGCTCTCATGCTACTTTGATGTCATGTGTGAGCAGCACCGATTCAAGACGAACACACCTATTGAAAACATGATAGCCCTACATGAACTAATTATAAAAATATACTTTATTTAACAAAACACAAACTAGAAAACCTTAGCAAAGAGCACCATCAATGTAAACCAGACAATGAATTGAGGAAACTAAAGGCAATAAATACACAGGAACATAATAGGTAACCACAGAATTAACAAGAATACCTAGAAAGCAAAGAAAACCAGACACACAGGAACTAAACAGGGAATAGGAAAACAGAAACAACAACATGAAGACTGGGTTCACGAGACACGAGACTGGGTTCACGAGAACGAGACAAGACGAGATTTTTAAACTTTTCTTAAGAAATCGTCAGTGATGAAATATATAGGGATAATAGTCTTTTATTCAACTGAAAAAGACAAAATGCAAAAAAAGGTAGGTGCATTTTGAACTTTATGAAATTAAACTTCCATTTTAATGAATTATATGCAGTAATAAACAACATTTAAACAAGAGCTTCACGATTCTGGATAAATTGAGAATCCCAGTTGTTTTTAATAATTTGGAAACCTTGATTCTCTCACGATTCTGGAGAAAAAAAGATTAGAAAACTAAACAAAATAACGTAATTTACTAGTGGTTCTGACAAACTGTTCAAGTCTTTTAAAAACATATATTCATTTAAAAAAAAAAAAAAAAAAAAAAAAAAAACATTCAATGAAGGAGTCAGTGTCGCAATTCATTAAGACTTGTTTGACTATTGAAATCTCCTGAATGAATGATTCAATGACGTGCTTTTTTTAAACAGACAGTTGTCACCACCTCCTGGCGGAAGAGGATAAGCGTTACAATACATTCAAGTGTTAAGATTGATCCAAAGTTTAATAGCTAATAGACATAGCTAAATAGTTATCATTCAGGAATAAGATCGTGTGGGTGTTTGAATCGAGATCTCGATATTTTAAGGATTAATCGTGCAGCTCTATTGTAAACACTGCAAAAAGTTTTACGAGGATATGGTCACGAGATCTTGCGAGATCCGACTCGTCACATCCCTATAAACTAGGAATTCTCTGAGAGTTACAACTTGTAAAACCTGACCACTGAAGATTCATTTAGGCTTATATTTAGGTATTAATAGTGTTGCTATAGAAATGCATAATTCCAGGTCCGAGGATGTGAACAACTTCGAGTAGAACGCCACATACTGTCATCTTGATATTATGACATGGCGTGAACACACGATGCTGAAAATTCAGCTTTACCTTCACGTGAATAATTGGCATTTAAAAATATATTCAAATAGAAAACAGTTATTTTAAATTGTAATAATATTTCACAATATTACTGTTTTTTCATCAAATAAATTCAGCCTTGGTAAACATAAGAGACTTCTTTCAAAAATATGCCAATGGTAGTGTATATTTAAAGTAAGTAAATGCAGAATTAGTGAGTATAGTTAAAAATAGATAAATAAATAAAAATTACAAACTCCAGACTTTTGAATGGTAGTGTACTGATTAAAAAAATACCATTTCCCATTAAAAACTAATTTTCCGTAGTCATGATGAAATGCATAGATCATACACAATGTTGCATTAGAAAAATCTTCCAGTTGCACCATTTTTTTCTAATCAACATCGCTTTAATTATGACTATTGTAATTATGAAATTCCTAGGGCAATGTTGCACAAACTTCATAACCCATAAATTCCTGATGATTTATTTACTCACCCCTATGTCATCCAAGATGTTCATGTCTTCCTTTCTTCATTCGAAAAGAAATTAAGGTTTCTGAGGAAAACATTTCAGGAATTTTCTCTCTATAGTGACTTCAATGGAGATCAGGTCAAAGGTCCAAATTGCAGTTTCAGTGCAGCTTCAAAGGGCTCTACAGGATCCCAGCTGAGGAATAAGGGTCTTGTCTAGCAAAATGATCTGTCTTGCACTTTTAACCACAAATGCTTGTCTTGCACTAGTTCTGCGATGCAAGTCTACAACTTCACTCATTGCATAATCATGTTGGAAAGTTCATGTGTGGTTAGTTCTTCATTTTAGTGGTTAGTGTACTTCAGTTTTAAAAAGGTAGGGTAGGGTAGGGTAGGGTAGGTGTGTTTCCATTACAGATTTGCGCAAAACTTTTGCAATATTTTATAAATGTCGATAAAACACTGTTGTGAAATGACGCCGTTTCCATTAACTGATGTTATGCGACTAAAACGTGATTTTTTTTTTTGTCTCACAATAAGTCATGGTGATGGATGTTGGTAGGTTAACCTAAATATCACAGCCACCGCACTAGCCATTAATTTTACATTTAATCTTTACAGAAGCAGCACGGAGAGCTGCTTCTGGGATGCTTCTAAAACTGAAACGAGCCGTGACACAAGCATTGAATAGAGTCAGCTCCCCAGACATGTGCAGTGTAAATCCAAGCTTTAATAGCAAGGAAAGCCCCGTATTGTATAGTCAATGCTTGTGTAAGCGGCCACATATGAGGTGTTTTTTTTTGAGGTTATAGTACTTTAAAGATAATCATGTGACTTTTACGTACGCAAAGTGAGCTGTAAATGCGAAAAAGCCATTTCCATTGTAATTTTGTGAAATATTCCTTTTTCAAATTGCCTGAAAAACCACCTCATGCCAGCATAAAAACTTTTGTCGCCATATATGGGTGTTATATGTTATATATATGGGGTGTTTTCACGTATTTTTAATTCACAATTTCAATTTGCTCAATTTGAATGATAATGGAAACAGCTATTTTCTCCTCCAACCTCAAAATCATTTGACATTGTTGTTTTACCCTTTTTTGTAAAAGGCGTTTGATTTTCTATGCACGTTCGCTTTGTAAACACTGGGTCGGTTCTTCCGCCTACATCACGCGTGACCTTTCCAATGTGACTACGTAGTGCGAATTAGTGCAAGATGAGCATTTGTGGATAAAAAGTATATGCTTTTTTATAGAAAATGACCTATTATTTTGCTAGATAAGACCCTTATTACTCGGCTGGGATTGTGTAGAGCCCTTTGAATCTGCATTGAAACTGCAATTCGGACTTTCAACCACTGATCCCCATTGAAGTCCACTATATGGATAAAAATCATGGAATGTTTTCCTCAAAAACCTTAATTTTTGACTGAAGAAAGAAAGACATGAACATCTTGGATGACATGGGGGTGAGTATATTATCAGGAAATTTTCATTCTAGAGTGAACTAATCCTTAATATATATTTATTGTCAGTATGACCAATTTTACATTTAAAAATTGTTTTTTTTTTTTGAATGCAGGTTGCCATATAAGCAGTATTTTGGGGGGGTGTCAGCAATGAGTAAAGAGCAGTTTAAAAAGATCAATGGTTTTCCCAATAACTACTGGGGCTGGGGAGGAGAAGACGATGACATCTTTAACAGGTGAGGAAAATATATAATTTTCTTCTGTCCCTTTATATGAGTTAATTTCGATAAACAATCATTATTTTTGAAGGCTGGTGTTTCGAGGCATGACGATATCAAGGCCGAGTGGAGAAATCGGTAAATGCAGAATGATTCGTCACTCAAGAGACAAGAAAAATGAGCCAAATCCACAGAGGTAATCTCATCTTCATAAACACACAGGCATGCATAAATACAAGACAGACTGAATGACATTCTAAAGGTGTATCTCTGTTTTATAGATTTAAGAGAATTGCTCACACACGACAAACAATGAAAACGGATGGCATCAAATCGCTCAGTTACAAAGTGGTAGATATAGAGAAAGACCGGCTCTACACCAAAATCACAGTGGACATCGGTAAGCCGTGAAACCTCTAGAGTTCCGAAGAAACATTTAGCTCGCTGAAACTCTTCAGAGATCTTAAAACTGCACAGACGACTCTGAATCTGTTCAAACCTAGTGAGCAATAAAGAAAAGTCTTCATCGTTTTCATCAAAAGTTCTTAAGGACACACTAAGTGAAAGAACAGATGAATTGGAATTTTTAACATTCCTGATGGGTGAACGTATACTCACCTGTGAGCCTTATATGCATGTTATTCGTCTGTCTCAGACACAACATCATTTTTATAAACCTTCCATGCAAAGCGGCCAGTAAAGATCACACCTCAGGGAACAACTGACTACTGTGAATTCCAGTTCGACAACAAACACAAACCTGCACATTTCAAGGGAGCTTTTAAAGGATGACAATTCAATATGTACACACATTTTGGTAGTAAGTATGCATCAGTAGTTTGATCTTTCAGACTAACTTTGCATTAGTGTCTATGTTACTATGCTAAGTACTCAAGCACTGAGTAATATTAAAGGGATAGTTTACCTAAAAATTAACGTTTTGTCATCATTTACTGTTTTTTAAAATTTCTTTCTTTTGTTAAACAAAAAAAAAAAAAGAGATTTTGTAGAATGTTGGTAACCAAGCAGTTGATGGTAACCATAGTATTTTTTTCCCCATACTGTCAGTGGCTACCATCAACAGTTGGGTTACCAACATTCTTCAAAATATCTTTTTTTGCGTTCAAGAGAAGAAAGAAACTAATACAGGTGTGGAACAACATGATAGAGAGTAAATTATCACTTTGATGAACAAAATATATTTATATTCTTTACACTGTTTTACAATATCGTATATGCAACGGACACTTTTGTAAAGTGTTATTATTGGTAGAGGTTGATTGTTTTATTAGGCAATGAAATTTTTTTCTAAATATTGCATGATAATATTTTGTGATAATATTTAGGGGGAAAATAGCTGGAGCTAAATAAATAAACAAACCATGAACATTTCTGAGCCTGTTTTTTTTCTCTTTGCCACTAAGAAAAAGAAATTAAAAGGCAAACGCTGCCATTGCTGATCAGAGAGTATTGGTACTACCATTCAAAAGTTAAGGGGTGAAAGAAGAAGTTGTTTCTTATGCTCAGATGCCTTTATTTGGGGAAAAAAGCAAAAATGGTCATGTTGTGAACTATGTGACCCTGGACGACAAAACCACTCTTAAGTAGTCCGGGTATATTTGTAGCAATAGCCAAAAATACATTGTATAGGTCAGAATTAGTGATTTTTCTTTTATGCCAAAAACCATTAGAATATTAAGTAAAGATTATGTTCTATTAAGATATTTTGTAAATTACCTACCATAAATATATCAAAACTTATTTTTTGATTAGTTATATGCATTGCTAAGAACTTAATTTAAAGATGAATTTTCCCAGTATTTTGAGCTTTTTTGCACCCTCAGATTCAAGATTTTCAATAGTTGTATCTCGACCAAATATTGTCCTATACTAACAAACCATACATCAGTGGAAAGCTTATTTATTTCTATGATGTATACATTTCAGTGTCAAAAAATAGCTGCTTTAGACTGTTTTTTTGTGGTCCAGGGTCACATATTATTATTTCTGAAATGGTAAAACTGAATTTTTAGAATTCATTCTGAGATGCTGATTTGGTGCTCAAAACCAGTGTTAAAAACAGTCGGGTTGCTTAATAGTTTTGTGAAAACCGTGAAACTTTTTTTTTTGTCCAAAATTCTTTGATAAATAGAAATATTTATTTGAAAATAAATAAATAAATAAATCTTTTATTGTTACATCTAGGGTCAGTTGATTTCTAGGGGCATTTTTTTTTACATTCGCGAGGACAATGTTTATAATTATCTGATTATTATAATCACCATACTATGTTGTCTTTAATGTCAAATACTTCAATTTGCCCAATTATTTTATTTATCTATAACAATAGACTGTTTAAAATTATATCTAAATTATAAAAACCAGGAACTCATAAGGCTACAATATTATAACAAATATCTTTATATTGTAATAATGATTATTAATATCAATATTGAAAACAATATAAAACGTTTTTGTTTCGATTTGGGCACGTCACATTCTGGCTTCACAGACAAACGTCGGTCCATGACGTTAGCCTAGTCTAGCGCAAGTTATGCATAAACTCCTGTTATAATCACTGAAGCTACAGAATTAATCTTTTATTTACATCGCATCGTCACTGTGTTGTTTATGATGAGGGAATTCGCGAGCGTGCGCACTCCAAACAGTTTCAGCGCAGACCGATCTAAGCGCCTCTCTGATTGGCGCGTTTTCAGTGCTGACTAACCAAAGCGCCGCTGATTGGCTAAAGCATTCCAACGTTCAACAGAAACGCGTTTGATTGGTTATAAAGCTCAACGCTGCACGAAACAGCGCGTTCATTCATTTTAATCTCAACAGCCGTAAAACATTGTTTAATTGTGCATGGGCATTTTTTGCCCCTTTGTCTTGAATTTATGGGGCATTTTTGCCACAAGCCCTCGTTAATTTCCGACCCTGGTTACATCAATTAAATGCATAAAACTATTAATTTCTTTAATGTGAGCGGTTTTGAAAGGTAGTGTAAGACAATACACAAGGTAGTGTAATACAATATACAAGAATTTTTAAAATGATTGATTTTTTAATATCAGCTAACAAATGTACACAATAAGACAGTCATTTTAAAAATCTAACGAACCTTTTTCGACTATAAAGAACCTTTTCTGCATTTGAAAGGTTCCATGGATGTTCAAGGTTCTTCACAGAACCACTGATGCCAATAAAGAACCTTTATTTTTGAGAGTGTGTCTTCCAGTGGCCCACAATGCAAAATAGTTTTGATCTCATGAAATAAAGCTAGTGTTTGCAACTTATAGTGTTTGTAAACATTAGCATGCTTTTCTCAGAGTGCTGAAAATATGAAATCAGATTTTTAATGTTTGCTTGTGTATGTTTCTTGTCTTGTGCTGGTCTCTGTTGGAACCAGGGCGGTCACTGAACTTGCGGTGAAAGATGGGGCAACATTTAAGGAGTAGTTATGAGTAAATCTTTTGAGATACTGGATTGCATAATCCAGAAAGAGTGCAATCTAAAATAGAAATAGAACAGTTTACTAGTTCACTTTGGTTTAAAACTCCTATACAGCAAAGTGCAATATTGGTTTCCATGCCAGAGGTTTTGTTTTGTTTTGTTTTGTTTTTTTTTGTTTTTCGATTTTCAAAGGAATACAGAAAACAGAATGAAGCTGAGCAGACACAGAACCCGAGATGCTGGCAAAATATCAAAAAAAGTGCCTGCAATTACTCAGAAACCAAATTTGTATGCTAAAATCAATCGTGTTTAAATAAAGTTTAGGATAAAGTGAAGCCAAAATCTTGATCTAAAAATTTCTTGTCCTTAAATATGATGGTTGAAAAAAATGCATTATTTAATAATATATTTAAATAATATTTTTTTTATTTAAAAATGGAGCAAAATAATTTGTTGAGGGAAAACCTTTTTTTTTTTTTTTTTAAATAATAAAAAATTTAAATAAAAACCTTCCATTAGACTTCAGTGACTAACTGTAAGTTATTTTGTGGTTATTATCATAAAACTAAAACCATAAAAAACAAATTGTTACTTGAAACTAATAAAAAAAATTAAGTAAAATAAAACAAAGTAACAAACATTTTATTTTATCAAATTTAATAAAAAAATATATAGATTTTAAAATAGAAAAACTGCTAAATAGGATGAGTTCTAAAAATTTAAAATAAAGTTCTAAAAATTTAAAATTAAGTTCCAAAACCTAAAAACTAAAAGTGAAAACAAAAGCTATCTAAAATAAACTCTAATTCAAACCATTAACAAACTAGAACAGCACATCAATGATGCTAAAATAAAACAGATAATAATAAAGCATTACGTCTAACGCCAGAGAGACTTTTGTGACTTTGAGTGTTGAAGAAAAGAAACACAGATTTCATTTCAGATGCTTTAATTTGGCCACATATCTTAATGATCCTGTATGTTGCGCTGGGGCTCAGCAGCTGCCTTCTCTTGTGATTAAAATTTCTGATTTGGTTTTCCTGAAAAAGACACAAAAATGCTATGATTTCATGAAAAATGTGATGAATGTGCTCCAGCCGTCTGTGTGTGTGTGTACGTGACTTACAGTCTTTCCACACACAGCGAGCACTCGTTGGGGTAGGTGTTCCCGTCACTGCCGCACACAGGTGCGAAGTTCATAGGACACGCAAGGATCTCGGCCATCTCGGCACACACCGGCTACATAACACACACATGTACTCATATGTGGGATTGAATTCCAACATTTTAACTCAGAAAGTAAAATGACTTAAAAACACAAAAAATTCTTACTCCATACCTTTCGGGGTGAGCCGGCTGTTCCTTGTGCCCCTGAAACAAAAGTGAACTGTTTAAGATATTTCTTTGTGATAGAAGAGGTTAAACCTGTTTCTTGTTATTTTAAAAGCTCTTACGTCATTCTTACGGTACACAGAACAACCGTGAAGAGGTTGACTCTGTTTTACACACCTCAAACTTTACAAACAATAATATTCAACAAAGACATGAACTGATTAATATTAATAACACTCATCAGAAGTGTGGCTTTGTATGTTGACTGTACCTGAAGCGAGCAGCAGAAACAGGCCGAACAGAAGCACTCGTACAGACATATTGTCACAGAATGAGCTCTACAGTGCTCATATGACTTTATATGACAGCAATGAAGTGTGGGAATTTCAACACTTGAACACACACACAAACACACCCACCTCCACACACAGATTCTCGCCTCTCAAAGCACAGGCCTGTTTTCTTCAGTAGAGATAAGACAGTTTAATGCGGGAACAGGACTGGATGAAATTTTTATAGAACTTCTCAGAGTGTAAAAAACATGATATGTACTCATCTCTGATATCGTTTTTTGTGATTGCTTTTATTATTGATGGTTAAAACTATATAAACATTACAGTGTGACATTACAGGAACTTGAGAATGTTTGTCTCAAGTTCCTGTAATGACTCGACTTTCTCCACAGACAACAAGAACAAGAACCTAACAAGAACAAGAACAAGAACCTAAATTAAATTAAATTAAATTAAATAAATTTTTTAATGTTGAACAACTTTGTTCAAAATAAACAAAACTACTGGTCAAAAACTTATAAAACTTACATAGAAAAAACTAAAATTCTCCACAGACAAAATAAATAAAGAAATAAATAAAAATAATAATTAATTAATTAAACTAACGGTCAAAAATGTAGAATAATAAAGGTTTTTATGTTTAAAGACTACTTTTTTCATCAAGGAATCCAAAAATAAAAAAAAACTTTACAGACAACAACAAAAATAAAATTAAAATAAATAAATATCAGATCAATATCCTTGTCGTTCCTACTTGACATTTTTAGTTGATAAATTGAGCAATGAGCAACACAATATTTTCATATTTTTCACTTTAATATCTGTAATAAGTTGTGTGATTATATTATTTTATTTTACATTTTAAAATTGTTATTATTTGAATGTAGGCTATTGGTGAATTTAATGGACTCGACTTTCTCCACAGACAAGAAGAACCAAAATTAAATTAAATTAAATTACATTACATTTTTCATGTTGAACCACTTTGTTCAAAGTATCAAAATAAATAAAAAACTTAGAATATATATATATATATATATATATATAGCCAAGGCTGCATTTATTTGATAAAAAAAATACAGTCATTATATTAATGAAGCTAACTGGAAAAAGAAGATTGTCTCCATCCACAGGCTGAAACAGGTCATTTAATGAATTTACTGTGTATGACAATGAGATAAATAACAAAAAATACCAAAAATTCTCCACAGACAAAAAAAAAAAAAAAATAATAATAATAATAATTAAACTAATGGTCAAAACCGTAGAATAATAGTTTTTTTTTTTTGTTTGGTTTTTTTATGTTTAAAGACTACTTTTTTCACCAAGGCTGAATTTATTTAAATTAAAAAATCTTTACAGACAACAACAAAAATAAAATTAAAATAAATGATAAAAATAAATAAAAATAAAAATAAATAAAACGATTTATCAAAAACAAAGAATAACTAAGTTTTTTTTTTTTATTATTAAAGACTACTTTTTTTTCACCAAGGCTGCATTTATTTGATCAAAATAAGTCAATTATATTAATATAGCTCATTGGAAAAAGAAGGCTGAAATAGGTCAGTGCAAGTGGATTTAATGAATTTACTGTGTATGACAATGAGATAACAAAAAAAAAATAACAAAAATTCTCCACAGACAACAAAAGTAAGTTATTAAATAATATTTTATATTATTTAAATATAATAGGTGGAGACAATATTGTCTCCACCTACAGACTGAAACAGATCAGTGCAGGTGGATTTAATGAATTTACTGTGTATGACAAGAAGATATATAACTTAAAATAACAAAAAATCGCGACAGACAACAAAAATAAGTAAATACATAAATAAATACATAAACGTAGAATAATAACATTTTGTATGTTTAAAGACTACTTTTTTCACCAATGCTGCATTTATTTGAATAAATAATAAAAAGAAATAACAAAAATTCTCCACAGACAACCACAACAACAAAAATAAAATGAAATTAAATATAAGATAAATAAATAAATAAATCTACTGGTCAAAAACGTAGAATAACTAAGATTTTTTTTTTCTTTTCTTTTTTTATGATTAACGACTACTTTTTTTTTTCGCCAAAGCTGCATTTATTTGATCAAAAATCATTGGAAAAATATTGTCTCCATCTACAGGCTGAAACAGGTCAGTGCAGGTGGATTTAATGAATTTACTGTGTGTGACAATGAGATAAATAACAAAAAAATATATAATAAAATAATTAAGATTGTTTGTATGAATTCACTGTGTTTGTCAATGAGATAAAGCAAGGCTTTGGTGAATATGATAGTGTTAGATTTGAATATTAATAATTGTAATACTTACATGAATATAACGTTACAGCAACATTCTTATGTGCTGGACTACAGCGTTATAAACACAGTTCAAGGATTGCAGTGCTTAGGGCTTAGTCACTAGGGGTCACTTTATAGCGCACTTAACAACCTCCCGATGTTAGTACCAGATAGTCTGTAGAAATTTACATTTCAATTTAATTTAAATTCAGTTTAGTGGTCCCTTGGTTTGATAACGAAAATTAGAAGGAAAATACAGTATGCTCTTAAGAGGTTACCTAAAGGTTATCAAAATGATTATTAGAAGGTTAATGATTACAAGTATTATGCTTATAATAGATGAGGTGAAACTTTGTTCTGCCAACCTGAAACTCTGCTGCAACAACCGAAATCAAAACTAGCAGACAAAGAAACAACAACACAGCTGCACTTACCAAAAAAAAAAAAAAACATGGCTGGAAATGCACTAAAACCAAGTATTTTCTCAAGGCCTTTTTCCAAGGTTGTACTCATAGTAGTGACAATGTAGTACTATTATTAAATGAGAAATGCTACCAGATCAATAGTGTTTGAATTCATACTGTGATTCACAACTAGGGCCAAAAGGTGGTGATGAAGTACCACGCTATCTTTCAACAAATTGCTGTCATAGTCCATTATGTATTATTTCTAGTTCTTTATTTTCATAATATATAATTTAATATATTATTTAATGTTTAATATTATTTAAATATATATGACATTTAATTTAATTGATTATTAATTAATTATTTTATAATTATTATTTTTTAGTGCCGTTTTAAATTATTCATGATGTTCTGCATATCATGGCATTTAGTTATAAATTTAAATACATTTCCCAAAATAATTCATTGCAGAACATTACGTTTAGATGTGCAATGAAATATATATATTAACTCAATATTTGAATAAAATGTCTTTATAAAGTATAAGTGCTATATATTCAGTAGTTAGTAGGTGAAACTGCTCCATAATACAAGTGATGAGCTATTACTCAGTATTAATCTGATCACTTCCTGACAGGGATTTCTTTAAGGGAAAGAATCACAGATAAGCAGCATCAACACCATGGCATGTAATCACAGCTGATTCAATCAGAAGCTCTTTCTGTCTCGTGACTGATGAACAGAAGTCCTAAACCATTATTCTTCTGAAAGGCTGTATTATACTGCATAAGGCATTCCTTTTCTTTTAGGACAGTACATGACAGACAATGATCTGTGATCGTGTGATACTGTAAATTTGAATGTGATCAGATAATATAGCTGTAATCTAGGTGAAAGGTACCGCAGTATAATGAAAATGACTCTTTTACAGGTGCATATCACTGGGTATAAATGGTTACGCACACGTGCGATCATGCCACGCATCAAAGATCATCGACCACATCATCCACATGATTGATGCATAATCCAATTTCTTATTGGTTGTCTAAACACAAGTCTCACATCATCAAATCTATAATTGGTCAATCGTTAAAAAGTACTGGCTATATATATATATATATATATATATATTAGGGTTGTCAAACGATTATTCGCATACAAAATAAAAGCTTGAGTTTGCGTAATATATGTGTGTGTACTTTGTGTAATTATTATGTATATATAAATACACACAAATTAATGTATATATTTAAGAGAAATGTGTACAAAATATTTGTATTTATATATAAATTATATAAAAATTATAATAAATACAAATGTCTGTATTTATATATACATAATTACACACAGTACACACACATATATTACGCAAACTATTATGTTATATGCAATTAATCGTGATTAATCGTTTGACAGCCCTAATATATACAACATTTCTTATTCTCGTAAAATTAGTAAACATATAATTAAATGTCTCACATCATACTCATATACTCAGTCAGTTGTTAAAAAGTCTTGACTATGACTGAGTTATTATAGTTACCCAAAAAAAGATATAAAATATATATAAAACTAAACACAATACTAAAATAAATAATTAAAAAATAATGAAAAAATAAACCAGGGATAAAATATAAGTAAATTAAATAAAACAAAATGAAATAAAAATCATGGTAACTGTATAAGCATTTTTTTAAAAATCTAATAAAATAGATAAATACACAACAGCTTAATTACTAAAACTAAAAAATTAAAAAATAAAATAAATAAATAAAATAAAATAATTTAAAATATTAAAAATATTATCCTAATGATACCAAAATAACTGATTTTTTTTTCTTCTGGTGTTTAATTTAATTGAATTTTTCACATCATTGCATTGTCTTTTTGTGTTTCAGGCTGAAACTCGTGGAAAATGAAATTCCAAAGTAATTTATCTTTTCATTATATATTTAAAAAATGCAGCTAAAAAACTTTTTTTTTTTTTTTTTTTGGTAGAAAATATGCCTGAAACTAAATTAAAAGACTACATTTCAAGTGTCATTTTTAAAAAATTCTCAGTTTTAAATTTCTTTCAATTTCTTTATATAATATAATATAATATATGTGACCCTGGACCACAAAACCAGTCATAAGTGCCATGGCTGTATTTGTAGCAATAGCCAACAATACATTGCACGGGTCAAAATGACCAGTTTTTTTTTTTTATGCCAAAACTCATTAGGATATTAAGTAAATATCATGTTCCATGAAGATATTTTGTAAGTTCCCTACTGTAAATATATAAAAACTTTTGTTTAGTAATTTGCATTGCTGAAAACTTCATTTGGACAACTTTAAAGACGATTTTCTCAATATTTAGATTTTTTTGCACCCCCAGGTGCCAGATTTTCAAATAGCTGTATCTCGGCCAAATATTGTCTTATCCTAACAAACCATAAATCAATTCAAGCTTATTTTTTCAGCTTTCAGAAAATGTATACATATCAATTTCAAAAAATTTATCCTTATGACTGGTTTTGTTGTCCAAGGTCACATACAATATAATATAATATTAATGTCGTTGAGTAAAACTAAATAAATGAGCTAATCCTGTCATGAAGGATGCTGTAATCGCGTTTGATCATCATGAATGACAGAAACTCCCCTGTGTGCGCTTTCAATGGGCTCTGATTGATGCGCGCTACACCGGAGGGATTCGACCACACCGACCCTACTATAAAAATAAAACCCTGTCTCCGAGGATCGTTCATTCACCAAATCTCGGCGAGCTCTGCCGGTTAATTATTAGCCGTTATCTCGTACTTAGTACCGGAGCGTGGAGTTTGGAGTCTGAACCTCAAATCCAGATAAACACACAGAGAGAGAGAGACAGAAAGCTGAAGGATCAGGCAACCATCCTTTCTCTGGCCTGCAGACCTGTAACGCGCACAGCACTCAGCGAGCCAACCATGCTGCGGCTTGCCGGACTTTTACTGTGCGTGACCTCCTTTTTAAGTACCTCATCTCTGGGTAAGTGATTTTTTTTTTTTAATCTGAAAACATAAAAAATAAATAAACAATTTGCTTGATGCTTTAAGCCAGCAAATGTTCTCATGATTTCAGATTTCATTTTTAACATTACATCGATTTAAGGGTTTATGCAGTTCACTGAGGTCTCTAAAATAGTAATTTTGAGACCTTTAGTAATGATGTGGTTAGTCACACCTTTCATTCATTCTGTGCCCAGATTTACCCAATCATTCCAAGTACTCATCACTTTATTGAGTAACAGTATCATTACTGAAATATTTTTGTGTGCATTTTCATTCATTTTTATATTAAACGTGCAAATATAAATATAAAAATTTAATGAAATCATTTATTTGTTTTAGGAGGTAAAATCGGGGCACAATCTCTGTATCAGGAGATGTGATGCAATCTGAGTGTGACACGTCAGTGTTTTTAGGACAGGACTGAACTGTGCTGGCAGAGAGGATAATGCTCTTGTTTTGTAGATATACTGTTTATCACTCATTTTATAAATCAACAATGCTAAAATCAAAAATTCAGGCAAAATATGTCTGAGCAGAGCATTAAATTGAATTTTCTTTTATTTTTTCAGTGTTTTGCCCCTATAACATCACATCTTGCTTTGCACAAACTTTTTACATACTTGCACAAAATTCTTTAAACTTTTAAGACAAAAAAAAATTAAGTTGTCACATAATGAGGTTAGCAACATGATCCATATATTTGATGATTACAACTGAGGATTATTAGCTCATAGTACACTGTTATCTGAGACCCACCTAGAGTTACAGATAGGACTACATTCCTTTTCCTTCTGTATTGCCTTCTATGAAAGGCTATGGACTTCCTCTGGAGTGCCTTCTTGTTCCTGTAGTTTCTCTTGAACCAATTATTTGAGGTTGCGAATGTAAATCCTGTGGAACAAAACAGTGGATTTAATTCAGATTGCAGGTAGACTAAGTGTTTCCACCAGCTCCATAGGTTTAAGTCTGTGTGATCTGATGATCAATCCACTTCCTGCTTCTCTAATTTCACATTCCTCCCTTGTCCAGCTGTGTCTTACATCCCACTGACTGAAATTCGGCTGAAGGTCTAGAATGTCACAGCATGACTTTTTTGTGTTTTTTCAGGTGCGAGTGCTGGACCTCGGCTGGATAATGACAAACTCTATAAATATAGCTACAGCGCTGAGGTCGGGCTGAACAGGCCGACGGGATCCACTAGGGGGAACGCTGGATTCAGGATTAGCAGTGATGTGGACATCAGCCTCGTCTGGAGGAACCCAGATATCCAGGATGAACAGCTACTACAACTGCAGGTAAAGGGAGAGAACTTGACTGATTTATATATATATATATATATATATATATATATATATATATATATATATATATATATATATATATATATATATATATATATATATATATATGAATTTATATATATATAAATTTATATATATATTTTTATATTGAATGCACTTACGTGCTTCAAATGTGCATTTAAAAAAAACTGTACTTGAACAGAATAGAACTTTAAAAAAGTTTGCTTTCCAAAGTAAAAGTTTTACTTTGAACTACAGCTTTATTGATTGTGTTTTATATAATATATCATTTGTATAATATTTTGTCATGCTTTAAAGAAGATCACATGTTGATGTGCTGACTAACATTTGAAAGCACTTGACTATAGTTTTAACTGTAGTATAATGTAACTATCATTAAAAATTCATTAAAAAAGTTAGTTGCAGCTGGGCAGTACAGAAAGTGCATATTCATAGACGATAAACGTAATTATAAAATTACATATAAAGACGTATTTAAGTTCTAAAGTATGTCAAAAAACGACTTTTAAGTTGAACTATAGTAGTCAACATTTGAAGTGGATCAAAACCTGCCATCAAAGTTGTCCTAAAACCAAAACAATACCTGCTCTTGTTCTAGGACTTTAATGAACTTTTTCGACCCACTTCAAATGTTGACTACTGTAATTGCATTTAATAACAAAAAGCAATGTTATTACATTTTTGTATAATAAGTATATTAGTCCTGTAATTTTTCTTGTTAATTTTGTTAATATATATTAATATATCTTTTGTTAACTATATATATATATATATATATATATACACACACACACAGACACACTACCTGTCAAAAGTTTTTGAACAGTAAGATTTTGAATGTTTTTTAAAGAAGTCTCTTCTGATCACCTAGCCTGTTTTTACTATTTAAAATAACTGTTTTCTATTTATATATATTTTTAAATTCCTGTGATTTCAAAGCTGAATTTTTATCATTCCAGGCACATGATCCTTCAGAAATCATTTTAATATTCTGATTTGCTGCTCAAGGAAAAAACATTTATTATTATTATGATAATTAACAGCAGAGTAGAATTTTTTTCAGGTTTCTATTCATCAAAAAAATCCTGAAAAAGAAAATTACTCTACTGTTTTAAATATTGATAATAATAATAATAATAATAATAATAATAAATGTTTCTTGAACAGCAAATCAGCATATTAGAATGATTTCTAAAGGATCATGTGACACTGAAGACTGGAGTAATGATGCTGAAGATTTAGCTTTGATCACAGGAATAAATTACGTTATAAAATATATTCAAATATTCATTTAATAAAATAATAAATAATAAATATTCAGTAATTAAAAAATTAAAATATTACTGCTTAATAATACTTGCTGTATTTTGGATCAAATAAATGCAGGCTTGGTAAGCAGAAGTGAATTCTTTAAAAAACATAAAAAAAATCTTACTGTTTAAAAACATTTGACTGGTAGTGTAAATACAATTTTTGTTTCAGTTTTAAGTTTTAGTTTACTTAGTTTCAGTCATTTTAGTGCTTCAAGATAATGAACATCAGAAATGTTGCCTTGTCAACTATGTTTATTTATTTTCAAATGATAAAAATATTTTTTATATATAGTTTTAGTTAACAATAATAACCCTTGTGCAAATCACCTTCTCCTGTCCTGTTCTTAGATTTCAGATGTTCAAGTTGAAAGCGCTGGAACGCGCTCCCGCAAAAACAACATCTTCCAAGGCAGCTCAGCAGAAAGCATTTTGGGTAAAGTCAGGCTTGAGGCACTTCAGAAGCCCTTCATGGTGCTGTGGAAAATGGGCAAGGTAATAAACATTTCATTGTGTATTATAAAATTATGACTCATATGCATTCTAGTTTTGAACTTTTAAATATTTTCCATAGTGATTTGACTTTTTGTGTAATTTTAGATTAGAAGCCTGTACACCCAAAAGGCGGAGCCTGCTACCATTAAAAACTTGAAGAGGGGTGTGGCCAGTATGCTAATGATGCAGCTAAAGTCTGGAAAGATGTCGGAGGTAAAGTCTAACAATTACAATTCTCCACTTAAGTGTTTAAAGGATGTACATTTTTCGAAGTTACAACATTCTCTCTGTAACCTGCAGACTGACGCTTCAGGAAAATGTTTAAGTGAGTACAAAGTTACCAAAGATCAGGTGATCCGTACAAAACACATGGATACTTGCAAAACACAAGAGATGGGATTCACTACACACAGCCCAGTAAGACAAAAACTCATATTCACATCTTACCTCATTTATGCGCCATTCCTGGCACTTTTTATTCACCATGCCTCTTCTCCTGCAGGTATTGGGCGTCAGTGTGAAGTCTGCCTCTGAAACAGTAATCACTCTGGAGAATGGCATCATTAAGTCTGCTGATGTTGAGGAAGCACACATTTTGTCCACCAATGCTCGTCATAAAGCTGCAACTAAAGTCCTGTCCAGGTACCAAAGACACAAAATGTGAAAACAAATCACGCATGGTTAACAAAACAAATCAATGAAATTAAAGCATCTTCTAATTTTACACAGGCAGTCATTGAAGCTTAAAAAGATTGAGGTTGGGCCAGCAGAAGTGGCAGGGAAAGATGCCGCAAGTGTGGTGAAGTCTCTGGATGACAAACTATTGTCTGTTGGAATCATGGTGGAGAAAGTTAAAACCAAATGCAAAGGATGCCCCAATGTGAGTTGCAATGTTTTTGTTTGATCAACGTTCGTTTAGGCTTATAAATCTAATGTGAAACCATTAATTCACTTAAAAATTAAAATCCAATCATCACTTACTCACCTTACGCTGAAAAACATTTGGTGTAGAAGTTACTTAAATTTCACAAATAACAACACAAAAAAATGACAAGTAACACTGGATTTAACATGAAATTTTAAGTAGAAAGACTGAAATGGGATTTTCTTGTAAAATATACTCAGTCATTTCTCCTTTTTTTATAACTTTGTTAAACCATTTTTACCAACCATCATTTCCTTGTGTTTGTGGATTTACTTTGAAGTCATTTTCTCTCAGAAATTGTTAGTAAATTTCACAAATAATTATAAAGAAACTACTGTGACCCTGGGTCACAAGGGTCAATTTTTTTTAAATTGAGATTTATAAATCATCTATAAATCATCCTTTCCATTGATATATGGTTTGTTAGGATAGGACAATATTTGACTGAGATACAACTATTTGAAAATCTGGAATTAGAGGGTGCAAAAAAAAAAAAATCTAGATATTGAGAAAATCGCCTTTAAAGTTGTCCAAACGAAGTTTTTACCAATGCATATTACTCATCAAAAATTAAGTTTTGATATATTTACGGTAGGAAACTTACAAAAAAATTTAAAAAATATCTTATTACAAAATATCTTCATGGAACATGATCTTTGGCAAAAATCATCCTAATGATTTTTGGCATAAAACAAACATCGATCATTTTGACCCATACAATGGTTATTGCTACAAATATACCTGTGCTACTTTAGACTGGTTTTGTGGTCCAGGGTCACAATTAAACATGATATTTTTTTAGTAGAAAAACTGAAATAGTATTTTCTTGCAAAACATACTTCAATCTTTGTTTTATCCACAACTTTTGAAAAAGAGTGTAGTACAGGAGTTACAGTATTACCTATTTTCTTGCTTTTAAAGGAGACATTTCGTGGATGTTTACCCAGATCGTTCCAAAGAAAACTCTCTTTTTGTGTTCCATGGATGCAAGAAATTCATATAGATTTGGAATGACATAAATTTGGACGATGACAGAATTTTCATTTTTCTCTGAACTTTCACTTTAACTGTGTAAAATGATTGCAGGAGTTATTCTGTATGATTGGGTGACCATATGTCCTCTTATGTCTGATTGGTCAACTACGTACAGTGCCTGCATGCTATTGGTCAAACAACTTTTCAGTCATTACCTTCAACAAAGCCAAAACCTGGACTTTTTTAGACAATTTAGAAATCCCGGCCAGGAAAAAGGAACATAAGTTTGTAAAATATACTTTTAAGTGTGTGTTTGTTTTTATACTAATTGTGAATTGTATTGTTTTGGGGTACAATAGCTGATGGACACATGGAAAGCGGTGAGGTCTCAGCTGGAGCCAGACTCGCTCTCTAAAGCAGAAGCCCCAAGGAGCTTCCTCACACTCTTACACAGCCTGCGCAAAGCCAGCAAGTCAGAGATCCTGACTGTACTGCGCAACTGCAGCAAGACTGTACTGTAAGACCAAACTCCTCATCATGCTTCTCTGTGTCTCATTTGTAAACATTATTAAAGTCAAAGTAGCCAACTACACTGATGAGGGAGGGAATAAATAACTTTTTCAATATGTAAATATATTAGAATATTTACCTAAGAATAATCAGATCTGTATTTCTTGATCAAAACAATTTTGGATGAATTAATCTTGAATAAGCTGACAAAGAAATTTGAACAAATATATAAATAATATATATATATATATATATATATATATATATATATATATATATATATATATATATATATATATTGGTTTTGCTGTTCTTTTAAAATATTCTATTCATTAAAGAATCCTGAAAGACATGTATCACGGTTTCCACAAAAATATTAATAAGCAATGTTTTCAACATTAATAAGCACAGCCAGTTTACATTGTTTCTCTGTCTTTCTAGGCCTCAGCTCGTAGATGCAGTAACATCAGCTCAGACTCCATCTTCTCTCGCAGCCATTCTGGAGTTCCTGGACTTCAGCAAGAAGGAAGGTTTAGTGCTGCAGGAGCGCTTCCTGTACGCATGTGGCTTTGCCTCTCATCCCACAGAAACCATGCTGCAGTCCTTGCTGGTAAGAGAACTGCATTACTGCATTCGCACATGCTTTTTTCTGCTCATCAAGGCTGCGTTTATTTGATTAAAAAACAGAAAAAAATAGAAATATTGTGAAATATTATTGCAAATTAAAATAGTGGTTTTCTATTTTAATATACTTTAAAATACAATTTATTCCTGTGATGCGAAGCTGGATTTTCAGCATTATTACTTCAGTCTTCAGTGTCACATGATCCTTTAGAAATCATTCTAATATGCTGATTTATTATTAATGTTGGAAACAGTTGTGATGCTTAATATATATTTTTTTGGAACCTGTGATACTTTTTTCAGGATTCTTTGATGAATAAAACGTTAAAAAGAATGGCAATTATTCAAAATAGAAATCTTTTGTAAAAGTATACGCTACCGTTTTGGGATGAGTAATTTTTTTTCTTTCTTTGAAAGAATTAACACTTTTATTCTGCAAGGATGTGTTAAATTGATAAAAAAAAATGATAGTAAAAACTTATATTGTTAGAAAATAATTTTGTTTTGAATAAATGCTTTTTAACGTTTTATCAAAGAATCCTGAAAAAAGTGTCAAAGGGTCCAAAAATAATATTAAGCAGTAAAACTGTTTCCAACATTGATAATAAATCAGCATATTAGAATGATTTCTGAATGATTATGTAACTCTGAAAACTGGAGAAATGACTGATGAAAATTCAGCTTTGCATCACAGAAATAAATTTTATTTTAAAGTATTTTAAAATATAATTTTAAATTGCAATAATACTTTTTATTTATTTCATTTATTTTTGATCAAATAAATGAAACTTTGATGATCATAAGAGACTAAAAAACATTAAAAAATCTTACCGATCCCAAAATCTGAATGCCAGTGTATGTATTTGTATATTTGATACATATTTTACAGTTCCCATTGGTGACACTAGTGGTGCAAAAATGACACATTTCACCTTCAAATGTGTTTAGATGTTCATCATTTTCATTCATTATTCTAATTTATGGGACTTGCTCACCGATTAGGATTTGTCTCAAGGAACAATCGGTAGTACAGATATTAAGGAGTCAGTTGTGATCATCATGGGAGCTCTACTCAGGAAACTCTGTCTGAAAGGAGCATGTGAACTACCGGTGAGTCCCCACACAATGGATTATTATTTGTATTCATTTCTGTACTTATAAATGTTCACATATGATTCATATAATCAATATCAAAACCACAATGCAAATCGTTTCTAATATTTAAATAAAAATATGAAATTATTGAAGGAATAGTTCACCCAAAAATGAAAAGTCTGTCATCATTTATTCTTGTTCAAGTTGTTCCAAACCTGTTTGAGTTTCTTTCTGCTGAACACATAAGAAAATTTTTTGAAGCGTGTTGATAACCATACAGTTGATGGTCCCCAGTGACTTCAGTAGTATGGGAAAAAAATACTATGGAAGTCAATGGGGACCGTCCGCTGTTTGGTTACCCATTTCTTCAAAATATATTCTTTTTTGTTCAACAGAAGAAAGAAACTCATATAGGTTTGGAACAACTTGAACGAGAGTAAACAACAAGAACAGAATTTTCATTTTTGTGCAAACTATTCCTTAAGTATCTATTAAGTACATCAGAGTTCTTCAATTCACACTGACTGTGTTTCTTTTGTGTTTTAATGTGCAGACAGTGGTTAAGGTGAAAGAGATGCTACTGGCAGGGCCTGACAGCACTCAGGTGGAGTCTGAGATTCAAATGTACCTGCTAGCATTGAAGAATGCTCTCCTGCCGGAGGGTGTTCCTGTTCTAGCCAAATATGCTGAATCAGAGGTGGGAGCTTATAGCACCATTGCCATCACAGCGCTGCAGAGATATGACCCTCAGCTGATCACACCAGAGGTAATTTCTCACTACCCCATCACCTACAGGGGCAGAAGAAAATAGTCTTCAACCACATTTAACATAGGTGTATTTCGACAGGTAAAAAAGACGCTGAACCGCATATACCATCAGAACCGGCGTATCTATGAGAAAAACGTTCGTGCCGCAGCAGCTGATGTGATTATGAGCAGTGGTCCATCCTATATGGAAGTGAAGAACCTTTTGCTCTCCATCGGACACCTGCCACATGAGATGAATAAATACATGCTGTCTAAAATCCAGGACATACTGCGCTTCGAGATGCCAGCCTGGTGGGTCTCACATTTACTAATCTCATTCTCTGGACTTTTAATCAACAAATATTTTGTTCTTTATGATTATCTTATGGCACTTGTGTGATAAAAGTCAAATGTTTGGTTTACAGTAAATTGGTGCAACAAGTGATGAAGGATATGGTTTCCCACAACTATGACAGATTTTCAAAGACTGGGTCATCTTCTGCTTTTTCAGGCTTCATGGCACGTAAGTGAGCTCATGTCCACTCCTGACATTTAACCTTAATCCTACAGCATTATTTTTTTATTATTAATGTTGCCTAATACAAAGAATTTTTTTCGAATGAATTCTCTTATGTTCACCAAGGCAGCATTTATTTGCAAACCTTCAGTGATTTCCTTCAGTGAAAGAACAGCATTAATTTAAAAGAGGAATATTTTATAATGTTACAAATGTCTTCACTGTCACTTTTGCTGAATAATAATTTAAAAAACTACTTTTGAAAAGTTCTGTATACCCAGGGGCGCAGAAACGCCGGGAAGGTTAGGATGATTCTAAGGGCCTGACGAGGGAGAGGGGGCCCGGAACGTGTTTTTTACCATAACAGGGGGAAAACGATTTTAAGGGCCCGATGTGGGAGAGGGAGCCCGTAACACGATTTTTACCATAACGGGGAAGATGATTTTAAGGGCCCGGAGCATGATTTTTGCCATAACGGGGAAAGACGATTTTAAGGGCACGACAAGGGAAAGGGGGCCCGGAAAGTGATTTTTACCATAAAAATGAGGGGTTAGGACGATTCCAAGGGCCCCACGAGGGAGAGGGGGCCAGGAATGTGATTTTTACCATAACAGGGGAAGACGATTTTAAGGGCCCCACAAGAGAGAGGGGGCCCAGAATGTGATTTTTATCATAAAGGGGGGAAGATGATTTTAAGGGCCTGACAAGGGAGAGGGGGCCCGGAATGTGATTTTTACCATAAAAATGAGGGGTAAGGACGATTCTAAGGGCCCCACGAGGGAGAGGGGGCCAGGAACGTGATTTTTACCATAACGGGGGAAGACGATTTTAAGGGCCCGACAAGGGAGAGGGGGCCCAGAATGTGATTTTTACCATAATGGGGGGAAGACGATTTGAAGGGCCCGACAAGGAAGAGGGGGCCCGGAATGTGATTTTTACCATAAATATGAGGGGTTAGGACGATTCCAAAGGCCCCACGAGGGAGAGGGGGCCCGGAACGTGATTTTTACCATAACGGGGGAAGGTTAGGATGATTCTAAGGGCCCGATAAGGGAGAGGGGGCCTGGAACGTGATATTTACTGTAACGGGGGAAAGACGATTCTAAGGGCCCAATGAGGGGGCCTAAAATGCAATTTTTACCATAATGGGGGGGGGGGGGGGCCGATTCTAAGAGCCCGACAAGGGAGAGGGAACCCAGAACGCGATTGTTACCGTAACAGGTGGGAAGATGATTCTAAGGGTCCAACGAGGAAGAGGGGACACAGAATGCGATTTTTACCATAACACGGGGGAATGTTATGACAATTCAAACGTTCATGTTTTACTGGCAACCACATTTTTTGTAGAAGGCTAAAGTGTGTCTTGTAGCAGTGTCTGAATTTTCTATCTTTAAACAGGAACTGCTGAAGTCACTTGCACCTACAATTTGGACATCCTGTACTCTGGCTCTGGCGTTTTGAGAAGAAGCAACATGAACATTTATGGTCAGAGTGACAATGCCCTCCTTCATGGCCTTCAGGTACGTCATCATTACTACAACACAGTCTTGTACAGCGTATCTCATAAACATGCATTGTGTGTTCTGACATTCATATGTGTCTGTCATGCTGCATTTCAGGTGACGATTGAAGCACAGGGTCTAGAGTCTCTAATTGCAGCCACGCCAGATGAAGGAGAAGAAGAACTGGAGTCTTTCGCTGGAATGTCTGCTCTGCTGTTTGATGTGCAACTTCGTCCAGTGACCTTCTTCAAGGGTTACAGTGACCTGATGGCCAAGATGTTCTCCATGTCTGGAGATCCAGTCAATGTGGTGAAGGGCCTTATTCTGCTGACAGACCACTCACAGGTATGACATTCACCTTAATATACTCTTATATTGCAAAAAAGTTACAGCGGGAGTCCATGTCTCTCTCGCCTCCCCTGAGCCCATTGAGTTTTAACAGACACCCTAAAGCATGTGGTGGGTTTGGTGGGGGGTGATTGAGGATGAATAGGGGAAAGTCATGTGAGAGGAGGCAATGCCTCCATTGCGATATGATTGGATATGACTGGTTATATTCGGCTGTGATTGGTTCATGCTATAAATCCCGCCTCTTGTGTTTGTGTCGGTTTCGTATTTGCAAATCAGTCTGAATGAACAATATAATAGCGTTTATAGGAAGACTAATTGAAAAAGTAAGTAAGTATTTTTTGTCAAAATAAGACTTAAAATGGCATGGGACACATGGAAGTTTTTAGTCAGTAACCAGCTTGGTAAAATTTATAGTACACTACCAGATGAAGGTTTTTGAACAGTAAGCTTTTCAAAGTTTTTTAAAGAAGTCTGTTCTGCTCACCAAGCCTGCATTTATTTGATCCAAAATTCAGCAAAAGCAGTCATATTGTGAAATATTTCCACTATTTAAAATAACTGCTTTCTATTTGAATATATTTTAAGATGTAATTTATTCCTGTGATCAAAGCTAAATTTTCAGCATCATTACTCCAGTCTTCAGGCACATGATCCTTCAGAAATCATTTCTAATATGCTGATTTGCTGTTCAAGAAACACTTTTTATTGTTATTATTATCAGTATTTAAAACAGTTGAGTACTTTGAGTATTTTTTTCAGGATTCCTTGATGAATGGTAATATCAGCATTTATCTGAAATAAGAAGCTTTTGTAACATTGTACATTATACCATTCAAAAGCTTGGAGTCAGTATATATATAATTTTTTTTTTTTTTTGGGAAAGAAATTACAAAAAGTTATAAAGCATGTTTTAAATTGCTCAAAAGTGATGATACAGCATTCCAAAAGATTTCTGTTTCAGATAAATTCTGTTCTTCTGAACTTTCTCTTCATCAAAGAAACCTGAAAAAATTCTACTAAGCTGTTTTCTACATAATAATAATAATAAATGTTTTTTTGAGCAGCAAATCAAAATATTAGAATGATTTCCAAAAGATCATGTGACTGGAGTAATGATGCTAAAAATTCAGCTTTGAAATCAAAGTAATAAATTACTTTTTTAAATATATTCAAATAGAAAGCAGTAATTTTAAATAGTAAAAATATTTCAAAATGTTAGTTTTTGCTGTACTTTGGATAAAAAAAATGCAGGCTTGGTGAGCAGACGAGACTTATTTAAGACATTAAATATCTTACTGCGCAAAAACCTTTGACTTTTGGTAGTGTAAATCTCGGTGTCTGTGACAAATATTTAGTACTTTGATGACTGATGACCTGAAAAATGTAAAAATAGTTAAAAGTTAACTATTAAAAAGAACAGCTGAACATAAGTTCACAAATACATTGATTTTGTAATAAATGTAAAATGCTTAAAAACACTAACTTGCTGAGATTCATACTTTTGAACTAGTGTCATTATACTAGTTTATAATGTTAAAAGATCTTAACATTTAAAAAATGTAATATATATATATATATTTATTTATTTATGATGGATTATTTATTTATGATGGATTAAAAAAAAAATTGCTTTCTTTGAAGGTGATTCCTCTGCAGTCTGGTCTGAGAGCCAGTGCTGAGTTCCAAGGTGGTTTGGCCATCGATATCTCTGGAGGGATGGAGTTCAGCTTGTGGTACAGAGAGTCTAAGACGAGTGTCAACAACAGGTAGAGCTTTTAAATCTCCTTGTATGGAAATGATGTCTTACATTCAGATATAGATCCGAGCTGCCAATTAAAACAACTATCCATGATGTCCTAACGGAAGGCATTTCACCCTGGGTTGATCTGGATGCAAAGTTGCATTTGTTAAAATCGACCACTTAAATGGCGCATTTAGAAACCACTGCCAGATGTTTTTCTTCACTACGTTTTCCAAACGACAGTAAATACGATGCCGGTGCCTCCTATTATAACATCATTAATCCTTCAGAGTGAATCAATGCTAATCCACATCTTTAGCCACAACAGCACCTGCTTGCTTACTATTAGTTTGTGGATGCAAGCAATGGCAACTTGGCTAAAATGAGACAGGCGGGAAATGAGGGCAATGGAAAGATGCTGTGGTAGGAGTAAAAGATCAGGTGTTGGGGGTAAAATTAGGATATGATATCGATTGTGAGAAACCGAATCCTCTCTGGGAGACATTTCAGATCTTTACATTTGAAAACTTAAAGACAATTTACAACTTTGCAATGAGGGAATATCTCTTTTTAAACTTACGTTTAGCACTGTGGGTTAGCTCTTCTTTGTTTGATGATGGGTATTTCTGGGTGGCATCTGGTTTTCTACAACTGCCAGTCCTCAGGATAGGCAGTGGCAGGTGTATGGATCTGGACGGCAGGCTTTACCTTCTCTGAAAACACACACACACACACACACACACACACACACACACACACACACACACACACAAGAAGACAAACAAAGACTCATTGACAGACAGACAACCTAATACGTAAACACTTGTGTGTGTGGGCACACAGAAGCGGGGAAAACCACTAGAAAGATAGTTACGCACATAGTCAGACACAAGTGGGATATGTTTAGAAACGAAATAAACCACAGCTCTCTCGGGCGCACAAGATTAGCATGCCTCTACTCAGCCCACTCATCACGAGCAGCCATGTTGAATAGATCATTTAAGGTGGAGGTTGAAAGCATGGAGCCAGACAGTCTCATGTGATATGTGAGCCCAGACACCAAAACTGACTCAGCAGAGACTCTGAGAAAGAGACTATGGCAATAATTATCTATCTTAAGTTGTTCTCTGGAGCATGTGTTGTAGGAAGAATAAGCGTAAACATCTTGGAAAAAAAACAAAAAAAACAAAAACCTAAAAATAAAGTTGGGCTAGAGTTCAGAATCAAGTTATCATGTCATGAGCGCATCCAAAGAAAAAAAAACTCTACTCTTGGGGTGGAATATTTCAGTTAATATTAAATATTAAAATATAATATTAAAATAAAAAAAAATTTATTTTGATATTGTATACTATTATAGTGTTTATACTAATATTCTGTATAAGCTTTTTTATATTATATATATATATATATATATATATATTATATTATATATATTATGTTTCTGTCTTCTTTTGTCTATAAAAATATATATTTTTAGCTCCCATATTTATTTCAGTGTTAGTAATTTTAGCACTTAAACTTAAATTTTTTTTCTGTTAGTTCTCAATGCAACTTTACTAATTTTGATTTAATTTGATTTTCATCTAATATTTTATTTTAAGTTAATTTCATTTAAGATAAACAATAATTTTAGTTAATAATAACACTGAATAAAATTTATTCGAGTACCGTCGAAGGATTAATCACGAATAATCGCATCCAAAATTTTTGGAAGTTTTTGCTTACAAAATATGTCTGTGTACTGTGTATATTTATTATGTATATATAAACACACACACACACATGCATAGATATATATTCAAGAAAAATGTTTATATATATTATAAAAAATGTGTAAAAATTTTCAAAATATATACTGTATGTGGGTGTATTTATATATACATTATAAATATTCATAGCACACACACACACACACACACACACACATATATATATTTAAGTAAACAAAAACTTTTATTTTGGATGCGATTAATCACAATTAATCATTTGACAGCACTAATTTGTTCTTAATCTAAGCAGCTCAAAATGTTGTTTAAAATTGTTCATTATTTATTTCAGTTTTACATATTTTATTTCAGTTAGTTACCAAGTTTTCTAAGTTATTTATTTATTTATTGAGAGTGAATGGGACTGAAAAATTTTTTTTTAAACATTTGAAAAATTGTACTCATCTATTCTCCTTGGCTTTAATCTAATCAGTGTTATTTTGATATTGTATACTATTATAGTGTTTATTAATATTTTGTATTAGCTTTTATTTTTATATTTTCATTTATTTAGCTCCTATATTTATTTCAGTTTTAGTAATTTTAGAACTTAAAAAAAAAATTCTGTTGCCAATGCAACATTTCTCATTTTCATTTAAGCTTTTTAAGTTTGTTTTTCCATCTAATATTTTATTTTAGGTTTATTTCAATTAGGGAAAACAATAGTTTTAGTTAATAACACTGAATCTAATTTATTCTTAATCTAAGCAACCCAAAAATATTATTTAATATCTATCTATTTATCTATCGAGTGTGAATAAGATTGAAACAGAAAAGCACATTTGAAAAAAATTACTCATCTCATCTACTCTGCTTGTGGGTTGAACTTTTAAAAACTAAAATAAATGAAAAAGTTTTTAGTGTACTTTCTAAGCTCATCTTTGACATTGTTTGCAGGGGAGCGTTGGTCGTCATCGGTAACATGACAGTGGACACCGACTTTGTCAGCGCTGGAGTGGAAGTAGGTTTTGAGACAGAGGCCACCCTGGACTTCATCACCACTGTGAAGTTCTCGGAGTACCCCTTCCTCGTCTGCATGCAGATGGACAAAACCACCTTCCCCTTCAAGTATCTATCAACCAATCAGATTTTAGTGCTAGACAATGGTTTAAAGCCGATATCATTTAAAAAAAAACGTGTCAGATGAGCAAAACTAACCTGTTTTTGTTTTGGTGCACTCTAGGGAGACGGTGTCCAAGCAGGAGAAACTGCCCTCAGGAAAGACATTCTCCTCAAAGAAGAGCAGAGATCAGCTGGTGCCAGGCTCAGAATTTCCTTTACACCAGGAGAACTCCAACATGTGCAAGAAAGTCTTTGAACAGGCCTGGTAGACCAGCTGGGGGATGATTTGACTAGCAAACGTTAAAGGTTTTCATGCAAACAATCACTAAACATTTTGTGCCTGTATGTGCTGAAACCTTGAGTCAGTCAGGCATGTGAAGGGTTGTACACTCTTAAAAATAAAGGTTCCAAACCATTTTGGGTTCCTTAAAGACCCTTTCAGTAAACAGTTCTTAAAAGAACCATAGTTTTTTCTTAGTGTGAAAAATATTTCAATCTAAAGAATCTTTTTCCACTATAAAGTGGAATCAAAAGGTTCCATGGATGTTAAAGAAGCTTTATTTTTAAGAGTGCACTATAATCCTTACAAGGATTATAGCCCTTACAAGTCCAGCCCCGTATTTTTCCATTTAAGAATGATTAGCACAAATTCAGTTTTGGCCACTTTTTTAAATAATACGAATTTATAAAAATGTTGTCAGGATAACCAATGGCACTCTCGTTATGTGACAGATTTATTCTACCCATAAAAACAAAAGTAAAATATTTATAAATGACAACATTATAGCATTATAACAGGACTGTGAATTTGAGGTGCTACTGTGTTATTTATTTAATCAGAGGGCTTTCTGACACACTTCATCCCTCCACAGGCAGTTCATGCTGTCTGGTTTCCATGATTACACCAGATGTTTACATTCTTGAGAATATTTATGGCAGTCTTGTACATGGGAAGATAATCAACCATGAATAAAGTTTTTGTCTTTTTTGGAATTTTTTGTCATCATTTTGGTGTACAAATCACTGTAAGTGTAACTTTTAAAATATAGAATAGATCTTAGAACCTTTAAAATATAGAATAGCCATGGCCTAATGGTTGGGGAGTCGGGCTTGTAATCAAAAGGTTGCGGGTTTGAGTCCCAAGTCCGGCAGGGATTGAAGGTGGAGGGAGTGAATAACCAGCACTCTCCCCACCCTCAATACCACGACTGAGTGTGTGTGTGTGTTTGATCACTTCTCACTACTGTGTGTGTGCACTTGGATGGGTAAAATGCAGAGCACAAATTCCGAGTATGGGTCACCGTACTTGGCCACACGTCACGTCCTTTCCTTTCCTTTTTTTATATATTAGTATGTACGGTGTGTTTATCCTTTATATAGATCATCTACTGAGGCTTTAAAATGAGAATTAATGCAGACTATTTAACTTGTTTAGCTCTTTTATCAGCATATCCAAAGTAATTTAGAATATATTTATACAGTGGAAGTCAAAAGTTTACACACACACACACACATCTTGCAGAATCTGCAGAATGTTAATTATTTTACCAAAATAAGAGGGATCATACAAAATGCATGTTATTTTTTTTTTAGTACTGACCTGAATAACATATATTTCACATATAGATATAGATGCTTACATATAGTCCACAAGAGGAAATAATAGTTAAATTTATAAAAAATAATCTTGTTCAAACATTTACATGTACTTGATTCATAATACTGCGTTGTTACCTCAATGATCCACAGCTTTTTTTTTTTTTCTTTTTGGTTTAGTGATAGTTGTTCACGAGTCCTTTGTTTGTCCTGAACAGTTAAACTGCCCGCTGTTCTTCAGAAAAATCCTTCAGGTCCCACAAATTCTTTGGTTTTTCAGCATATTTGTGTATTTGAACCCTTCCAACAATGACTGTATGATTTTGAGATCCATCTTTTTAAACTGAGGACAACTGAAGAACTCAAATGCAACTATTACAGAAGGTTAAAATCTCACTGATGCTTCAGAAGGAAACACTAAGAGCATTAAGAACCGGGGGGTGAAAACTTTTGGAATTTGAAGATCAGGGTTCATTTAACTTATTCTGTCTTCTGGGAAACATGCAAATATCCTCTGTAGCTTCTGAAGGGCAGTACTAAATAAAAAAAAATATGATATTTAGGTGAAATAAGAAAAATGCACACATATTCATTATGTTCAAAAGTCTACACCCCCGGCTCTTAATACATTGTTTTTCCTTCTGGAGCATCACTGAGCATTTGAACCTTCTGTAATCGGTTCAAAACTATTATTTTTTCTTGTGCACTATATGTAAACATCTTTTATGTGAAATATCTTATTCAGGCCAGTACTAAATAAAAAATGACATGCATTTTTGTATGATCCCTCTTCTTTTTGGTAAAATAATTAACATTTCCACCTAACTTCTCAACCTTCCATGAAGATCTTTAGGTATGCAGGTGAGTAATATAAATACATAATACATGAAAATGCCATGCTGGCATTGTCCTTTGAACCATGTTCTTTCACCTACTTTATGAGAGAGTGTTTAATCGGCCAAAATCATGTAAACTTGCAGTCATTAGATATCAATTTTAAGTTAAGTTAAAAGTCGTCACGCTAGCTTTTAGATCGCCTCAGTAATAGATATGAACTAAAAACTCCCATTCTGATTTCATCTCTTAATTAACTAACTAAATGCTGAAAAGAGTGTATAACAACGTTTTGTTTTTTGTTTTTTTAACAAAAACTTACTTCGTTTGAACACAGTAATAGTTGGAGTTCCGCTTGGTGGCGGCTGGCAACTGAAAACCAACAACTGTGCTCTCGTGGACATTCCTATCGCGCGGCGAACAGCAGCTGAGCGCGCGTGTCTGTCACTGGCGCTGCTGCCATGGCGACCGCGTAAACAAACGCCCAAACTGTCAGCTCGAGCTAATGCCTCTGGCGGGTGAAGTTTCAGGAGCTCACGGAAAACTTACCTAGCACGCTGGCATCGGGTCAAACGACCCTCTGTCAGCTGTGTAAATCAAACGGGCCCCACAACAACTATCTGCTTCTGTTGAAGATTTAAGGCCTTTTGAGGTCAATAGCGCTACACGAGGGTGTGAGAAAGGGTACAAGAGGTAGTCCATAAAATCCGTGAGGGAATAATGACCACACATATTAAAATGACAATTCGTTTTGTTTCATTATATTTACATTGCTTTCTGCACTCTTACGTGGTAGCGTGTAAAGATCAATTATATAAATAAACAATTAATTTATTTGTTACCATATAAGGCACTTTTTAAGTTACATGACAAAGCATTTTTACTGTATATAAGCCTATAAAAGCAAACTATCATCCTATCATGTAGCCTATTTGTTTAGAGTGCATAGAGTGCAAACAATCCAAATGAATGAAATAACATCCATTTAACCTCTTCAACATGCAATTCTCAACCTATGATGGAATGTTCAAAGACTAGGTGATCTTTTTAACAGCCTTTACAAAAGGCAGCTGAGTGGGCCAATAGATTCCTTTAATGTTACTTGTGTACTATTAACATCACTAGACATATAAGTGATTTTAATAGTGCACTGACGTGCATGTTCCACCAAATGTGTTTTAAATACAAGTTGAGGAGGCTTGATTTATTAAACTTATACAACTGGATGCATATTCATATAGGCCTAATAGTACCAACATTATTCAGAAAAAAAAAAAAAAAAAAAAAAAACTCTTTCAAAGTACTCAGAAAAATATTTAGCACACTAAGTGCTGTATTTATGTATAAGTACAATAATGAGTAAGTATCAAAATAAGAATTATAACTCTATTGATAGACACCTTTCCATAATTTTTGTAATTATGTTTAATTTTATGTTTGTGCTGGTTTATATTTTTAAATGATAGAAACTCACGTGATGAAACAATATGTAATGGTGGATTTTTCAATATGGATTTTTTGATTATTATATGAAATTTATTAAACTTATACAACTGGATGTTCTATTTACAATGCAGTTCAAAAGTTTGGGACCAGTATGATTTGTAATGTTTTTTTTTTTTAAAACATCTCTTATGCTTATCAAAGTTCCATTTATTTATTCCAAAATACAGAAAAAAGTATTATTATATTATTATATAGTATATTCTGAAATATTATTGCAATGTAAAATAACAGCTTTCTATTTTAATATACTTTAAAATATAATTTGTTTCTGTGATGCAAAGCTGAAATTTCAGCATCATTACCCCAGTCTTCAGTGTCACACGATTCATCAGAAATCATTCTAATATGCTGATTTATTATCAATTTTGGCAACAGTTGTGCTGCGTAATATTTTTTTGAAACCTGTGATACTTTTTTTTCAGGATTCTTTGATAAATAAAAAGTAAAGTAAAAAAAAAAAAAAAAAAAGCATTTATTCAAAATAGAAACCTTTCTAACAATACAAGTCTTTGCTATCACTTTTTATTAATTTAACACATCCCTGCTGAATAAAAGTAATAATTTCTTACAAAAAAAAGAAAGAAAAAAAATGTACTGATCCTAAACTTTGAACAGTAGTGTATATTGTCAGAATAGATTTTTATTTTAAATAAATGCTGTTCCTGAAAAAAACTATCACAGGTCCCAACAAAATATTGAGCAGCATAACTGTTTTCAACATTGATAATAAATCAGCATATTACAATGATTCCTGACGGATCATGTGACACTGAAGACCGGAGTAATGATGCTAAAAATTCAGCTTTGATCACACAAATAAATTCTATTTTAAAGTATAATAGAATTTTTTAATTTGCAACAATATTTCACAATATTACAGTTTTTTCTGTAATTTTAACCAAATAGATGCAGGCTTGACGAGCAGAAAAGACTTAAAAAACATTAAAACTCTTACTGATCCCAAACCTTTGAAAAGCAGTGTATATAGGCTAGTATTCACATTATTCTTTAATTTCAAAATACTCAGAAAAATCTAAAGCATACCAAGTTTATATATAAATAAGTACCATAATGAGTATCAAAATAAGTATTATAATGTATTGTTATTATGCTGGTTGTAGCATCTCGATTTGTGTTGTGTTGTAATTTATTAACAGAATATACATCTAAAATCTTATAATATTATAAATTATGTTTAATTTGTTTTTCTCTGGTCATATTTTGAAGTGGTAGCAGCTCTCATTTTAAAGGTTATTTTTTGATTATTATATGAAATTTTAATAGTTCACCCAAAAATGAAAATTGTGGTATTAATTACTACTATTAGTACTATTTTGTCGATGTCCTTACTACCTTTCTGCGCCTTGAATGTGGTACCATTGCTGTTTATGCAAGGTCAGAAAACTCTCGGATTTCATCAAAAATATCTTAATTTGTGTTTCGTAGATGAACGAAGGTTCTGCGGGTTTGGAACGACATGAGGGTGAGTAATTAATGACTGAATTTTTATTTTTGGGTGAACTATCCCTTTAACCAAGTGTCATCATCTTTACGGAATTAATTTGAATATCACATTTATAGTAAGCATATTTAACACTGACAAAAATAACAATGCATTCTTTCTAAAATTGGTACATAGATTGGCCTGCAGATCCATATACCTTTAATATGTGATCAATGTAACAAAAAAGACAAAAAGAAAATGAACAGGGAGGACAGATGATGGAAAAGAAGGGTAAAACAGAACAAAAGCATAAGGAGCATAATACTGTGGAGGCAAAATGAGATAGCAACATGCCTGCACTGCAAACTGAGGTAATTGGCAACATAAGTACATAATTGAGACAGTTTTCAAATGTACAAGTATTTTCAGTTCAAGCATTATTATTATTATTATACACTGACATACAGAACTCCCCAATGATCCGTCGCTATTATCATAATTCTCATTACAGTGAGAGGAAACAGACACACATTTACTCTGTCTCTCTCACATACACAACACACAAAATCTTTCTCTATCTCTGTTTCTCTCTCGTTCACACAAGCCATGCTTCACTCAGTCAGAACTTGCTACTACCTACTACAGGTAGGTAAAAAGGAGTCCATAAAAATGTAAAAATACAAACACTTTATACAAAAATGATAACTTGAAAACTTTCGCTTAATTATGCAGTGCTGGATGAACAAAAATAGTTGCCTCAAAAAGTCTACAAACTACATAAACAGCAAATGTTACACAAGTTTGTAAAACTGCTTTAAAATGTTTCCTCTTTAGCTTTTGAACATTGCAAAAGTCACAGATCGCGAGGCAACACCGGGTAGGAATTGATGAAGACAGATGTGGGAAACTGTGAAACATGTCTGAGGAATTTTTTTTTTTTGATGAAGTGGGAGGAGGACACACTCCGACAGACAGACACAGACCATCCTGAGAAGGAAAAGGAAAGAACAGACGAATCAAAGGAACGATAAATATCAAGGATTAATTATATAAATCTAATAGAGAGGCTTAAGTTAGACATATTTGGGTGTTTATAACCGTGCACATTTTGACCCTATGGACTTTTAGAGAAAAAAAATTAGTAGTAAATTTAATTTGTCTACTAATAATGTTCTAATGTTCAAACATTTAGAACTGTATAATTTTTTATACGTTCTTTTTTTTTTTTTTTGAACCGTTATAAATGTCAATAATAATGCTCCACGGTCTTTCCTAATTTTTTAGCATTTTTTGTATCTCCGAAAATTAAATAATATTTTGACTTTTCTTTGCATAATATGACAAGGCAAAATAGAAATTACACAATTTAAAAAAAATCTTTTTACCTTGATTTTTCTATTTAAAAAAAATAAAATAAAAAAACTATTTAAAATTGTTAGTTGTGATGGAAGTTAGTGAAGTAAAGTAGTAATTTGTGCAGAAAATTACATGCTCTTTTTTACACAATGACTACTGAGTTTATGCTTATTTCACCCTTCATTTTGATTATTAATGTTTTAAAAAAATAATTCATATTTTTACGACAGGTTTTCATATTCAAAAATCTGTGTACAGTTTGGAAGAAAGAAAGACAGAAAAAAAGAAACAAAAACAAAAGTAATTTGAAGCAACAAAAAAAAAACATTTTTAATCAAAAAATGTTTTTACTGTTAAACCCCTGACATGCAAGCTCATAATTAAAGAAACACCCACACGTCAGACACTTGCTATTGAATTGCTATCATCACATTTTAAATATACTACTGTACATCATGCAGCATAGCATAAATGGAATGGCATGAAACACAAGATTAGAGTAAGTCTGAATGACAATGCTTGGTGTCTTTCTACCGCAAACATTAAATATGCAGACCATATTTCTTTCATCGCTGCAGGCAGTATTGCAGCAGACTGCAGAATCTCTAAAGTTCACATACGAAGGTCCCTCTCACTCCGTCTCTCTCTCTATAAAAAGGTTTGACCCTGCTGCAGCTTGTTGGTCCTCTGATCGGCCCCAGCAGCTGTCATCCTACTGCCTCAGCACAACAAATACTTTACTCGCCTACTGACCTTTCCACACATGTACACACGCTCCAGCTCACACTCACACATGCATGCTGTCAAGTGCCAGCAATAGTTGCCAGTGTTTGGTATTTCTATGATTTTGTCGATGTGCATCATGAGAAAAACATGATCTTTGTGACATTCACTTTTTGTGTGTATGTGACTTGTGCGTACGTGACTATTAATCAAGCTCATGTAAAAGTCATGCAATCTGAGCATTGGTTCCTCTGAAGATTTCGGTGTCATCTTACCTAAACATCTTAGAAAGTGTTTTACTTGCCACCCTGGCCTTTATTTTGTTACTCACACTATTCTTCGCTTTGATTCAAGCCGAAAAATGTAATCAAATGTGTTACTGGTGATGAAGCAACATCAGTACATCACACAGATATTGTAAAGCATTTAAAACATGAAAACCTGAACGCATGAAACAAAGTCTCAACTTTTAATTAATATTCAAGCCCAAGCACATACATGAGTATTATAGACCGCAAAATTCATAACTTCATTCATTCATTCACTGTTTCACAAAATATTGCTCCACCAAAACCCACATAAACAAACATACAGACACAAAAGCACATTTATTTAAATACATTTATTTTATGCTAAGTATACGACAAATACATTTACATATTTATGTACTTAAAATACCCTGGAAATGTACTTTTAGTATACTAAACTGGTATACTTAAAGTCTGCTAAATTGGAACAACTAGGTTAATTTTGTACTTAATGCACTTTAATTGTGGAGAAGTAGAGCTGAAGTCCAACTAAATATATACTTAAGTATATTTGATTGTGCTAAAGTGGAACTATTGCAAGTATACTTTAGATGCACTTCAGATATCTTGCATTTAAAGACTGACATTATTCAAAGATCATACAATATCAATAGTAACATTAAAACACATTTTAGGCTTAATATTAAGAAATGTGCATTGTGCACAAGTAGTACTCCAAATGAAGCTTGGTTATATTTTTATATCAGTAAGTCTTGAGCGATATGTCAGTATATATGTTAATAGATTTGAACTATACTTAGTATGAAATAAATGTATTTTAAATATATTTTAATTTAATTTAATATACTTTTTTATTAGGGTGTTTTATAGCATATGCTAAATATTGTTAAAAATTCTTATTATTAAGTGTAAGGAGTGAAACAAGTGCAAATCTGTTTTATTCAACAACAAACAAGAATACCATACTCGAAAATGTATGAATTAACCCTAGTAAAAAGTAATATATTTAAAATACATTTATTTCATACTAAATATAGTTCAAATCTATTAACATATTTAATATTACATTTTATTTGGAGTACTACTTGTGCACAATGCACATTTTTTAATATTTAGCCTAAAATGTGTTTTAATCTCCTTATTGATGAGGATTGTATGATCTTTGAATAATATCGTCTATAAATGCAAGATATTTAAATGTATACTTGCAATAGTTCCACTTTAGCACAATCAAATATACTTAAGCGCTACTTCTACACAATAATAAGTACAAAAAATTAGTTTTTCCAATTTAGCAGACTTTAGGTATACCAGTTTAGTATACCAAAAGTACAATTGCAAAGTATTTTTATTAAGTACATAAATAAATGTATTTGCAGTATACTTAAAATGAAATGTATTTAAAATACATTTTAGTATATTTACCCTAGTGTAAAATAAATATACTAAAATATATTTAAAATACATTCATTTCATGCTAAATACATTTACATATTATGTACAATGTGCATAAAAATACCCTGCAATTACACTTTTAGTGTACTAGACTGGTGTATTTAAAGTCTGCTAAATTGTAACAGCTAATTTTGTACTTAATGCACTTTAATTGTGCAGAAGTAGTGCTGAAGTCCAACTAAAGATATACTTAAATATATCTGATTAGACTAAAGTGGAACTATTGCAGTTAATATTTTGCATTTAAAGACCAATATTATTTCAAGATCATACAATCCTCATCAATAGTGACATTAAAACATATTATAGGCTTAATTTTAAGAAATGTGCATTGTGCACAAGTAGTACTCCAAATAAAGTTATTACAAATTAAAAATTTTCTGTCAGTAAGTCTCGAGCCATATGCCAGTAAATACAGTATGTTAATAGACTTGAACTATACTTAGTATAAAATAAATGCATTTTAAATCTATTACTTTTTTACTAGGGAAGTGCAAATAAATATCAAACTGCATCAATAGCAACTCTAAACAAATGATGTTTAGCCTCTTTTTTAGAATGACTAACACTAAAAAAAAGATATAGGATAAATTATTTTTTACACTTTAGGTACTAAAATGTACTTTTAAAGTAATGTACCATATAGGGGTAAATAAGCTACAAAGATGTACTTTTTAGCTTTTGCACCAACCCAGTGACAGCTTTGTACCATTTTTATTCTGGGAGTGAATGTATGAAGTCAATTCCCATGGTGTAGTTCAATCACATTAACTAGATACTTTTTGTCTCAAGCATTTTTTCCACTGCACACACACATCCATGCATTGGCCACTTACCTTCCGTTACCGATGCTCCACCACAAAGCTCATGGTTGTGCCGTCAAAGGAGGGAGGAGCAACAATACGTGCACCTTGCTGGGACGTAATGCTGATGACCGGTTTGGTGGTGCTACTGGGAACTGCGGTGCCCTGCGGAATCAGATACATACTGCCCGTCTCGACCGTGTCCTCGCCCTCCGAGCAGGTGGATGAGTGGGACTGGGGGACCGGGTGTGGATGGGGTGGCATCAGGGTCGAGGGGTAGACCAAATAGGTGGGGGGATAAGCTGCCGCAGGACCGAGGGCGACCGGCGAGACGGACACAGGCACTGGGGTGAGTGATAACGGAATGTCCAAGTACTGACCAGTCTCAGGATGGTAAAAGCGCTGGGCGGCTGGCTGCATGGGCACAGGGGTGTCCACTAAGTAGTACTGGCCAGTGGCGGGGTCCAACAGGAGCTTGCGCTGGATGTGAGGCGGTGGGACGTCCGCCGGGGGTGTGAGGCAGAGCAGCTGTGGTTGAGGGGCAGGTACAGCTGGCAGGGGCATGGCGTGATGATATATCGTGGCTGTTTGACTATCAGGAGACCAAGACTCCATTACAATAGGTGAGCGTTGCAAGGGCTGATGGGAAGGCTTTGGGTGCGAGGGTGAGGGTTTCGAATCAGAAGCGTGAGCTTTAACGGGGATTGTTAGGTAATTGTCTGAATCTGTCTGCTGGTGCTCTTTCTGGTGCTTTTCCTCACTTTTTGATTTAGAAGGACAGATTTTCAGTGACACAGGAGCTTTGTGAGATTGAAGGGTGGAAAGCATTTGCTGAGCGCCATCATTTGTTGGAGTTGTACGTGTAGGTGCTTTGAGGTTACTGCCCTGACTAAAAACGCACTTGTCGTTGAAAGAATCTGCCCTTTGGGTTTCTAACCTAGCCGTGTCTTCCTGACCTGTTGGCATACACATTTTATCCTCGTCAACACCAGAGGTTGTGGTCGACTTTTCAGCGTACAGCTGCGAGCTAGTGTCCGCTTTCCCATATTCGTTCTCAAAGTCCGTTTTGGTCGTGACTCCTTGCTCCTCTCGCGTGATGAGCGACAGCACGTGGCTGTCCGTGATTGGTCGCGGGGCTTGTGTTTTGCGCTTCCATTCGTTCCTATCGAACACGTACAGTTGCTCCATAGTTTTCACAGCTGCCTTTAACTTTTCAAGAGCTATTTGATTTGAGACCTTCGACTCGGGTTTCTTCTCGCAGCCTTCTGTTGATTTTTCTGGTTTTCGTTTTGCCGCTTTAGCATCGATTTTTAAGCTAAACTCTGGTTGTTCAGTCACGGGTTGCTTAGTGCATGGCACTCTGGGTGCAGCGCGAATGGTTTCACTTTTAGTAGGCCCTTCTGAGAGGTTTGGCGATAATCTCGCCGTTTCACCCACAGGCTCGGCGGGTTTTACAGCATTGTTTGTGTTCACAGACTGGCATTTTATGACCATTGGTGTAGGAAATGGTTTCTTGTCGGGTCCCCGATTAACAGGTTTGCTCTCCTCTCGTAATGCTGCGGATGCCTTTCCGGAAGCATTTTCTAGCGCTACAAACCGATAAGAGCTTTTTACCAATTTGCGCACGTCTCTAACCTGATGAATAGGTGTCTGGAACTTACACTTACTATCTCTAATATCTCTCACCATAAAATGCGGCACTTTATCTGGTATGGTCAACGAATGGCTTTTAGATTCGCTCGCCGCCTTTTTAGCATTGGTGCCATGATGGATGTTAGGTGTTAACAGATTGGTAATATTGAACTGATTGCTTTTGTTTTCTTTAATGCTTCGCAGGTGTATTTTGATTTCAGGGGCTTTTTGACACTGTGAGGTTTGGTCTGTGTCCGCAGGGCTATGGAGCTGGCCAGAGCTCAGTTTTCCACACCCTCCCCCATCTGACTCTGCAAGATCTCCAGTCACTTTCAGATTATGTAATGAAAGCCCGGCAGCTTCCTTTTCCTTAGGCATAAGCTGCGAGCTAGGGACATACAAGTGAGACAACTTAATCATCTTACTACTCTCGCCCTCAACACTTTCACTGCTTTCCATCACAGGTCTAATTGAGGTGTCTGGTAGTGGCGACTCCTCCTCCGGTGCGCACTGGGATTCTCCATCACCTTGCACTTCCTGCTCTCCATCTTTCCAAGTTTTGAAAGCACTCTTTTGAAAGGGAAGCTTTAGTGGTTCGCTTGGGTCTGATTTAGTCATTTCTGGGTCACAGGGTGACTCGGGTATTTCAGCAGCAGACGGATTCTCTTGCGGCTGGTCTGTTGCATCAACTAGTTCCTCTTGAGAGTGTCCTGAGGCACTGTCTGAAATCTGTCTTTGTAAGCTTTTCACACTCTCTTTGCACACTGATGGAACAGGATACGTATCGGTTATTTCACCTCTCTCCATTTTACGCTCTTGCTCAAACTGCATTTTCTTGGAAATTACGTTTTTCAAAAGACTAGAGGCGAAAATGGCTTTCTTGTGGGCATCTTCAGAAGCTTCACCGAACGGACTTTCCGCTTCACACCCCGCTTTAACTGGCGTGGTGCCCGTAACATCAGCTGTGGAACGTGACATTACGGCATTCAGAGCGCGTTTTGCGCGCCTTTCCCGCGCAGGTATCCCTGCGCCAACGTTACAGTTGAAGTTCAAGGTTTCAGTGAGTGTGATGGTTTCACCCGGTTTGCTTCGTAACTCAATTTTCTTCGACGCCTGCTGCGAGTTCAAGTTATTTTTCAGCGACACAATTTTAGTTTGAGGACTAGGTGTGTTGGTTTGAACCACTTCGTTTATGTTTGTACACTCGTTGCTTTTATTTCCCTCCATAATAGGGGTAGAGTTCTTGTGCGCCTCACGTGTCAAATTCCCGTAATTTAAGTCGACGAAAGCGGACCATTTGTTAATACTCAACCCGTGTTCTGACACCGAGGATTCACTCGAGCTGCTCAAATTTATGGCATCAAAGTAAGGACAAGCCAAGCTCCGGAAGGAACGCGCGGTGAGATTACGCACCTCTTTATCCGCATCATCCAGTTCGCTGACGGAACTGGACGCGCCACTGGAATATTCGTTGATGTCTTTTCCCCTCAGTTTGCTCGCAAGGTGCTGGCGACCGGGAGGTGGGATAAAGTAGCGGTCAAACAGGGTTTCGCTTTTGGAGTCGGAGCTTTTAAATGAATAATGACTCCGCTCAGCTGCACGTCTGGTGTGAAAGCGGACATTCCTCTGTCCCAAAACACCGGCAGGTTCGTTGACCGCCCGTGAGGACGTTTTGATTGACAGGTGAATATGTCCGGACGAATTTCCAAGCTGCCCGGCGCCCTCATCTGAGCTGGCACATTTATCAGATTCGCAAAGTTCACTTTCGGTGCTGACCAGAGCACCTGTGGCGGAAAGCTTCGCCGCGCGTAAAGTGGTAGGAACTTTATTGCTCTTGGACTTGCTTTGGATTCTTCCGAGAGTCGTCTCGTCGCTGTCAAACGATGCGTAGTCAACAAACGAATATACCAGATTCTCATCCTCGAAATCCCAGCACGATCCCCGACCAAACTCGTAATCCACATCGTGATCTAACTCCGTCAGCTGAATCTCGTGGGTCGTAATATAGTGCGACTCTACGTCCGCCACGCTTGTGTTGTCCTTTGATTCGCAGCGACTGTTCAAGTACATGTCGGTGTATTGTAACTCCTCTGTTTCATACGACGCAGATTTTAGATTTTCGTTTTTCACGTCCGTTCCCGCGTCCACATAATCATCTATTAGCGGAGCGCGCTTTTCATAAAGTCCCTCAGAATGGCACGATGAAGTTTTCTCCGGTTTTCCAGTCTCCTCACGCTCCCCGGGACTCTTATTCCCGGAGATGGATGTGTCGCCTTTACATTTGAATATTGCCAGTTGGTTCCCTTCGCCTGTGAAAGTGACTTTTACTGTCTTAGTGCTGTCAGACTTCATGTCCGATGGGTTGCCCAGGTCTACATAGTTTGTTTCTCGGTGATCGTCACTTTCGCAGTGCTCTTTCAGTGGCTTTTTTAACGGTCCGGTGTCCTCTCTGCTCGCCGTTTGAAGCGTCTCCATCTGGTCTTAACGGCGTCCCGCACGGAGATCAGTGGTGTTGCCTCTGACACCGGACCGCAGTACGGTTTGTGTGAGTGAGTGAACTGGTCCTGTGCGAGAGGGGCAAGTGACAAGTGAGCGAGGGGAGACACTGCGACAACGATGGAGGGAGGGGAGAAAGAGAGAGACAGAAAGAGAGAGAGAGAGAGAGGTATACCGAGTGTCACTGCACAGGTATGATCCCCTTACCGCTAATCATAGGTCTAGTAATGATAATGACGTAATGCTATAAATGATTATTACATGGCTGACATTAACTTGACACTTTTTTTAGGTTGTCCTCTAGGCAAGGAGCAGTTAAGGACGTAAAACTAATACACGTAATTATATTTCAAGATGTCTGGTAATATTTCAACGTTTAAGGTAAGCTATGTCATGTTAAGGGGTACATTTAGTCAGTGAATGCGTGAGCAATTTATATTTATTAAAAATATGATTTTTTTAAATGAAAATGCCATGTCCCATGTTTTGCTCACAGAATTTCATTTTTTAAATATCCATAAACCAGCCATGAGAAGGAATAATTTCATTTAAATATTTACTTAAATATTATATAGGCTATACACTACCAGAAAAGTTTTTGAACAGTAAGTTTTTTAAAGAATTCACTTCTGCTTACCAAGCCTGCATTTATTTGATTAAAAATGCAACAAAAGCCGTAATATTGTGAAATATTTTTACTATTTAAAATAATTGCTTTCTATTTGAATATATTTTACAATTTTATTCCTGTGATCAAAGTTACATTTTCAGCATCATTACTCCAGTCTTCAGTGTCACATGATCCTTTTTTTTTTTTAAATAAATTATAGAAATTAATACTTTTATTTAGCAAGGATGCTTTAAATTGATCAAAAGTGATGTTTATAATGTTACAAAAAAATTCTATTTTAGATCAATGCTGTTCTTCAGAACTGTCTGTTCATCAAAGAAAATTGCTGCAAATCAGAATATTAGGATGATTTCTGAAGGATCATGTGACTGGAGTAATGATGTTAAAAATTCAGCTTTAAAATCATAGGACTATATTTTAAATAAGTGTAAAATATTTTAAAACAGAAAGCAGTTATTTTAAAAAGTAAAAATATTTCAAAATGTTACTGTTTTTGCTGTACTTTGGACCAAATAAATGCAGGCTTGGTGAGCAGAAACATTTAAAATCTTGACCGGTAGTGTATTTTTTTTTTTTAAGATTCTTCAATTGACTGAAAAAGCTAAGCATTATAATGCATTACTAGAATCTTCAAAACAGTGTGGAAATGTATTAAATATTACTAGTAGTTACTGGCAGGATTTTCTTTTACACCATCCCTTTAAATTTGGTTACCACTACAAGTTTACTAGTAATTGTAAGTTTTGTAATATTAAGTCTTTCTTTCAAATTCAGGAACTATGACTATTAATTCCACCACTGGCACAATTAACCCCAAAGCTTCTGACACAGTTACTATTTTAGGAGGAATGTAAGAATGTAATAATTCAAAGCTGACCTTTAGCCTTTAAAATAAATTGGTAATTTAAATAATATTCATGTAAAAAGTTTATTTTGACATGTAAAAGACAAAAAAAAGTTTGTAGAATTAAAACAATTCTTCAACAAAATTGTGCATGTCTTAATCAAAGGCAGCTGTATATGTGTTGGTAATAAATCTTAATTCACACTACAAATATTGCAGGCACTTTCCTAGATCAAAGAGACGACACATCACACCCCATTCTCCACTACTCTAACAGGTATTATTAGATATCATGTCATAGTCCACAAAGCTTAGAGCAAAACACTATGCTCAGAAGAGCCGTTGGCCTATTGTGGGCGCGCACCTCCTAGAAGCGCATAACCGCTCGCATAACGCGAGTATAGAAACATTTGTTGTCAACTGAATGTTATCAATGTCCGCCTCTGGGCCGCGACAGCTGCATGCCCGTATTAGAGCCAGTGCCTGCTGCCAACCGTACAGAAGGCAAGTTGGCCCTGGGAAAGAGACATGAGAACCACAATCCAACAAAGAGAGAGAGAGAGAGAGAGAGAAAAGAACAACTGCAGAGGTGTGAGGGATATGACAGTCTGAAATGATGGCATCCAATAAGAAAGAAGGCTATACAGACTTTTACAATAAATCTAAGATGGTGACATACAGTCTAATAACAGCACATTCACCAATAAATCCTAATTTTCAAAATGCAACTGGAAAGTTTGACCTTGGTAATGCTTTAAAGTAACTAGTGAAAGACTGGGTTTAGTTGTCACATGGGGAAATTTCAAAAACTCTAAAGTTTTTTCAGTAAGTAAATTTCTCTGTGAAAAGTCCAGTCATTTTTTTTGTATGTTGGTTACAAACACAAAGTTAAAAACTTTTAATCACCTAGTTAATCAGTGTAACTTTTCAAGCAGGAGATTTTCTGTTCATTTTATCCTCCAAAATAAAGTTCTAATATTATATTTTTATAATAGAACATATTTCTGTCAAATTTAAGGAAGCTCATCCAAATATCATCCATAAATCCAAACTGGCATTGACTTTACTGCCTAGAGGGACACTACTGTATATACCATGAAATGTTAAATATCCTATCTTATATATTAACTAGAAAATGACCTTAAAAAATAAACCTACCCAGAAAAATGTTATGAAGTAAAAAGTGTGACAATAAGCTTCATAATAAATCATTAACAAAACTGACATTTAAATGTCAACATTTAGAAATGCTAACATTTTCTCAAACAGTAATCAATTTTTTGCTCGATTAATCACAATTAATCGCATGCAAAATAAAAGTTTGTTTTTTCATATTTATGTGATTTATATTATACATAAATATATGCTACATATTTTCTTAAATATTTACATGTACATATAAATATACACAGTACACACACATATTAATTATGTAAACACAAACTTTTATTTTGAATGCGATTAATTGCAAGTAATCGATTTGACGGCTATTTACAATTTAACTTTTTTAAAATTAGTTAATGAATTAGTTATCAAACTAACAATGAGCAACTTCAACGGTCAATGTTCAATCATAATATTGTAGTTACATTTTAAATAATTTGCATTCATAATACAGTAACTAATTTTAGTATATATAAATATACACAGTACACACACATATTAATTATGTAAACAAACTTATTTTGAATGCATTTAATTGCGATTGATTTGACAGATATTTACAGTAAGGTTTATCTTTTTTAACATTAGCTAATTAATTAGTTATCAGACTAATAATTACCAACTTCAACACTCAATATTCATTTAAAATATTGTACTGTTAAATTTTAAATCACTTGCATTCATAATACAATAACTAATGTTAGTATATATAATTATACACAGTATACACATATTATGTAAACAAACTTTTATTCTGAATAATCGATTTGACGGCTATTTACAGTAAAGTTTAACTTTTTTAAAATTAGTTAATTAATTAATTAATTAATTCTCAAACTAACAATGAACAACTTCAGCAGTCAATGTTCATTTATAAACTTTTATTTTGAATGTGATTAATCATAATTCATCGTTCTGACAGCTATTTGGAGTAAGGTTTAACTTTCTTAACATTAGTTAAAATTGTTTTTTAAATAATTTGCATTCATAATAACTAATGTTTATTTATCTAATTGAAATAGTAAACATGTATTAGTATGTGCAAAAATGAACATTAGATTAAGTGCTATAAAATATTTATTCCTATTTCATATTAACTACTGCATTAATAAAATATATATATATATATATATATATATATATATATATATATATATATATATATAACTTCATTGAAAAGTGTTACCAACTACTGAATGCACTTGAATTATTAAGCATTTTACAGTGTTTAGCAATTTTATTGATTAAGAAGGTTGTTATAAAGTGTTAAATATAACTGTAATTCCATTAAACACCAAATAAAATATAAACTTTTGCAATAATTGTGGAGTTTTATTTATTTTGTCAATTTTTTAGTAGACAATTTTATTGAAAAATGTATCAAAAATTGAAAAAAGATGGCAGGCTGCACATACCCCTCCCTGGCAGTGGTTAATCTGTCCTCCAGAGCCGTGGAGGAGCCGGTTACGAGGCTATTTAGGACACCTGCTAACAGTATGTAAAGCATTTGCATATAGAGTAAATGGGCCCGCACACATCTCATGTAATACCATCACATGTGCGAAAGGGTAAAAGATGGATCCGCTATGACAGCTGTATATATAACAGACTACATCGAGCGGTTTCAGAGTAGTCGCTTTCACACCAGGACGCAAGCTGCTTAGAAACTTGTCGGTGTCTGAATTTTTAACGACCTCCACAAAGCTGTTAAATTTAGGCAGCTATTTAAAATGCGGACGCCACGCATGCGAGCACTTCGAGATCAGTTACTCACAGAGGGCCATATAAAACAGCAGGTGGCAAATCATGAGTGCCATTAATCAAAGCACAGGCATTAGCGTGGTATGTCCTTCTCTCTTTCTCTCTCACTCTGGTGTGCTTTGCTGGTCTTTCGGCCTTACGTTGACCCCAAAGGTCAGCAGAGGTTAAAGGACATCAGCAGCAGCGCAAAGACACTAGGCAATCTATGCAGTTTAGAGCTCTTCTGTAGTTAATGTTCAAGCTCAAATTGGGCTCTACTATATATTATTAATGATATGTTTTCAACTGTAACTATCAACAAACAGCCCTCCAGATCTATTATTACAATACTTGTGCGACTGCAGGTGGACAATTTAACAGGCAGCTCGTCTCATGTCCCTGTGTGCATTAGTTGAGTCAGTGTGAATGATGATAAAAGCGTGGAGGGTTTTGAATTTCAGAACTGCTATGCTGAGACTTCACAATTAGGTCATAAGAACGCACCAGGCATGAGAACAGAAATAAAAATGCCCCACTAAAGGAGCTTGAGGAATGAATTCATTACCCTTTGTGACGTTAACACTGTCAAATAATTTTGCGTCTGTAGTATGTCCATAGCTTACATGAGTTTTGACATAGCCTGACAAAATGAATATGCAGGCCATTAAATCAATGGAAGGAAAATATACGGTTTGAGGCTGCGAACATGTGGCTTCCAAATTATTGTAACCCACAAGCTCTGCTCTCAACTGTTTTCAATATTTAGAATAATAATAAATGTTTCTTGAACAAGACTGGAGTAATGATGCTGAAAATTCAGCTTTGCCATCACAGAAATAAATTATATTTTAAAACAAAAAACAGGTTTTTTCAATAAAAAAAAAAACCCTACTTTTTTTTAACTGTATTTTTTTTTTTTTTTTATCAAATAAATGCATCCCGTGTAAAAAAAAAACTCCTGTTAGAGACTGAAAAATAAAAATAAATTACGTGATTTGTTAACATTAGTGAACTTATTAACTAACATGAACAATACATTTATTACAGTATTTATTCATCTTTCTTAATGTTAGCTAATAAAATTACAGTCGTTGATTTTTTTTGTTAGTTCACAGTGCATTAACTAATGTTAACAAACACAGCTTTGAAGATATTAATAATTCATTAGTAAATGCTGAAATTTAACATTAACTAAGAATAATAAGTCCTGTAACTAGTGCTGCAAAATCGATCATGATTAATCGCATACAAAAAAAAAAGTTTGTTTACATAAAATGTGTTTGTACTGTTTATTTATTATGTATATACAAATACACCCACATTCATGTATATATTTAGGAAATACATGTGTAACATATATATATATATATATATATATATATATATATATATATATATATTCACGTGTGTATTTATATACACATAATAACTATACACAGCACACACACATATATTATGTAAACAAACTTTTATTTTCGATGTGATTAATCATGATTAATCGATTTGGCAGCACTAATTCAAAGTGTTACAAAAAAATCTGTAAAAAAAAAAATCTTGCTGTCCAGTAGTATATAATACACAGATCACATTAACTACTGTAGCATTTTATTAAAGACAAACAAAAATTGTATTATTATAACAAATGTTTTTTTTTGGCAATACTGACTTCAGGAGTGACATTTCAGGACATAACTAGAGTTGTCCTTCATTTGAACACATTCTACAGTGGGCCAAGGGGCCAAAGACTAAAAAGCTAACAAGATATAGGCGAACACAAATAATGACAGCAATGCAAGGCATGTGTAACCCTGCCTTAGTAGACACCATGACAAAAGGAACGTTCACACGTTCACGCTCTTACTCACATACGCAAGCTTCGCCATGATAAAAGTGGGCATGTGGTTCAATCATATAGTATGTGTCCCTGAAGAATAATAAAATGCATGTTTGTGGTCATTGAGACATCAGATAATAAAAGCTGATAATGGGCAACGTAAACACCAAATGAAGAAATGTTTCTAATACATGAAACAAACCCCAAAACATTTATTACAAACAAAGAAATCTTTTTAAACAAACATTTCATAGACTAAATTCATTATTTCAAATACAGCATAAAGTATCCAAAAAAATGGTCATTAAGGAATGAGTGCATTCGTGCTTCTTGTGAATTAGGAAGCCTTTCAATAGTCACACAGACAGACTGAAACAACACCGTGAGAGAATCGCTCAGTCTACGTATGGAATTATCAATATCTCTCACCGAACAAACAGGCACTGGAATTTACGAGGTAGGAGAGTGATAAATGAGATCCTGTTACTAATTCAGCTTTGGACCAATTTGGTGCTTCTGCCTTGTCATTAAGATACTCAAGAATAATAATGTCACAGTTGTTTGGTAGTCACATCCTAAGTATTAAATAAACACTTGATTGGGATGTAATATTTTAATATTTTGTATCATCATTTGTATTCTCTTCACCATTTCATAGATTTAGAGAATGTTCAACAGTGTGCTCAACCCAAATATAACAAGGAACTCAACCTTGCATCATCTTTAATTTTGATCATGCAGCTTTCTGACAATAGTAGCTCTATAGTGCCCTCTTGTGATCAAATCTAGTGTGACATACTCTTATCCTAATCCTAACAAAAAATGAAAATTCTGTCATTAATTACTCACCCTCATGTCGTCCCAAACCTGTAAGACCTTCGTTCATCTTCAGAACACAAATTAAGATATTTCTGATGAAATCCAAGAGCTTTCTGATCCTGCATAGAGTGATATCAACTGACGTTCAAGGCCCAGAAAGGTAGTAAGGACATCAATAAAATAGTCCATGTTACATCAGTGGTCCAACCTTAATTTTATGAAGCTATGAGAATACTATTTGCGTGCAAAGAAAAAAAAAAACTTTATTTAACAATTTCCTTTCTTCCATGTCGGGCTTTTCTCGTAGCTTCATAAAATTACAGTTGAACTACTGCTGTCACATGGACTATTTTAACAATGTTCTTACTACCTTTCTGGGCCTTGAATGTGTCAGTTGCACTGCTGTCTATGCAAGGTCAGAAAACTCTCTTATTTCATCAAAAATATCTTAATTTGTGTTCCAAAGATGAACGAAGGTCTTATGTGTTTAGAACGACGTGTGGATGAGTAATTAATGACAGAATTTTCATTTTTGGGTGAACTATCCATTTAATGCTGACATTTCTAAACATCAGAAGGCATAAACACAAAATAGCATCACTATGCTGGTTAGGAGTTTCAGATACTCCGAATTGGTTCAAGTGAAAACTGATGCAAACCTGTTTTGGTACCTGGACTACGAGGTAATGGAGTGTGTCGAGGACCAGAAACAAGATCAGGATTACTCTTCGCTGATCTGGATCCGGACCCTGCTTCTTCCCTGTGTAGTAGCCACAGCAGTGAGACCTCAAAGACGTATTTACATTTTCTCAAAAGTGAGTTCGTGTCCACAGGTTTGACACACTTTCCTGTAGAGATCTTCCTCTGCGTCTAGCAGCTCCTCAGGCCCGTAAACATGCTGATGACTGCTGGTATCTTTCTTAAACATACTGCTCCTGACTGCCCGCCTCAACTCTGAAAGCCAGATGAAGATGAAAGCAATGTATAAATACACACTGGGACCGAAAGTAGTTTAATTAGCTCTAATTTGTCTAATTAGTACATTACTTTAAACAGAGATTTTTTTTCTATGATTATTATTTACTTTTCTAAACGTACAACCTTTTCAAGTGGAAAAAGATTTTAGTGTACATTAAAAATCTAGCAGTCAAAGAGTAACTGCTTCAGACTGGTCAGCTTTCATACCTTTAACCTTTTTATTAAAGCGTTTCTGCTTTTGCACCTCCCTGTTCTCCTCTCTGCTCTCCTTGGCCTCCTCCAGAGCCTCCTCACTGCCCCACACCTCCAGAGCACGCTTTACCACCTTAAAGTTAAATAAAATAATAATTATTAGTATACACGTGTGTCTGTAATACTTTTGCTTTTAAAAGAAATGAATACTTTCATTCAGAAAAGAACACATTAAATTAATAAAGAGACAGTAAAGACGTTTATAATATTACAAAATAATTATTTTTCAAACAAATGCCGTTCTTTAGAACTTTGATCTTTGTTTAAAATTTTTGGAATCTTAAACAAAAAATTAAGCACAAGAACATGACTTTTTACAACACTAATATTATTAAGAAATGTTTCTTACACACAAATTAGCATATTACAATGATTTCTGAAGGATCATGTGACACTGACTGGAGTAATGATGGAATAAATCACAGGAATAAATTATATTTTAAAATATATTCAAATAGTAAACAGTTATTTAAAATTTTAATAAAATGTCTTAATGTTTTAATATTGTTGAACCTACCTGTGTCCTTAAGTAGAGTTTCATGTCTCCCCAGCGTGGATTGTGAGGATTTTTCCTCAGAATAAATCGCAGCGGTGGCTCCCTCTTATCCAGATCACAATCCTTCAGGAGGAAATTCTGTTTGGCTTCCGTACGAGATATTAGCTTGTGCTTCACTTCGTTGTCTCTATGCAAACATATGCAATTATAAAATGAAAAACGCATACATGTTACAGTGCTTGTTTTGAGCAGATGTTGAACTGCAGGTGCACAGGAAACACAACAAAGTTCTGAAACTGAAATACTGAGATAAACACAAAGACAAATACAGTACCATCAGCTCCAGCTGGTAAATTTAGTAGGCTCAGTAATTCAATGGCATGTTTTAACCATTATAAATGGATGCCATACCTGCATTTATCACACACAGACAGATCAAAACTGTTGCTGAGATAAGAGTCCATAAATGGTTTTAGACAGTCTTCACACATTAAATAATCAGGCTCCATCACTGGGGCTGAAACACACATGAAATACTCAAATTCAGTTGAATGGAACAAATGGAAAAACATGAATGTGTTAATCGGTAATATCGTTTTTGACTACCTGGTTGCTCAACCACTCTTTTTTCCTGCTGCTCATCCTCTGTTGTCTCCTCTTCAATAAAAAACCCTGCACCCGAGTCTATCGTTTTTGCCACTTTAGCACATGTTGCTCCTGAGGGAAGACAGATTATTATACATCCTAGTACGTGATTAACTGAAATTCGTGCAAATTCATTTACGTGTTAACACACGCCCAACCTTCTGGAGCTGAAGATGGTCTACTAGCGAGTCTGGCTTGCCTGAGCATCAATGCCCGTTGTCTATTCCGTTCAATTTTGGCCAGCATGTGTGGTGTTAAGGACACACTGGAATTGCTTGAAGAGTTTGCAGCATCCGGCAGTGCATCTTGAGAATGACTGGCTTCTGGGACATCCATGATGAGTCTAGAAATGTACAACACCAGTTTGGACGCATTTAGTCGTTCATTTATGGCACAAAAATAATCAGTATGTACAAAAATCAAAATAAGCAATATTTAATTATTATCATTAAGATAAATATAAATTCATGAATGAATAAATAAATTAGATCAATCAAACATCTAATTTTATATATTATTGACCTGCTGTGTTAGTAATAATAATATTTGTATAAAGCAAAAGCGTATAACATCACCCAAGTTTGGGAATTATGTAGTGACCAAAAATCAAAACCTTTCAAGCATTTAACCAGAAATCCAATGAATGAATGAATGAATGAATGAATGAATGAATACATTCATAAAGTATTAAAAAACCCCGAATCAAATGTAAGATATTATAAATGTATAATAGTAACAATACATGCTCATAGGATAAACTAAAGTTGGTTACTACAATCCATACGATCAATATGAATCAATCACTGAATAAATATATATAATATATTAGATAGATTCCTAATCAAATATAATAAATTACACATTTACGGTGGTAATAATAACATGTTTACAGCATAAATATAGTATTACATAGCATAGTATAGTATAAATATAGCAAAAAAATATTGGTTACTATATTACTATACAAAGAGCTCGAGACCGACAAGGACTCTATATATAAGACGATGTCTTACCGGAAACTTCGTTTTCTCTTTTTATAGTTTGTCCGACGATAAATTAAATGAAAATTTTAGAAATACCAGTCCAGTGTAACAGTTCAATGTTTACGAGCATTGTCTAATGAACTACTGAATGTTGTGAACTACTTCTCGTCTTTGGATATTGTGGATCAAAAGACCAACATCGCCATCTATTGGCTCTTTTATGGAACTACTACATTTAATACAAAATTTGTAATTTATTTTATAGACACAAGCATTTTTATTTTATGACACAACAGCAATATGTTTATTTTATTTAATTTTTTGACACAACAACAGTATTTTTTGTAAAATTTTATTTCTTTGATTACACCAGCAAGAAATATTTAATTTTTTACGCAACAGCAATATTTTATTTTTTAACATTTTTTTTTATACCAGCACATTTATTATTTTACTTTATTTTTGAGACCATAACAATATTTAGTTAATTAATTTAATTTATTTTTGATACAATAACAATATTTTATTTTTATATTATGTTTATATTATGTTTTTAAATACAACATTATTCCTATTTAATTTTATTTTAGTTTAATACAACAGCAATTTTCTATCTTATTTTATAGACACAAGCATTTTTATTTTATGATACAGCAGCAATATTTTTATTTTATTTTATTTTTTGATACAACAGCATTCATAAAGATTCTAAACAAGCATGCAAAGTTTATGCTTAAATGTCTTAAAGCGCTTGAACCCTGGTAATTATATTTATGTAATTTTATTTAATATATTTATAATTAAATGATAAAATAAAATTTTTAAATTAAATTAAATTACAATAAATTAATAATTTTTTTTAATACAAAATCATTTATTTATGAAAAATCTCTGCTCCATGCGCTGGGAATTCTACATGGACATGCTTTATTACTTCTGTCGGCGGGCTGCAGAATACCATCTGAAGTTGTTCCAATGATTGCCAGGCACACCACATGAAGGCCACGTGGATGATTTCAGCACCTTGGAGGAGAACTGGCACTCTGCTGGTCCCAGGACCATGACAAAAGCTGAGAGAACTCCTCATTAAATGCTCATTATAGACACAACATATTTTTATTTTATGATACAACAGCAATGTTTTTTATTTCATTTTATTTTTGTAATTACACAAGCAAAAAATTATTTTATTTTTTGATGCAGCAGCCATATTTTTATTTTGCTTTTAATACAAAAGCAATATTTTATTTTATTTTTATTATATCTTTTGAATACAACATTATTCTTTTTTATTTTATTATAAAACAACAGCAATGGTTTTATTTTTATTTTATAGACGCAATTTTTAGTTTATGATAAAACAGCAATATTTTTTTTATTTTATTTCATTTTTTGATACAACAGCATTTTTTGAATTTTATTGTCTGTGATTGCACCAGCAAAAAGTATTTTATTTTTTTGATGCAACAACAATGTTTATTTTACTGTATATCTGATTTAAAAAAAAAAAAAAACAATATTGAATTATTCAATAATTTGTAATAATTTGTAATACAACATTACTCTTATTTTATTTTATTTTATTTTAACTGAACATCAATAATTTTATTTTTATTTTATAGACACAAGCATTTTTATTTTATGATACACCAGTATTTTTATTATATTTCATTTGATACAACAGCAAAATTTTGCAGTAAACATTATTTCTGTGACTACACCAGCAAAAAATATGTAATTGTCTGATGCAATAGCAATATTTTTATTTTTTGATACAAAAACAATATATTTTATTATTATATAAAATACTTATTTTTATTTTATTTTAATACAACAGCAGTAATTTTATTTTTATGATACAACAACATTTTTATTTTACTTTATTTTTTTATACAAAATACAATTTTATTTCTATATTTTATTTTATTTTTTGAATACAACATTATTCTGATATTAATTCAACAGCAATATTTTTATTTTATTTAATTTTTGATACAACAGCAATATTTTACATTAAAGTTTATTTTTGTGACTACACCAGCAAAAACAGCAATATTTTTATTTTACTTTATTTTTATACAATAACACAATTTAATTTAATTTTCAGCCTCAGCTTCCTGAAGACCTTGATTAGCTTGTTCAGGTGTGTTTGATTAGGATTGGAGCTAAACTCTGCCGGCCCTCGAGGATCAGTGTTTCGCACCCTTGTTCTAAATTCTACATTCTAAATTCTAATTCTAATACACACACATTCTAAACCGGATTGTGAATTAAAAAAAGAAAAATCAATATAAAAATAATAATAATAATTATATATATATAATTATATATATATATATATATATATATATATATATATATATATATATATATATATACAGTAGGTGGCGCAGATGCACCCCAGGTTAGTTTGCCAAACTCCATTCAATAGAAAAGTAGTAGAGGAAGAACTGAATTTATCAACAAGAAACTGATGCTAGCCTTTCGCCGACGTGTAGCTGATTTGATAGTACCTATTTATTATTAACTTTTTATATTAGTAATAACTACCGTATTATAACAAATCTATGTAAGCATAAAAAATTACTTTATTAGTTATTAGCCTGTGAAGTGGGATTTGATGAACTATGCCCTGCTTTCGTGTCATGTGCGTTACACTGCTGCTCTCTGTCGGGACACTAATTCATGTGATTAACGCCGATGAGTTTACTGAAGAAATAAAGCCTCCAGACTGGAGAAAGACCTTAAAATCCATCCGGAACGGACTTAACTATGTAGACAAATACCTTAACATGGCTTTGGATTTGATCGGAGGTTCAGACGGACGGTGTATTTTCAAGTGCAATGACGGTAGGTCAGCTTAAAAAAGGTTGGACATCGGTAACTGATACGTTAAATATTTTTTATGAATATTTTGATGGGATTTGGCGCTTTATAGGGTACACACCAGTTCCTCGTCCCAACTACAGATCCCCCCCGCCCAACGGATGCGGCTCTCCACTGTTTGGATTTCAGGTGAGGAGGGAAAAGCTGATATTTCTGTATTATGGTTTACTCCAATATGTATTGGGAGAAATAATTAATTTGAATATTTCTTACTCTTTTGATATTCTGTCTGCCTCTGACTTGTGATTGACTGCAGTTTGATATTGGGATCCCATCTATGACCAGATGCTGTAATGAGCATGATATATGCTATGATACTTGTGGGAGAGAGAAAAATGACTGTGATAAGCAATTCCAAGCCTGTCTGGAGTCCATCTGTAGTAATTTACAAATGACACTGGGTTTGTCCCAAAGTGTTCAAAGTAAGTTAAAACAAACTTTAATGTATTTTACTAAAACAGATTATTTTTTTTTAACTTGACAGTCTTGCTAACATTGTTAGCATTGTATTTCATGTCATTTATTTATATAAATGTCTCATATATATATATATATATATATATATATATATATATATATATATATATATATATATATATATATATATTTAAATGTCATATATTTTATTTCATATCATACTGTATTTCTTGCACATTTTGCTGATGTGAAACCTTACCCATATTTGATTTCACAGCCTGTGAATCAGCAGTGACTTTGCTCTTTGATACTGTCATGCACTTGGGATGTAAGCCTTACCTGGATAGTCAAAGATCGTCCTGCATTTGTCGCTACGAGGAGAAGGCTGATCTGTGAAGATTTAATACTTATATGTTGACGTTTTGTTTGTTATTGTCTCAGGGTACAGCAAGACGCAAAACAATTTGTTTCTTTGCTTTGTATGCGTTTATTGCAATGTCATAGTGAACTGTGAAATTATTTAATATGATTGCAAATATATATACTGATGTGCCTTTATATATATATATATATATATATATATATATATATAATATTATATATAATATATACACACAGAGACACTACTATCAGCAGTTGTGGGATTTACTATGGTAAATGTAAATAGACTAAGTCACCCAAGGTGAATACGTTATAATATAGCAAATTATGATGGGTTTGTAATATTTTGATATGGGATAAAATAAAGATTTTAAACCCAAAAGGGTTAAAAAAAATCTTTAGATTATATTGCCTTGATGAGTCAATATGTTGAGTTCATACACTACCAGTCAAAAGTTTTTGAACAGATTTAAGATTTTTAATGTTTTTTAAAGAAGTCTCTTCTGCTCACCAAGCCTGCATTTATTTGATCCAAAGTTGAGCAAAAACAGTAAATTTTTTTACTATTTAAAATAACTCTTTTCTATTTGAATATTTTTTAAAAATGTAATTTATTCCTGTCACATGATCCTTCAGTACTTTTATTTATAATGTGACAATATTTCTATTTCAGATAAATGCTGTTCTTCTGAAATTTCTATTAATCAAAAAAAAAAAAAGAAAAAATTCTACTTAGCTGTTTTCAACATAATAATAACAATAAGAAAATGTTTTTTTGACCAGCAAGTCAGAATATTAGAATGATTTCTGAAGGATCATGTGATTGGAGTAATGATGCTAAAAAAACAACTTTGAAATAACATGAATAAATTACATTTTTAAATATATTCAAATAGAAAGCAATTATTTTAAATAGTAAATATATTTCAAAATTTTACTGTGAGCAGAAGAGAATTCTTTAAAAACATCAAAAATTTTACTGTTCAAAAACTTTTGACTGGTAGTGTACGTTCAGGTGTGCAAGATAATTTAATAGAGACAAACTTCAAGAGATCTGTACTTTTAGCCTACAAACATCACCCTGACTTCGTTATTTGTATATAATTAACAAGGAATGGCAAAGAATAGTCACAGCAAAAAGAGCTTTAACAAATCCAAATTTTAATATAAAAAGCAGTGAGTAATAGAGTGAGCCATTGGACACCTTATGCCTTAACAAATGAGTTTGCATGCACAACAGTCAATGGCCTAGGAACTTTATCACAGTATATCTTAGATATGTCCAGTAACACCTAATCTCTAATACACCACACTCACCAAAAATAAAATAAAAAAAAATCTACTAGTATACTTGACATAATTTAGATTTTTATCTTTTCTTCGTCATTATTAATAAAGTCAACATGAAATTTTACTTGGAATTTTTACTTTCATATTTCTGCATGAGATGGGAAACTATGCAAGAACCTGTACATTGGGATTATTTATACCAGAATAGAATCAGAGCTGAATCTGATGGCTTTTTTTTTTTTTTTTCTCCAAGAAATCATTCAATAGAAGACTTTTTTTGGAATATTCTTCAGGAATCATTGCAGAATAAGGCCAGGAACTTGCATTAAGAAAGTAAATAGGGACCATTTTGATTCAATGTTGACTTTTAATATTTATAGAAATATATTTATATAGAAAATAAAGCCATCTAGAATTTAAAAAATCTAAATGACAGTTTCTTTTGAGAAGAAATTGCCTTAAACACTTAATAAACAGCAGAATCAGTTGTTTTTGGATATGTTGTTGCTTTCCGAACCCATGGTAAAGCCCAGAATGAAAGAAGGCAGGTTGTTTTAAAAGAACAGCAACAAACCAATCAAAGCATTACTATGCTACACCTAGTTTAGCAAAGTCTGAACAGTAGTATGAATAAGAAGTTGCAATTCCTTGTAATATGTCTGCTGATCGCATCCAATCTGAGAACTAAGGTTGTTCAATCATCTTCTTTTAGTTCCTCCAAAACCTGCACCAGAAAACACTGTAAATAGATCTGATCTCCAAAACACACATCTGATTGACTTCTAATGGCTAACTCATGGCATTATGCAGCCTAGTGCACAGAGATATTATCGGAGAGAAATGTGCTTCAAAATAAACAAAAGAATCTGACAACTATAACTAAATTTGTCGTAGTTTACCTGAGGCAGTCCGTGTTCCTGAGCTTGTTTTTGGTGCTGGAGAAGGTTGGTGGGTGTAAGATGGTCCTGCGAAGCCCATGGGTGGCTGGCGTCTAACATCAACAATAAAGTTGTTATTTTTATTTTCTTTGTGCACAAAAAGTATTCTTTTGGCTTCATAACAATACAGTTGAACAACGTTTCAGCCACGTTGCTGTCTAGGGTCAGAAAGCTCTTGGTTTTCATGAAAGATATCTTAATTTGTGTTCTGAAGATGAACAAAGGTCTTACGGGTTTGGAACGACATGAGGGTGAATAATTAATGTCAGAATTTTCATTTTTGGGTGAACTATCCCTTTAAGTGAGTTGTACATATTGTAGTAGAGAGACTATGAATGATCAATAATGACAAGTTAGGTTTATTTTGGTAAATATGGAAGCCTGTATCAGAGCACAAGAGAATATGATTACTTACTTGTCTTATGCACTATATGTTATTTTTGTAAATTTTTATTTATCTTTATGTCTTTGTGAATGTAACCAGTGTGATTTTTTGGCTTGACTACCCTTCTAGTATTTTACATATCAGGGATATTTATATTTGACATCTTCTACATTTTTTTGTTTTCACTTATTTTTGGACCTCACATCTGTTGAAGTATATGCCCTATCAGAAAACTAAATAAAGTTTATTAAAAATAAATAAATAAATAAATTAAATGGCTTACTCGCTTACCTCTGATTCCCAAACAAATATCCCAGAAGTCCACCTGTGCCCATTCCAGTCCAGAATCCACCCCCACCACGTCTACCAGTGTTTCCACCAGTGAATCCAGTGAAAGCACTCTGAGGTCTGGTGTACGAATCAGAAAAGCCATATCCAGGCCTTGAGCTGGATTGGTCTGCTGAAAGAACCCACAAAAACAGGAAATATTACACACTCTCCATCAGGTTCGGAAATTTACAAGGGTTTGTGTCAAAAATGCCACCAAAATGAACAAAAATGGCACATTAATTCAAGACATAGGGGCAAACAATGCCCTATTACAGCTGTCGCGATTAAAATGAAATGTGAAAATGAAAGAAAAGTGTCAATTCGTGGAATTAAATTTAGATTCGCTCACAATAGCTGCGTCTCATTTGGAAGGATGCATCCTCCGGAGGTCGCATTTGAAGGCTGCACACGTCATTGGGGAGGTCTCATTTAAGTAAAGTAACCGTTAGATTGCAAATCAAAAAAGAAATTATAGTATTTTACACCTCACAAGGAATAACTGTCAATTTTATTATGGTTACTTTACTTAAGACATCCATAATGACGTGTGCAGCCTTCAAATGCGACCTCCAGAGGATACACCCTCCGAAATGAGACACAGCTACTGTATCAGATTGTATGTACCCGCTGTTTTGTGCAGCGTTGAGCCTTATAACCAATCAAACGTGTGTCTGTTGAACTTAGGAATGCACTGGCCAATCAGAGGCGCTTAGGTTAGCCAGTGCTAAAAACGCGCCAATCAGAATACGCTTACTTCCAACAGCACTGAAAACGCCGGAGCTGTTGTTGAGTCCAAACACTCGCAAATTCCCTCATCATAAACAACACACTACAGGTACGATGCAAATAAAAGATTAATTTAGCTTTAGTTAACTTTAGTGATTATAAGGGGAATTTTGCGTAGCTAGACTTGGCTAACGTGATGGACCGACATTGTTTGTCTGTATCTGTGATGTGTTTGCCAGAATGTGACGTAACCCAAAACGAAACGAAACCGTTTCATATTGTTTATGTTAATATTAATCATCATTATTACAATATAAAGAGCAATAATCTACAGTAATGATTTTTGTCATAATATTGCAGCCCCATGAGCTTCTACATGTATAATTAAGATACAATTTTAAGCAGTCTATTGTTATTGACAACAGTTTAAAACATTGATTGAAGTATTTGCATGAAAGACAACATATGGTTTTTATAATAATAAAGTGAAAAAAGGTAAAAAGTTTTCCACACGAATGCCCCTGAAAAAAAATGCCTCTGGAAATCAATTCAAGCAGGCAAATATTGCCCCTTAATGGAAAAGTTAACTTCTGATCCTGCTCCCCATAAATACATATACAAATATTATGCATATTTGGTTGCACTTTCAATGTCATCACTCACCCTCATGTCTTTCAAAACCTGTATGACTTACTTTCTTCTGTAGAACACAAAAGAAGATATTTTAAAGAATGTTGGTAACCAAACAGTTTTGGTTCCCATTGACTTGCATTATATTTTTGATCATACAATGGATGTCAATGGAAAACAAAACAGTTTGGTTACCAACATTTTTGCAAATGTAATTTGTGTTTCATAGAAACAAAAAAGTCATACAGGTTTGGAACGACATGAGTGTGAGGTCTGTATTAATAATGGAAAATGAGTCAAACTGAAACTTACCACATTGCACATAGTCACACTTACTGCTTCAAAACTACATTTAGACAGACAGACAGATAGATAGATAGATAGATAGATTCATTAATTCACTGATTGATTACCTGAGTAATAATCTGGTTTGAATCCAGGTGGCGGCGGCTCCGTGCCATGGCTGTTATCCCAGGTCCCGCTGTATCCCTGGGATCCATCTCCACTGAAACCTTGGTGGCCGTGAGTGGGATTGCACAGAAACATCTTGTATACAGCGTATGCCACCAGCAAAAGGAAAGCTATTACTATAAGCCCAGCCGCCCCATCACCAGACGGGCCATTCTGGTAGGAATAATGGCTGTTAGACTGCTGATAGGGGCCTCCTCCCTGCTGCTGTTTTTGATTAGAAAAGCCTTGGAAGAAGTTTGAGGCAAAGTCTGAGAAGCCAGAAGAGCCCCAGGAGCCACGCGTGTTCTGCTGCTTCCCTTCTGCCGTGAGCTCCATCGTGTACTCCAGACCACATGAGCCTCTCAGCACATACGCGTCATTGGGACTGTTATAGCCCTCGCAGGAAACTTCCACGCGGCCGAATCTGTATGTGTTGTCCATGTCAGCCTTGCATTCCCACTATAAAAAGAGAGAGAGTAAGACCATGAATAGTTTAGCCTAGAGATTTATTGTAAGCAAGAGGTAATTTTGGAACCTTACCTGTGTGTCTATGCCATCTGACCCTCTGTTGTAACACTGGACCACCTCAGGAACAAATGCTCCGCAGCCAGCTGATCCTCCGACACACTGCAGCTGGGGAACAGGACTGGAGCGTCGTGCAGTGGTGTAGCGTCCTCTGTGGAGGGTGAGCACCTGAACATCACGCAGTAAAACAGCCTCTGTTGCAGGAAAAAAAAGTATGATTATTTCTTTAATCTATCTATCTATCTATCTATCTATCTATCTATCTATCTATCTATCTTTCTATCTATCTATCTATCCATCCATTTTTATTATATGTAATATTTATAATATTTTTCTTTCTGGTTTGTATTATTTACTGTATATTTATACTTTTATTGTCTTATATAACATATTTTTATTATAATTTTCATCACACACATACAAAATTTTGTATCCCATAAAAGCACCAATTGTCCTCTTTAAGATAAATACATTACAAAAATTTGCATACTTAATTTTTTATTTTTCCTCTTTCTCCATATTATTATTATTATTATTATTATTATTATTATTATTATTATTATGTAATGTCAAAAAACATACTTGTATTATGATATTGGCCACATCCCAAAAATTTTGCATCACATAAAAGTCCTTTTTTTAGATACATTACAAAATAATAATAATAATAATAATAATAATAATAATAATAATAAAATTAATTAAAATAAAAGTTGAATTATTTGTACAATTTTCATATTTAATTTATATTTTCCTCTTCTATCTTCTAATATCATCACACATTTATATTATCATCTTTGACACACAAATTTTGTATTACAGAATTTATAGTATAATTATTAGTATTTTAGTATATAGTATAATATTATCACATAAAAACACCAATTGTCCCTTTTAAGATAAATACATTACAAAAATTTGCATACTTAATTTTTTTTCCCCCTCTTTCTCCATATTATTATTATTATTATTATTATTATTATTATTATTATTATTATTATGTAATGTCAAAAAACATACTTGTATTATGATATTGGCCACATCCCAAAAATTTTGCATCACATAAAAGTCCTTTTTTTTAGATACATTACAAAATAATAATAATAATAATAATAATAATAATAATAATAATAAAATTAATTAAAATAAATGTTGAATTATTTGTACAATTATTAAATACATTACAAAAATTTGCATACTTAATTTTTATTTTTCCTCTTTCTCCATATTATTATTATTATGTAACATCAAGAAAAATAACAAAACACATACTTATATTATCATATTGGCCACATCCCAACAATTTAGATAAACAATTTAGATATATTACAAAAAAGTAAATATTTAATGTTTATTTTCCACTTAGTATTTTCTTCTTATTATAATATATATTATATATTAATATTAATTTTATATCAATTAAAACCCCTAACTGTTTATATTTTCCTCTTACGTCTTCTTATACAATCCTAATAAAATATCACCTATTAATATATTAATTTTTGCCACACCCCCAAACTAATTTTGTATTACATCATTTATAGTATAATTCTTAGTATATCATTATAAAGTATAATATTATCACATTAAAGCACCAACTGTCCTCTTTAAGAGAAATACATTTCAAACATTTACATAATTAATTTTTTTTATTATTATAATATATATTAATATAAATTTTTTATCAGTTAAAAGTCCTAGCTGTCCTTTTTATACATATATTACAAAAAAAAAATCATATTTCATTTATATTTTCCTTCTTCTTCCTTCTTATTTGACTTCTTCTTATACAATGCTAATAAAATATTATCACATATTTATATTATCATATTTGCCACACCCCCAAACTATTTTTGTATGACATAATCTATAGAATAATTATCAGTATAATAGTATATAATATAATATTATCACATTTTTTATGTTCATATTGGACACACCTACAGAACAATTAGCATGAAAAACGAAAAAGTAATTTAGGATCGAAATGAACAAAAGTAACTTCCTGAGTTTAAGCAGGGTAACAACATCCTCTAAAGCTGCGCATTAAAAGTGAAACGTCAATGCAAATACTGTGCGAAGTACGTCTAATATCTGACCCATTTATCTTCTTTGATATCCTTGATTTTATTATGATTGTTTATTTAGCTGTAAGGTTCACATAAAAGCTCTTTTACCATCATTCCAGCAGCTGATGTGAGGCACAATCAACAGCAAAACGTGCAGAAACAAAACTCCAGAGCTCCTCATTTCTCCCGTCTTCTTTGCCTTGAATAAGTTAGACTGAAATACCCCACTCTAAACCAGTACGTGGCTTTTACCAGTAAGTGAAAATAAAGTCTGATGTAAACAAATGTAACTGACAGCTCAGTGCAACATCATTCTTATCACACTTCCGCTTCCGTGTTTCTGAAGTTATGCAGATAAGCTCATTATCGCCATCTACTGACAGTTGCTTTGAATTACATACCTCTAATAATAAATGAGAACGTTTTTAGAAGTATTATTTACCACTTGTTAGCAATGAACCCAGCTGTTATCTTACTTTATAACTACCTTTTTAATTACTTCATTCAAGATGAATATAACCATTAGAGATGACTATGTGTATCTTTATTTAATATTACATAATATAAAATCATGTAATATCTGCTGTGACATTTTTTAGCAAAATTTCAATTAAGCATTTTATTGTCCCTACCATGTTGAAATGTCAATGTCTGAAAAATTACTGAAAAATTCTGAAAAATTACAATGTAATGAACACGTTTATGACTTTGTACATCAATAATGATTGTTTTAATGGCATTGCTTAAGTTTGTTTTTGTATTTGTAGATTTACATCAAAGACTGTATCATCATCTCAAAGTTCTCAAATTTAACTGATATTTTCCTCTTCTTCTTATGGAAAGGTTTTGAACAGTAAGATTTTTTATGTTTTTAAAATGTTTTTATTTGATCCAAAATAGAGCCAAAGCAGCACTGTTGTAAAATATTTTACTATTTAAAATAACTGCTTCCTATTTGAATATATTTTAAAATGTAATTTATTCATGTGATCAAAGCTACATTTTCAGCATCATTACTCCAGTTTTCAGTGTCACATGATCCTTCAGAAATCATTCTTATATGCTGATTTGCTGTTCAAGAAATATTATTATTATTATTATTATTATTATTATTATTATAAATATTTAAAACAGTTGGGTTTTTTTTTAGGATTCTTTAATGGAAAGATCCAAAGATCAGCATTTATCTGAAATAAATAGCTTTCGTAACATTATATACCATTATATACCATTCTAAGCTTGGAGTCAGTATATATAAGTATATATAAATTGAAATCCCCAATAAATCAACAATAAATCAATTTAAGGCATCCTTGCTAAATAAAAGTATTAATTTATATATATGAATATATAAATATATGATTTCTAAAGGATCGTGTGACTGGAATAATGCTAAAAATGCAATTTGAAATCACAGGAATAATTATATTTTTTAAATAAATATTCAAATACAAAGCCGTTATTTTAAATAGTACAAATATATCAACATTTGATTGTTTTTGCTGTGTTGTGGATCAAATAAATGCAGGCTTGGTGAGCAGAACACACTTCTTTGAAAAAAAATGTTAAAAATCTTACTGTTCAAAAACTTTTGAATGGTAGTGTATATTTATATTACATAAAATTGTATCGCATAAAAGTATTATTACTAAGATCTGGAGACAAAAGTTTTAATGAATTTCTTAAATGGTTGTTTCACATCTCAAAGTTTAGGCATTTAAGATTAAAATGACCCCCCCCCCCCCCCCCCCATAAAAACTCATAAATGCAAATACTTCAAGCAATACTGCTTTAGTATAAGTTTAGAAATAATTTTATTTTGTCCATCACTCATGTAAATACACAGAAATTATGAATGGATAGATACATATGTATTTAACTAAGAATAACGGTCAACTCCAAAGCTGTTGGGTGCTCCATACCTTCAGTACTTTCACTTCCAAATTTCCTCCCTCCATCTAAAATGATTTAAGACAGGAATGAGAGACACTGCCAGGGATGAATGATCGGTAAAGAGCTCTGCAGATGCGCTGAACAATCTCACACGTCTTCTCACATTAACGCCAGCTGGCAGCTTTGATAACTATAGAAGTTTATGACTAGACAGAAGATGGTGATGATGATGAAGATGATGATGAATACACCCTACAGTACAAGTAATTGAAGCTGATTGTGAAAAGAGAACGATAACTGGTTCTCCTCTATAAGCAGAGAATGTCTATTCATTCATTCATTGAATTTCGCCAAACAAATCACATCAAATTAAACATCAGTCTCAGAGAATAAACATATAAAATATCGCATTTACAAATTACATAATGTGGTTAATTATATTCAGTAGTACAACGAGCACTCCAAATCTTTGAGTTGGATGCTGATTATTTGCAGTTCTACATTTAAAAAAAAAATACTGGGGCTAAATTTAAGATTTACGCATTTAAATTGCATATAACATTTCCATCCGTTTAGATTACACAGTGTTAACATAAACTATTTAAGCTTACTGTAATCCATATTTGTGACCCTGGACCCAAAAACCAGTTACAGTTGAGATTTGTACATCATCTAAAAGCAGAATAAATAAGCTTTCCATTGTATGGTTTGTTAGGATAGGACAGAATCTGAGGGTGCAAAAAAAATCAAAATATTGAGAAAATTACCTTTAAATTTGTCCAAGTGATATTCATAGCAATGCATACTACTAATCCAAAATTAAGTTTTGATTCATTTACGGGAGGAAATTTACAAAATATCTTAATGAAACATGATCTTTACTTAATATTCTACTGCTTTTTGGCATTAAAAAAAATAATTTTGACCCATACAATGTATTGTTGGTTATTGCTACAAATATACCCGTGTTACTTAAGACTGGATTTGTGGTCCAGGGTCACATTTGTCAGTTAAATATTTATGAAAGAAACAGGTTAGATTTCTGCACTCAAAAAAAAAAAAAAAAAAATCATTGCATAGCTATTATTAAATATTTGCACATTTTTTTATTTTGTATAATCATTTTTAAAATGCATTGACTCAAATTCAGTTTACTCGAGGATGAACATGGTTAAAACATGGAAGCAATATTAAATTAGTTAAAAGACATTAGATTGAAAGAAATTGGACTGATCGATAAATATATAAACCTTATATATTCATTCATTTAAAAAGTTAATTGAATTTAAAAATTTATATCATTTTTAAAGTTTTAGTAATTGTGTTTTTTAAGTCTATGTAATTTTAAATTTTTATTTAAATTTTAGATTCAGGTACTTTAGTACATTAAGTTAAATGAAAATGAGAAATGTTGCAGGGCAACTAGCTGAAATAAATATGCTTTTTATATTTATTTTATTTCAGTTAACGTTTAAGTAACGAAACTGCTGTTGTTGTTTTAGTAAACTATAATAATAACCCTCATATGCATCACATTAACTATATTACTTTAACTTAATAATCCAAAAGGATGGAAATTTTTATATGCAACTCAAAAACAAATCTTAAATTCAGTCCTAAATATTTTTTTTGCTGAGAATAGACATCTGAAGACTATGTCTACAAGTCTATTCAATAAATGATATGATATACTCAGAATGAAAATGCTCAAGGACCAGCGTTCAGACAAAGCAAATATGGAGCTTTGTTTCCTCCTCCTTTTAAAGTTATTGTGCAACACAAGGCTTATGATATCATGATCTTTAAAGCACAGTACCAGGATCTTGATTTATTAATCATTTCATATTCGCACCAAAGGTCCTTTCCTGAGTCTGTAGACATTCCCCATAGACGTCCGCCTGCTCATCGGATGTGGTGTCTCCTTGCTCTTCATATTAAACAGTCCATCCTCTTCATATTAAAAATGACTAAGATCTACAGTACATCAAGTCTCTATGTACTGCTTTGAAGAGTGCATGCAGAATATTGCACTACTTTCCCATAACAAACTACTGCTTGGAAAGCCCTGCTACTCAGACTTCGGCGGATATAAAGATGCAGTGCCACAGCGCAGCTGCGGTCGAGCTCCCATGTTATCATTCGGGAGTGCCTTCGGAGCAATAAATAAGGGTCTGTTCCCAGAAAAAGAACAATCCTGGCATGGCAAAGGAATCAAATGGAGACCGGGCAGATGATGATCTTGTCCTCCAGCATTACACTGACCACCAGGAACACAAAGTAGAGCAGGAACATGAGGAAACCCAGCAGCTTGCTCATCCTCCACTTGCACACAGCGATGGAAATAATGACGAAGAGGAGCATGAGGAAGAGCAGAACGATGGCGCAGAACAGGCCGTTGCTGCTGACGGCCACTGGGGTCAGTTCGTTCAGGAGTGAAAAGAGCAGCCATGGAAAAGGCAGGCTGGGGACAGAAAATCGTAGATGTATTTAAAGGCTGTTTTACAGTACACTAGGTAGTCAGTTACATGATGATTATTGTGTTAATGATGAAGATCTCTCACCCCACAGTGATGTCAAATATGTTGGAGCCGACTGAGCTGGAGACGGCCATGTCGCCGAGACCCTTCCGGGCGACGATAACACTGGTGATGAGATCAGGAATGGAGGTACCAGCCGCTAGAATAGTCAAACCCATGATCTCCTCCGTGATTCCAATAGTCTCGCCAACCTGTGGGAGAAATTTGTCATTGGGTGTTTGCAATGTACATAAAAATTTATCACAGCTTACACTAAAAATCTGTTTGAAAATCTTACATTGATTTATGATTTTACTCTAGTAGCACTACAGGTAACTTTAGTGATTTTGCTGCTGTGGTGGGAACTGTGGTTTCCATATTATATCTTTGTAAGGTAAGGTAAGATCACATTGCTTAGGCCAAATCACATCTGTACTTTGTGGAAAATGCAATCCCAGAGAGCACTGCCACACTTCGTGAAAAAACCCATCTGAGATGTTACAGAGATGGATGATAAATCTTAAATAAATCTTAAAAAATTCTGTGTATATTTTATGCTTTTTTTATTATTAATTTAGCTTTTATTTTTTAGTAGTTTTCAATTTTCATTTTAAGTTTTACTACTTCTGTTTTCATTTTTATTAGTTTTTTTTTTTTATTTCTACTTATTTTTATTTACGTTTTTCTTTTTTTCTTTTTTGTTTATTTTTTTATTATTAATTCAACTTTAATTAATAAAATAACATTTTAAAAGTAGTTTTCGGTAACAATAACAAAACTAAAAAACTGTTTACTGAAAAATGGTACTGAAAAACACCTAAAATATATTACTGTACCAATTTATATAATGTATTATATATTACACATATCAATTTATACCAACAACACTCATACCAACCAAATTAATTTTAAATCAATTTATACCAATGAAACTTTAATTTTTAAATCAATTTATACCCACAAAACTTAAATCTGGGTTAAATCAGGTAGAAATAGACCTTTAAGGTTATAATTGCAGGGTAAAATATTAGAGAGTGTTATAAACCCCCACAATTTTTGAAATGGTAAAATGAAAAGAGTATATACACTACCAGTCAAAAGTTTTTGAACAGTAAGATTTTTAATGTTTTTTTTTTTTTTTTAAAGAAGTCTCTTCTGCTCACCAAGCCTGCATTTATTTGATCCAAAATACAGCAAAAACAGTACATTTTTAAAAATGTTTTTACTATTTAAAAATAACTGTTTTCTATTTAAATATATTTTAAAATGTAATTTATTCCTAATTTTAAAGCTGAATTTTAGCATCATTACTCCAGTCACAGAAATCATTCAATATTCTGATTTGCTGCTCAGAAACATTTATTATTATTATTATTATTATTATTATTATTATTATTATTATTATTATTATTGATGTTGTTGTTGTTGTTGAAAACAGCTGAGTAGAATTTTCTCAGGTTTCTTTGATGAATAGAAAGTTCAGAAGAACAGAAGAACATTTATCTAAAATAAAAATCTTTGTAACATTATAAATGTCTCCATTATCACTTTTGATCAATTAAAGCATACTTGCTAAATAATATAATTAACTTAATTACAAAAGCTTTTTGTTTCAGATAAATGCTGATCTTTGGATCTTTCTATTCATCAAAGAATCCTGAAAAAAAAAAGTACTTAACTGTTTTAAATACTGATAATAATAATAACAGTAATAAATGTTTCTTGAACAAATCAGCATATTAGAATGATTTCTGAAGGATCATGTGCCTGAAGACTGAAGTAATGATGCTGAAAATTTAGCTTTGATCACAAGAATAAATTACATTTTAAAATATATTCAAATAGAAAGATTTTATTTTAAATAGTACAAAGAGTGAGCGGAAGAGTCTTATTTAAAAACCGCTTAAAATCTTACAGTTCAAAAACTTTTGACTGGTAGTGTAAATGCAATCATACGCTATTAATAGGGTTATGTCAAAGTACCATGGCAGTACCTTATTGCGAGGACCTCACATCCATCTCATCTTTCTTTGTACCTTATTATTGATATAACCTATTAAAAATGATTCAAACTACACTAGGTCCAGCACAACCCTAAAAGTCCAAGGTCAGATTTATTTATTTTTCAATGGTTCTCAACCTTTTTTACTCGACGACCCCCTCATTGTCCAATACAATATTTCAAAGCCTCACTCCATAGATATTTTTAGCATTTCTCCTATAATCATGTTTCAAACTTTTTTATTAACAGAAACTGAGAGTACAGATTTATTACGTTAAGTAACCACAGTTGATTCTAGTCTCAACAGTTGATTCTAGTCTCGCTGTAAAACCCTAAAACATCTGACTGCAGTGAGTTTAGATGAGTTTCTACAGAGGGAGCTAAAGCAGAGCTAACAAACAGTTGCCTCTAAGGGAAAAGACAAGAATAGCTTATTGGCTTTAGGATTTGGCTGGTTTTTTTATGTGCGGCTCTGAGTTACAGATTTACAGCAGTGTTATAAGGACCTTCACCTATGACTGCCTCACTTTGCAGATAACACTCCTCATTCTCTCGCAGTTCATACAATATGCCAGAGCATTACTAACAGCAATATGAAAACACAGGTAAAAGAAACTGAAAAGGATGTGTGAAACTAGTTGAGTGTGTGCTGTTGGTGAAGTTGAGGTACCTGATGAGCCCACCACACCATCAGGTATGAGAAAACAGCAATCCAAGAAATAGATCCCAGAAATGTTAACGGAAAGAACTTTTTTGATGTCTGCGGAACACGAGAGGATAAAAGGAAAAATAAGGAAGGGACATCATGCTATTTAAATATTTAAAAAACAGCAGTATGTTTCAACAGCTTGAAAATGTGGTTTAGAAGACACTTTATATTTACATATATTAACTACAGTGGCATGCGAAAGTTTGAGAACCCCTTGCACAATCTGTGAAAATGTGAATAATTTTAACAAAATAAGAAAGATCATACAAAATGTTATTATTTTTATTTAGTACTGACCTGAGTAAAATATTTTACATAAAAGATGTATACATATAGTCCACAAGACAAAAAAATAGCTGAAATGTTTAAAAAAAACTCTTCGAAAGTTTGGGAACCCTTGGTTCTTAAAGGAGAAGTCCACTTCCAAAACAACAATTTACAAATAATTTACTCACCCCCTTGTCATCCAAGATGTTCATGTCTTTCTGTCTTCAGTCGTAAAGAAATTATGGTTTTTGAGGAAAGCATTTCAGGATTTTTCTTCATATAATGGACTTCAATTGTGCCCCCGATTTTGAACTTCAGAAATGTAGTTTAAATGCAGCTTCAAAGGACTCTAAACGATCCGGTCTTATCTAGCAAAACGATCTGTAATTTTCTGCGAAAAATAAAAAATTGTATACTTTTTAAGAACAAAAGCTTGTGTAGCACAGGCTCTGGGATGCACATTCACGACGTACTATTGAATCATGTTGAAAGGTCACGCGGAACGTAGGCGGATCTATAGACCCAGTGTTTACAAATCGAACGCGCAAAGACTAAGAAAGTGCAAGTAAGTCAAACACTGTTTAGAAACAAAAAGGTACAACGTGTCGGACGATTCTGAAGTTGTAAGAGAAAATAAGATGGAGTTTTTTGCCATACTCTACCTTTTTGAGCCGGAGTACACAGACAATGAACTTAGACGTGATTTGTAGTAGTAAAGGGAAGTTTGGATCATTTTACCGACTCGGACCTTTGAGTCTCCTTCAGCGAAATGAACAAATCTTTGTTCGAGTCATTTCATTAATTTTAGCAAAATCAGCATCACATGACAGCCCCATAAGATGAACGAATGACTCGAAACAGGTGAACTAATTCCAGTACAGAACCTAATAGGATGTTGCGCATGTGTGACTGAATGAATCACTCCCTGAGACGACTCGTTCTTCATGAGTCACATTAAAGATTCATTCAAAATGAACGAATCGTTCAAGAACGACCTGTGGACACGCATCCGAGAGCCTGTGCTACACGAGCTTTTGTGCTTAAAAAGTATACAAATTTTTATTTTTTCGAAAAAAATGACAGATCGTTTCGCTAGATAAGACCCTTCTTTCTTTGCCTGGGATCGTTTAGAGCCCTTTGAAGCTGCATTTAAACTACATTTCGGAAGTTCAAAATCAGGGGCACAGTTGAAGTCCATTATATGAAGAAAAATCCTGAAATGCTTTCCTCAAAAACCATAATTTCTTTACGACTGAAGACAGAAAGACATGAACATCTTAGATGACAAGGGGGTGAGTAAATTATTTGTAAAGTGTTGTTTTGGAAGTGGACTTCTCCTTTAATACTGTGTGTAGTTACCTGGATGTTTTTTTTTTCGTTTACTGATGGTTATTCATGAGTCCCTTGTTTGTTCTGAACAGTTTAACTGAGCACTGTTCTTCAGAAAAATCCTCCATGTCCTGCAGATTCTTCGGTTTTTCAGCATCTTTTGCATATCTGAACTCTTTTCAGCAGTGATGGATGATTTTGAGATCCATCTTTTCACACTAAAGACAACTGAGGGACACAACTATTAAGAAAGGTTCAGACATTCACTGATGCTCCAGAAGGAAGCATGGTGCATTAAGAGCAGGCGGATGAAAACTTTTGAACAAGATGAAGATGTCTAAATTTTTCTTATTTTGTTGAAATATAATTTTTTTCCATTTAGTACTGCCCTTCAGAAGCAACAGAAGGTACTTGCATGTTTCCCGGAAGACAAATTAAGTAAAAAAAAATTTTTGATCTTCAAATTCAAAAAGTTTTCATCCCCCAGGTCTTAATGCATCTTGTTTCCTTCTGGAGCATCCGTGAATGTTTGAACCGTTTTTAATAGTCCCTCAATTGAGTCCCTGAATTGACCTCAGTGTAAAAAATGGATCTCAAATTCATACTGTCACTGCTGGAAAGGGTTCAGATATGCAAAAGATGCTGGAAAACTGAAGAATTTCCAGGACCTGGAGGGTTTTTCTGAAGAACAGCGCTCAGTTTAACTGTTCAGAACAAACAAGGGACTCATGAACAACCATCACAAAACAAAAAACGTCATAGATCATCCAGGTAACCACACACAGTATGAAGATAATTTCAGCTATTTTTTGTCTGTGGACTATATGTAAACATCTTTTATGTAAAATATCTTACTCAGGAAAGTACTAAATAAAAAAAACATGCATTTTGTACGATTCACATTTCCACAGATTCTGCAAGAGGTTCCCAAACTTTCACATGCCACTGTATCTATTACTGACACTATCGAATGAGAACTAAACTCGAAATGAACTGAGCTGGATGAAGAAACTAACATCTTCTTTAGAGCGGCTTTATAGCTGAATCAAATTCATTATTTTTGCATTAAATGATACGTACATCTCTGCGGACATCTGGCAGCGATAGCCACAATGGAAAGACGATGGGAAAGATGAAGAGGTATGTTGCCTGCTTCCTCCGTGTGTCTGGCCATGCCAAGCTCAGAGGCTGGTCCTCATCTTCCTCCTCCTCACCCTTTAAAATTAGAACCACAAAAACATGATGTCAGCCAATTGCCTTTGATATTTTAATAAAAGAGTCTAATATATTTGCATATATCAAGATGATCTTGACATCACCTCAACTCCAGCACTGCCATTCATGGGCGGAGTGACTTCTACCTCCACATTACTGCTGTTGGGAAGATTCTTGTCGACTAGAAAATAAAACAACAGAAATCTGAATTTAATTACTTTGAAATGTTATTTTAATATTTTTTATATACAAGGCCCAGAATCGCTTGATTATGAAAGAAGTAAATATTAAGTTAGTGTTTATGTGGCTGTAGGCTGTGGAAAAAAATGTCGCTGCTGTTACTGTGTATTGCAAATTTCCAAAGAAGAAAGTTTGCCTTTATAATCTTCTTTTTAGCGGTTCCTCATCAGAAAATGATGAAGACTGATCTTACCAAATTACTTGACTTTTCATATACTTTTGCAAACAAAGGAATGGTACGGAGAGGCCACTTTTCAGTGGATAAAAATTTCAGCCCTACTGTGATTAGGCTGATTTTACTCAAAAATATGTCACATTTACAAAAGGAATGCTGTTACATAAGTTACTAAAACTTACCAACACCATTTGCCTCATCTTGTCCCTTTTTTCTTGCAATCTTGTGTAAAATCGATGCCTTCTCCTTGAACTTCCCTAGAATGTGTCAGATATTTTATTAGACTTAAATTTTTTTTAATGCAAGTCAATCTTGATGTATTTGTATTTGCACCAGTGTTGCCAAGTCTGTGTTTTTCCCGCGGAATTAGGATACTTTAAAACTGTTGCTGCGGGTTGTTTTCATGTCTGCAGGTTAAAGCGACATCAAAAATGTGATATCTAGCCCCTGGAATGCAAATTTTACCAGGGGAACCCTACCAAAAAACCGCGATTTTTACTGGGGAACCACCTCCGAAACGCTAGTTTTGAGTAGCAATTGGGCAGGTTTTGTTGTTTGCTGAAAACCTGGCAACCCTGATTTGAACATTACCGTCACTGAGAGGATCGAGTGTGTGAATCATTAGCTGGAAGATGCTGTTTCTCATGAGGGTGTTGTGGAGGGAGGCGGAGCTTCCTCCTCTCTGGAGGCGGGGCTTAGCCTATAGGGGAAAAAAGAAGAAACGCCTTCAGATATCTAAATATACTGTTATTGTATGCATGTTTTGCTGATAGGGTCCTGATTATGACGCTTACCGAGAGTTTATTTTCATCATCTCCTGCACTGACAACCTAGAGAAAAAAAGAGACAGAACACAATAAATTCTGTGAAAATTCCTGAAATAAAATAAAGTTTGGAGTATGCTTGAAACAGCCCCACACTTTAAAACACAACTTCTAAAAGGCATTTTCAGAGAAGCCCAACAAGTACAGAAAAAGATAAAATCATTAGTCATATATAAGCAGCATATATATTTTTGTTTTCACAGCAACAGCACACCTGATTTCAAAAGCATAAATCAGTCACTTCATCAATGACGATGATTTTCACCTAGTAGTTAGAAAACATCCACCTTATTATTCAATGTGTAAGTAAGCTGTTTTCTGGTAATGCGTGAGACTTCGGGTTCATAAGCTGCTGTAGGGAAATAACGAGAAAAATAACGAAGTGCAGTAAACTGTAAAACTGTTTGCACTACAAACCTTTGTGTTCATAATTAAGATAATGCATTAAAATAATATGGTAAAACACACCACTTTGCAATATCAAGCAGCAAAACCAGCTGTTTTGTACAGCTAAAAACAGTAGGAAGCAGATGAGACCGGAAGCCAGACCCATAAAAAATAAAAATAAAATAAGGTGGATAGGCTGCAAGTTTTCAACCACGTAAGAGAATTGTTTTATTACCACTAAAGAGCCTGTTTATTTTATGTTTTGAAATAAATCTCTAATGGTTACCAAGACTGCAATTATTTCATCACAAATACAGTAATAATGTGAAATATTATTACAATTTAAAAATAACTGTTTTCTATTTTAATACATTTTAAAATGTAATTTATTCCTGTGATGTAAATCTGAATTTACAGTATCATTACTCCAGTCTTCAGTGTCACATCATTCTAATATGCTCAAATAATGTATTATTATTATCAACAGTTGTACTGCATCTTTTTGGGAAAACCACAAGACATTTTTTTCTGGATTTTTTAGTGAATAGAAAGTTGAAACAGAAATCTTTTACTCTGACTTTCGAATCAATTTAAAGTTTCCTTGTTTTGTGTGTGTGTTTGTATATATACACAGAGACACACACAATAGTATACAAAATAGTAAGAGATATACAACAGCATATGCATAAAATATAGTTTAAATTGAGAGATTTTTAGACAAAATCACCATGGGGTGTGGTAAATATTTATAAAACTAATTTATACTTCTGCAGATTTGACTCCCTTTAATTCCTATAAATACAGGAAATAATAAGAAAGAATCAGTTGTTAAATCTGATCATGTTTTTAATAAAGAAAACCAATTTCATAAATAGAATGGGAATGTCAGTTTAACAAAGAGGACATTCAAGGCCAGCTTTAAAAAGATCGGATCAGTCTATCCCTAACAAGCAGGTAAGCAAGAACATGTTAAGCTGTTACACAGCACAGCTAAAAACAGCTAAGACCTACAGTTGTTCTGCTCTTCTGCTTTTTGATGCCCCTAAATAACACATCTTGAGTAATGAATATGAAGACCAATCAGAGAATTTTGATCCATCTTTCAAAAACCATCAATAAACGTTTCTAAGAAACCACAGAAACTAAAAGACAAAAATCAAGCATTACAAAATCCACCCTCAAAATCTTTGTCTTCACTTTGCATGATCGCTGTATGCAACATGTTAAATTTTTTTTAAGAAAACAAAAAGCTGTTGTACTGCATTTAATTGCATATCCAATAAATAAACAGTAAATCGACCATATTCTTCTAAACTAAAACTAATGTAAAATGGTTATCTGAAACCATCATTGATGTCTGACGTTACATATACAGTATATGTATATATGTAAATATAATTTATGTTTAAATCATTATTCACATGTAAAAGTCATTTTTAGAGGAATTATTTCCGAAGTGCATAAATTAGATTTTAATCTATCATTAATGTCTAATAATATATGAATTAATATTTAATATATACATTTTAGAACAAAACAAGTCAAATTTTAGGGAACTATTTCACAAGCGAGAATAACATTTGCGAGTTTAAATTGTTTATAGCTCTGCTCCTAAATAGTTCAAATAAGCTCTTTTCAAATGAGCTCTTTCCGGTGAGGTGGCAGCACCAGCAGTGTCCTCATGAGAAAACTGGTTGGCTCAGCAGAGACACACGAGCAGCCTTAATTAAGCCTAATCAGCCCAGTAGCGCATAGAGGGCTTAAGCACGTTTCCTTCGTGATTAGCGGGCCCTGCCATTTGCTCTCCGTTCACGTTCCTCCCTGCCCAGCTTTGGTCTTTCTGCAGGTGGAAGATAAGCTCTGGCCTCTGGCCAGCGATGCCTGTGGAAACAGAGCTGAGCTCTGTGTGCTCAACGAGCTTTAAAGCAGAGGTCAGCCAACCGGAGACCAGCTCGCTGAAGTTGTCTGATATTAACGGACGTCCTGCTGCTAGGCCAACAATCTTAAATGTCTGAGTTAAGGCCCTCGCACTAAGAATGAAAACATTAGCATCCAGACAAACAGATGATAACGTTATTCTAACCCAACCTTCCAATTACCACCAATTAAAGTAGAATGGATTCTGATTGCTTGTTGATGTTTTATCATTTATAATCTAAAAGAAAATTCTCAGTTTTTTTTTCTCTGAATCCAACGATATCATTTCTCTTTGTCGTTACTGTTACAGTTGTGGTGTGCACTTCTCTATTCTCTTACTTTCTTTTGAACTTTATAGTTAGAGAAATCACAAAGATGAAGATATGATGTAACAATTTTCACTCAGAAATGGCTAATAAATTACAAAGAAATAAACATGACATTTTCAAGTAGCAAGACTGAAATAGTACTTTCTTTTAAAACATTGTTTATTTACAACTTAAAAAAAAAATTAATGTTATATTAAAGCAATAAGCCCCAAAAAGCTGTGGTTTACAGTGAATTTATAACAGCTAAGGGGCTGTTATAAATTCCCTTTTTAAACACTTGCTTCACTGGGCTTATTGCTTTTATAAAATGGTTCCATATACGTAGTAAGGTTTTATTATTAAGGCATTATTCTTACACCAAACAATGTAGTTCCTTAGAAACGGTTGTGGTTGCAACAAAGTGGTTGCCAAGCAACACACAAATGTAAACAATAACATAAACAGTGCAAGTTTGTAGAGTAATTTACAACAGCTTAGAACGTGGCTCAACCAATCAGAATCAAGGACTGGAACTATCCGTTTTATAATTTAGTACCATTGGTGTTTTAGTACAGATGCAACTATGCTTGCATGTTATAGAACTCATTACATGGCAATCATGTGAACATACTTTTAAAAAGATAACTTTAAGCACCAAATGGTCAAAAATCTGGCTCCATGAGACCTAAGACTAGACCCTTAAAACCAGACTCCCAACTAAATCCTGCATCAAGATCAGTTAAATTACTAGCGTTTCAAGTCTTAAACAAGATAAAAGAACTGAGATGAATAGTGATTTGAAACACTAGTGATACAATGCAATTTTTACTGCATTTCTTTGACAATGTAGCACAGGTATTGCAGGTATTGTCCTATTCTGAGCATCCCATTCATCACATCTTTTCCCACACTTTTTGAATCAATCACCTAATCAATCTGGAGTTGCAGGAAAACTGCAATACTGATGGGCTGATTGCACCACACCACTCTGGCTAGTGACTAGCTGATGCAAAAGATAGAAGACACTTTTAAGAGAAAATATATGGTCACTAGTAAAACATCTACAACAATATAATGAAATATTAGCTATATACAGTATACGCAGCATACAGAATAGCTTACTCAAGGGCACACTGGTGATTTGAACATGGAACTGATCATTTAATTATTTTTCAGAAAAAGATCAGCTGTAAGATAAGGACTGACCTTGTTTTGGCCTTCAGCTGTCTGGACTCTCTGCATGAAAAAATAATTTCTTACAGATGTTTCACAAGGCGTGCACACACTACCCAACAGCTTAAATTCTAACCTGTCGCCATTATGTGAAAATGCTAGAAAATAAACAACTGACCTTGTGAAACCTTAAATTTAAAACTTTATGCATGACTAAAAATTGATTGTGGAGGGAAAAAACAACAGAAATGTTTTCCAGCGTTGCAAAGCCAGAGCATACTTAATCTTACATAACTTTGTCATCGGATTTGACATGTACTTTTTCTACACAGATGCTGAAAAGGAAGTCAGGGGGATCAAGGGCAGTCTTTCTAGAGAGCAGCTAATGAACTTTGCCGAGTAAGAGTTTAGCAATTAGATGGACCAATTAGCATGCTGGATTGAAGCAATGGCACCATTACAGTATTATAGAATGGAAAGAACATGGATATATCCACCTTATTTTTCCCATAAGAGCAGGCTTGGCTATTTTGTACATTTTTTGGGTCTGGCTTCCAGTGTCATTTCCTTCCAGCAATTTTAAGCTGTACAAAACAGCTCGTTTTGCTGCTTGATATTGCAAACTAGTGTGTCGTACCATTATTTTAATGCATTATCTTAATTATGAATACAGTGGTTTGTAGTGCAAGCAGTTTTACCGTTTACTGGACTTTGGACTTTTTTATTCTTCTCATTATTTCCCTACAGTGGCTAATGAACCAGATGTCTCACACATTAACAGAAAACTTCCACATTGTGAAATTACTTTTTTTTAAGCAGTGATGCAAAAGTCACAATTTTCAGCTTGGATAGTCATACTTTTCTTTCACTTTCAATTAAATCCTACAAAGTAACACACTAAACTTTTACCGTAGCAGCAAACTCAATCAGTCTACTATATATCAATCAGTATAACATTAGATAATCTGACTGCCTGTTACATCACAAAAGCATCAGAGCATATAAGACGGAACAAAGTTCCTGTTAGTCTCCTGGCCAGATGCCTTAACTAATGAAGGTAATTCAGTATGATGTAACAAAGGCTGAGATGCTGAATCATCTTTGTTTTAAATGAATCCAACTGAACATCAAGCTCAGTTTTGCAACAAATGTATTTGCACACCATCTGTGCAAAACAGACAGACAGACAGTTTAAAAAAAGTCCTAAATCCTGTGGACTTCGTTCCAGGTTTAATCATATGGGTCATCTGGGAACTTGAATTGCCTCTACAGTGTCTTTATCCAAGGGTCCTGTAGTTAACCAGAGAAGGCAGGCGAACACACTAAAGAGGCTTAAGGTGACAAGTAACCAATTTTAGAGACAGAGGCATTTAAGGATTCGCAAATTAACTCACAAACACATGATGCCAGGTTCTCACACTTTCCCCTCTTTTTCAAATATCGCTTCTGAATAAAGGTTTAAATATGTGACCCTGGACCACAAAACCAATCATAAGGGTCTTTTTTTTTAAATTGAGATTTATACATCATCTGAAAGCTGAATAAATAAGCTTTCCATTGATTCCATTAATGTTTGTTAGGATAGGACAATCTACAAGAGAAAAATCGCCTTTAAAATGGTCCAAATCAAGTTCTTAGCAATGCATATAACTAATCCAAAAAAATGTAAAACCCTTCAGTAGTTTATAATATTAAAAGTGCTCAAAATTAATTTACTTTTATTTATTTACTAGTTTTACACCTAAAGAAGTAAATATAACATTTTTTTTTAAATTATACACATTATTATGAGATAAAAAAACACCATAGAGAAGCTTTATTTTAAATACCAATTCTCACTATTAACTAGTATGCGTATTACTAATATATTAGCTGTTTAATAGTACTTATAAAGCATGCCTTATTCTAAAAGCTATATTTTAGATCCCTTAATCCTTCCCCATCCTACTACATTACTAACTATAAACTGTAGAGGCAAAAGTCTTATGTAACTGTTAGTTAACAGTGAGAATCGGACCTTACAATAAAATATGACTGGATTTATGTACTGGATTTATGAACAGCTGCTTTAACACTTAAAATTCACATCCAAATTTGCTGCCAATTTTCTATGAAAATCATTTCTTTGTTTCAAAATATCCATAGCAAGCAGCAATGTTTAATTCATGATTCAAAAATGTCTCCCAGGAAATTGTCTATTGTAGTACAGGTAGTAAAAAGGGTTGCTGTAATGTTTGATATTCCCTCAAAAGTCTTCTTCAGAAGGCAGGTCACTCCCCCTAAGCGCTAAGAGTCTTTTTACTTTGGTTGGCGTCACCTCTTCTAAGCAGTTGATTTAGGATTACAAAGGATTTCAGGTGAGGAGTCATAAACCACAAGCAGAAATGCAGTTATCCACCACGTTTCTGAGCACTATACATTAAACACTAACTGACACAAAGGTCTTCCAGCGAAAACAAATCTGACAACGTGATTCAAAAACCTGAAGAGTTTCTCACAATACTCCATATCTGACCACAGTTTAAAAAAGAACAGGACACCTGTCTATACTTAGAGGTACTAAAAGGATCACATCTTATTGGATTAGCCCGAGCTTCAGCTAAAGGAGCAAAGAGCACATGTACCAACCGCCCTACACCATACACTATTCATTTTAATTTTAGAAGTCTTAAACGTCCCAAACGTCTCTAAACCAAAAACATTTTTCATTCCGATCCAGAAGGCTGAAAGTGCTCTATAATGTCTTCTTCTACACCTGTCTGCTTGAAAAGGATATCTAGTTGTGTTAAATCAATTCTGAACGAAACGTGTGACATTTATGGTACTGAGGTGACAATCCTACATTCAAAAAGCAATCTACCAGCAAAGAGCAATCTAAGACTAATGAAATGTGGGTTTATATAGATAACATGCTACTAATGGTTCTCAAAAGTAATGTACATGCCCCTGGTGCATCACTAAGAAGCCTATCAAAACATCAAGGTCAGCTGATTCACCTGTGTTCCATATGTGGGACAAACTGCATCTGCAAACAACAAATCCGACTCCAGCTGTTTGAACGAAACACAGCAGGTTGAAGAGGTTTTACTGGCTTCATATGGGCCTCTTGAACTATCAATAATACATATTACCGCTAAACTCATATCCAGATTCAAGTTAATTTAACATTGCATATAGTCATATCACCTCCAGCAATGGGTCAATATACAGTGGCCCCACAATAGACACTTTTGGGCAGCTAGGTCATGCAAAAAGAATTTCACTGCGTTAGTGGCTTCTGCAAATAAATGATTATTACTGTTATTATTTTGGCTTTTATTAATGTCTGACAACCAGAAAGTGTCTAAATAATACTTCATTTCTTTATTTTTGAATGCTATATATTGTTGTAGAATTTTAAACCAAAATGATTTTTTTGTAAAATGTCTTGAATGAATTGTGTGCCTCTTTGTTTTGATATTTTGATCATTTTTTGTTGATTATCTAATGCAATGACATTCATACATGTGGCTAATTTGTCTAAATATATTTTGGGGGCCACTGTAAGTTCTTATCAATCAATTATTAAAAAAAAAAAAAAGAAAAAAAGACCAAGACCTATTGGAAATATAAAAGTCAGCTGCATGTACTGTACATTTGTGTTCAGATTTATGCATATTAATAATGTTTTGTGTGATAAAGAAATCACTTTTAAAATTTACCCCAGTTGTTGTTTTATGTGTCTGTCCTATAACGGACACACACACACACACACACACACACACACACACACACACACACACACAAACATTAAACACTTAAGTAAAGATTTTTGCACTTTCCTAATCAGTATTTTTCTATTGTTTCCCAGAAAAAATATATGTTAACATCACTAAAACAAAATGGCAAAACTGCTATTAATATATCTTTAATCTTAGTTTATTGTTCTTATCCTCCTGACAAATTTATGTTTTAAACATAAATGTAATAAAATTTAGTCTTTTCTTTTTCTAATAATTTATAAGTATTATGCAATTTTGCTTCCAAACTAAATTTATTTTGTTCAAAAGAAATATTTGGCAACATCTCACAATAAGGTGTCATTTGTTAACATTAGTTAATGTATTAACTAACATGAACAATACATTTATTACACTATTTATTAATCTTTGTTGATGTTAGTTAATAAAAATACAGTCGTTCATTGTTTGCTCATATTAGTTCACAGTGCATTAAATAATGTTAACAAACACAACTTGTAATTTTAATAATGCGTTAGTAAATGCTAAAATTAACATGAACTAAGATTAATAAATGCTGTTATATTGTTCAAATGCTGTTTTATTGTTCATTCTCATTTCATGTTAACTAATGTAGTTAACTAATGTTAACTAATGAACCTTATTGTAAAGTGTCACCAAATATTTTTACTGGGAAACAAGACAAAATACTGGTTAAGACTTAGAAATGGACCATTTAAACATAAAAAGTGGTATTAACAAAGCTAATTGTGCCAGGAAAAGACAAAAATAGATATATATGCCTCTTGAGATGTGTGGCTGATAAAACGCAGGTTTTAGCAAAAGGAAAAGTGAAAGATTTTAACAACTTTTATAACTCCATCTTGCCTCATCTCCTCTCTATACTGTCTATACAGCAGGGGTTCTGGTCTTACTCAGCTGATTGTGTAGTCAAAGCAGTGTTGTCTGCTCTGTCCAGGTGACACCTGATATAATGCCTAATCCGGCTCAGAGAGGTGATAAAACTGTCTGGGTTCTTTTCATTGGGAACACTGATTCTCAGCCAACAGTCAGGTTCCGCTCCCACTGCTTCCCGCTGTTGCAATCAGCTCACTTTTTCTGTTATAAGTACTCAAGATCCGTAGAAATGTCCAAAATGCATCATAAAAACCAGTGAACGTTGGCTGCTCACTATATTTACGTGGCAAAAATGTCGTCATGTTCTAAGTCATCCGAGCATGAGCACAAATGCAAATGCACTTTATTTTTTAGTCCTGCTCAGTCTGTTTTGGTGCATTTCTGCTTACATTTTGGAATTTTAGTTGTTAAAGCATTTTTTTTTGAATGCCATTATGAATGCACATAATGTTTTGCAGAGTATTGCGTTTCCCTGAGAAACCTTGCGTTCTCTTGAAAAATAATGAAAAGCACCTCCCACTTCATATTATTTCTATCAAAAAATAAATAAATAAATAAACAATTGCAAAGAGCACAAAAATATATTTTGGTAACACTTTACAATAAGGTGTCATTTGATAACTTTAGTTAATGTATTACCTAACATGAATGAACAATGACCAGTACATTTATTACACTATTAATCTGTTTGTAAATTTATTAATTTGTTAATTGTTAATGTTAGTTAATAAAAACACTAGTTCATTGTTTGTCCATGTTAGTTCACAGTGCATTAACTAATGTTAACAAACACAACTTGATTTTAATAATGCATTAGTAAATGTTAAAATGAACATTAAGATTCATAAATGCTGTAGAAGAATTGTTAATTCTTAGTTCATATTAATTAATGTAGTTAACTAATGTTAACTAAAGAACTTGTTGTAAAGTGTTACCAATATTTTATTGGGTGAAGGCAAAAGCCCCTCACTGTCCAACACAACATTTTAAGTGCCAAATATTAGTTAATAATATAAAATAAAAATATTAACAGATCTATAACTACACTATATCTATCTACCTATATTAACTATAAAAGTATTAATAACAGAACCTGGGAGTGTTGTGTTGATTTAATTTTACATATTTATTTTTTTGTTTCTTTAGAATTGTAAACATTAAAAATGATTAATAATAACAAAAAATAATTATTATTTATCAGTAAAATTACTAACATATTAATAATAATATTGATTATTATATTATATTATATTATATTATATGTGACCCTGGACCACAAAACCAGTCGTAAATAGGATGGGTATATTTGTAGCAATAGCCTACAATACATTGGATGGGTCAAAATTAGGGATTTCTCTTTTATGCCAAAAATCATTAGGTTATTAAGTAAAAATCATGTTCCATGAGGATATTTTGTAAATTTCCTACTGTAAATATATCCAAACTTAATTTTTGATTAGTAATATGCATTGCTAAGAACTTCATTTGGACAACTTTAAAGTCGATTTTTCTCAATATTTAGATTTTTTGCAACCTCAGATTCCAGATATTCAAATTACTGTATCTCGGCCAATTAATGTCTTATCCTAACGAACCATACATCAATGGAAAGCTTATTTATTCAGCTTTCGTGTATACATCTCAATTTCAAAAAATTTACCCTGGTCCATGGTCACATATCATAAAAGTCATCCTGTGTCACCATTGTAAATATGTTGAGGGCTCCCTAGTGGGTCGCGCCACCCTGGTTGAGAACCACTTTGATATACTGATTCCTAACAGGAGTGGAAGTAGACTTGAAGGAGAACCACCTGTGACCTGGGAAGCAGATAATTCACCTGTATATAATCTGACTCACCTTAGGAGGAGCTTCAATGTCGTCCACTTGATTCCTGAGCAATGTAGTCTTGATCTTAGTCTCTACACTCACATTATACTTCATAAAAGTGACGTAGCTAGCGTAACAGAGTAGCAGTCCAATGCTCTCGACATAGGTGATGTAGTTATCCAGGAAGAAGACGATGAGCATAATTAGTCCAATGATATAAAAGGTGACATCTCTAAACAGAGGCCACCAGGTGAGGTTGAGAATCTCACGTGAAAAGAGAGCGCACATCCCGATCACAAACAAGATGTTGAAGACAGCAGAACCCACGATGGTCCCGATGCCAACATTGCTGTGTGAGATGAACACACCGATCACAGAAGTGAAGAGCTCGGGAGCAGAACCTCCAGCGGCCATGAAGGTGGCGCCCGCCACATCATCTGAGATTTCAAGTTTTTCTGTGATTACAGTGAGAGCGGGGACGAAAAACTCGTCGCAGACGATTGCGAGGGCGATGAACATGTACATCATGCCGAACATATGCAGCACGACTGCACCTTGCCTCCTCTCCTCCAGTGTGAACAGATCCTCAGGGTAATCTCCCTGGCTGTGCTCACCGGACGAGGCCATAGCGATGGGCGAATCTGCCGAAACGTTGCGCTCTTCGTCAGAAGATAGGACAGTTCTGTGTGGCACTGGCTCTGCAAGTCCCTCATGGTTGGTGAGAGAGGTGAGTGGCGTCCATCTTGGGAATGGGCCCAAAGTGAAAGTAAAGGCACTCCAAGACAGGAACAACGTGAGGGCGGAGATGCTCAGGATAAAACCAAAAATCCGTGAAGGACGTAGTTTCCTCCTGACATGCTGCACTCGGTGACGCTTCAGAGTGGTGTGATTTGACCCCGGTTTGATGCAGGGGAACGTGGGATCCATGTTTGACGGGCAGCTCAGGGGTCCGGTGGTATGAAATCTATGGAGTGCCAGACATGGTTACACGCCCGCTCTACTTAAACCTGACAGGAACAAAGTACTCCCCGATTCCTCGCAGGGTCCAGAGTCTCTAATGGCTTCCTCATAATAGTCTCTGAAACACAATATATCACAAGAGTGAAAATTGTTTAGATTTCTCTGGATTAGAATACATTTGACTGTAAAAATTCTTATTTACCTTATAATTCTGAATCAAAAATGACTGGCTAGCATGAGCATTCATTTTATTTATCCTACTTCCATTTAAGTAGGGTTAACATAACAGATGCTTTCCTCAGCCAATCAGGTAGCTGGCTGTCAGTCACCTTGCTGCAACCTATTAACTTCCTGAGTGTGTCTTTACAGTGGTGAAGAAGAACAGTGTTGCTTAGACTGATCCCACACCTGCTCCATATGGCTGTTGATTGTTGATTTAAAGCAACACAGCTGACCTCTGCTTAATGTTAGCATTAAAGAGATCCCAAAATGAAAATACACTACCAGTCAAAAGTTTCTGAACATTAAGATTTGTAAAGTCTCTTCTACTTATCAAGCCTGCATCTATTTGATCCAAAATACAGCAAATAACTGATATTTAAATATATATTAAAATGTAATTTATTCCTGTAAATCAAAGCTACATTTTCAGCATCATTACTCTAATCTTCAGTGTCACATGATCCTTCAGAAATCATTCTAATATGCTGATTTGCTGTTCAAGAAACATCTTTAATTATTATCAATTATTATCAATATTTAAAACAATTGAGTATTTGAGCATTTTTTAGGATCCTTTGATGAATTGAAAGATCCAAAGATTAGCATTTATCCAAAATAAAAAGCTTTTGTAACATCATATATTATACCATGCAAAAGCTTGGAGTCAGTATATATATATATATATTTGGGGGGTTTGATTATAGAAATTAATACTTTTATTGAGCAAGGATGCTTTAAATTGATCAAAAGTGATGATAAAGACATTCATAATGTTACAAAAGATTTCTACTTCAGATAAATGCTGTTCTTCTGAAGTTTCTATTCATCAAAGAAACCTGAAAAAAATTCTACACAGCTGTTTTCAACATAACAATAATAAAAAAATGTTTTTTTGAGCCGCAAATCAGAATTTAGAATGATTTAGAAGGATAGTGTGACTGGAGTAATTATGATAAAAATGTAGCTTTGAAATCACAGGAATGAATTACATTTTAAAATATATTCACATAGAAAACAGTTATTTTAAATAGTAAAAATATTTGACAATTTTATTGTTTTTGCTGTACTTTGGATCAAATAAATGCAGGCTTGGTGAGCAGAAGAGACTTCTTTAAAAAATAAAAACATAAAAAATTGTACTGTTCAAAACTTTTGACTAGTAGCATACTTTTATCATTTATTCACCATTATGTTATTCCAAATCTTTCTCATTCCAAATGCAAAAACAAACAAACAAAAAAAACCAAAAATGTATTTTCAAAGAGTTTCGGTAACCAAGAAAAGATTTTTGGGAGATTCATTTTTGGGTGAAATATAATTAAATGTTATATACATCTATTCATTCCTTTATATAAAATGCATTTTACAAATAATAATAATAATAATAAGAAGAAGAAGAATATTTTTATTGTCTATGATTAAAGCAAACTGAATAACATATTTTTATACAGTCATTGTGCCGAATTCTATCTAGCAGAACTTATGATTTAAGCAAACACTCTCAGCCATTCTGACTACAGGTTCCCAAATTAATGACGGAAAGTTTAAGGGCAATGACAGATGCTGTGGTTTTGGTTTACACATCACAAGCTCTCTTTTCCAGTATAATAGTGCCACTGAGCTGTAGGTATAATTGGTGTGACAACTGGACTATGTTACCAAAGCAACAAAGAAGCTTAACTCTTCCTGTCTCATTTCCTTATCTACTTCTAATAATATATGGCTTGTGCAGATTTGGTGATAGACCATCTTAACCATAACAGAGTTTCACAATTCATATAGAATCTGGGATGTTGCTTTCCACACAGTAAGGCTGATGATACACAGGACAACTTTTTGAGCAATGTTTCCATCAATGGGCAACCAGGTGAGACACAGGGTCCACGACCAATCTAAAATATCCAGATAGAAATCTGTTACCAATTCTCAATGTGAGAGTACCCAAGCAACATTGCTTAAAAAGTTGCATCATGTATCTTCAGCCTAAGAAGTTATGACATGCAGATGACTTCCATATTATGAAAAAAAATAGCCAATGGCTATCGTCAGCTGTTTGGTTAGTTATCAGCATTTTTAGAATATCATCTTTTGTGTTCAACAGAAGAAAGAAACTTGTACAGGTTTGGAAAGAGTTCATGGTGAGCAAATAATGACAGAATTTTTATTTTTAGGTGAACTATCCTTTTGAAATGACATAAGCTGGTGCAAATACATAGTCAAAATGATTCTGTCATATCTGTCTTGAAAAAAAACAAATTAATTTAGATGTGACCATATCAACATTTTTATTGTGCATAAACTATCCAACAGAACTTTAAATCACTCTGATACTGTATGTCAAATCATTTTAGACGCTACCCAACATATATGGAGTTAGCATTCTCGTTTTTAAAGCCTACAGTTTACCATGTGAGTCTTAAAATAGCATCTCATCACATATGATTGCCAATCCACAACAGTCTAAATATGACAGTGAGTTACAGTTAACATTGCCAATATTAGGGCTCCGTAGTGTACAATAACCCAGTATCTAAATATAAACACTGCAACTCTAAAGAGAGCCACTTTTATTCTGATCTGGCATGTATAGGTTATAAGAGGACATTGGCTCATGTGTCTAAACCAATAAATAACCACTGTAATCTGGCAGACAGCTCCTGATGAACTCACACAAATGCATACATAACAGTAATACTACAGTAATAACTAATAATAGTTAGTAATAATAATTCATTCACACATTTATTATTATTATTATTATTATTATTATTTAAAATAATCAAATTAAGCAATTCTTCCACCAAAATAATATAGTTCTGTAAAAAGTCTGAGTTATGGCAAGCAAGGTGTGCGTACTGTAAACTGGCTATTATACAGCTTCAACATGGCTCATCCAATCAAAATGTAGTCAAAACTGTTTTAAAAAACAAGTCATTCATGGTATTTGTATGTATATCTATTCATATGATTTATTGCATAGACCTTAAACACTTTTTCATGAATGGAAACCAAAACTGCGTTTTTTATATAGAGTATACTTACATTTTTAAAACTCGTAGCTGCTTCCTCTGATGAGTCCATCTGTCAAGCTAAGGATTTAATCGGATCTATAGGCCACAGTTATCCTGATTTACACAGTCTTTACTTTTACCCCGACACACTGTATATTTCAGCACATACAGTGTCACACTGTATCTAAAATATACTTATTATCAATGATCACATCTGTGTGATAGGAACATTTAGAAATCAGTAACCAGTTGAATGCACATGTACAGTAAATGAACACCATTTGCATCGGTCACCTTGATTTTAAGACATATTTATAGAAGTTGAATGGGATGAACAATCATCCCATCCCATTTCATGTTGATGTAAAAGAATCACTTTATGTCTTTCTATTTTTGCATTGTCCCTTAAGCTGGGTTTATAGATCTTTTACACTTACATGAAAAACTCATCATCAAAAAAACAATAAAAATGGAAACACAGGAAAACACACAAATGCCATAATACCACTGTTGCATATATTAATTTACCTTCGCATCTGGTAGTTTACTGTGGATGGTGAATCCTCCAGATGAATCCCACAGACTTATGGGCACCAAGCACTTGCTGTTTCACTGTCATGGATCAAGAATGCTGCTACTGCTGCCACAGGTTAAAGGGGAGGTCTGATCTTTCCTCCCTCCCTCATCTCACTCTCTCCTTCCTTGCCCCATCCCTTACCCATTTGTTCTGTCCTTGACAAGTTGGGTACAGTACATAACCTGCAATGGTGTAAAGAACACGTAACATGTCAATGTATTTTGTAAGTGGTGCATCATGTAACTGGTCACACAGTTTTAACAATTTTACCGATCTTTTTGTCTAGTTTAATGTTTAAATTATTGAAAGTAGAAACATGAAAGTTATATACAATGAATGCATGCATTTAGATTATAAATCAATTAGCAGATTGTTTGTAAAATAATACTTTCAACTTTCCAAAATTATTTAATGTCAACTACTCATATTGCATTTGTAAAAGCATGTTATTATTCTTGTGACACTTTATACTTTGATTTGATGCCTTGAAGTAAATATAATTAATTTTTATTACGTTTTTTGCATGCTTTATAATCCAGATTATTACATTTGCATGAGACGGTTGCATGCCAAAAAAAAAAAAAAAAAAATCACATTACCATTTATTTTATAATCTCATCACATCAGGTTTAGATGGGATTTTTCCCCTCCAGTTAACTCAATCACTATTCTTTCTCAATGCATTCCAGAACTCACTAGTCTAAAATAGTCATCTTTAGCTATGATATCACTCTTGAGTGGTCATCTGTGTAGCAGGGTTAAGATTACCTTTAGCCACTCTCTTAAGCCATGACGAATATTATGCAATCTCCAGTCCGCTCCCCACCCACTCCATCCCTCCCTTTTAGATAAACTCTCTGTCTTTCTCAAGGGCCTGTTCCCAGGGAGTAATGCATGTCAGCGAGTCCCACACACAAGGACGAGATACACCAATACCATTGGGTCCTGAGGCAGCTGTAACCCATCCCACTCTTGCAGGACCTAAAGCTGCCATCCAGCCCCATAGACTGAAGCCATAGATTAATGCATCTTTGTGAAGAGAAGATTAGGCCTGTAAGGCCACAGCTTTCGCTAGGCTTTAAATAGCACATGAGCGCAGCATGCTGGATGCAGCTGAACCTGACCCTGCCCTGCATAGAGGACATTTCAGCTTAACTATTGACTAATTCCACCTCCAATCAACCACACAATCTTCTAGGAAATGGGCCAGGAGTCTGGTCCTTGCACTTCTGTGGAAAATCATGGAGAGTGTGCAAACACATCTGACCTGAGGCTAATGGTGTTCTGCTGGGTGAAAAATCCTCCTCCTGCGGTTCCTGATGCTCTGGAGAACCATACTGCACTATAAAGACATTACAGTTACACTGGACCACTGTGGTCGTCAGTAATTAGTTTAGACATTGTATGATTGGAACATACAATATGTTTTTCTCATTTAACTACAAAATATTTCTTAAATACTTACAACCATAATTAGTAACGACATTTTAAGTGTCTTTTTTTAGTAGCCATAGCCAATATTAATATATACACAGTGTTATCGGCACAAAAACACACATGAAATAAGATTAGGCTACTTAAGGTTTTTGAGGTAAAAATTAACAAGCTAAAGTTATTAGTACAATTAAAATCAGTGTTAACAGTGCTCTTGGCTTACCCCGACTTATATTTTGAGCTGTCAGGTTGGATTTGTTGAAATTTCGTTTATGTCATTAGTCCTTGCGTGTTTGCGTCATGTCCGTAAGTAAATGGAAGTAGATCCGGCTACTTTATAGGGAAAAAACGATGCATTCTCACGACGTTGTTTTTTGGATATACGCGGTGTAAGACTTTCATATTTTTTGTCGATCTTGTTGTTGAATGAAAGATCCTCTCTGATATCGTAGGTGTAGGCAAACGATCAGATTCATTCGCAAAGAAGAGCAGCGCGAAAGAAAAAGCAAAATCCTTCGCAAGTAGCTTGCTCTTTTATGATTTACCACAGATGCTGATGCAGAGTTAATGCGCCTTTAAATAAATAACGTAAAATCAGAGGTGGACAGTAGTGAAGTATTTTACCCTGCTTTAAAAGTACTTTTCAAGTGTCTGTACGTTGTCCAAATGTTTTTTTTCTTTAGAAAACTTTACTTCACAACATTCCAAAGCATAATATTGTAGTTTTTACTGCACGATTTTCATATTCATTTTAATGTTGTGCTGTAAAAAAGTGCAGTATTTTGCTTTGGAATGTAGTGAAGTAAAGGTTTTTCAAAGAAAAACACTATAAAGTACAGATACTTTTTAAATTTACTTGAGTAAAGTAAAATACTTAACTACTGTTCACCTCTGCATAAAATTTAACTTTGTTTAACTTAAAAATATAATTGTACCTACATATAATATTAGCTATAGAAATGCAGAATGCTAGCCACTCTAAAATCCATGATGTATGTTTGACATTTTAATAAATACATAATGTAATGTTAAATAAAAATGTGTGTTCTTAATAATATTTTTTATATGTGTTAACCATTGTATAAAAGAAATAATTAAAAGTAAATAAATGATGGGCTGTTTTGTGAATGTTGATGGGACTGTGACGGGACTATACTAATACTAATACTACTATATTCACAATGTACATACATTATTGCTTAAATAAGAATGCAAGGAATATAATTAATTTTCTAGGTAAAATATACACAAATGTGATGAATCATATATATATATATATATATATATACACAAACAAATTTTCTTGTGAAAGTATGCATCATTTAGCATTTCATTTCGATCATATATGTGACCCTGGACCACAAAACCAGTCTTAAGTAGCATGGGAACATTTGTAGCAATAGCCAGCAATACATTGTATGGGTCAAAATGATTGATTTTTCTATTATGCCAAAAATTATTAGGATATTTAGTAAAGAATCAAGTTCCATGAAGATATTTTGTAAATTTCCTACCATAAATATATCAAAACTTAATTTTGATTAGTAATATGCATTGCTAAGAACTTCATTTGGACAACTTGAAAGGTGATTTTCTCAATATTTAGATTTTTTCCACCCTCAGATTCCAGATTTTCAATATTGTCCTACCCTAACAAACCAAACATCAATAAAAAGTTTATTTATTCAGCTTTCAGGTGAGGTATAGATCTCAATATAAAAAAAAAATGGACCTTTATGACTGGCCCAGGGGCACAAATGGTAAAATATTTATTTAAAATAAAATAACTGTAGTTTATAAAATAAATTTATGGTTAGAAGTTATGCTGTAACATTTTTATTTTTTTTCTATTAAAATTACTCACATCTCTACTGTTGAGAAGCCAAGTCACCTTTATTTATATAGCGCTTTATACAATACAGATTGTGTCAAAGCAGCTTTACAGTATTAAACAGGAAAATAGTGTGACGATAATGCAAGACGATAAAGTCAGTTCATCATTGATTCATTGATGATGTCATCGTCCAGCTCAGTCCAGTTCAGATGGTATCTATGCCATCAAGGCGACAATTTTGCAAGAAATTAGCAAGCCAAAGTCGCAAGGAACCAAAACTCCACTGGTGAGATAATGAAGAAAAAAATCTTGGAAGGAACCAGGCTCAGTCGGGAGGCCAGTTTTCCTCTGGCCAGAAGAAACCATCATGGTGTGGTTTAATTCCAGACTGCAAAGCAAGTCAGAATTGTGCAGAAAACTCATCTGGTTCCCGTGGTCTCTGCCAATGGCTGTTAAGGTGAACAAGTTACACAGGACTCAATAAAACCCACTAAATCAAACCTTCACTGAGCCCTTACCTGACAAAATAATCATATTTGGTGTCTATTCATTTCAAATGTACATTTTATGCTGTTTAATTATAGCCATTTATCTTATGCATGTGTATATAGAATTTGTCAGTGTGAGAAACGCCATATTGTTGCCTGAAAAGTGACATGATGACAGTTCAAAACACAGTGACCCCTACTGCTGTGCCTTCGCTCCATGGGACAGAAAGACAGAGAGTGTCAGTGCCACTGAGCAGTTACTGTGATACTGAGGCCAGGAGATGAGTTCTAATCCTATTTTAATCGTGGTGGGATTAAGAAGACACAGCAGATCCTAATCTGCTCAGATTACCAATGCTGCTTCCAAAAGGAAGAAGGAGGGTTGTATAAGCAAGTGCACATAAGGTGATTTAGGCATCGCGGTTTCATTCCCACCAAGGTCTCAAGGTGGACACACCCCTGAAATTTAGTTAAGTGTGTGTGTATGTGTGTGTGTATTAAACGTTACTAATGTTACAGCTTGTTTCATAATTATACTGAAATGTTCATTGGTGGATTTCAAGGAACAGCATAATACTTTTTAACAGAACATCAGTGAAATACAGTGATTAATTATACCTTATGAAATAAAGATCTATGTTTTGTGTTAACTGTGAAATTAATGTAGTTTATTTGACCATAAACCATAAAGACTCAGGCAAAGGTTAATCTGTAAGCATGTCACGTGTGTTACAGAATCACTAATGAGTAGTTTATAAATAAATCGTTGTTTGCACTGCCGTGTCTGCTCTTGTACAACTCACTACTATAAATAAATATTAATTTTTAATTAATTTTCACAGTTAAATCCTGACCTTCATCAGCTTTTCTTTACAGGGCAGGTACTCTTTGACACTTTGCCTAACATCTTTCATACCATCCTCTAGCACCATCTAACGTCTATCCTTAAAACTACATGAAGAATATATGTAGTCTTTAGATGTAGCTATAATTTCAATAAAGGCTGCAATATTATGCTCATATCTACTGCTTTATTAAACAAGCACATTTTAAAATATTGCAACTTGTATTAATGTACAATCTTTGTGTACAGTGTACAAATTGCAAAAAAAAAAAAAAAAAAAAAAAAATCTATTTAAATAAAGTCATATCTAAAATACCTTATTTTTCCCGTAAGAACGGGCGCGCCATTTGTAGGTCTGGCTTCCGGTCTCATCCATGTCCAAACTATTTTTAGCTGTACAAAACAGCTCGTTTTACTGCTTTATATTGGAAATGGGTGTGTCTTAATTATGAAAACACTGGTTTGTAGTACAAGTAGTGTTACCGTTTACTGCACGTACTTGTTATTCTTCTCGTTATTTCCTGATAGGGCTAATCCACCGGAAGTCTCGCCCATAGGCTTATCCTCGCATTGTAGAATAAGGCGGTTGAATAATGGCTGAATAATGTTTGTTATTGTTTTTTCAACCCTCTGTTTCATGAAATATTATATTTTAAAAACATTTTAAAAACATTTTAAAACAATGCATAGCATTTGAGCCTTATATATGTAGGCTGGTGAAAATTAAAATTTAGAGACAATTAATATCACTTTGTTTTTAATAATAAGTAAAAAAAAAAAGAGTCAAAGACATAGACTAGGCTTACCACACATACAAAAACATATAAAATTTATTGTTTCCAATGCCACCATCTTGGGAAACAATGTGAAGTGTTGATTACATTTGTTAAATAAGGTAAAGTAAAATTAATATTAAGAAATGACACAGAAACAGGGAAAATTAAAACTAAATAAAAACAAATATAGTTAAAGCAGATCTAGCTCAAAGTCATTTTTTTCAAATAAACCCAATTTTTTTCTCAACCATGTCAGTATTAAGAGACATTTATGGCCCATTCACACCAATAACTCTAATAATAATAATCTTTTAATAATTTTAATAATAAAGATGACAGTATGATACAACTGCTACAATATTAGTTTTACCACAAAATGCAACAAAATATCTTGTTATTTCTATGAATTTTTGAGAAAATATGCCAAAATGTATGTAATAATATTTTTATGGCACTTCCAGTCCATAATGTAGCAAAATGAGTTTTAAGGTAGATTACAAGTGCTAGACAAAAAAGGATTTAATAATTAATACTAAAAAGTCCCTGTTCTCCAGTTTCACTGTGCACAAACTGCAAAACCACTGGAAGCCAGCTTAAATGCAGTGTTTTACCTTTCACCAAGACTGTCCAAAATGTTAATAAACTAAAAACAAACATATTATGATATATTAAGGTAACACACATAAAGTAAGTGGAAAGTGGAAAGGCATTATCACAACCATAGGGATTCAGCTTGTGTTTCAAATAACCTCACAAACCCTGTTTTTACAAAAGTCACAAAACCACTATTTAACAGGCTGCAGATTCATTTCACAATCAAAGCAAAACATTCTCGTCATCTTTCTGGCAAAGACACCATGATTTCAGAAATATTTCATGAATCAGTATCACATATATGGGTGAATCTCATAATAACATGTCCCAATTAAAGCCCATTTATATTTATGCATTTGGCAGACGCTTTCATCAAAATGAACTTTGAATTAAATTGTAAATATTTTATCGGTTAATCAAACCCCTGAATATTTAATAATATTTTTAAAAGCCTATTTTTTGCACTATCAAGATTGTTTACCATTACCATTAGTTCTTTGCAATTCACATTATTCCCGAGAACTTTGCCTGTACCGAAAATTATACTTTTTGGATACATTTTTAATTAAAATGATCATAATTTAAAGAGAATAAAACAATTTTTTTTTCTTTTTTTAGCATTTAGGATATTTTTACAGTACTGAGAAATAAAAGGGAAAATGTGCTTAATTGCCATGAAAATAATGTCACAGTACAACATATCTTAATGTTAAAAATCAAGCTAATTTTCTTCATGCTAAATGTAATTTTTCTGTAATGTAACCTAGACATGTTATTTGACATGAAATTCACCCATATACCCAGTTTGGTATTTTTTTTCCTAGCTTCACCAGAATCTGACAGTCTTAATCTCAGTGCTAATGTTTTAAAAACATTCTAGTGACACCTTTACTGACACAGTGGTTATAATTTCCAAATCCACATAGCGATTCACAAAAATATCTTCATATAGCTGAACACACTGGGAAAACGTAGTGTTATTCCAATAAGCATGCAGTGCATTTTCCCTTAGTTTCAAAAGCAACTGTGTTTTTATAAAATCCATTAAACAGGTAATATACACACACAATCTGACATTGTGAACAAAATAAACAAATGGATTATGTACATTTGAGAGTCGTAACGTGAGTCAAACACTCATGTAGTGTTAAGCAGACAGTATCTCTTCATTTAACACTATCTGTAAGCTACTACCATCTCACTAAAACTGGGTCTGTGCAGAGTCTGATTTCCACAAATTGCTAGTCATTCACAAAATTCTACACATCCCCCTCAAGTAATAAATATTTAGCCTAATTTGACCATCTTTTTAACTACCAATAGAACTATAGTACTCTTTGCATTGACAAACACATTTTATCATTTAAATATCCATTTTGCACAATTATGCTGATTTTTTCCCCCCTACCAAACGGTGCAGAAAATGCAGAAAAAGTGTACCAACTCATTCAGGACTAATAACAACCTATAAATACTGAGCTTTTTTTCATTTGACTACAAACAAGGAAACAACTGAATCATTGCATCTTCTACCTTCTATGTAGAATAGAACTGAATTATGTACGTTTTTAGTTGCATTAATTTTATTTTGCAAAACGCAATGCTCACTGTGTCAAATACGCTCCTCTGATGAATATATACATAGACCAACAGTCAAAAAACAGTACAGACAGTATGCAAGTGGTCTTAAAAGAATAGTTCACCCAAAAATGAAATGGGTAGTGAATGGGTGCCGTCAGAATGAGAGTTCAAACAGTAGATAAAACATCACAAATGTGCACACACCATCAATTAAAGTTTTGTGAAGCGTTATTATGGATGATGGACTCGTATTTTATCCAGAAGTGACGGTTTAAAAGTTAAATCGCCTTAATGATTGATTTTTTTTTTTTTTTCTTACAAACACACAGCTTTTCATGAGATGTTAATTTATGAACTGGAGTCATATGGATTATTGTGATATTTTTAAATTAGCTGTTTGGCCTCTCATTCCGACGGCACCCATTCACTGCAAAGGATACATTTCTCGAAATCTGTTCTGATGAAGAACCAAACCATCTTGGATGACCTGACGGTAAATACATTTTCAGCTAATTTTCAGTTATGAGTGAACTTATCCTTTAAGTGTTTCTTAAAGGCTTAAAGACAATGAGTTGTGTAGGCTTAGTGTGTTAATACTGTTGAATTTTGCACTTGAAGGATTAAAAGCAAATCTACCATTGCACACCATTATCATGGAAACATGAAGATGTCGCTGTACATTGTAATAAAGGAGGTATGTGAATGGAATCCCTCACTGGTTGCTAGGATACTGTGATGACAATGTGCCAACCCTGTTGCTGAGTGACAGAGAGATGGAGGATCTGTCTGCAGAATGGCTCGAGTGCTTCAGGTGAACAAACTGGAAAATGAAAAACAGATGTTAGCAAGATGAGACATCCTCTACCTGCCTATTACCATTAAACTCACAGCTTAAGAAAATAAGATTTTATCTATGATTTTCTTCACACAAAGGACTGAAACTGCATTAAATCAAACAGGTGTTTGCTAAATGGCTGAATACACAATGTTTTTGCAGTAGTCAGTTTCATTGTTCCCAGCCTTCCATTAGGGTGTGTGGTGACTTTAATCTAAATGCAGATCCCATGACAGTGTGTTTCTTATATCACTTTTGTTTCTTACCAGCTCTCCCTGACCGCTTCAATGTCACTCAGAAGATTCTGTGCCAGACAGATCCCAAATATCTAGAAGCAGGGGAAAGGTTTTTGGATCAGGCAACAAATCAACAATGAATTCAACATTATTGTGTTTTACATAGCATACCGCTTTATTAGGTGGCCTCCTGGACAATCTAATCTGGGCTTAATGCAAAATTTAACTCTAAAATATTTTATGACCTAAAAAGGATTTGAAGGACAGCTGCTGAAATGAAAGAGCACTTATGAGAAACTGGAGATAAATTAAATCAATGCATGAAACAGAACAATATTCAAGGGTTTTAATGTATCAGTTTTAAAGGAGAGGTCCACTTCCAGAACAACAATTTACAAATAATTTACTCACCCCCTTGTCATCAAAGATGTTTATGTCTTCTGTCTTCAGTCGTGAAGAAATTATGGTTTTTGAGGAAAGCATTTCAGGATTTTTCTCCATATAATGGACTTCATTGGTGCCCCAATTTTGAACTTCCAAAATGTAGTTTAAATGCAGCTTCAAAGGGCTCTAAACGATCCCAGCCAAGGAAGAACGGTCTTATCTAGCGAAACGATCTGTCATTTTTTTTCACATCAAATTCAAATCACATCAATACAAATCAATGTACTCCAGCTCAAAAAGGTAGAGTATGGCAAAAAACTCCATCTTATTTTCTCCTACAACTTCAGAATTTTCCGACGTTGTATGTTTAATGTATAAACAGCGTTTAACTTACTTGCACTTCCTTAGTCTTTGCACGTTCGCTTTGTAAACACTGGGTCTGTAGTTCCACCTACATTCCACGTGACCTTTTGACGTGATTCAGTAGTACGTAGTGTCGTGGATGCGCATCCCAGAGCCTGTGCTACATGAGCTTTTGTGCTTAAAAAGTAAACTAATTTTTATTTTCCAAAAAAAAAACAACCAATCATTTCGCTAGATAAGACCCTTCTTCCTTGGCTCTAAAAGATCCCAGCCCTTTGAAGCTGCATTTAAATTACATTTTGGAAGTTCAAAATTGGGGCACCAATGAAGTCCATTATATGGAGAAAAATCCTGAAATGCTTTCCTCAAAAACCATAATTTCTTCACGACCGAAGGTGAGTAAATTTTTTGTAAATTGTTGTTCTGAAAGTGGAGTTCTCCTTTAATGTATTTAATTGTCAGAGTGTAAGATACATCAGTGCACTTACACTAAAAGTTTGGGGAGAATTACTGTCACTTTTAAACAATTTAATGCATCGTCTGTGAATAAAGTATTCATTCAAAAAAAAAAAAAAATAAAAAACCTTATTGACTGAAAATTTTTGAACAGTAGTGAACATATTACTTATAGAAAAGTTGGGCATTTACACTGCCATTTAAAGGTTTGGGATCACTAAGATTTGTAATGCTTTTTTAAAAAGAAGTTTCTTATGCTTATCAAGGCTACATTTATTTGATCAAAAATACAGAAAAAAGCAGTAATATTGTGAAATATTAACATTAACATTTTCCTATTTTAATATACATTAAAATCTAATTTATTTCTGTGCTCAAAGCTGAGTTTTCAGCATCATCACTCCAGTATTCAGTATCACATGATCCTTCAGAAAACATTCTTATTTGCGGATTTATTATCAGTGCTGAAAACAGTGGTGCTGCTTAATATGTTTTTGGAACCTGTGATACTTTTTTCAGGATTCTTTTATGAATAAAATGTTAAAAAGAACAGCATTTGTTAGTAAATAGGAATCTTTTTCTAACAATATATACTACCGTTCAAAAGTTTGGGGTCAGTAAATCTTTATTCTTTTTTTTTTTTTAAAGAAATTAATACTTTTACTCAGGAAGTATTAAATTGATAAAAATTGAGAGAAAAGACTTATATTGTTAGAAAATATTTATATTTTGAATAAATGCTATTCGTTTTAACTTTTAATTTATCAAAGAATCCTGAAAAAAGTATCACAGGTTCCAAAAAAATATTTGGCAGCACAACTGTTGCCAACATTCATAAAGATTTATTTTTGCTGTTTTTGCCTTTTTTTTTTATTGACAAGACAGTAGTGAGACAGGGAATGAAGTGGGAGAGAGAGGGGGGGACAGGATCGGGAAAGGTCCGCAAGCCGGGACTCAAACATGGGACGCCCGAAGCGCAACGTCGCTGCACGTCGATGCACTGCCCACGAGGCTATTGGTGCCAACAACACTGATAATTCTAATAATAAATCAGCATATTACAATGATTTCTAAGACTAGAGTAATGGCTGATGAAAATTCAGCTTTGCATAACAGGAATAAATTATATTTTAAAGTAAAATTTTTTGTGTTTTTGATCAAATAAATGCAGCCATGATGACACTTTTTAAAAAAAACATTTCTTACTGATCCTATGCTTTTGAATGGCAGTGTACCTCACTGTAAGTGTAAAATAATAGAACTGCCAATGGGTCTTCATACTCTTGGAAGACACTGTATTATTTTCAAGGAGACTGAACTTTGTAAATGATCTATTATCAGTTTCCCTTTTAATTTGTTTCTTCACTTATAAATGACTGCACTTTATACTGGAACATACACAACATAAAAATGCGCAATGCACGTATGTATTTCAATGATTATTGTTGGTTATTCACCTGAAGAAGTGCAATTCCTATGAAGATTCCAGCAACTACGGTTAAATTCTCCTGTAACCATTTCTCAAACTGTGGTACACATCCTTTCGTGTGTATAAACGTCTTCTGTTCGTTGTCCTTCACACATAAAAACACACATTAGCCAAAGACGAATTAAATACATGCAAAATATTAAACAATTCTTCTAACAAAAACATTAGAGTAAGCTATAATACAGCTTTAGAATATAGTGAGTTTGAACCACTTTTATGATACTTTTATCCACCTTTTTGTCCCCGTTTGAGAGTGGGCAAGGCCATTTGTAAATTGTATGGGTCTGGCTTCTGGTCTCATCCACATCTAACTATTCTTAGCTATACAAAACAGCTCGTTTTGCTGCTTGATATTGCAAGTTGGTGTGTCTTGCCATATTATTTTAAAGGAGAAGTCCACTTCCAGAACAACAATTTACAAATAATTTACTCACCCCCTTGTCAATCAAGATGTTCATGCCTTCCTTTCTTCAGTCGTAAAGAAATTGTTTTTTGAGGAAAACATTTCAGGATTTTTCTCCATATAATGGACTGATATGGTGCCCCAATTTTGAACTTCCAAAATGTAATTTAAATGTGGCTTCAAATGATCCCAAATGCGGTTATAAACGATCCCAGCCGAGGAAGAAGGGTTTTATCTAGCGAAACGATTGGTTATTTTAATAAAAATAATACTATTTATATACTTTTTAATGTCAAGCGCTCGTCTTGTCTTACTCTGCCTGAACTGTTTTTGTTCATGACAGTTAGAGTATGTCGAAAAACTCCCATCTCATGTTCCCCCTCAACTTCGAAATCGCCCTTTATCGCTGTTTTACCTTTTTTGTTAAGGGTGTTTGATCTTCTTTGCATGTTCACTTTGCAAAGACTGGGTTGGTACTTCTGCAGCGATGTAGGATGATTTTGAAATTATTTTTGAAGTTGAGGGAGAAAATATGATTGTTTTTTTTTTTTTTTTTTAAATATGCTGAGTTTTTCACTAACTGTCTTGAGCCAGAATACACAGAGTTCAGGGAGAGAAATGCAAGACAAGCATTTGAGATCCAAAAGAATTTAAATTGTATTTTTTTTTTTTATGAAAATAACCAATCGTTTCGCTAGATAAGACCCTTCTTTCTCGGCTGGGATTGTTTACAACCACATTTGGGATCATTTGATGCTGCATTTAAACTGCTTTTTAGGAGTTCAAAATCGGGGCACCATGTCAGTCCATTATATGGAGAAAAATGCTGAAATGTTTTCCTCAAAAAACAATTTCTTTACGACTGAAGAAAGAAAGACATGAATATCTTGGATGACAAGGGGGTGAGTACATTATATGTGAATCTTTGTTTTGGAAGTGGACTTCTCTTTTTAATGTATTATCTTAATTATGAGCACACTGATTTGTTTGTAGTGCAAACAGTTTTACCGTTTACTGCACGTTGTTATTCTTCTCGTTATTTCCCTATAGCGGATAATGAACCGGAAGTCTCACCCATAGGCTTACTTGTGCATTGAAGAAAAAGGTGGATAGGGATTTTGTGTGATTTTGTACATTGACAGCTCAGGTCTCAATCACTTCAATTATATGGAAAACAGTGGTTAGGATCCAATCTTGTTCCACAGAAAAAGAAAGTTTGTAGTGACATGACTGTGAATAATTTTTTTTTTGGGTGGATACACTTTTGACTTATACTTACACCTTTCGCTCGAATGTCATATCCACACTGTGTGTTTATCACATCCTCCTTTTAGAAGAAAAACAGAAAGAAAGTTATGATTTAGCCCTCTGGATAACTTAATATTCCACATTAAATCATAGGCTTTGAGCATTATATTAAATGGAGAACTGCTGTTTCGTATATGGGTGTGCTCTGTCTACCGGATCTACATCACTTCCTGTTTATATTCCCAAGTCTTCTGGAGGAAGACAATGACACATTCTAGGCACTAAGATGACTGGAAGACGTGTGTCTGTGTGTGCTGAGTGTATATAATGTGTTTACTCACAGCAGGGTCCTTGGTGCAGCAGGAAAAGGGAACACCACATTTCTCTCTGCTCAGATTAGTGTCAGTACAATTAAAGTAAATATTCAGATTCCAGTCTTCAGGGCCGAAAGCTCCACAACACTCCCACTGCAAAAATATATGCATGCACTGAATATTCATGTGTGAACCAACCAATAGCTGAAAGCCATTACAGATTTGAACATATTGCTGCTAGCTCACAAAATTGCAAATTAAGCATATTTGTATACACACATACATATATACACACACATACATACACTACCAGTCAAAAGTTTTTGAACAGTAAGATTTTTAATGATTCTGCTCACCAAGCCTGCATTCATTTGATCCAAAGTACAGAAAAAACAGTCAATTTTGAAATATTTTTACTATTTAAAATAACTAATTTCTATTTGAATATATTTTAAAATGTAATTTATTCCTGCGATTTCAAAGCTGAATTTTTAGCATCATTACTCCAGTCACACGATCCTTAGAAATCATTGTAATATTCTGATTTGCTGCTCAAAAACATTGATTATTATTATCATGTTGAAAACAGTGGAGTAGAATCTTTTCAGGTTTCTTTGATGAATAGAAAGTTCAGACGAAAAGCATTTATCTGAAACAGAAATCTTTTGTAACATTATAAACGTATTTATCATCACTTTTGATCAATCTAAAGCATCCTTGCTAAATAAAAATATTAATTTCTATAATTTCCCCAAAAAATAAAATAAAATAATAAAAGCTTTTGAATGGTATAATGTACAATGTTACAAAAGCTTTTTATTTTAGATAAATGCTAATCTTTGGAAAAATGTACTCTACCGTTTCAAATACTGATAATAATAATGATAATAATAATAAATGTTTCTTAAACAGCAAATCAGCATATTATAATGATTTCTGAAGGATCACGTGACACTGAAGACTGGAGTAATGATGCTGAAAATTTAGCTTTCATCACAAGAATAAATTATATTTTAAAATATATTCAAATAGAAAAAAAGTTATTTTAAATTAAAAAAAAATTCCACAATATTACTGTGTTTATTGGATCAAATAAATGCAGGCTTGGTGAGCAGAAGAGACTTCTTTAAAAAAAACATTAAAAATCTTACTGTTCAAAAACATCTGACTGGTAAAATGTATATATATATATATATATATATATATATATATATATATATATATATATATATATATATATATATATATATATATATATATATATATAAATAAAAATAAATTATACATTATATAATAATTATATTATAATAATTAATATTTTAAATATAAAATTAACACATTCGTATACAGATTCTACACAGTAGGACATTCACAAAAAATTTAATAAAACATTATTTATTATTATTATTATTAGCATTATTATTATTAATGTTTTTATTATTAGCATTATTATTATTATTATCGTTATTATTATGAATATATACCAGCTGAATAAACAGAGAAACATTTTAAATTGAGATTACCACAAAAAATAACTTCACCTTTAAAAAAAATAAAATAAAATAAAATAAACACTTTCGTGGTTTGGTTTTATGCGTGTGCCAGTGAGTTCTTACATAATCTTGTGTGAAGTCGATGAGATTCTGTAGGTCAATGTCATCTCTGTAGGCTCTAATGTTGTTGTTGATGAAGAATTTGAGCTGGTCTTTAATCCAGTCCTTAAAGACAAATGCCAAGACTCCCGCTGTCAACTCCAGGAAAAATATGATTCCCAGAAAAACGGAAAACTGTGAAAGAGGACATGTTACAGATTCGTGTTACACAACTTGTGACGGATAACATCAACTTTAAGAGTCTCCAACAAATCAAGAATGTGTTATTTTCCCACAGCAAATTAAACTAAGTTTATGATCCCTAACCCTGCCAACATCCCTCAACACATTTACACAGAAATTCACATTTTTTAGACATGATGCAGTTCCCATCTCAAAACAGTCACATATTTTCACAGCGTTGATCTGCAACTACACACGCAATTTTTTTTTATACAAGTACAGTGAGCAATGATTTGTCACTGTGACCACAATGAATACTTCCAGACTGACATCACAGTTCATCTGGTGTTTCCAGATGTTTTAAGAAAGCCTCCATTACCCTACAGAGGAAACAGGCCTCGTTATACTTTCGCAACACCATTCTTGACATTCTCACAAAGCTCTCACAGCATCCTCTCTCATATGAAAGGAGTAACACAGACCACCAAAACCTGCCTGAGAGGAAATTCACACACTTTCAAACTGCATTCAATCCAGTCTATCCCCGCTACCTACGTAGTTACTCATATCCAGCCATTCAAAAACATGATTGCCCACCTGCACTCTCTATTCACATTTGACTGAGATAAGGCTTCTATTTACAGTATTTTCAAAGCAGCATTGTATTAGTATTTCTCAAACATTCAGGTTAGGAATTAAGTATTAAAGGAGAAGTCCACTTCCAGAATGAACATTTTCTGATAATTTGCTCACCCCCATATCATCCAAGATGTTCTTGTCTTTGTTTTTTCAGTCGAAAAGAAAGCTTTAAAGGGCTCTACATGACCCCAGCTGAGGAATAAGGGTCTTATCTAGCAAAACGATCTGTCATTTTCTTCAAATAATTAAAAATATATATACTTTTTGACCACAAATGCTCATCTTGCACTAGCACCGCGTAATCACGTTGGAAAAGTCACTCGCGGTTAGTTCTTTGTTTATGTACTTTGGTTCAAAAAGGTAGGGTAGGGCGAAAAACTCCATCTCATTTTCTCCTCCAACTTCAAAATTGCCCGACGTTGTTTTACCTTTTTTGTAAATGGTGTTTGACTTTCTTTGTGCATTCACTTTGTAAACACTGGGTCGGTACTTCCACCTATGTCACACGTGCATGATCACGTAATGCACGTGGTTGAGCTAGCGCAAGACGAGCATTTGGGGTTAAAAATTATATACCTTTTTTTTTTTTTTTTTTAGAAAATGACTGATCGTTTTGATACATACGATCCTTATTCTTTGGCTGAAGTCGTGTAGAGCTCTTTGAAGCGGCACTGAAACTGCAATTTGGACCTTCAACCTATTGGTTCCCATTGAAGTCCACTACAGTCATGTGAAAAAGTTAGGACACCCTTTTGAATTCCATGGTTTTCCATATCAGGACATCATTAAAAATAACTGGTCCTTGGCTGGTCTTAAAATTTTGAAAATAAAACCTCAGATGAACAACAAAACATGAAAAATTGCACTGTGTCATTATTTACTGAACAAAAATAAAGCCAAAATGGAAAGGCCATGTGTGACAAAGTTAGGACACCCTTACTGTTTACATTGGAATTAAGAGGGTAAATAACAGTCAGGCACTGCTAATCAAATACTTTTGATTAATTGATCATCAGTAAGTCTAAGCGCCTCTATAAAAGCATAAGCTTTGGCAGTTCGCTGGTCTGGAGACTTCAGGTGTGTGTTGTTAACACAATGCCAAGTAGGTAAGACATCAGCAATCATCTTAGAGAAGCAATTGTTGCTGCCATCCATCTGAGAAGAGTAATAGGGCCATTTCCAAACAATTCGAATTTTATTCACAAGTGGAAGACATTTAAACAGACACCTCTCCTTCCAAGATCAGACCATGCAAAGCTCAGAGAAATGGCAGACAACCCAAGAACTACACCTCAGACTCTACAGGCCTCAGTTAACATGTTAAATGATAAAGTTCATGACAATACCATTAGAAAAATATGGGACAAAAATTACTTGTTTGGAAGGCTTGGCAGAAGAAAGCCTCTTCTATCTAAAAAAAAAAAAAACTGCAGCACAGTTTAGGTCTGCAAAGTTGCATCTGAACAAAACACAAGTCTTCTAGAATAATGTCCTTTGAACAGACGAGACCGAAGTGGAGATGTTTGGCCATAAATCACAGCACCAAGTTTGGTAAAAACCTAAAGAGCATATCAGCACAAACACCTCATACCAAAAGACAAGCATGCTGGAGGAGGGCCGATAATTTTGGCCTTGTTTTGTAGCCACAGGACCTGGGCACCTCACAGTCATTGAGTTGGCCATGAACTCCTCTGGATATCAAAGTACTCTAGAGTCAAATATGAGGGCATCTGTCCGACATCTAAAGTTGGGCCAAAATTGGGTCATGCAACAGGACAATGATTCCAAGCACACCAGCAAATCTAAAACAGAATGGCTGAAAAGAAAATAATCAAGGTGTTGCAATAGCAATTATTTTCCAAATTTTAAGACCTGCCAAGGACCAGATAATTTTTTATTATGTCCCGATACAGAAAACCATGAAATTCAATAGGGTGTCCTAACTTTTTCACATGACTGTATATGGAGAAAAATCCTGGAATGTTTTTCCTCAAAGAAACATAATTTATTTTCAGCTGAATAAAAAAAGACATGAACATCTTGGATGACATGGGGTGAGTAAATTATCAGGAAATTCATTCTGGAAGTAAACTTCTCCTTTAAACCTTCGCAATGATTTCAGCCCAACCACTTTATATAAAATACAGACTGCATTCAATTTTGCTTTGTAAATAATTTCAGCTTTAAGTTTAAAGTCTGATATAAGAATATTTTAACAATATTGCCATTTATAATCAGACAGGCAGTCTGTACGTCACTGTATGTCAATTTTTATTATTTAAAACGAAAAAAACTTTAACCAATTTCTATAACAAAAAAATAAAGGCTTCTCTATTGGCATCAATGGTTCCATGAAGAACCTTTAACATCCATAGAACTGTTCCATTGCCCAAAGTTCTTTATAGAGGAAAAAGATTTTTTAGATTATTAAAATGGTTCTTAGAATTATTTAGATTATTAAAATAATAAAAACTGTTGTTTTGCTGCCTTACAAATACTGGAATAGAGCGCTGCACTGATGACAAACTTTTGTAGACCAACCTGGAAAAATTAGCATCATCCCGATTGCCTTGACAAAAACTCAATATGATTTTTCCATTGGCTTGTGGATTATCTTAGAATATAAGCTCTGTGACCAACAAATATTTATGATTCTTACATGTTTGGTTCATCATGATAACCTTTACAAAAGAACACAACTTTGAAGCCTAAATACAACATAACTAAAACGCTAAACAATAGCTATAAACAAACTACACCATGGTTGCATAACTTCAACTTCATCTTCAGCATCTCTTTTAGTCTTTATTTAATATGTTCTTCACAATTAAATTAAAATAGCTTGCAAGAGTGCAGTTGGAGGCTGTGAAAGTGCACCGGTGAATGGTGTAATGGTCCCATTTGTTAGCAACCGCAAAACTCAAAACCACGCAAGGGGATGTTTTTGATGTTTTTTATGAAGATTTTTGGAGCTTGTGTTAACCACACACCTTATTTCAGACTTCTAACCAAAAACACATTCCAAAACCTATTGACTGTGGAACAATAGAACTGGAAATCAATGGATAGAACATTTATCATTTTGTGATGTACAAATTATTGGTAAAAACAAAATATGACATACAAACTTAAGCAGGAAGGAGTTTTCCCTCAGAGCACCGATGCATCCTGCGAAGCCAAGCACGAACATCACCCCACCCACGACGAGAAACAGCCACACTGGGTCAAACCCGCCCAGATCCGTGATGGAGGAGATGTTCGAGAGAACCCCCTGATGAAAATACAAATGGGAACAAAACTGAGAATAATAACATGATTTCAATTTAATGAGACCAAGGTCACTTGAATAGATTGATATATGAAGTGCTTCACTCACCTTCTCACTCCAGGCCCAAAGAGCCACGGACAGGAATGCCACCCCGAGCAGCTAAAAAGTGTATATTTGTGTGTCAGATAGAGCTAGAGATCAGATCAGCACTATAAATGACCTTTGAAATGAAATTTTGATTGTAGTTACGTTTACATTTTTATAGATTTGTATTATGGCAAAAAAAAAACACCTGTCACATGGGTTGCGTCTCAAAACCTAGTTGACTGCCTGCTTAGATAGCATGTCTGGAACAGCAGACAGCATTTTCGGGCATCATAAGCATGTAAGGAACGTTCAAACCGCATTTTTAGCATCATATGTGCATCTGCAACGTTTTAAGAGCATTTCGAAAAATTTAGCAGCATTTGTTAGCAACATAAAGAATGTTTGGAACGTTGGAACATTATTTATAGTAGCCTAAGAGCATCCGAAACGTTCTAAATGCATTTCTAAAGCTTATAAGCGCGTTTGGAATGTTCAAACTGCAATTTCTCGACAAGATAAGCTGTTTTTGGAACATTCGCATATAATTTTTTGCTATCGTGGCATTTAAAAGATGCAGCGGATGATGTCTTATTGAGCCTCTGAACATTCAACACAATTTAGGGGCGTCATGAGTGAATTTAGAACGTTCGACAGCATTTGGCATCATAAACGCGTTTGAAACGTTCGACAGTGCTGTTTATGTAGGCAGCTCACTAGGTTTTGAGGCACAACCCAGAGGTTGGTTTACTGCACACCCCAGGCTACAAAATACTGTACGTTCACAGCTCGCACACAATGTCAAAATACAAACTCACCCAAAATATAATATTAAATCCAAATATGAAGTATTTGATGCAACAGCCCACTTCGTGCACGTTGAAGTGTTTTCCTGACATACTTGCGTTTGATAAAACAGAGAAATTCCTCCCGGTGATTATTATTAATGAAGGAGAAAAAAATCGCCCACCGACTGGAAAACTCGCTTCTTCCTTTTACACCATTTTTATGACATTTCCACAGACTGACAGGCAATGCCACACGGGGCTTTGCCTATGAGTAATTTGTCTCTTCGAAAAACACAAAATAATTATTGAGAAAAAATAACTACAGAGAATAACGAGACAAGCGCTCCTCTGCAAATAAAGATTCTAGAGTCACTTCCGGTTAAATTAATTATGTCATAACACAATTTTTCAAAATAAAGGTTCAATAATTACAGCTAAATTGGAAAAACGGAGCAGCGGCGTATGGGTTTGATAATTAAAAAAATGATAAAATCGTCAATGTTTATACTGCTAATAGCTTTACGTCTATTATAATCTAAAGAATTATTATGAAATATGAAAAAAATGAAACAATATACATGTGTAAATACATTATGTGATCTATAATGTAATTATCTAGAATATTTTTTGCATACCTTATTTTTATTCATGCATTAAAAGGGTAAAGGTAAGATTTCTGAACTTATTTAATGAATTCGAATTTTTCGAACTCAAAATAAGACTCAAAATCACATGGCCTTTTTTGTTGAAAACATCTATGTAGGCTAATTTTTAATGAAAGATAATATTCTGAAGTGCATATGGCTGTATTATCACGTTCTGGTCTATATCTTTAACATATAATATATACATTCAATTAATCACAATTTAACTGCCACTGTAGAGCAGCAGTTTACAATACCACACCCATATGACAAAGCCAGGGCTGTAGTTTCAAAATAAGAGTAAGCAAATCTTGAGACACAATAGTGAAATAAACTGAACTGTATCATGATATGACATGAATTCATGAACAATAATTATAGTCAAAAACATTAGTAATTATATACTATCAAAACTATGAGCAACTGTATTACGGTATAAAGCCCAGCAGATCTGTCAACAGTATTACTCTTTGTCTTTTCTTTTTTGATAGCTAAAGTCCTATTTTGTGGACCACAAAAACCTGTGCTGAAATGCTCATTCATGCAGCTCTTTTGATTAATTATGTCAATTCTAGGATTTACCTTTCCTTAAAAACCTTCCTAAAGCATTGGGACTTTAATGTGGCTGGAATTCATGTTAAACAATGGTATTACAGATACACTCTAATCTAAAAAGGTGTGTTTTTACAGTTTTAATTTTAAAAAGATCAAAGGTTTATATAAATCACACTTTTTTTTTTTTTACTAATCGCATGTCATGGAGTGAAAACTTTAGCTTGCAGAGAAAAAATGAAACAGATTAGCTTAAGGTCTAGTATTGTGCTTGGTAATTTAGGAGGCTTATTTATGGACAGTGCCAGTTAATTGGAATATCAGACAACAGAGTGTGCGGTCTAGACAGAGGTTGTATCTAACATGTGTGTGTCCTTGTGTAAAAGCGAAGCACACTGTAATAACCCCAAGGGCGGAGGAAATCCAAGGCCTTGCGACCACCTTACTGTTCTGCATTAAGGTCATCCACAATCACCTCCATGAGTCAGCAAATTCCTGCAGATATCATATACATCTCACCCCAAAAAATCCCGAACACAATGATTATACTGAGTACACCCTAGATCATTTCCATCACAAAACTCATACATGAGGTCCATCTTGACTACATGATCAATATGTGTAGTTCACAATGCTGGTGCATTCCTACAAACTACAAAATTATAAAATCTTATTTCCACAAACTACTTTAGCAACACTTCATAAGCAATGTACATGAACAAGATGCATTACATAAAAATACTATCTTATGCTGATCTTCTGTGTATCCAATAAATAAATAAATAAATATAGAATTTTGTCCTTGCGAATAGACGGTGCACATTTTTAAATATATATATTTTTTTAATACCTTAGTTTCTGTTGCAATAAAACATAGTTGCTCTATGCTGTTTGATCATTTTTAACATTCTAACATTTTTGGGTGAACATTGTAAAAACACAGTAATTCAATTTCACTACAAATTGTTCACATTACTTAAGTATTTTCTTTTTTTTTCTTCTTCAAAGAAACCTTAGTCATAAATTATTTTTAAATCACTTCTGATGAAAATGCTGCTAGTTTGCAAAACGTTTTTACAAGGTGTACCAATCAAAATAATTCACTATCATCAAGTTTATATGTTGTACATCGTTTGCGGAGGCCCCCTAGTGGATCTCGTCTCCTTTTTTTAAGAACCACAGATGCGAATACATTTGTTTTTGTTTTTAAATATACATAATTGTATATATACATAACGTTTAATAAAAATGTATAACATGTTAAGCTAGTAACTAATTCTATTAGAATCTGTCATGTATATGTTAAGTAACTGTCATAGTTTAGTGTGACAGAATTGTTTTATGCTGTTTAATCATTTTTCGAATTCTAACATCCAGATATTCGATTTTACTACAAACATTTAAATAAATAAGAATTCGTATTTGATATTTTTTCCATTGTTGCAGTATTGATTCTAGGTAACAAACCTAAAAAAAATGACATCTGTATTGTATTGATAAGGTGCATTTTATGCATTAATAGTGAATCAGACATTTGCAATACTATATATACATATTTATATAGTATAGGTTTGGGTAGGAGTGTAAATGCCCTAATGCCTCTGTGATAGAGAGCGAGACTGCTGGGTTACATTCTGGTTGTAAGATGATCCCTCCTCCTCCAGAGCTGACGGTGTAAGCGAGTGCCCGAGACAGGAAGGACTGCTGAGCACTGAATGCTAACAAGGGGGAGAGAGAGTACATGTCCACGGCGAGCGGAAAGGTGGGGGGTTCAACAGCGAGATATGGAGAAATACAATTAACCTGCAATGTGCCAACGCCAAATTCACGCCGATCATAACCATCCTCACCACCGATCATCATCCTCATCATCACCGCCACCAACAGCGCGACCGTCCTCGTCTTTTTTCTCCTCATAAGTGAAATGTATCGGGACTGCATGGGCTCTTTTTTCTGACAATGGAGATTGAGAATATCGTGGCCAACACCGTGCTGCTGAAGGCGAGGGAAGGTAAGAGACGCGCAATGGCGCAATCAATTATCGCGGAACGCGTCTTAATGAATCCTGTGTTAACTTTATCATGGACGAGGCTGGATTATTGGATCTGAGTATATTCGCCACATCTGTATACAGTCTTGAATGGGCTTTCAAGGGTCCTCTCTGTTTAATAGCATCTCACTTAGTATGCTAGTACGCACTTACTATGCTCGGTCTCCTCTGTCAGACCCCTAATGGAGGTTACTGTGTATTTTTTTTCCCGGTATTCATAACGCAGAGACCGCAGTGTACACCCATCCCCGTCTCTTCACCTGGGAGGGAGGTTGAACTGCAGTTGTAGGCCGCAAGGTTGCCCCTCTCTCTGCGCACAAAGGAGTACACTGTGATAGGAGTGAGGTCGGTTCGCTTCTTTGCTGGACCACAATCTTATCTGTGATAAATTAGGTATTAGTGGAGCGCACGGTTCTGATTGGGCAGGCGCAGGATTGAGCGGTCGAATGTGTTTTTATTTCTCTGTAATCACTGTCGAACAGGATACTTAACCGTTGCCCATGGCAACGTTCCTGCGCTACTTTCGTATCTCCGGTATTACTCCGCGTACTCGCTCTTCGCGTCAATGCAAGTTTGGCGAATCAAAAGTTTAGTATGAACGCTCACTGTAACATATATATATATTTTTAAATTTGTAAATTATTTATTTTAAAGTCGGCATGAAAAATCAGCTCATCTATGTTATTTATTTTTTATTTAACCTGGTAATTTCACAAAAAACGCTTTTCTTTCCATTAATTTCCATTCACACCAGTGTTGCCAAGTCTGTGGTTTTCCCGCAGATTTGGGCTACTTTAACACTGTTCAGTGTTTCTCTTAGGATATTTATAGTACTTTTTTTTGATACTTTACTCTCTGTGTAATACCAAAAACATTTATTTCAGTGAAAAAATAAGTCAATAAGTAATAAGAACAATAGGGCCTTACAATCGAAATTCTTGTGTGTTTTAATTTTTCTGATAATCAAATGAAGGCATTAAATATTTATTTATTTTAATTAAAGGACAATTAAACCCTTTTATTTGCTGCCAAACAAACAGAGGTTTTTCTGTTAAAATTAATGCATGGAAGAAAAATTGTGTGAATATTCTGTTTAAAATTATTTTTTATAATAATTGTAGTATTTTTTTTTTTACAATTAGGTGGTTAATCTTGTTGTAATATTTATTTTTTTTAGCATTTAATTGTTTTATTTAAATTTGCCAGAAATAGGAATATAAAAACTATTATACTTTTTTTTATATAAACTAACTATTATATTTAATATATAAACTAAATATTTTTATAAATGGACTCCTTGATCCCGTCCGTGTTTTCGCGGAGGAGAAATTGTAGACGCGCGTCCACTTGGAGACAGAAATGACATGCTGTCGTGCAAATAAGATAAATAACATAAGACTATTTCGTTTGTTTAATAAAAAAACAAGGTATAGACCTGTTCTATAGCAAAATGTAACCTTAAATGACTTCTGTTGTGATCTGGCGCTATATAGATGTTCTCATGTCCGCGGTTTGAAGCGACCCCAATAATGTTATATATTTAGCCTCTGGAATGTGAATTGTACCAGGGAAACCCCACTAAAAAAACGTGTATTTTACCCACCGGAACGTAATTTTTACTGGGGGACCTCCTTCAAAACGGGGGCGGGTTTGGTCTGGCAATCCTGATTCATTCGGATGCAAATGCAGGAGAGTGGAAATGAACTCTAACCTGTAAATTTGTATCATGTGAAGCTGTGTGACCAATAGATCAATACTTCATTTTTTATGTGATTAATTTATGACACTGTAGAGCGTGACGTCATATCATGACCGTTTCAGTGTACGAAGAAGTTTCGCATACTCGAAGTCTAGTGTGACTGCGGCTTAATTCCAACATCTCAAATTCAATCAAAAATCGAGAACACGAAAATGTACATCATAATATGGAGGAAAAGATGTGTAGGACCCGTAAGACCTTCATTCATCTTCAGAACACAAATTAAGATATTTTTGATGAAATCCGCGAAGAAATCGTTTTCTGTGCACACAAAGAGGATTCTCGTAGCTTCATAAAATTAAGGTTGAACCACTGATGTCCCATGGACTATTTTAACGATGTCTTTACTACCTTTCTGGGCCTTGAATGTGTCAGTTGCATTGGTGTCTATGCAGGGTCAGAAAACTCTCGGATTTCATCAAAAATATCGTCATTTGTGTTCCGAAGATGAACGAAGGTCTTACAGGTATAGAACGACCACGAGGGTGAGTAATTAATGACAGAATTTTCATTTTTGGGTGAACTATCCTTTTAATATTGTAATATTGTTCCAGCCTTTATCTTTTTGTTAGGCTAGCGGACTGCTTTTCTTAGCGGAAGCTTTAAAGTTGTGATGAAACAGAAGCAATATAGAAACATTTGCGTGTACTATAAAACCGATAAAACAGATATTATAAAATAGAAAATATAGTAAAAAAAACATTTACACTAAATGAATCAAGTACAATAAGATCTGCTTAAAGACTTTAAAATTAACATGTAACCTGACATCAAATGTCTTTTTTTATTTCTCCCTAGAATAACGGTTGTTGTTGTGATTTCTGCAGAACGTACAGTTCTTGAAACGTCTGGAATAACGTTAAATTATGCTTAATTATTTTAATCAATCGACACTCCTAGTTTCTCTTAATACAAACGTTGGAAAACAAACAGCATTGTCGTCATCACAGCAGAAGTACTCAAAGAAATGTCTTAGCCTACATAGGAGGAAGCTTTGTATATTTTTGGACAATTGTGGTCTAGAATTTAAGTAGATTGAGAACCACTTCTTCTTAAAGGCCTTTTTTGTTCACATTTGCGTCAGTGGCTTTTTCTTTTAAGTGTGTTAGTTGATTAGTTGATATTCTTCACTTCTTGTTTTGTTAAAGAAAGTAACAGGCTGTGCAGTTATCTCACATAGGCCTTGGCTTTCAAAAATAAAGCTGTTCTTTATGATAAGGTCGTAATTGCATTTCCGAGGTCATCGCAACTTATTTTATTTTATTATTATTATTATTTTTTAATTTTTAATTTAATTTAATTTTAAATTTTAAATTTATTTATATAGTTTTCTTTACATTTTATTTTATAGATTTTATATATCTTTAAAATTAGATTTAATTTATAGATGTTATTTTATTCGTTAACTTTTTGATTTTATATATTTTCTAATTTAGATTATTTAATTGATAGATTTTATTTAGATTTTTTAATTATATTTTATACATGGTAGGTTTTGATTCATACGAATGTAAAAAGGTAAGTAACTGGTCATCATTTGTAAGTTTTTCCCGTTTTTAAACTCCTTATTGCCGTAATCTCGCAATTAAAATGAGCTCATAAATGCTGTGAGCATAGTAATTTTTTTTATTACAAGCAAAATGCTGTTTAAAATATTTTTAGACAGAGTACAGCAGGACATGCCAACTTTCCAAAAGTATTTTATGTCAACTTTCCAAATACATTTTAGAGGAATGCTGAAACGGCATAATCTTTGTGTTTCATCAAAGGTGTGTGTTTCTGTTTGTGTCAAATGATGAGGAAATAGTTTGAATTGTTGCGTGTCTGTAAGCAAATTGATTTGCAGTGAAAGGGTTTTTATCTGATTTTCTAGTCCTCAGCTGGTCAACTTGCTCTTCTTCCTGTTTATCCTCTTGTGCTGTTATGTAAATACAGAAAATATGTTTGTCCAGCTTTACATTAACTCTTCCAGAAACTCTTTATAGCCTTGTATAGACAGAACTTTGACTCATGGCATACAGGATGTTTATTATTGTCTCTTTCCTTGTCTCATTCAGCAGTTGCTAATATCGGTACTTTTAGTGTAGATTGCACAAAGTGTATCACGTGTGAGGGTTTGGCCCGTCAAACAGCTCAGTGGTTGTGTGTGTGCATGTGTGTATGTTATTGCATTAGTATTGAGTGAGTGATATGTTGTCAATGTATAATCAAATGCAAGAATGAACATGTTGTACTATGTGCATCTGTGCAATGTGAATTAACATGTTAGATCTTAATTATAATTAGGAGAGACTGCTGTTTAAATTACATGTAGAGATGATCTTAATAATCACAGTGCCACTAAATTAGCCACTAAATATTTCTAATTGCTGTCGATTTAGTTAATTACGTTAAAAAAGGCATGTTTGAACTGTTTTCAACTTAATGCTTCATCTTAAAAACATGCCACTCAAAGCATGTGACACTAGTTGAAAACCAGTTAGTTTACAACAGCCAAAGACATCTGTATGCATGTGTACATCTCAGACAGATTGGCAGGCTTGATTGCACAACGCATTGCTGCGCATTTCTTAAGGAAATGAAACAAACAATGAGACGCAGATTAATCACTCACTTCGTACCCCAAAAGTATTTGACCCCCCCCAAGGGTAATTTCAGAGGCCAGTGGTTCTCAGTGTGCGTGTTTTTTCAAGAGCATGACTTGTAAGGCTGTCTGTAATGTTACTGGAATTTGCAGTCACTGAAATTACAGTAAATCCTGGAGGATAAACTCTTCTCATTCCTCAGTTTTGAGGAAAACTGTGTTCTCGGGTACGAGGAATGCTTTTGGCCTCAAGACGGCAAGCTTTTGATTATGCTCTTGTATGCTGCTTGTATGTTTTGCATTAAACAATTATGTGAAAACAAGGTCTGATTTTTTTTAAATTATCGTACAGGTTCAGACTCTGCCAGCTGTCGTCGTCTCTCTAAAGGCATTGCTCATTTGAAATTAATAGCATTGATTACCAGATGTATAGAGGAATGTTTGTAATATTTGTGATAAGCTAAACATGTTGCAATAGATGTGTCACCACAAATATGACAAAGCATTTTAATTTAACAGATCATCAAAGATCACAAACACGATTCAAATACCAACGTGATTCTGTTCCTAAATTACAATGATTCATCTGTTTGATTCCTCAACCTTTCTTCCGTGCAGCGTACGATCATACTAGTGTGATTTGAACATTCAAATCTGCGTTTATGCTGCCGCTGACCTAAAGAGAGCCACTGTCATGTATATGAATGATCAGTTTCACGGTCTTTTCAACCACACAGTTCATTATTTCTGTGTTACAAACATTCAAATAATCACAGAAGTACTGGGATAAAAGTTCATAGTCAGGATATAAACTCTGATATGTACGGTAGAGATCAAAATAGAGTAAACATCCTTTTGAAAGTTAATTTGACATTCCAAATAATGTTAAAGATTTATTGATTACGTTGTTATGCCAGTAGATGGCAAAAGGGGGCTGTTAATAATGTATTTGTCTTTGATCATTTATTCAAAAACACTGATTCATCCAGTAATGAACCAAGTAAATCTTGAGTGAATCACTGAATCATTTACTTATAAATTAGGCCTACATGTGATTTTGTTTAGTTGTCTAATGTTTTTTTTGCTTCAGAATCGTAAGAGAACCACAACTTCCATTTAAAAAAACAACAACCCAATTTATCCAGAATCACGCAGCTCTATTTTGCAAACAGCTCTTGAGAGAATCTTGTTTTTATGTAGCCTGTTGATTTTTGTTCATGGTATCCAGCTGCAACTAAATGTTTAGCAAAAAAAGAAACAGATTAAATATGCTTGATATCATCTTTTATTCACATTAGAATCGAATCTGGGAATCGAAAAGAATCAGAATCGATAATCAGAATCGGAATCGGAATTGATAATATTCTAATGATACCCAACCCTATTGTTCACCCAAAAATGAAAATTCTGTCAATAATTATTCACCCTCATGTAGTTCCACACCCGTAAGACCTTTGTTCATCTTAGCATAGACAGCAACGCAACTACCACGTTCAAGGTCCAGAGAGGTAGTAAGAACATTGATAAAATAGTCCACGTGACATCAGTCTGACAGGGTAAAGAAGATATTAAAGATACATATCAAAAATATCTTAATTTGTGTTCTGAAGATGAACAAAGGTCTTAAGGGTTTGGAACAACATGAAGGTGAGTAATTAATGACAGAATTTTCATTTTTGGATGAACTGTCCCTTTAAGATTGTGGTGGTGTTGTCATGTGCTTTGAGCTTATTTTAATAGTTTCTCACTTTCTCACTCATAGGAGGAGGGGGGAAACGGAACGGGCGGAGCAAGAAATGGAAGGAGATGCTCAAACTGCCTCATGTCAGCCTCTGTGAGGAACTTAGACGTACTATTGGTAAGATGGATGGATGAAAGAGAGCATTCAAGAAAGAGCTTTGGCAGAATATTCATTTTAACAGAGCAAATTATTTGCATAGTATGCAGATTGATCAAAATAATCACAATTAACTGCATGAATAGATATTCAGTGAGAAAAGATAATTAATAATATCACAAATGAAAATAATTCAGGCTACATTATTGTGGCAAGTGGGAAAAGGTCAAAACATTGTCTGTATTATTTCTGTATCATTGAATATAAGCCTAACACTGGCCTACAGGCACACTGCATCTGGACTCGCATAAACATGGCACTTCAAGCTTGAATTGCTTTGATGATAGGAAAATCCCTCTAAACAGAATTTATAAACGGGTCAGGGGGCATGATTAATTGCATTGATTTTTTTTTTTTTTTTTATCACATTTCATGTTTTTCTTTTTTTAATAATTAAATGCACTAAACTGACAGCCCTAGTTTCAAGGTATTAAAAATACCAATTTGTTTGTATTTGTATACAGACAAACAGTCTGAGTCGTGCATGGACCAGGTGCAGTCTGGTTACCCTCCAACCACAATGGGTGTTTTACTGGCTTAAATGAAAGTTTACAAGTAATGTCCTCTCTCATTAGTGCGATTTGATGTTATTTAAGCATGGTCCATCTGGCTGACATATTGAAACTTTTTTAACATTGCATTTAGCACATATATGGTGACCTATATGGATACCTTTAGATTTTATTTATTTATTTAATTTTATTTTATTTTTTGATTGATTGAATTGCATCAACTTGAGGAACTTGGTTTTCATTTTTTTTTTTTTTTTTTTTAGGTTATGTCAGATTTACAATATTAGCCATTATCAGCCATTAAAACTTGGCTGTTGTTGGGCCAAAATTTCTTAATTCATTCTTGATTTTAGATAACTAATAATTGAATAATTACAGATACCATTGTACCATATTTTTCACCCATAATTAAAGATTTCATAACTCAATTTTTTTATGTGTCGCACTTTGTGCACCTTAAAAGAGTACATATTATAATATTTATTTAAGGCTGTCAGTCGATTCATTTTTAATGTAATTAATTACACGATGTGTTGATTAATTAATCTAATTAATCGCAAAATGTGAAAATACTGTGAAAATACCCACACAAGATTAATTAAAGCTATTTTTGTGTTAAATGAGAAAGTACCAAGTAGACATTACAAATTGTATTTTTAGAAAGAAATATTTTATTTGATTCAACAGCCTAATGTAAACTATAAAACATAAAAGAAGATAATTTGAGAAACATCTCAGTGTTTTTTGTTCAAATAATGAAAGTCAGAAAAACAGCTTTGTTACCAACAGTCTTCAAAATACTTTGTTTAATAAATAAAGGTTTGAAATGACATGAGAGTGAGTAAATGATGACGGCATTTTTTATTATTATTATTATTAATGAAATGATAGGCTACTCTAAATAAGAAACTAAATCTGCCAGCAGGTGGCAGAGTCATCCACTCTTTCGATTTGATTCGTACAAACGGCTGATACATTCAGGAATTAAGTAAATGCCTCTCTTTATGAATGGGCTTTTGAGTCATTGATTCACACGATTCGTTCAAAACGCAGTTTCAGATGCATAACAATTCTGCTATGGCTTCAAAGGTAATATGTTCTCTGCAAAATTGAGCAAAAACACTTAATGCGTTTAAATTATAATACAATATCAACTTTTTATTTACTAAACGTTGTATAAAATCACATTTAAGCTTGTGACGTATTGCTCTTGGTGCTTGTGTGATGTGTGATATGTGATATACATAATTATTGTGCAACAGAACACTTACAGGAGCATTTTTCTGCACCAATATCTTGAATTTTAGGGCAAAATTATATTTATGGAGCTGTTGCCCTGTGTCATATTTGTCAACAGTCAACTATATGACAACTATTTAACTGCGTTAAAATATTTTAATTGCGTTTTTTAATAACTAATTAATTAACGCGTTAAACTGACAGCCCTAATTTATTTTAATTTGGTTCCCTAAAAGGGTTGGTTTATTTTGTGGCTCACTAAACCAAGCATACTTACTAGTGTATTCCTCATTAAAGGGTTTATATTGCTTAGAATGTTGCTGTCAGTTAAAAATGTATTCTGGTGTGTGGGCAGGTGTGTGTGTTTGCGTCAGACAGCTGTAGACCTTGGCTCAGTGAGGAAGTCCCGGCTGGGGCCGTTTCCTCTTGGCCCAGAATCCACCAGGCCCGTAGGGTTCCAGAGAGTCCTGCAGCACAAGGGCTCAGCTTGAGCTCTGCTCACCATCACTGTGATTTAGTGTCGTGGCTGTATGCTGAGATTTGCACTTTGTGTGTGTATGGAGGAAATATTTTATTAAAGGGGTCATATCATACATTTAAAGCATTTTATTTTTTTCCCCAAGGTCCACAAAAATGTCAAACAGCCTGAATTAGGTTTTTCACCTGACTTTCCACACTCTCTGCCACATTCCATGAATGTGGTACAATTTTGTGTCAGGTGACTTTATATCTAAATATGTTTTGCTGATGAGACCTATTAGATGTATTGAGAAATGATTATCTAGCATAAAATTAACTTTGCTTTAAAGTATCTAATATGTTTTTTAATGGGGATTTTAGTCTTTTCCTCCCCTTTCGCAACTGTATCTAACAGTGAGAATCATAAAGCAATATAATTTTGACACAATCTGTTAAACAGTTCGGGTTTTGAAAATAAAAATGTCATTCATTTTCTTCAAAGGGAAACTGATTTTTAATCATCACTTAAACCTTTAAACCTTTTTTTAAAGGATTAGTTCACTTCCAGAATAAAAATTTCCTGATAATTTACTCACCCCCATGGCATCCAAGATGTTCATGTCTTTCTTTCTTCAGTCGAAAAAACATTTTTTTGAGAAAAACATTCCAGGATTTTTCTCCATATAGTAGACTTTAATGGGGATCAGCAGATGGAAAGTCCAAATTGCAGTTTCCATGCAGCTTCAAAGGGCTCTACACGATCCCAGCCGAGAAATATAGGTCTTATCCAGCGAAAATGATTGGGCATTTTCTAAAATAAAATTAAAATTTATATACTTTTTAACCACAAATGCTCGTCTTGCACTAGGTTGACCAAACGCATTATGTAATCATTCACTTGTGATGTAGACTGAAGTACAGACCCAATGTTTACAAAGTGAACGTGCAAAGAAACCAAAACGCCCTTTACAAAAAAAGGTAAAACAATCATGTTGGACAATTTTGAAGTTTTTCACCCTAGCCTAAATTTTTGAACTGACGTACACAGATAAAGAACTAACCGCCAGTGACCTTTCCAACATTATTACGAAATGCGTGAAGACGTGCATGTGCATCACAGAGCTAGTCCAAGATGAGCATTTGTGGTCAAAAAGTATATACATTTATGATAGATAAATGATAGAATGGTTTGCTAGGTAAGACCTCATTCCTCGGCTTGTTTAGAGCCTGCATTGAAACTGCAATTTGGACCTTCAATCTGTTGAAGACCACAACTGAAGTCCACTATATGCAGTACAATCCTGGAATGCTTTCCTCAGAAACCTTAATTTCTTTTCGACTGAAGAAAGAAAAACATGAACATCTTGGATGACACAGGGGTGAGTAAATTGTCAGGAATTTTTAATTTTGGAAGTTAACTAATCCCTTAAGCTTTTGTTGACGCCATCAGCCTACATGATTTAAAGGAGTCATCGGATGCCCATTTTCCACAAGTTGATATGATTTTTTAGGGTCTTAATGAAAAGTCTATAATATACTTTGGTTAAAAATTCTCAATGGTAGTGTAAAACAACACCCTTTTTACCGTGTCAAAATGATCTCTGCAAAAAACAACCCATTCTGAGGGGATTATTCCTTTAAATGCAAATGAGCTCTGCTCGCCCCGCCCCTCTCTTCTCTCTGTGGAGTGACGAGTCTGTTTACTTTAGCTGCGAAACTTGCTAACTAGCATGGTATTAGGAAAGGTGATTGCAGGGATTCATAAAAAAACCCTTATACTCACTTCTGCTTTTGGTGAAGCTGGATCACGAATGATTTGCATGAACATAGACGCATTTATGTCAATCAGGAGGCGCATTCGCTTCACAAACAAATGTAATCCAGTGCATCTTCAGGTGCTCAGATGTTAAGGAGTAAATGACGACCACTATGTTCATTATTACATCCAGCAACGCAACACCTCAATCGCTCGGTCGGATATATTCTTGTCTAACTTACATCCCTGCTCCGGTATCGAAATATCATTATCATTATAGGGCAGATGTGTACATACACTGCCAACACACAATGTTCAAACAGCATGTAAAAGTGAACTTTGCATCCGATGACCCCTTTAAACTAATTTTTTAAATAATTTCTAGTGAAAAAAAAAGGACATAACGCATGATTATGCAAAGAAATAGTAACCAATCAGAGAATTGGCAAGCAAATCATGTCAAGTTTTAAATAGGAAAAATATCGAAACTCTTTGGTCATTTTTGAGCGAGATGCTGACAGTCTAATCAGATTCAATGATCTATGCTGAAAGTGCTACCGCCAGACCGGGAGATCGGCTGAATGGATTCGAAAACGGTAAAACTCAACTGTTTAACTCTAGGGGAGTTGGAAAATGAGCCTATTTTCAAAAAAAGTGGAGTGTTCCTTTAAGCTTTTCTTGACGACATCAGCCTACATGATTTAAAGGGGTTATCGGATGCCCATTTTCCACAAGTTCATATGTTTCTTTAGAGTCTTAATGAAAAGTCTATAATATACTTTGGTTAAAAATTCTCAATGGTAGTATAAAACAACACCCTTTTTACCGTGTCAAAATAAGCATTCGATGACCCCTTTAAACTAATTTTTTAAATAATCTCATAGAATTTATAGTAAAAAAAATTACATAACGCATGATTATGCAAAGAAATAGTAACCAGTCAGAGAACTGGCAAGCAAATCATGACAAAAGAACAGTTTAGCGCTTACCCATTCTAATGAAACACACATTATCAACATTTTTAAATGAATAGTTTTGTATTTCTCCATCTTTAATTTGATCATCGTTTGCATTGCTTCATGGGACTGTCATTCCTTCTTTTTAGTTAAAATGGTAAAGTCCACTGTTTTGGAACTTTGTCTGTCTGATTTTAAAAAATGTTTTTTGCTTCAAATCAAACATTGTTGTGATGCACTTTGTGGCTGGTTGGTTTGGTTCATGGCTTAAAACTTTAATAATTGTATTCCCTGTGGGGAAAATGGATGGGAAAATACCGGAACCAAAACCGCTAAAAAAAATAGGTGGAAACTAATGAACACTAGTGTTATTAACTTCTTCAACAAATTCTTTGATATAGCTTCAGCAAATGTCCTTATTTGATTTGTGAAAGTTTCAGCACATTTCATAGTACAATGAACTCTTTTATTTTTAAAAGTTCAGTGTAATATTTAATAATGACCCTATAAAGATTATGGATGATGAAGGTCCTCATGTGACAATGATAGGTTTAACCCTTTTTCTCTCTGTCTCTCTTGTTTATGGCTCTCAGAGAGGGATTACACTAGCCTTTGTGAGAAGCAACCAATTGGTCGTCAGTTGTTTCGCCAGTTCTGTGACACTCAACCCAAATTACGGCGGTGCATAGAGTTCCTGGACGCTGTGGTATGAAATCTCTGCACAAAAATACATATAGTCTGCACCTCTCTTTAACCTCTTTCTTTTTCTCACAGACTGAAACACACATACAATTAACTCCACATACAATTATCTAAGGAACCTTTTAGTGAACAGTTCTCAAAAGAAACACTTTTTTTTCTTAGTGAAGAACATTTAATAATCTAAAGAACCTTTTTCCCACTATAAAAGATGTTTTTTTGCAACCAAAAGGTTCTATGAAAGAAGAACCTTTATTTTTAAGAGTGTTCTAAATGATGTACACTACCAGTCAAAAGATTTTGTGTTTTTTAAATAATTCTCCAAAATTATTAAAATAATTATCCAAAATGCAGTAAAAGTGGTAATATTGTGAAATATTTTTACTATTTAAAATAACTGCTTTGTATTTGAATATATTTTAAAATGTAATTTATTCCTGTGATCAAAGCTAAATTTTCAGTATTTTTATTTTTATTTTACTCCAGTCTTCAGTGTCACATGATCCTTCAGAAATCATTCTAATATGCTGATTTGCATATTATTAATTATAGAAATTAATACTTTTATTTAGAAAGGATTCTTTGAATTGATCAAAAGTGATGATTAGACTATTATAATGTTACAAAAGACTTAACAGATAAATGCTGTTTTTCTGAACTTCATATTCATGAAAAAAACCTGAAAATAATTCTACTCCACTGTTTTTAACATCATAATAGTAATAAATGTTTTTTGAGCAGCAAATCAGAATATTAGAAGGATTTATGAAGGATCACGTGACTGGAGTAATGATGCTAAAAATTCAGCTTTGAAATCAAAGGAATAAATTACATTTTTAAATATATTTAAATAGAAAACAGTTATTTTAAATAGTAAAAATATTTCAAACTTTTACTGTTTTCTTTCTGTACGTTGAATCAAATAAACCTAGGATTGGCTCAAAAACTTTTGACTGGTAGTGTATGTAGTTTATTATTCAGCAAATATGCGATTTCATATTTTTTGTGTGTGTGTGGTTGTTTAGGCAATGTATCAAGTGGCTCCGGATGAGAAGAGGAGAGACGTCGGTTTAAATATTTTAGACACATATTTTAATAATGGGGTAAGTATTGATTAAATTTTTTGCTTGCACGCACCTGTTCTCACACTTTCCTACATACATGTGTTCACTGAAAGAATTAATGATTGAACTTTAAACTTTTCTCTTTTCTTTATTGAATTGCACCGTATCAACTGCTCTTCCTGTTTTCTCTCCCTCCTTCCCATACTGTCTTCCTCACGTAGTCGGCAGCTCATTTACCAGAGATCGCTCAGGATGTGGTTGGGGAATGCAGGCAGAAACTGGAACAGAGTCCTTGTAAAGAGCTGTTCCAGGAGTGTACCAGGTAATAACAATGTCATTTAAAGTCAGGTCAGTTTATTTGCCAGCCATCTACTGTGGTTAACAGCTATTTTGCTGTGAAACAACATCTGTACAACAACTTTTGGGGGAAAACTAATGTCTAAGACACATTCCCAAGATTAATTCAGTGTTTTACTATTGTTCGATAATTTGGGGTTTTAAAGGTTTTTTTAATGTCTCTGAAAGAAATCTCTTATATGCCCAACAAGGCCGCATTTATTTGATCAAAATATTTTTATAACTAATAAAAAAAGTTTTCTATTTGAATATACATAAAAATGTAATTTATTCCTGTGATGTAAAGCTGAATTTTCAAGATCATTACTCCAGTCTTCAGTGTCACATGATCATTCAAAAATCAGTGTAATATGCTGATTTGCTTCTCAAGAAACATTTCTTATTATTATCAATGTTGAAAACAGTCATGCAGCTTAACATTCTTGTGAGAACCATGACATTTTTTCAGGTATTCTTTGATTAATAGAAAGTTCAAAAGAATTTATTTCATTTATTTGAAACAGAAATATTTTGTAACATCATAAATGTCTTTACTGCCACCTTTCAATTTATTGGATTGAATAAAAGTATTTATTTCCTTAAAAAATAAATATTATTGACGCCAAGTGGGTTAGTGGTAGTGGTATATTCCAAATCAGCAATTTATTTTGCTCAAATCAGTCTTAATAAATAGTGTTTTTCTCTGTTGAGCATTACAATTTCTCAGATGGTGAAATTACTGAATAACAACTTAAATTTTGGTCTGCTTGTCACACAGAGCTATTGTATGACCTCAAAAGATACTGTATAGCACACAACACCACTTTCATGGATTTATGTATTTATTTATTTATTTAGAGCTTAAGAGCTTCAGTCCACATTCATATTCAAAGAAGTATCCATATTGTTCCTTTAAAAAAAAAAAAGAAAAAAAAAATCATTTTTTTTGTTTCATGAAAAAAATGAATGTCATGAGGGTAAGTAAATAATGCCAGACACAATTTATTGGTTTAACTATTCCTTTAAGATCATGCAGTAGGCTTGTCCATGCTAGTTATTTAGTTTATGTTTGGATTGTCAAGACTGAAGTGGAATCAGTGGTTTATCCATCTCTGTTTGTGGTGATGCGTTTATTGATCTCAATTTGTGTTTTGTTTTTTTACTGGTATTAGTGTGAAGACTAACGATTATAGAATGAACCGTTAGCTGTAGCCGTACTGTTTGTCTGAGTAAAGTAAACACGTGACTTTGAATCTAAACAGAGTTTTGTGTGTTTGTGTTTTGCCTCAGTCCGTCTTTTAGTTCTGTTTAGTTTAAGCTTCCTTTCTGTTTGAGAGGGGGTGAGGTGGAGTACTTTAACCCTTCCTGTTAAATCTCTGTGGGCACAGCGTTTATTAAAGTGTATGTTTATGTATTCAAGTGTGATAGTGTGTGTTACATTAGAGGGTAAGATAGCATCAGATGCATCACACTAGTACACATCATCCTTCAAGTAGAAATGCTACAAGCTTAACATTTTTGTATGGCATAAAAGTACCGCCATGTTTTATAACATCAAGATACCAGTTGTTTTGTTTGGGCTGTTTATTTATTTATGATAACGAGTAGCTTGTCTGTAATTTAACTACTTGAGTAACAAGAATAGCTTGTAGCAACACCCAAGTATTATGGCAGTACTATGGTACAATAATGGTAACAGAGACTTTGGTAACTTTGATATTTTGATAGGCCCTATATACTGTATAATAGGGTTGGGTAAAAAATATAGGTTTCTCGATTTTAATCCAGTCTCATATTTACGACACGATATTGATTCTTAAATCCCCAAAATCGATTAGTCTAGCCTGGTTTCAGTTAATGTTAACAAGAAACCCATCAAATAAATCCCAACAAGCTTTTTGGTTTATTACTTTTGATAAAAAACAAACTCTCGGATTTTAAATTCTGTTCATTTAATTACAGTATTTAACCAATAAATGCCGTTTTGGCGCTGTTTAATGTGAAGTGACAAATCGCTGTATTAGCGCCTCAGTTTAGGAGAAGCGGCACGTGAAGTGATCGTCTCTTCCGCTTTGATACCAGTTTCAGAATTATATAAACATCCAAAAACATCCAAAGGCAGGGTTGTCAACCTTTAAGTTCACCTTGGAGTGAGATTTTTTTTGTTTTGTTTTGGAGCGGTGGGGGGTGTGGGGGTAGCGATCTCGATTCCGTATCTATTTATATGTATATACTGTACATATAAGGGGATTTCAAAATTGGTTTAAATTCAGTATTTGCTTGCATTCATCGTGTGTACTTATACAAGTATCATTAAAAAAGGATGTAAGTTATTAACTTAAATTAAATTTCACATTTAAAAATATAGTGTTTAATCATTTCTAAATATTTATTCAAATGAAAAACTTAAAAATAAGTAAGCAGGTGTGACCTGCAATATTCTAGATACATGTATATTTAGTATAGAGCCATACAAATAGTATTTAGTACTAAATGATCTCCTTAAAATATTAAATAAATATTATTGAACTAAAATATAGGCCATGTATGGTCACATTATAAGTAAGCAATACCTGAGGGTTAAATACAAGAAAACCATATTAACCCTTATGAAAATTAACCATGGTTTTATTATAGTAAAAGTGTAGTAACCATGTTTATTCGGTGCACTGATTACCATTTGTATAACCATATTTTTACTACAAATACCATGGTTAAACTATGGTTAGTGTAGCAAGACCATGGTTAATTTGTGGTTACCATGGTTTAATTATAGTAACCATGGTTTTTTGGTTTTATCTGTGATAAAACCATGTTTAATGTTCGTAAGGGTTGCCTCTCCATCACTCTCCAGAATAAAATTATAATGTAAATGTCATCGACGTAAAAATCAATGCATAATATGCTGTAATGTTTACCAAAAATTGCTGCAAATACCTGTATAGTGAAGCTGTCGTCTCTATCCTACTTAAACACATTCAAATGTACTGTCAGCGCTGGTTGGTTTGTGGAGCTCCGTGAATCACGTGACCGCGTGGCGGCGACGCCGGATAGATCAAAGCTTGTTGCAGCTCTGTTTTACAATGGCTCTGGCGTTAACGGAACACTCCACTTTTTTGAAAATAGGTTCATTTTTTTTTAACTCCCCTAGAGTTATACAGATGTGTTTTACCGTTTTTGAATCCATTCAGCCGATCGCCGGGTCTGGCGGTAACACTTTTAGCATAGTTTAGCATAAATCATTGAATCCGATTAGACCATTAGCATCTCACTATAAAATGACTAAAGAGTTTCGATATTTTCGCTATTTAAAACTTGACTCTTCTGTAGTTGCACTGGTGTTCTAAGACTGGCGGAAAATGAAACGTTGCGATTTTATAGGCCGATATGGCTAGGAACTATACTCTCATTCCGGCGTAACAATCAAGGAACCTTACTGCCGTACCATGTGTGCAGCAGGCGCAATGATATTACGCAGCCGGCAGAGTTACGCAACTCTGCATCTACACGAACTTAGTGCCGATCACTTTCAGGCGCTGCGTAATATCATTGCGCCTGCTGAAGCGCTACATTTTACGATTTACGCCACATTAAGTGCGCCAAAACGGCATTTATCGTTTGAATTTAGTGTTAAAACGTACAACATTTGAAAGCTGACTTTGTTTAAAATCGCAAGCAGGGTTGCCAATTTGGCGTGAGATTTACATGGGCAGAGTGAGAGCGTGGGACAGAGCCTGAGAGCGTGTGTCTCACGCCAAATGCGTGAGAGTTGGCAACCCCGCCAAAGGTATGTTAACAGAAAGACTACAACTTACCAAAACCCATGTCCTGTCTAATGTAATCACTCAATAAATGTTTCAACGCGGTAAGACGTCAGTATAACAGCTTGTAAACAATGTCACATAACTTCACATTTACCTCAGTAAAAACATATTCGGCGACCATAAACTCGTTGGTCAGCTAGAAAAATGAACTCTAGAGAGGAGCATTTTGCTAAATATATGCACCACATAGCATATTCATTATAAGTTTACTGTTCTTCAGTGTTTAATTCATGTTTGAATAAAATTGTCATGTTTATTCAAAAAAACAAAAAACAAAAAACGAATTGGAGTAGAAATATAATTATGTAATTGTAACTTTATTCTTCTAAAAATTTCATTGAGAGTAGTTAAAGTGTTTGTATACAAATCAGTTAACCGTCAATATTATTGTAATGTGGTAACGTTACCAACTGACACTCATGTATATTTTACAGCATTAGTTGAGAGATTTCTTTTCCTTGAGAATTCCTTTGGCATGTACTGTATCTGATATATATCCAAAATAATCAATACTGAATCAAATCTTAAGCTTGTGTATCAGAACTGAATTGTGAAATTTGTGTATAATTACTATATTCACGTACCATGGCATTTGTATGGTCTCTACACCTTTCTCAAGCATTCCTTCTCTCTTTTTTTCAGGATAGTTCGTGAATATTTAAGTGGAGAGCCATTCTCAGCATATCAGGAGACAATGTACTTTTCCCGTTTTCTTCAGTGGAAGTGGTTGGAGAGGTGAGTAGCATCTCTATCATCCCTTTCAGATTTTATGATTAATTTCACAGTTATGATGGATTTTCATATTTAGACAAATACAAAATAGTGTTTCCAAGTTTTAACATGACCTTCACACAACAACAAACAATCTGTTAGTTTTAATAAATCATGGCATGAGTTGAAGAAATGTCCTTATTTTGCATCAAGTTCTGTTTCTGAAATTGAGTTTTGTGCATTGGATTGACTTTAACTGTATTTTATTTGCAGGCAACCAGTAACCAAAAACACTTTTAGACACTACAGGGTATTGGGCAAGGGCGGATTTGGTGAGGTGGGTAGTTTCATTACTGTTACATCAGTATTTGAAGACGACTTGACATCAGAAAATATAGTAAAAACCATGTTATATATTTCAAAATCATCTTAAACTATTTTAAGTCCATTATTATGTAATGATTATGAGTGCAGTTTTTATGACCTATTTAATTGTCACACAGCAGGATATTTAAATGTGCACTGTTATTTTTTTGCTAGTTGAAAAAGTTTTTTTTCAGTCTTCCTATTTTTTTCCACCAGGTTTGTGCCTGCCAGGTTCGTGCCACTGGTAAGATGTACGCCTGTAAAAAGCTGGAGAAGAAACGGGTGAAGAAAAGAAAAGGTGAAGCAATGGCATTAAATGAAAAACGCATTTTAGAAAAAGTTAACAGTAGTTTTGTAGTAAGTACTACTTTCTTTTTATTCCTCATTTTTTACTTTTATCTTAACCTGACGTCTCAGTTGCATGCCGGTCTTGTCTGCATTAATATTTGCAATAAATATTTGACTCAGCTCTCTGTGATTCAGTTTCTGTGAGGTTCTCAAGAGGGAAAGTATTCTAAATATTTAAGGCAAACATTAATGTACATATCATGGATAGTTGGGATAAATCCTGTCCAGAGTAGTAGTTCCTAATAAATTGCTATGAATTTAATTATTTACAGTACCTCCCGACTAGCTAAATCACAGAGAGATGCAGCTATTTGGGTGTGATCACAAATAACAACCATAAAAATTCATTAAATATCTGCTGTGCAAAAAGAAGAATTTAAGCTATTTCATGGTAAACAAATATTTAAACAAAGCATATACACTGCTGTTCAAAAGTTTGGGATCAGTAAGATTTTATTTGTGTTTTTTAAAGAATCTTGAGCAAAGAAACTTGATCGAAAATACAGAAAAAATAGTAATATTGTGAAAAACTATTGCAGTCTAAAATAATGGTTTTCTATTTTAATATATTTTTAGAATATTATTTATTTCTGTGATGCAAAGCTGAATTTTCAGCATCATTACTCCAGTCTTCAGTGTCACATGATCCTTCAGAAATCATTCTAATAAATTACATTTTAAAATATATTCACATAGAAAACAGCTATTTTACATTGAAATAATATTTCACAATATTACAGTTTTTTTCTGGATTTTTTATCAAATAAATGCAGCCTTGATGAGCATAAGAAACTTCTTAAAAAAAAAAAAAAACTTACTGATCTTACTGATCCCAAACTTTTAAACAGCAATGTATCACCAAGCATTGATATAACAATCTTAAAAGTCACAATACACTTGTTAGTTCCAAGTTTGTTTATAAGCCACCTTGTGATGTTTCAAACAGAAATAGGTGAATCAATTATTATCCTTTAGAATTTGTCACACCGTAAACATTCTAAAACCTAAAAAACTGTCTGACAAGAGAAAAGTCATTCAAACATGTATAGACAGCATTTGATTAAACAAAAACAGTAAAATTAATACAATTTAAAATAGCTTTTTATTTTAATATTTTAAAATGTAATTTATTCCTTTGATGACAAAGCTACATTTTCAGCAGCCATTACTCCAGTCTTTTTACATTATCTTTTAGAATTTGGCAACATAGTAAACATTCTAGATCCTCAAAAACAATAGATTTTAAAAGAGACCAGCCAGCCGAACATGTGCACAGACACAGCACACAGTGCCTGCAGTGTAATGTCGGCCTCTGATTCATTCCACTACAGCTGTAGAGCACCTGAGCCTCTGTCCACCCACCCACACACTAACACACAAATTCACACAGACACACACAGCCACATACACACACAGATGAGTTGTGCTTAGCATTGCATCTGTGTGCAAATGTCTTTTAGGTATGTAACATGCATCTAAATTTAAAAGAAAGACAATGTACGTGTGCATCTGTGTGCAAGAGCATGCATGCGTGTGTGTGTGTCTTTGTGCGCATTCATGCTACAGGCAGGAGCAATTGCTCCTCATGAACTACTTCACAAATGAGAACATCTCTGTTGCCTAGCAACGCTGACCAAACAGCAGCGTTAGAGAGCGGAGTCAAGTGCTCTAAACCCTAAACCCACACACACACACACACACATATGCACACACTCACCAGCCCCAGAGTTCATTCAGTATGTATAAACAGACTCATGTTTAAAAGTTTGGGATGACAAGTAAACTCTAACAGTATAAAGTGACATAATGCCGTGACTAATATGAGCTGCATTTGATGGGAAACAGCTTGTGCTCTCTTCAGTTTCTCTGACTTTTTCTTTGCCCTATTATTAATTTGTGAATTTGTATATATGTGTCTATATATAGTTACTTTTGAGTGCTCAAGACTTAAATGTTATGTTTGGGGTTGGTAAGATTTTTTTTTGGTATTTTTGAGAGTGAAAAAAAAGGCTTTATAATTTTTAAAAAATATTTAAAAAGCTGTTTTTTATTTTAATATATTTTAAAATGTAATTTATTCTTGTGATTCCAATGCTGAATTTTCAGCATCATTACTCCAGTCTTCAGTGTCACATAATCCTTCAGAAATCATTCTAATATGCTGATTTGGTGCTCAAGAAGCATTTCTTATTATTTTCAGTGATGAAACTGTTTTGATGCTTAATATTTTTGTTGAAACAGCATTTATTTGAAAAATATTTTTTTTAACATTTAAAATGTCACACTTAATCAGTTTAATGCATCCTTTCTGAATAAAATTATTACTGTCTTTTCATATGCTCATCAAAGCTGTATTTATTTGATCAAAAATACGGAAAAAACTGTAATATTGTGAAATATTATTGCAATTTTTTAATATTGGTTTCCTATTTTAATGTACTTTAAAATAGAATTTATTTCTGTGACGCAGCGCTGAATTTTCATCATCATTACTCCAGTCTTCAGTGTTACATGATCCTTCAGAAATGATTCTAATATGCTGATTTATTATCATATTTTTTTGGAACCTGTGATACTTGCTTTGATTCTTTGATGAATAAAAAGTTAAAAAGAACAGCATTTATTCAAAATAGAAATGTTTTCTAACAATATAAGTCTTTACTATGAATAAAAGTATTAATTTCCTAAGAAAAAAAAGAGAAACTGACAAAATTTCTGTTTTGAATAAACGCAGTTCTTTTTACCTTTTCACTTATCAAAGAATCCTGAAAAAAGTATCACAGGTCCCAAAAAAGCACACACAACTGTATTCAACATTAATTATAAATCAGCATATTTGAATGGTTTCTGAAGGATCATGTAACACTGAAGACTGGAGTAATGATGCTGAAAATACAGCTTTGCTTCATTGTAATAAACTATATTTTAAAGTATATTAAAATCGAAATCTGTTATTATAAATTGCAATAATATGTCACAAAAGTACCTTTTTTTTCTGCATTTTTGATAAGCATAACAAATGTGTTTTAAAAAACATCAAAAATCCTACTGATTCCAAACTTTTGAACGGCAGTGTATTTATACACTCAGTAGTCATTTATTTCAACTTTTACAATTAGCACTATTGACATGATAGATGAACTGATTGCTTTAGTTTTTAACCACTCATATAAGCTGGCACTGGCGCTGTGTTTCACATAATGATGTGAAGGGTCCTTTGATGGTCCTCGTAATGTTGTTGAGCTGCAGGTTCCCACAGTAACATCAGCTGCTTGTTTGAGTTCACAGCCCTTTCCCACATCTGTCTACTTCTGAAACCTAACCACCCACAATGTTGGGTGTAACCGTTGAAGGGTAAGATCCCCTCCTTAACACAGTGGTTTTCAGCTTCTGCAGTGGTTCGCCTCACACGTCACTCAGCAGATCACAGAGGACATGCTGGTGTAAAATAATAATACATTGCATACTCTATCATATAGCGTTTCTAAGGCTTAAGTCAAACATCACGGTAATTTTTGCAACTTGAGGTTTTTCTGAACCCTTATACTAACTAGTCCTGCACTGTGCTATAGAAATGAACGATGCTTTAAATTGGGTGATTGATGAGTAGAAGTGTGTGGTTACTTTTCCATGCAATCAGATGTTTTTCATCTTTCAGGTGGTAAAACAGGTGTAAAAAAAAAAAACACCATTCAAAAGGCTCTCTGTTAGTCTCTGCTAATAAAAAAAACGGTAATGGAGATGCTGTAAAAGCTGAAATCATATACAGTACATTTCCTGTGTGTCCATTTTGGATCGTATAGTTTAGTCTGTTTCCCCAGGCATAACCCTGTGGAGTTTTGAAATGTGTTTCTGTATATTACAGGTGCCAGTCATCCGGATGATTTATGTGAAAGTGTTCACACCTGAATAAACATTCTCATGTTTTACATGCTCCACAAAGTTTCATGAATAGATAACAATGCACCTCTTTTTCTCTCTCTTTCTTCCCTAGGTTAGTTTGGCATATGCATATGAGACTAAGGACGCTCTATGTTTGGTGTTGACTATAATGAATGGTGGTGACCTGAAGTTTCATATCTATAACATGGGAAACTCAGGTTTTGATGAACAGCGTGCCATCTTTTATGCAGCAGAGATCTGCTGTGGCTTAGAGGATCTGCATCGAGAGAGGATCGTCTACAGGTTTGTTTATTACTCAACACAAACTCTCTCATATTTAACCATGTTTACATGATTTTGCAGAATTTTCCAGGATGTGAACGATAAAAGGTCTACAGACTGTGTCTAGTATTAACTCTGGACTTTTTTCTTTGTGTTTTACATGAAAAATATTTTGAAGATACCGAACTGTGGAAGGCATAGTAATGTTGGGCTGTGTGATTTGAATGCATTTACATTTTTAAGTATATTTTTGAATGTAAGGCTTCAAAGGCATCTATACTGGCATTCATCGTACTCTATGCAAAATGACTATAAACAAATGTAGATTTTTTTTTGCATTTCATCTACGCTTTTAATTCAAAACAGGCAGATTCAGGAGACAGCTCATATGGAATTACCTGGTCATGGCAGAGCTAGTAATGGAGCAGGATTATTATGTCATCTTCTGTCAAAGTACTTGGTCAATAGTATCCAGATTTACACCATGTGTTAAAATACTACGGAAACTTGTTTCTGCCACTGAGAGATTCAAAAAAGGTAATTGTGACTTTTGATCTCACAATTCTGATTTTCTTAGAATTGTGAGTTACAAAGTCAAAATTACGAAATATAAACTCACAATTTGACTTTTTTCTCAGAATTCCAAGATATAAACTTGCAATTGGGAGTTATAACATCAGAATTGCGAGCAGGGCTTGACATTAACTTTTTTTTGCTCACTAGCCACTCAGTATTTTCACTGGCCACAATTTTGTTGATGGGAAATTACGTTTTATATGACTAAAGTTACTGCGTACTAAGTTCATTTGAAAAAACAGACAACTCCGTTTTTAACTATGTTCAAAAATCATGTTTTTTTATTGGGCATTCCAATTAATCTCAATCAAACTGCAGCTGGGTTATTTTGATTAAGTAAAAATAACTAAAAAAAAAATACAGCTAACTAACAAAATAAAACACAATAAAAACATGATAACATAATAAAAAACTTGATTTTCGAAAATGAAAAATTTTTTTTATCTATTTTTGCAAATAAACACTTTGTATTTAAATTGATTTCCAGGACTTTTTTTTTTTTATTTAAAGGGCATTTTCCCTAACTGTATTAAATGCATGCCCCATCTTTCATGTCAAATTCTTATATTTTATTAATAGTTTCACTTAATTTAATAAGACACTATAGGGCTGTTACCAATCAAATGAAATCGGTATTAACAAAACTCTTTCCACTGCAGAGGAAACAAAAGCAGCTGAAGTGGGATTTAGATGCACTTACACATGTTTACAGAAGCTAAAATGTAGCATGAAAGCATTTACATTGCAAAATTGCAACAGTATAAATAATGTTATGAGCTTGGTGTTTAAAATCTTTTCTTTTTTTTAATATAAAAATGTGGAAAAAATGCAAAGATAAGCTACTTTTAAATATGAAAGTAAATCAAATGAAATCGGTATTAACAAAACTTAACAAAAGCAGCTGAAGTGGGATTTAGATGCACTTACACATGTTTACAGAAGCTAAAATGTAGCATGAAAGCATTTACATTGCAAAATTGCAACAGTATAAATAATGTTATGAGCTTGGTGTTTAAAATCTTTTCTTTTTTTTTTATATAAAAATGTGGAAAAAATGCAAAGATAAGCTACTTTTAAATATGAAAGTAAATCAAATGAAATCGGTATTAACAAAACTCTTTCCACTGCAGAGGAAACAAAAGCAGCTGAAGTGGCATTTAGATGCACTTACACATGTTTACAGAAGCTAAAATGTGGCATGAAAGCATTTACATTGCAAAATTGCAACAGTATAAATAATGTTATGAGCTCGGCGTTTAAAATCTTTTTAATAATTTGATAAGTGAATGTCTTAATCAATGAGTCATTAAAGGAACACTCCACTTTTTTTGAAAATAGGTTCATTTTCCAACTCCTCTAGAGTTATACAGATGTGTTTTACCGTTTTTGAATCCATTCAGCCGATCGCCGGGTCTGGCGGTAGCACTTTTATCAAAGCTTAGCATAAATCATTGAATCCGATTAGACCATTAGCATCTCACTATAAAATGACTAAAGAGTTTCGAAATTTTTCCTATTTAAAACTTGACTCTTCTGTAGTTGCATGGTGTACTAAGACTGGCGGAAAATGAAAAGTTGTGATTTTATAGGCCGATATGGCTAGGAACTATACTCTCATTCCGGCGTAATAATCAAGGAATTTTCCTGCCGTACCATGGGTGCAGCAGGCGCAATGATATTACGCAGCGCCTGAAAGTGACCAGCACTAAGTTTGTGTAGATGCAGAGAGTTGCAGCCGGCAGAGTTGACGGCTGCGTAATATCATTGCACTAGTACACGATGCAACTACAATAGAGTCTATTAAGTAGAAAAAAATAGAAAATAGAAAAAATATTGAAACTCTTATTTCTTCTGAGTGCAGTTGTGTTCATTTGTGTTGATTTCTCCAAGAGATTGTCTCACACACAGACAGGCTGTGCAATTGTCAACTGGCGTGACCTTGTCACTGTCAATACATTATCCATTATCAATTGCCGTTTACACCAAATGTAATAAAATCAGAATAAAATCAGAGTCACTCGCTAATTAGATGTTTTAATTTGATTAGTTGCCCCTTCAAAAAATTCACTTGTCCCAGACAAGCATTAATGTCGAGCTCTGTTATAAAATTCATTATAAAAACCTGCCAAAGTGTCTAGTGGGAGTGACCACTGCATTTGGCAGATTGGCGGGTGTTAATGTCAAGCCCTGATTGTAAGATATAAACTCGCAATTTGCCTTTTTTTTTTTTTTTTTTCTCAGAATTGCATGAGATAAACTCAGAATTGTGAGTTAAAATGTCAGAATAGTGGGATATAAACTTGCAGTTGCGAGTTAAGTCAGAATTGTGAAATATAAACTTGCAATTGCGAGTTATAAAGTCCAGGGGAAAAAAGACTGATATGTTCTCAGAATTGCAGGTTTATATCTTACAATTCTGTCTTAAAAACTCGCAGTTGTATGTTAAAAAGTCAGAATTGCAAATATACACTCACAATTCTGAGAAAAAAGTTAGAATTGTGAGTTTATATCATGCAATTCTGAGAAAAAAGAAATGTGAACTCGCAATTGTAAGAAAAAAGGTCAGAATTGTAAGATTTTTTTTATTTTTTTATTCAGTGGTGGAAACAGTCTTCCATACAATACTATTAAGTTGGAGATTTTTTTTTTTTTTTAAGAAAGGAACACTTAGTCAGCAAGGACACATTAAACTGATCGAAAGTGACTAAAGACATTTATAATGTTACAAAAGATTTCTATTTCAGGTAAATGCTGTTCTTTTAAACTTTCAATTCATCAACAAAATCCTGAAGAAAATGTTTCCTGATTTCCATAAAAATGTTATGCAGCAGAAACTTCTCAACATTGATAATAAAAAGGATATTTCTCGAGTAGCAAATCAGCATATTGGAATGATTTCTGAAGGAACATATGAAACTGAAGACATGAGTAATAATGCTAAAAATTCAGCTTTACCATCACAGGAATAAATTAAAATTCAAAATATATTAAAATGGAAAACAGGTCTTTTAAATTGTAACTGTAATATTTAAGAATATTCAGTTTTCCTGCGTTTCTGATCAAATTAATTCTTCTGCCGACCAGAAGACTTCTAAAAAAAATTGTACAATTTTTTACTGACCTCAAACTTTTAAATGGTAGTGTGTACAATAACAATTCAACTAATATAGTTATTAGATTTCAGCTGTGTAAAATGAATGTATTCCCTGTTTTGCAGAGACTTGAAGCCTGAGAATATTCTCCTAGATGACCGTGGTAAGCCATTTTTATTTACCACTGCGTTTTATAGCTTGTTTTTGCTTCTGTTTATCTTATTTACGCATATCTACACTTGGGGGTGGACTCTTGACTTTTGCTAGTAGGTAACAACTACCTAGCAACCACATAGCAATGACTTGGCATTCACCCAGAACACCCTTGGATTGTGGCAGCGAATTTTGCACAAGCAAAACACTACTAGATATTCAAAAAATGTGAACACGTAGTTGTTCCTGTTGAAATTCATTATTCAGATTATTATCCTCTAAGGGGAACATTCTTTTTACCTTTGCCAATTTGAAGCATGTCATGTTTGAGCATGTTAGAAATGTTAATACTGTAAGTTTTAATGAGATGCTGTTCTCCAGGGCACATTCGTATTTCTGATTTGGGACTGGCCGTCCAAATTCCAGAGGGTGAGACGATACGAGGGCGCGTTGGCACGGTGGGATACATGGGTAAGAGCCAAACGCATTCCGTATCTCTTCAGAAGTACTTGTCCTGGAGTGTTTGACCTCATTCTTCTCTCTGTATGTGTTTTTAGCACCGGAGGTCATTCAGAACGAGAGCTACACCTTCAGTCCTGACTGGTGGGGTTTGGGCTGCCTAATATACGAAATGATTCAGGGCCAGTCTCCTTTCCGTCGTCGGAAAGAGCGTGTGAAGAGAGAGGAGGTGGACCGCCGTGTTTGCGAGGACCAGGAGGAATACACTGAAAAGTTCTCTGAAGAGGCTAAAGACATCTGCCGACAGGTGCAGACCTAATGCTCTTTGGGGTTTTTTGTGCTATTGTGGCATGAAAGTCATGAGCAATTAGCAATAAAATTAACTCATGAACAACTAGCAATAATATAATATATTAGCAATATATATACATAATAAATATATACATATATATATATATATATATATATATATATATATATATATATATATATATATATATATATATATATATATATATTATACTGTTTATTAACCCTTTATCAGTAAATATAAGCAACATATTTATTAAAATTGTAATGATTAAAATCTTTACATTCACATGTATTTAAAATGTTATTTTATATGATCATACACAGCATTAGTGTTATTTTTGTATTATTTATATATATTATAATATTTATAATATTTTATATATATATATATATATATATATATATATATATATATATATATATATATATATATATATATATATATATACTGCTTATTAATCTTTGAACAGTAAATATAAGCAACATATTTTATTAAATAATTTATGGTATTTGTAAACAAAAATGATCTTTAACTTTAAAAAATAAAAATTTATGGTATTTGTAAAAAATAATCTTTTAACTTTAAAAAAATATTAAAAACGTTTTTTAAATAATGATTAAAAAGTGTTCAGTGTTATGTATTTAAATGTTATTTTACTTGATACACCACATTAGTGTTATTTTAGTATTTATATATATATTCATAATTGGGGAGGGGAAAATATTATATATATATGTGTGTGTGTGTGTGTGTATATGTATATATATATATATATATATATATATATATATATATATATATATATATATATATACTTCCCCCAATATATATTTTTTATAATATATATATTTTTTTATCTATCTATCTACATCTATATCTATCTATCTATATATATATAGATAGATAGATGTTATATATTATGTTATATATTAGAATATTTATTTTATTATTTATTATTTTAAATTAGTTTTAATTTTAATATTACCAGTTATATTTTTAATTAGCTTTAATTTTTTTTATTTCAGTTTTAGTCATATTAGTATTTGAACTAGTACTTATTTACTAGCAAATGTTTTTTTTCCAGATATTTGCCAAGGCAGCATTTTTCATCTAATGTAGATGTCTAAGAACTTGTCACGTGTTCAAACTAGCAAGATTTTTCCTTTTCTTTATCATGGACACTTAATATTGACTATAAAATTTTAAATGATGGCTATAATATGTAATATTTTCGACATGGGAAAGAGTTACTGTGTAGTTGTGGGGGAGTGTTATGTTGTTTAGTCCTCTCTCATGGCGTCATGGAAGACTGCGACCTCTGGGTCAGTTTTACTTCCACTGGGATTTCTCCTCATCTATGTCAGCCTAACTTCGTTCCCTCTCTGACAGCACTTTCCCTCTCTTTTCCTGGGCTCCACAGTTGTTATGTAAAGATCCAAAGGAGCGGTTGGGGTGTAGAGGCAGTGGAGCGGCTGAAGTCAAACAGCATCCCATTTTCCGAAACATCAACTTCAAGCGATTGGAGGCCAACATGCTAGACCCACCGTTCTGTCCTGATGTGAGTTATTCATGGCCATATATTGTTGATTAAACAAACTCCTGTTGGACTAATCATGTAGGATTTTCCAAGTGGATGTTTGTCATATTGAATGTGTGTGGTTTTTTTTAGCCACGTGCTGTGTACTGCAAGGATGTTCTGGACATAGAGCAGTTTTCTACAGTCAAAGGTGTAAACCTGGACCCTACAGATGATGACTTCTACCACAAGTTTGTAACAGGAAGTGTCTCCATCCCATGGCAAAATGAGGTACTACAATCTTGTCACTTGAGGACACTATTTTGGTTGGCAACATTTGTTAAAACATTAGTTCACTACCAGAATAAAATATCCTGATAATTTACTCACCCCCATGTCATCCAAGATGTTCATGGCAGTCGAAAAGAAATTAAGGTTTTTGAAGGAAACGTTCCAAAACTTCAGTGGTGACCAACGGGTTAAAGGTCCAAATTGCAGTTTCAATGCAGCTTCAATGGGCTCTGCATGATCTCAGCTGAGGAATAAGGGTCATATCTAGTGAAATGATAAGTCATTTTTTTAAAAAATAAGAAAATGAAGCTCTTTGAGGCTGCATTGAAACTGTAATTTGGACCTTCAACCCTTTGATCACCACTGAAGTCCACTATATAGAGAAAAATCCTGGACATTTTTCCTCAAAAACCTTCATTTCTTTCCGACTAAAGAAAGAAAGACATGAACATGGAAGACATAGAGTTGCGTAAATTATCAGGAAATTTTTATTCTGGCAGTGAACTAATTATTTAAGATTTTTTAAAAGAATCTTTTGCTCATCAAGGCTGCATTTATTTAATTACAAATAAAGTAAATGCAGTAATATTGTGAAATATTATTGCAATTTAAAATAATTGTTTTCCAAATAAATATATTTTAAAATGTAATATATTCCTGTGATGCAAATCTGAATTTTCAGCATCATTACTCCAGTCTTCAGTGTCACATGATACTTCAGAAATCTTTCTAATATGTTGATTTGGTGTTCAAGAAATATTTCTTCTTATCAGTATTGTAAATTCTTGATTTGCTTAATATTTTTTGTGAAAACCTTGTTTTTTTTAGGATTATTTGATGAATAAAAAGTACAAATGAACAGTGTTTAAAATATTTTGTTTAATAACATTATAAATGTATTTACTGTCACTTTAGATCAATTTAATTTTATAGCTCTGTGCTCTTGTAATATGCCACCATTTGTGTCATTTATTTGTGTCTTCTAAGGATTTTTAGGAGAAACATCTAAGACAAATTAAATGAGGGACAACTCGAACAAATCAAAGAAATTGTGACTTCTGAGCAATAAAATATTTCTCCAGAAATTCATAATAGATGCTGTTATTAATCATTCTAAATTGCAATGCAGCCATGATGTGAAATGGACGAGTGGATTGTGCACTGTACAGTTGTGTATGTGTGTGCCTATGTTTCAGATGATTGAGATGGAGTGCTTTAAAGAGATTAATGTGTTCGAGATGGATGGAGCAATGTGTTCTGATCTGGATGTGAACAAGCCAAATCCAGCGCCCAAGCGAGGATTCTTCTACCGTTTATTCCGCCGAGAGGCAAGTGCTAGTGTGCCGCCTGCCGCTGTCAGAGGGGGTGGGGCTTGAGGTATTTTCTGGCTCTTTCCAAACAGACCTTCCCACCTTCATCTTTTGGTTTTATTGCTAATACAGTACTTTTTTTTTTTTTTTTTTTTTTTTTGCCATTTATGAACTTGAATGGTAAAACCGTCTCTGCATGGCCAAACTTTTTTCATTCTATCTCAGGCGATTTTGATTTCATGTTGACTTTAAAAGATTACTTTACTCCAGTATGAAAATTTCCTGATAATTTACTCACCCCCATGTCATCCAAGATGTTCATGTCTTTCTTCAGTTGAAAAGAAATTAAGGTTTTTGAGGAACACATTCCAGGATTTTTCTCCATATAGTGGACTTCAATGGTGGACAATGAGTTGAAGGTCCAAATTGCAGTTTCAGTGCAGCTTCAAATGACTCCCAGCCGAGGAATAAGGATCTTATCTAGTCCATTGATCTGTCATTTTCTTAAAAAAAAAAGAAAAAAAAAATTTGTATGCTTTTTAACCACAAATGCTCATCTTGCACTAGCTTGACTTCACGCATTACGTAGTCAGGTTGGAAAGGTCTCGTGTGACGTAGGCTAAAGTACTGACCCAGTGTTTACAAAGCAAATGTGCAAAGAAAATCAGACGCCCTTTACAAATAAGGTAAAACGATGTCTGATGATTTTGAAGTTGGAGGAGAAATTGAGATCATAGCACACAGATGAAGAACTAACGATGCATGACCTTTCCAACATAATGTGTGAGGTCATAAACGTGCATTGCAAAGCTAGTGCAAGATGAGCATTTGTGGATAAAATGTATATACATTTTTAGTTTTTTTTAGAAAATGACCAATCGTTTTGCTAGATAACACCCTTATTCCTCAGCTGGGATCGTCTAGAGCCCTTTGAAGCTGCATTGAAACTGCAATTTGGACCTTTTAACCCGTTGATCCCCATTGAAGTATGGAGAAAAATCTTGGAAAGTTTTCCTCAAAAACTTTAATTTCTTTGCGACTGAAGAAAGACAGACATGAACATCTTGGATGACATGGGGGTGAGTAAATTATCAACAAATTTTAATTCCGTAGTGAAGTAATCTTTTAAGGCATGCAATATGAATGTTGCCTGTCTCTTTCTCTGTGTGTGTGTGTTTATGTGGTGATGGGTGAGAAACCTCTACAACACTGTTACAAACTAAGCCTTTAATTTAGGTTTACTCTGACTAACTCTAACCAGAGTAATGCAAACCTCAAAGCTGATGACTAGTCTAGTTTGACGTTTGAATTTTTGTGGTTTACCATTTAAATGACAGCTGATTTCAGTTCATGTAGGTTTGCACTGAGACTAAATGGCTAACATTAGGTACCAATAATTTCACCTTCAATTTAAAATACAAAGTAGCAAATGAAAAACTAATGAAAACTTAAAGCAATCTCATGATTACTACTTGCTTTTGGCACTGGATGGCAAGACAGTGTTTCTAAAGTGATTAAAAAAATAGGCTGAAATTAAAGTAAATAATAAAGAAAATTACACAAGTTTGGGACGAGGTTATATTATCGTTACCATTATTATCGTTCACCGTGTTAGCGTGTAATCTTAACCTTCACTACATCTGGGCTGTATTCACAAAACATCTTAAGGCTAAAAGTAGCTCATAACTTGCCAATTTAGGAGAAAATCTTAAAAATAATGGGCGTGTCAATCCTACATTTAGGACTCCTACATTTTTGCTCTTAGAGTATTTCACAAAGTGTTTTAGTGCTAAAACTAGCTTCTAAATCTGTGAAACATTAGGAGTAGTAAAGGACAAAATAGAAGGTGACCAATTACCAGTAGAGACTAACAGACACCATTACTGTTACCATTAAAACCAGTACAATTCCCATTATAAACAGTAAAACTATAATAAATTCTGTGATAGTTTCTGTTGTTTTTTTCAGCAGGGCTGAAATGGCTGTTGCCTGCAATCTGCCTCGGAATGTAAACATTTCAGAAACACTCTGCATTTACTTGCACATGTTTTCCCATGCATCTTTTTTTATTTTGGAGATTATCCCAACTCAAAATTTTCCTATGATTATATCCTTGTTTTCAATAACAAGTTGGGGCAAGAAGCTGTTCTTATGTCCAGTTTGGTTTTCTTTTACGTTTGCATTACTATCAGCTATGATTATTCTACTCTGTTAATGAAAAGACTGTTTATATGCTTATCCACTTCACTAATTGTTTACGAAGTAAGTACAAAGTGCTAACAATTAGCTGAACATATAACTTGTTTAATTAGTGACACTTATACTGCATTTTAAAATCTTTATTAGAATATGGCAACAAAACATCACGCTTTACAATATTTCTATTAATATTTATCATCCAGTCATAGTTAGTAAGCATGCTGACATCATCCGTAAAAATGAGGTCAGTTCCGCCCTTACTCTTAGCTTAAGACTTCTCTCTATTCCTTAGTAAAAGTTTGTCTCAGCAGCTTTGTGAATAGGTTTTAAGAGAAAATTCTTAGCTAAAAACTTTTATTTAGGCGAACTTTTAGTGGTAAGAAAATAAAAACGGGCCCTGATATATTGTCACTGTGTTGTCATTTACAGGTTTGTTTTAGGAGTGCCAACAGTGAGGAGGAGGAGCCATCTTGACTTAAAACCACTCCCACTTCCCATCAGCTGCCAATCAGAATGCTAAACGTATGAATGTTCAACTGTATTTATGAACTGTATTAAACTGTATCATAATTAAAGAAAAGGGTATGAGTTTAAAGAATTTTGTACATTTGTACTTGAATTATGTGTAGATGTATATTTTCACTAAAGGTTGTATTGTACAAAAAGCCATAGAAATACCACTTGAATGCATATATAATGTTTTTATTGTTATTATTTTTCATCTGTATTGAATATGAAATGTGTATTTCTTTTTAAGCACAATATAAACGCTCACTTTTATTTTTTAACGCTAACCTCCTGTTAGCACTGCCTTTGTTTGTATGTTAGATTGTTTGGCTGGACAGATTTGGTGCACTTGTTTTGTACAGTGGGGTAAGATCAAACAACATAAAGAAAGCAGTACAAATGATCTATTCATCATTATCATTTCTAGTGGTCAACCGAAATGGGTGGATGGCTGATGATCGAATGCTAATTAAAAACGGCATTGCCTATATATATACAGTGGGGTCCAAAAGTCTGACAACACTAAGTAAAATGGTTCTGATTTACAAAGTTCTAATTCAGTTAGAGCTATTTCAAGTTACAACTAATTCAATTAGAAATTATTTTACAGTTAATTACAAGGAAAGAGAAACTAACACATGGAATTAAAAATTGCATTTTGAAATAGAAAGACTGAAATAATACTTGCTTGAAAACAATTCCAACAATTGCTGTTTATTTGCAACTTAGTTGAAAAATCATGTTTACAGTGTAGAAACCTGAGATACATATCCATTTTACGTCGTTCTTTCTTTGTGTTAAAGTCTGGGTAAAGGCATTTCAGAGAATTGTTTCTAAACACATTACATATGTTAGAAATGTATTGCTGAAAACACGTTACAAAGACTGAGAACTGCATAGAAACGAATTGTGGAGTTAAACCGATAAACAGTTTTCCACCATTTTACTGACACTATAGAGGGTTTGAACTTATGTCATGCTTTGGCCAGTTACCCGGATGCACGGCCATATTGGCGATACTCGGATGTAAACAACAGCATTGATTGCATAGTTAATGTACTACTGAATATGCTGTTCTGCTAATTTATGCTGTCTAAACCACTGAAAAAACATGTGGAAACTGCTAAATCATATAGAAGAGGACTTAGTAATAGGAAAGGGTGCAATATTTTTACAAACTAAGTTAACAGGTGGTAAAGATACGAGCAGTATTAATTAAGATATTAACCTAAAATTTCACCTACCTGACTGGAAATGATCAGAACAAACACAAATGTTGTCAAGATTCGTGCCCTGGAAATCCTGGTTTAACGTTAGTTTGGCCAACCGCAAACGCCTTTTGTTCCTCAAAACAGTTTTTTGCACTCTTCTGGATTTGTTATAACTTTTCGCAGTCTATGATACTCCAAATGTATTTCCCGGTCCGACGGATTAGTACAGCCCAAAACATGACAAAAATTGACCATTTCAGCAGCAATTCAGCAAAAAATTTGCGAGTTCCATTCGCTTCAGTTGCGTTGTTTACGTTCAGTCCCGCCAATGTGAACGACTGATGACGCGCCGTGAAAACACTCTATAATAATAATTAGAGCGCATTAGCCCGCTCAATCGCGAGTTACTGTCATTACAGTTAGTTACTACAGCCTACAGTTCGCTAGCTAGCTATGTTTTCGTCACCTAAATACATACCTGGTTGCGATAATTTACAAAACAGCTCGATCATCCATTCAGGTTGTAGCGGTATTTGACAGCTGAGAGAGGCGGCGCCTTTTCCGCGAGTGGGCGTGGTTTCGGCGCCGACAGCGGACACGCCCCCAGCGTTCGAGAGGAGAGAAAATCCTAGATTTTTAATGTTGCCTCAGACTTATGAACTCCACTGTATAATTTGTGTCTTTTGACAAAGCTGTCGTTGGATGTTTGTACTGATAAAAAGAAAGCGTCAGCACTTATGTTAATGACAATGGGAGTGCCAATCGCCTCAAAATGACCAAATATCAAACAATTAATTAGCCTGATTGATACTGTATATCAGTCTGTTACTAGTCATGACCACTCCTCCATAGCTTCCATGCGGTTCATGCAGCTGTTAAGAAGTGCATGAAACAAGTAATCCTTACATCTTGGATCTCTGTGCATCAGGTGACTAATACCTATTTTGGTCATATGCATAAACTTAACATAAACACACATTTGTTCTTATTTTTAAAACTGATCTGTATATGTTAAATACAGGAAAACAATCAGACTTATTGTGCAATTGTCCACTGAAATAGTTTACGGTGTCTGATACTAGTGCTGAAATCTAGAGAGCAGGATGGCTGATGTAATGGTGATATATATGTACGTAAATAATTGATTTAAAGAAATGGTACACCCAAAAATGAAAATTTCCTGATTATTTAGTCCATCCAAGATTTTTGGATCTTTTCAAACAGATTTGAAGAAATTTCCAAAACAGTTGATAAAAGTACATTTTCAGCAAATTTTCATTTTTGGGTAAACTATTCTTTTAATTATGTCATATTACAATGTATTTACTCAAAATCCACATAAAATTGAATATAGAAAATGTTATCCTTTAACAGAGCTGTTGTTAGATTTTGGACCTGATGCAAGGGAATACTAATACTAAAACTTTTAAGTGGCCATAGATACCATTAATATCAGAAATGAGACAAATATTGTCCAATGAATCAATTTTGTTAACTGTTTGCTAATATCCACCACATTCAGTGCTCTCACAGTTACCTTTAGTGCCATCAGGAATCTTTACAGTGGTTTCAACCAGGCCAGTGTAAACTACCTAAATAAGCTTCATCTTTAAATTTGCTCACATGACGGCTCTCAAATGAGCTGTTGATTTTGCCTTAGGTGTCATGTTCAGTTAATATTCCAAAGGGAGTATTGATTGATCTGTTAATGATAATCATATAATGTAATTAATAGCTGTGCACCATGTCAGAAGTGTGCAATTTGTTTATCACACATGCACATTTTATGTTACATTGTGTTTATGAATTTGTTTTGCTTTTGTGTGTATCTGTATGCCATGAATTCAATCACAAGGAGGTAATGCTTCCATTCAGAGATTGGAATTAGTCTCAAATGTGTCATTCCTAAATGTGTAGAAAAAAGCAAGGCCTGTATTTCCCACTAAAATGTCCTTTGCATTAGACTTTTTATTTTGATCCAGTTCTTTAAAGCAGAAATGTCATTTTTTGATCTTAAAAACTTCCTCAAAGGCCATCATAATATGCAGAGACAAAATATAAACAATTTATATGACGATTCCGTCTCTGGCGCGATCAAAATACTATTCCGTTTGTAAGAGAATCCCAACCAATGGCGTAAGTCTGGGGCAGGGCTATGAGAGTAAAGCTCAAATAGGAAGCATCATTTTACCTTTGACTGCTCCATCACCCATTTGTTTTTCTTTTATGAGGATCTTTATGGTCCCTTTTGCAAAGCTGTGAACTTAAACTCCTCTTCTGTTATTCCCATATGTGTGCATGTTCTACTGTATCCATGGTTTTACAAGAGGAAGAGCACTTACTTTAGTTGACAATAAAATTATGAGTTGATATATGGCCATTAAAATGTACTTTTCATTCTCTATAAAAACTCACAAGGATGTCTGTGTTTTTAAAACCTTGTATATTTGAATATTACACTGCCTTTTCCCTGTTTTCTCCCCTGTGTTCACATCTTCAGTTCAATTATTCTATATATAATGATAATTAAAAATAATTAAATTTGAAAAATTTAAAAAATTCAATTTGAAATGAATTAAAACTACTTTTGTCGTGGCTTAACCAAAAACAGTTCCATTTTGTGTATTTGATCTATTTGGCACTCTGTGAAGTTAGGAGACTATAATATGTGACTAAAGAGTTTTGTTCATTAGGGCAGGAGGTGCAAATGATAGATATTTAATCTAAAATGTACACACAAACACAACTGTAGAGGCTTCAGATTAACAACTGATGGACAAAAATAATTTAAAAAATAATATAATGATACAGACAGAACTCCTGTACAAACTCTGTCTGATGTTGTATCATACCTGACATCTAGAATTATTAAATTATACACTGCCATTTATATAAAACCTGTTGGTCTTGTCTTGTGTATGTGTGACGTCTGTGGATAGGTTTGCTTTTTCCAATATTAAATCAGCCAGTTTTGGTTGAAAAAAATCAAAATATTTTTCTAGAATAATGTTTGTCTTTGAATGTCTTCAAATGGGTCATTTCTGATTAACCTTTTCATCCATACTCAAATCGTGGCCTTATATTTTAAGGATAACACACGTAATCTTTGAATATTATGTAAGCTTCTGCTAAAATTAAATCATTTTGGGTTACCTGAAAAAAGAGGTATGAACTGACCACAGGTTTTGGAAGATTTGGGATTATTTATTTGAATATGTAACCACATAATACTGCATCAAAACATATTAAAAGAATAGGAAAATAAATGAGAATTAAATGAAAAAGACAAAAAAAGTGTTGTCTCAAAGGGTGTCTTTCTATGACATTTTTAAAAATAAATATATTCTCTTGATATTCAGTGGCCTCAAAATGTATTTGGACACTTAGGAGGAAATGTCTGAATATCATTGTTTTTAAAAAAAAAAAAAAAAAAAAAAAAAAATCAAAGAAAGTTTATTCATTTAATTTAATAAAGATAGCACAAGCCCACAAAATTTTGAGTATTTTGACATGTTTTGGTTGACAAATATTGCTTGGACCAATTGGTTAAAAGCAGTATTACTATTATAGTTTTTATTCATATTTTGAATTAGTTTTTATATTTTCTATTTTTTACGTTACATTGTTGTGTATTTCTGTCATTTTAAATATGTCTGTATAATTTTAGTTATTTTAGCAGATAAACTGTATGAAAATGAGAAATGTTGCCTTGGCAAGTAGGTTAAAATAAGTTTAAGACTTTTTTATTTTATTTTTATATATTTAATTCTATTTTGGTTTATTTTATTTTAAGAAAAGAAAATGTTATGTTATGTTTTATTTTAGTTAACTAGAGTATAATAATCGTGACTAAAAAGTATGTGCAAAAATAGTTAACAAAAATGTTGTGCTTTATGTGTTCAAATATGTTTTGGGGCCACTATGTTCTCTGTATTTACATATCTAGAAAAGTCATGAAGAAAGGTATTAAAGCATGTACAGTCAAAACACATGGCATGAAGAAATACACTGAGTTCTTGGGTATTTGAGAAAAGGCTGGGATTCTCCCTCGTATTTGCTGTCCTGGTTATGTAGGGCCAATGACGGCATAGGTTTTCTGTCCTCTGGAGGTGTGTGTTTGAGAAGAAGAGCGAGAGGAGGCTTCATTAGCGCTCTCAAACAGATCCTTCAATTTTGGATGAAGGTCACCCCACACATCACCCATCTGAGGAATGAAAAATAAATAAATAAATAAGTACACCGTTCACACAATGTAAACAGTGTTGAATTGCTATTTATCAGCTGAAGTAATAAAGATATTAGAAACGCACCTCTTTGTGTCCTTGTATTTGTGAGTGGACAAAAGTCCCCAGTATTGAAGTCACAAGCGGCAGATATGTGAAGACCAGCTGGGTTTCTTGATGCAGACACAAAAGGGAGAAATAGCTCCTCATCTCCATGGTGATGATTGTGTTCTCCTGCTGTAGAAAGACACAGAATAATATTAAGTTCACCTCTCAGTGATGAGGATTTCAGTGACTCTTTCTGCAGGTTACATACATGGTTACGCCAGCAGGTGGCGCCTTCGGCGTATCTGAATCATTCACTGAACCGATTCATTCAAAAAACGCTGATTCATTCGAGAACAAAACGCCGCTGCTGTTTTCACGACGCGTCAATAATCGTCCATATTAGCGGCACAGAACCTAAATAATGCCACGGATGTCGCAGATTTAGTTGATTATTGCTGCTGAAAATGGTCAATTGTTGTCATGTTTTTGTCGGTTGGACCAGCAAGAACTTTTGGAGTACTGTAGACAGCCAAAAGTTCTAACAAATCAAGGAGAAGAAGTGCAAAAACTGAGGAACAAAAGGCGTTTGTGGTTGGCCAAACTGAACCAGGATTTCCAGGGCAAAATTCTTGACAACATTCTTGTTTGTTCTTATCATTTCCGGTCAGGTAGGTGAAATATTAGGCTAATATCTTAATTGATACTCCTCGTACATATCTTTACCACCTATTAACTTTAGTTTGTCAAAATATTGCACTCTTTTTTGCTCACTTAGTGCTTCTCTATGTGATTTAGCAGCTTCCACACATTTGTTCCGTGGTTTAGAAAGCATAAATTAGCAGAACAAAATATTCAGTATATATATCTATGTTCAGTAGTACATTAATGGTGCAATCCATGCTGTTGTTTACATCCGAGTATCGCCAATATGGCCGTGCATCTGGGTAACTGACCAAATCGTGATGTAAGTGCAAACCCTCTATTTTTGAAAACCAGTTAAATTCATACGGATTCGCAAATGTGCCGTTCACACAGAACATGTTTTGCATTGAACCAAGCTGTTTTCCTGTTGTTTTAGTACACATGTGTTAGGTGAACATGTTTGACCATTTCATTTGTGTGTAATGTTGTGTATTTTGCAGCATCTGGCATATTCAACTTCTGTTTGATTTCGTTTTCAACTAGTCTACTCTAGAAGTGGATGAAAGTGGACAAGCTCAAAGAATTTTAGACTCTGATCACACCTGTATCTAGCTTTGTCCACCTGTGATCCGATAGACCAAAACGTATCTTAATACCAGGTGTAAACAGGGCCTTGTTATAACAATGAGGGGCTCAAGTTAAAAAAAAAAAACTATTTAAAAGCAAAAACATTATGTGCAAATCATCCCAAAGAATCTTTTAGACTGATTCATGAATCATTTTTATTGATTCATTGTAAAGAATTGCATTTATTACAGAATTTTATACAACAATTCTCTTTGGTACTTGAATCTGATTGGCTGAGATGGCAGATGCCCAAATCCACTATAATTTTATAAATAATACTGTTTTAGTGTCACAGAATGAGGTTTTAAGAGTTTTTAGGTGAAAATGTACTTGTTTAGACTTCTAACGTGACCCTGGACTACAAAACCAGTTTTAAGTCGCTGGGGTATATTAGTGGCAATAGCCAAAAATACACTGTATGGGTCAAAATTATTGATTTTCTTTTTAATGCCAAAAATCATTTGGAAATTAAGTAAAGATTATGTTCCATGAAGATATTTAGTAAAATTCCTACTGTAAATATATCAAAATTTAATTTTTGATTAGTAATATGCTTATTAAGAACTTAATTTGGATAACTGTAAAGGCAATTTTCTCAATATTTTGATTTTTTTGCACCCTCAGATTACATATATTCAAATAGGTCAAATCTTGGTCAGCTATTATCCTATCCTAAAAAACCATACAGCGGTGTAAAGCTTATTTATTCAGCTTTCAGGTGATGTATAAATCTCAATTTCGAAAAATTGACCCTTATGACTGGTTCTATGGTCCAGGGTCACATATGCAGTTTGTTAATAAATATAACGTCTATTTGCTTCAACCTTTTCAGAAATGTGAGATCCCAAGGCATCAGCGGGTCTTACAGCAGTCTTACCTCAGTCAGTTCTTCTGAAATTTGCTGCCAGAAGACTCTTTAAAGCCCATTTTCAAAAGTTTCAAAGTGCAAATTTTTGAAATACATACCATTATTGTGTTTATGTACACTACAAAAATTTGTGAAAATGGTGTTTTACGTGTTTAGTCTATAGGTATGTATGCAGACACGCAGTTTCTTAACAAAGTAACCTCACCAACTACTGGCCTGGCATGCATAATACAGCATTGTTAGTTATTTCGTGCATCCGTGTGAACAAAGATTGTTGATTGTTGTGTGTGCTGTATGTTACCTGTGAAAGTCGAGACTCTGGCTGTTCAATGCTGTTCTGGTACTTTAAGTGTGTAGCCACAGGCCCGCTGCGTTTTTCAAATGTTCTCTGATGCTCTAGCAACACACCACTGTCATGACGGTCACACAAGTCCTACACACACATTCAAATTTATTAGCATCTGAATGTCATTACAATTTAATTTTTAAAGTGTAAAATGGCACACATAAATATTGGTTCAGTCATACATGCAAAGTAATATATGACCAAACTCCTACTGTATATTACACCAGCTGCATATGGCCCATTAACATCCATTAAATACAATTTTGTGGCACAAATTGATATGAAAAGTTTTGTACAGACAATACTCACTTTATATGACTGCAGCTGCTCAAGGAGAAGGTTCAGTTTCTCCACCACCTCATCCTCCTCTCTGCTGCCCTGATGTATAAAAGGGGTTTGAAATATTAGGGTTAATTGCTTTTTATAATATTGTTGCTGTCATAATAACATTGAGGTGCTTAGAAGCCTTAGAAGCGTACAGTTCAATCAGTGATTGCATAATTTTAGTTTCTTTTTGAAGTGGTGTTTGTGATTAGAGTAATGCTCAGTAATGGTCATATTTTAATACCTGGTGTGCAGCTTTGTCGGCGAGGAGACCAAATTCTCCTGACAGCTCTACGAGTGACTTCCTCTGTGTTTTCCATGCTTTGCTCATTGTAGCACTCATTGGTAGGTCTGATGTGTCTGAGCCCAGTTCACTGTTAAAGAATAAAGTAATAACTGTCATATTTTCAATATTACATGCCGGTGTTATTACTGTTAACTGAAACATATAAATATATATATATATATATATATATATATATATATATATATATATATATATTTATAAGTAATTTTTTTGAAGAAGTCTCTTCTGCTCACTAAGCCTGTTTATTTGATCCAAAAATTAAAATAAATAAAATATTTATTAATATCTATTTAATATATAAATATTCTAAAATATTTAATTTAAAATAATTATTTATCAATATCTATTTAAAATAACTGCTTTCTATTTGAAAATAGTTTAAAATGTAGTTTATTCCTGTGATCAAAGCTAAATTTTCAGCATCATTACTCCAGTCTCCAGTGTCACATGATCCTTCAGAAATCATTCTAACATGCTGATTTGTTGTTCAAGAAGATCCTGTTTTTCAGGATTCTTTGATGAAAAGAAAGATCCAAAGATCAGCATTTATCTAAAATAAAAAGCTTTTGTAACATTATACACTATACCATTCAAAAGCTTGGAGTCATTATTTATTTATTTATTTATTTTTTGGATAGAAAATTTTTTAGCAAGGATGCTTTAAATTGATCAGAAGTGATGATAAACACATTTATAATGTTACAGAACATTTCGGTTTCAGATAAATGCTGTTCTTCTGAACATTATATTCATCAAAGAAACCTGAAAAAAAAATCTACTCAACTGTTTCCAACATAATAATAATAAAAATAAAAATAAATGTTTTTTGAGCAGCAAATCAGAATTACAATGATTTCTAACGATCATGTGACTGGAGTAATGATGCTAAAAATTCAGCTTTGAAATCACAGAATTAAATAACATTTTAAAATATATTCAAATAGAAAACAGTTATTTTAAATAGTAAAAATTCTTGCTGTACTTTGGATCAAATAAATGCAGGCTTGGTGAGCAGAAGAGACTTTTTTAAAAAACATTTTGACTGGTAGTGTATATTAGATAAAGATAATTAATTCTGAATTCTGAAGTGTTCGGTACGGTCTGTTTTCACCTCAGGTCTTTTCCAAACATGAGCAGATCGGTTGAGTTCTCCCGTGAACGCTGAGCCATCCGCTCAGCTACATCTCGGAGTTTATTGAAACTGTTGTGGATACTTGCAATGACCTCTCGATTAGCGGCGGCCTGGGTGTGTATATCCTCAGGTAGGTACACCTTAAAAATAACATGCAGTATTCATTTTGTGTGTCAGTTTACTCTCATGGTTGTTCCAGAAATATCAGATTTTAGATTTACCAACCTTGCCATGCAAGGCCATTTGGGAGGTCAGAAACTCATCACCTGTCTTTTTATATGCATCACGCAGCATGTTTTGAACATCCTGTAACATAAAAAAAGGATGTAATGTAATGAACCTCTGTTTATTCAACTTTGAAACAAATAGGCAAAATATGAATTAATTGTACTGCCATCTGCTGGTTTGAGGGCTTACTGAGCTGCTTGCCGACAGAAAGATGTTGACCAGTTCATCTCCTGCTAGGACTGGATGTCTAATCACCAAGGTCATGAACCTTTGTAGACCACGGCGGCGGCTATCATTAAACTCTCGGTCTGACATTGAGTTCAAAACTGAGAGAAAAAACAGTTTTAATTACATAAGAGTATAGATTTAAAAAACAAACTTATTTGCAGAGAGTTTATTCTCATCTCACCGCCTTTAAGGATGCGTTTGGGGGGCAGAGGTGGGACCATCCTGTAGATGAACTTTTGAAGCAGCAGACCATGAAACACCTCAAAATCACCGTATTTACGCTGAACCGGAATCTGGAAACACTGTAAAAGGAATGGAGTAGTTAAAGTCTGTTCTAACTAAATTAAATATGGCAAGTAAAGACTAAGCAGTATTCTCTGGTCTCTCAAATGTTGGGGGCGTGTCCACTGTCTGCACTGAAACCACGCCCACTCGCGGGAAAGTTGCCACCTCTTTCAACTGTCAAATACAAATACATTTAAATAAGGAGTCTGAGCTGTTTTGTAAAATATCGCAACCAGGCAACCACATGATGAAGACAGCTAGTTGTAGTAATGTAGTAATGACAGTAACTCGCGATTGAGCGTGCAAACTGCTGATGCTAATGCACTCTAGGTATTATTGTGTTAGGGGAGGGGACCAGCTACATATTTCTAACATTTATAATGTGTTTAGAAACAATTCTCTGAATTAAACTGACTTTAATATTGTTTAGGGAATACAGAATGGCATTTAGCAATTGTATAATGAAAATATATGAGAGATATGCAGTGCTAAAAATATGTGATTTAAGTATTATAAGTGCAATCTGAGTTTACCTTGCTAACAATACGGTACTCCACATGTTTGAGAAATGGCAGTCCTTTCCTTCTTGGCTCTATCTCCACCAACACACTGTCCCCCAGTTCTTTTAAGGATAGCCCATCCACCACAGGGTTTTGCTGACCTAGATGCATTTTCGCACCTGACAACAAACACACAGGCTCAGTTAACAGTGTGCAAATTGTTCAGTGACTTTCAAGAGGGTTAAACTGTTGAAAAGCTCTATGGAAAACTTTAATGCCATAATTTCTTGAGGTTCATATTGCTCAAACCAGACTGTTTTTTCTTGTGTGCAGTCAGCCATACATTAACTTACACAAAACATACACTGTTGTTTTATTATGCTGCCATGCAAAATTTGGGGTCAGTATGATGTTTTGTTTTGAAAGAAATTTTTATTGAGCAAGGACGCAGTAAAGGAGAAGTTCGTGTCCGGAAATAAAATTTACAGATAATTTACTCACCCCAAGATGTTTATCCAAGATGCTCATATCTTTCTTTCTGCAGTCGTAAAGAAATTATGTTTTTTTTGAGGCGAACATTTTAGGATGTTTCTCCATATAGTGGACTTCAGTGATGCCTGTGAGTTTGAACTTCCAAAATGCAGTTTAAATGCAGCTTCAAAGGGCTCTAAACAATCCCAGCTGAGAAAGAAGGGTCTTATCTAGCGAAATGATTTATTTTCTAAAATAATTTACAATTTATGTACTTTTTAACCTCAAATGCTCGTCTTGTATAGCTCTGCGAGTATTTCTCCTACAACTTCAAAATCGCCCTACATTGCTGCAGAAGTACCGACCCAGTGTTTACAAAGTGAACGCGCGAATGTCCTTTACAAAAAAAGGTAAAACAATGATGTAGGATGATTTTGAAGTTGCAGGAGAAAATGAGATGGGAGTTTTTCGACATACCCTAACTGTCATGAACCGGAATACACAGTTTTCATGCAGAGCTAGACAAGATGAGCATTTGAGGTTAAAAAGTATATAAACTGTCAATATATATATAAATATATTTTTTAGAAAATAATGATGGTTTTGCTAGATCAGACCTTTCTTCCTCAGCTGGGATCATTTAGAGCCTGTTGAAGCTGCATTTAAACTGCATTTTGGAAGTTCAAAGTCTCAGGCACTATAGAAGTCCACTATATGGAGAACATTCCTGAATTTTTTTTCCTCAAAAGCATAATTACTTTACAACTGATGAAAGAAAGACATGAACAACTTGGATGACAAGGGGGAGAGTAAATTATCTGTACATTTTTGTTCTGGAAGTGAACTTCTCCTTTAATCAAATGAGACAGTAAAGACATTTACAATGTTACAAGATTTTTATCTCAAATAAATGCTAGAATTCTTAGAGATGTTAGTCTATTAAGCAGCACAACAGTTTTCAGCATTGATAATAATAAGAAATATGTTTCTTGAGCAGCAAATCAGCATATTAGAATGATTTCTGAAGGATCATGTGACGCTGAAGACTGCATAATGATGCTAGTTTTCCATCAGAGGAATAAATTATGTTTTATATCATTAAAAATATTAAATGTAATGTCACAATGTTATTGTTTTTACAGTGTATTTGTTCAAAGAAATGCATCATGCATAAAAAAAATCATACCAGCCCCAAACATCTAATAGAAACTTATTTAAATTCATATATTGACGGGCAGATCCTTCCAAAGCAAAAAGATCTGTTATTTGCTGAAGTCAGTTGTTTTTATATTGGACGTTAGAGGATGATTTCGCATTTGAAATAACCGTGGTTGATTAACTGAGAATTCAGTATGCATTTTGTATTATATAATGCTCATGCAAATCACTAAAAAACATACAGGGAATATTGTGATGGATTTAGAATCATCCCCAATATGGTTTAACAGAAGCGTTTTAATCTTCTGTAGAACAAAGTGACCTATTTCACATCGGCTATGCTTGAAATGAGCGACCATGGCCCTTTTGTGTATTTGTAAATAACAGTGAGATGATTTACTGTATATTTATTGTGCGTAGGGCTTACTGATACATGTAAGGCATGAGTTATGATTTTGCCATTTTGCGTCATCTTTCAACATTTGTTTCTATTTGTTGTATTTCTAAATAACTATGTTTACTCTACATAGGTGTCTTAAATGTAAATACAGTCTCTATGCTGTCTGTCTCTCACGTCTCGGTGTGTAATTAGGGTCTTTAAGCTCTTAATGAGAATAGGATTTGTTACCTTGTCACTGGGGCAATGGGTGATTTCAGGTGATCCTCACGTTTTGATTTAACACTGATATGCACAGGTCTGTGAAACAAAGTCGAGAAATTGCTATTATAACTCACATGTAGCTATATCTACGACAAAACACATTCGACCATGGTTTTTAATGCTCTTATATAATACATAAAGGCAGCTGTTGACGCTCTTGAACGTTCACAGCAGTGAAATCAATATATGCCTTGAAATATAAATACATTAACAAAGTCTCCAATTAAATATTAATTCTAAGAAGCATTCATTTAAAATACCTTTTTAAAATACCTTTATTAATTTATTGCACATGTAAAACATGAATGCACATGTAACTCTTCTCTCCATCAAATGCACAAGCTCACACAAGAATGTAATATTTGTTTTTCTTAAGTGAGATGGTTTGAAGATTGTTTTCTCATTACTTACCCAATTGCCAATGTGTATGAAGCGGTCTTCGCTATCCCAAATAGACCTTTGTTTGCTCCTAGACTGCCCTCTTCACGCTTAATGTCTGACTGTGGGTGTATAACACCAACAGATCAGATCTCCGTCTCATCTCTCTCTCTCTCTCTCTCACGTTGCTTTTCCCTCCCCGTCTCTTTGCATCCCTCAACACACACATATTACCATTAATCACCTTAAGAGGATAGGACCTCTTTAAAAAAACATCACAGCCTCTTGGAAGGCCAGCTGGAATTAAAGCTTATGTAACTGGGTTATAATAATGAGAGTGGCCCGGCGAAAGATTTAGGGTATTTGCTCAGACTTTAAAAGCTTTGCAACAGAGCTGCTTGATAACTAGAGTCAAGCAGAGAGGGTGACTCAGGTCACACATTCATACGCCGCCGATACAATTTCATTGATGGAATAGCCTCTTATTTGAATAAATAATCATAGTTTTAGATAAATTATTGGAGAGATTGTAACAGGTGGCTTTTAATACACTCAAGTAATCCTTACACCAAATCCATCTATGAGAGGTCCATCATCACGTGTGGGTAATGTGATGTGGTAGTACTAAATGACCAATGAAAGGTCATAGACACTGTTTTTTTCCCCCACATTTACCATTAGTATCAAATTATAGTAGAAGAGCTGGATTACGTCCCCTGCAGCGCTGCAGCTGTTCACTGTTTCCTCTTTCTGTAGCATTATTTTAATGACTGGACTATCACTGCCATCTTAAAGCATCTGAATTTACCTTTTTTGTCCCCCTTTTTATGTAATTTGATAAATTTGTGTCAGATACTTTATCTATCATCTATATATCGATCTATCTATCTATCTATCTATCTATCTATTTATGTATCTATCTATCTATCTAATGGAGACATACAATGACTGATTTTTCTCTGAACCCCCCACCCCCCTCCGCCAAATAAATTAAAGATAAAATTGGTTTCATGTAAGTATTCTTTGCATTTTCCCCTGTATTTCTACTATATTATTACTACATAGTATAATAGATAGTTCTATTATTATTATTATTAGATAGATAGATAGATAGATGGATAGATAGATCTATTATTGATAGATAGATTGATCAATAGATAGATAGATAGATAGATAGATATATTATTATTAGATAGATAGATAGATCTACTAATACTATATAGATAGGTCTAGATAGATAGATCTTCTATTTATTTAAAAAAAGTGTGTCAGATACTTTATTGTCTAAGAGAAATAGTCCAATAACCCATCCCATACCGAACTCATAACTCATTTTCATTAAACTGTGCCACCATGCAGATTTAAGATAGATAGATCTATTATAGATAGATAGACAGACAGATAGATAGATAGATCTACTAATACTAGATAGATAGATCTAGTTTTTATTTTGATAAATTGGTGTTTCAGATACTTTATTGTCTAAGAGAAATAGTCTAAATAACCCATCCCATACCCAATCCATAACTCATTTTCATTAAACTGTGCCACCCTGCAGATTTAAGATAGATAGATCTATTATAGATAGATAGATCTATTATAGATAGATAGATAGATAGGTAGGTAGGTAGATCAAGTTTTTATTTTGATGGTGTTTCAGATACTTTATTGTCTAAGAGAAATAGTCCAAATAACCCATCCCATACCCAACCCAAAACTCATTTTCATTAAACTGTGCCTCCATGCGGATTTAAGATAGATAGATCTATTATAGATAGATAGATAGACAGACAGATAATTACCAGATGGAGGGATATAGATCTACAGCTACTAGATAGATCGATAAGGACGAATAAATGACAATAAAAGAAAGCTAGAATGAGCCAAGAGGTATTTTAAAAAATCACAAACTACTTCATTTGATTAAATGAATAGAGCTATATTTCAAACAGACGAGCGCTCATTTGCAGTGTGCGTAAGTGTTGCGCAGCGCTGACGCACATGAGCGCGTTTCAGTTGCTGACTATTGTCATGTTAAACATTTTCGGTTGCTAGACGACAATAATGCACATTACACCCGTACAGCGAAGAGGGACGCGAAACGACGCTGAGCAATATTATTATTTTATTAACTCCGCAGCGTTTACACACAATATCGACGTAGGATCTGCTGCTTTTCTTAACGGCGACATCAGGAAACAGCTGCATCTTGGGAACTTCTTAAAACCCCCTACCCATGTCAATGCTCGTTTATGCTGTTTTATATTACGATTATATATGAATATCTGACATGTTAAAAATGAGATTTCCTGCTGCATCGTAATACTGGGACATTACAGGTCCTACCTCCGTACTGTATGAGAAAGTATTATGGTCTTATTGTTTGTAAAAGGTGATGATAAAATAAAAACAGGCCATCACATAAGCTATAATGTCTGTAGTAGCTGGAGAACTTGTCACTGAAGAGGAGGTAGAGGATCTGGTAAGTACATTAACAGTTTTCATAAATGTTATGGACTGTAACACTAACAGAAATACAATACGTTACCATGATTTTTTGGAGATGTACTATGGTAATGCCTTGGGATGCCACCTCTTATAGAAAGTTATGCAAATACCATTTAATATGAATACTGTAATCATCATTTAGTAACACTGGTTATATTTAAGTTAAATGGTATTGCCGTTTAATATCACTTGGTGGTATTTTTTTATTTATTTATATTAATGTATATAATTTGTTTTCAAGGCAGAGGACAGTCTCTGTAGCAGCTATGTTTCCGACACTGAAAAGGTGAGATAGACATTTTTAAATATTATTTTCACCTGAGATCTTAGGCCAGTTTGTTTACTTAGTTTTACTGAATCTTTGTGCCAAAGAGGTATTATATTCAAGTGTCTGATTGTTGGATTTTTTTTAGAAATCAAGAAAAAAGAAAGTTTCAGGAAGACCACCTCCTTCTCCTAGTAAGTTTAAGACATTTATTGCGTTTTCATTCCCGCTTTTTCTCTGCATTACTGTATCCAGTGTTCGGTAAAGTTATTTTTAAAAGTAATGCATTACAATATTGCATTACTCCCTAAAAAGTAACTAATTACGTTACCTAGTTATCTTTTATGGAAAGTAATGTGTTACTTTACTTTTGCGTTACTTTTTATCATCTGGGCTGGGGTAATTTTTCTCTCTTCAGCAATAAAAAAAACTAAATTACAGATCATCTAAAGTAATTTTTGCTTATTAGTGTGGTTGAATTAGATCATCGAAGGTCAGCAGCAAGGGATGTTTGTTAAGAAAATGGGATTAAATACAGGATATTTGTGTTATTTAATATAGTTAATAATTGCAGGTTTGCATCATATTCTGAGTTGGCATTACACTGTTTTTATTAATTTTGTGGAATAATTAATCTTTTGTGCATGTGAGATGAGTAAATGCATGTTCACGTTTACTCTGATTTAACTGTGGAGTTTTAATGCAACTATATACACTACAAAAATGGCTTTAAAATAATAAATCATTTTATTTAAATAAAGGGTCACCATACCTGAACAGTGCAAACTTGCATCCGAAGAGACCTCCAGTAGCATCGTGGAGGACACTGAAAGGGACACAGCACCAAAACTATAAAACCTCTCCATCTGGTACATCGAAGGACGTCTGGCTGCACATACAGAATGATGGACATGGTCTGTCCTTTTTTTTTTTTTAAATAAAGTAGCTTAAACTTCATACTGTTTTTAAATGTAATCATTTTAAATTGTGTCTTCTACTAAAAAAGATCTAAGTAAGTTTGCATTATAAGACCCAAACAAAGGGCAGATCTGCATGAGGTTAAATTCCAGTTTTGCCTCTCAGATAAATGTATCTCTTTTTAAAGATATTTAAAAATTACTTACTGGAAAACTAGACAAAATAGGTGACTGTCACAGAAATCACATTTGAAAGTTGGTAACGCTTTTGCTTCTTTAATATTGGATCAGTAACTCAGAAACACTTTTATATCGTTAGACATACAGTTGAGGTCATAAGTTTACATACATCTTGCAGAATCTGCAAAATGTGAATTATTTTACCAAAATAAGAGGGATCATACAAAAGGCACGTTATTTATTTATTTAGTACTGACCTGAAAAAGAAATTTCCTATAAAGGATAGCTTCTGAAGGGCAGTACTAAATGAGAAATATGATATTTAGGCAAAATAAGAAAAATGTACACATCTTCATTCTGTTTGCGTTTTCGGTCTTAATGCACGATTTTTCCTTCTGAAGCATCAGTGAGCTTTTGAACCTTTTGTAATAGTTGCATATGAGTCCTTCAGTTGTCCTAATTGTCAAAACATTGGTCTCAAAAATCATACAGTCATTGTCGGAAAGGCTTCAATACACAAAAATGTTGAAAAACCTAAGAATTTGTGGCACATGAAGGATTTTTCTGAAGAACAGTGAGCAGTTTAACTGTTAAGGACAAACAAGGGACTATCACTTAAAAAAACAGCTGTGGATCATTCAGTATTAAGAATCAAGCATATGTAAACTTTTGAACAGGGTAATTTTTCTAGATTCAACTGTTATTTTCTCTTATGGACTATATGTAAACATCTTTTATGTGAAATATCTTATTCAGGTCAGTACTAAATCAAAAATAACATGCATTTTGTATGATCCCTCTTATTTTGGTAAAATAATTAACATTTTGCAGATTCTGCAAAGGTGTATGTAAACTTTTGACCTCAACTGTATTTAAAGATGGACATTTACTGGACTGAATCAACTGAGATTTACTTGATCACAAAGTAAAAATTGTGTATATTTCAGGGACATTGTCAAAGTCTCCAAAAGAAGCGGATTACAGTGTCACACAGACCAGCATCTCCATGAGCAGCACACCTGAATACTTGAAGGAGGCCTTAGGAATGAAAAAGCCAAAATATTCTCGCTCTGCATCCAACGGTGAGATATATCCTATAGATAAAAACCTGAATTGTCCATACAACACGTATTATTTTTGCCAGCATGTAATTATTTTTACAATTCTTTATCAGGTTATGTTCCAGGGACTCCGGACTACAGAGATAAGGAAGAAATGTATGATGAAATAATCGATCTAAAAAAGGTGAAGTTCACCTCTCACACTCTCACTCGCTGACGTACGAGTGTTTTTGAGGATCTGTTTTTAGAATTTTGATTACATCAGACGGCATGTTTTCAAGGAATTGGGCTTTATCTCAATTGTCATACTGTCCGTCCTATATGTATAACAGGGATTAGCGGTTAGGATTAGTGTGTCCCAAATCATAATTTGTTAAAAATAGTATGCCAAATCTTCTTAGATGGTCTATTATTTTTGCTGGGTTTTAGGAAATATATATCTATAAAGTTTATGGGTTAATATTACCTGCAAAAATGGTTAGATGTATTTTAGTACTGTGTAATACTAGTAGTAGTGCTTGTAATAATAATAGTATTGCAGTTTTTGTCTAATGAAGGATTAGTTCAGCCAAAAATTAAAATTCTGTCATTAATTATTCCCCCTCATGTCGTTTCAAATTTGTAAGACCTTCGTTCATCTTTGGAATACAAATTAAGATATTTTTAAATAATCCAAGAGCTTTCTGACCCTGCATAAACAGCAACACAATTGCCACGTACAAGGCCCAAAAAGATAGTTAGGACATCATTAAAACATGACATCAGTGGTTCAACCATAATGTTTTGAAGCTTCGAGAATACTTTTTGTACACACACACAAAAAAACCAAAAATAACGACTTTATTCAACAATTTCTTCTCTTCCGTGTCAGTCTTTGGCAAGCGTTCAAGACGCAAGACAGCTCTTGGATCTCATCAAAAATATCTTAATTTGTGTTCACGAGATGTGTTTGCTCTTCATTTTGACAGACCATCCAGTCCCAAAAGGCTGAATCGGACAAGATGAAAGCCAAGCTGCGGCGCCTTGAAGAAGAAAGCACTAAGAAAGACAGACAAATTGAACAGCTGTTGGATCCAATGAAGGTGATGAGCAAATCTCAGCAAATCTTGCAGCAGAGATGAGCTGGAATAGTTATATGAGTAATAGCAGCACCTTATTGCTGAAATGAGTAGCTGAGTGTGAATGCAGCCTGTTTCACATCGCACGCATAAATAACACTGTAGAGTAACTGCAAAAGCAGGCTGCCATTATGCATTCACACTTTAACTGAAAAGAATATGATTTCTTGAATTAAAAACTTGATCGTCATGAAATCTAAAAACCATTATTTACAGGGTGGAACATTGTCAGACATACACTATTATTCAAAAATCTGTGCTCAGTTTTTAAAGAAAAAAAATTAACAAAATGAATAATTTTATTTAGCAAAGATGCATTTAATTGTTTAAAAGTGACATTTAGATATTTTACCATATTTTTGCATTACAAATGATGTAGGAAAAGTAGTAGATTAATATGTGTCAAGAGTGCAACTTATAAAATCTACATCATAACATGAGTTCTGACCTTTGTCACAAAAGACTTTCTTCGTTGCCTTTTTCCCTTTCACACTTTAGAAATCATCAGCTTATTGTTATTAAATAATTATTTTTGTGTTGATAATATAGGACCCAGAGTATGCTAGAGGTTTAGTGGACAGAAAGACTGATCCTAGATCGGTGAGTTTGCCATTATAAACATCTCACACAACCTCACAATCACATTTTATGAGATCAATGATTCTTAATTTGATAAATAATATGAAAAATGTGTTTCTCTCTTTTTGAACACACCAGATCATTAACGGACTGAAACAGAGAATTCTGCGATTGGAACAGCAGTGCAAAGACAAAGAAAATGCCTTAAGGTCAGCTTTAAATTAGCATGAGGGTTACAGACTACACGGCGTCTAAAACTCATAGCAGACATTAAAATTATTTCATTTAACCTGAAAATAACATTTCTAATGAATTTAGGATTTTCACGTTGTCGATTAAAAATATATTTTTAGCTAATTCTAGGTCATTAATGAAATAAGCAAATTTGTACAGGCTTTTAAATATTTTTGCTTCCATTGAAGGCTGGATAACTCATTCTCATGAGTTCTATTCTATTGTCATTTTCTATTTAAATTTCCCTTGGTTTTTATGTTGACAAGAACTAGAACTTTTGGACCCCAGCATATATTTATCTAAACTTTTGAATTGTGTATTTACCATTACAGTCAGCTTCAGAGTGACCTCAAAACTACCAACATGCAGGAAATGAAGATCACTGTAGAAACCTACTTTGAAGAGGTATTTTACATTATTTGATATAAAACTAAATTTAACTTACTTGTTTTTTTTTTTTGTTTTTGTTTTTTGTTTAACATTAATAATATAAGTTTAGTTATAATACAAATACATTTTTCATTCTTAGGTTCAAAGATTGCGAGCACTTTTAGAATCAACTGAAAGAAGGTACAAACATTTACATGTCATTTTATGATTCCTTTTGAGTTTGATTACATCTTTCTCTCACTCTCTTTTTCTCTGTTCAGTAATAAGGCAGAGAGCAAACACATCAGGCGGCAGAACAAGACCCTTAGTGCAACGATTCTGAAACTCACAAACACCGTTCAGCACCTGGAGAATGAGAACCAGGAACTCAAAAAGGAATTGACACAGGAAGAGATGAACATGATGGAGAGCCCTGCGTGCCGGGCCAAGGGTATTTACGTTTACAAAAGCAGATCATAACTTAGATTTACAGTAGAGCTGGAAACACTATTTCACCAAACGTCATTTACTTAGGACAGCTGCTAAAAAACTCACTTAAACCAGCCTAAGGTGGTTAGCTGGTCTACTGACCTGGCCAGATTGGTGTTTAACTGGTTTAGCCAACTGGCCAGCTGGTCTCCTAGCTTAAATGTGCTAAAAACATGAAGTTTAAACAAAATATTTAAATTTTCCTGCACCCAGGGGCTGGATTCAGTCATATGATATATTTTTATGTTTACAGGTTATATGGATTGGAGTAAACAGAGACTTGTGCGACGAATCCTGGAGCTTGAAAAGGTTTCACATACGTACACATACATGCTTGTATTTATGCATATGTGTTGCATTAAACATGTAGAATGTAGAATATACCTGTGAATGTAGTTTATGTGTCTCATTTTTTTCAGAGAGTTGAGCAGATGAAGAATCTTCAGATCAGCAAAGCATTAGACTCACAGAAGAGCCCAGACAAAAAAGGCACTGAGTCAGAATCAGCCAATCAGAGTGATTCTGTCAACACAGAGACGGAGCCATCTGTGATTAAAGAGAATGATGTGCATTTGAGGGAAGCGATTAAGAAACTTGGAGAAGAGAACAAGGAACTACAGGCAAAACTAACCCAGAAAGAGTGAGTGAACTCAAAATGACACATTTTTTAGAAACCATTCTAATATGCTGATTTGGTGCTAAAGAAATATTTTTATATATAACCAATAGGGGTGTAACAATACATGTATTCGTACCGAACCGTCACGGTATGGGCATCTTGGTTTGGTGCATGAGGCCTTACAACGAATACAGGCAATTCAACTTCAATCCAGAAGGTTGCAGTAATGCAACTCTGTTTGATAACCGCCAGCAGAAGAACAGCTAATGCCAGGAGTTACGCATTTGAAAACAAAGACTACTAGACAGTGACCATGTGCTGATTCGGAATGTATCTCTCACTGAGAAAGGAGTATAACGTTACTTAAAAGGCTTGTGCACTCAACTGTCTGCGAAATGGAGCTTTGTGCTCTTGTGTCCTATCTCTCTCAGTCGGCACAAATCCAAATATTCCATAATATTTCCATATTTATGATGCATCCAAATGCTAAACTATTATTTATTATGTAAATTATAGACTTTGTACTTTGTACGGTGACACAATGAGGCGGGCGCGCTGATGTTCGGTTCACTGTGTTTTATTTTGATAAAGTACCAACTGCGCTGTCAAGTTAGCAATGCTAGAAGCCTGGAATTGATATGTTTTGTGTTTGTGTGCGCCGGCGCGATTACTTCAACTTTCCTCATACCAGCAAAATCAACTTAAACAAAAAACAAATAGAATGTCGCTTTCTGCCATTTGAGTTTTATTTTCTGTCACAAAACCGAACTGAAACTCAGTAAATATAGGCTATGTTATGTATCGCACAGTTTTTTTTCCCTTGTCTATCAGTTAACTAAATTGAATATATTTCAAGTATTTATTCCTTGTATGTATATATGTATTGCAGATTTTATAGCCTATATATGACATTAATTTGATATAATATTTAGTATTTTCACACGTAGGTGGAAAAATGAAAAGAAACCTAGCATTTGATTTGATTTTTTTTTTTCTGTTGTACTGAAATCGTATCAAACCGTGAATCAAGGTACGTACCGAACCGTGACATCTGTGTACCGTTACACCCCTAATAACCAATGTAACAACAGTTGTGCTGTTTAATATTTTTGTGAAAACCGTGAATTTTTCAGGATTCTTTGATGAAGAGAAAACATTTATGTGAAATGGATTCAGAAATATTTCTGATATTTTCTTAGAAATATTGTCTGATTCCTGATTGATTATTTTTTCAGAAAAGTTCAACCTATTTAAGAGCAATTCTGATTGAAAATATTTATGTCTTGTCTTATCAGCGAGGAGATAAAACAGTTGTCTGCTGAGAAGGATAAGAGTCTGAAAGAGGTAGAAAACATGCTGAAGGAACAAATCAAAGAGCATGAGAGACTGATGCAAACACACAGGTTTGTAATAATGAATATGATAATGAATGAATCATGAATTAAAACTATTGTGGTGATGTTTTTGCTCATTTTTGAAGATGCTTACACAACTTGAATTTCTTATGTGAATGTGACATTACTGTTATGTAAGACAAAACCTATTAAACCCTGATTTACTTTTACAAATCTCTAAACTGAAGTTATTTCTAAATGAAAGCATTTGTATTCCTTTATATAAAGTATTTATTGTTGGAAGTTTAATTTATATTGAATACAAAACATTGTTTTATATCACTTCTGTGACATTTCTTTTTGAGTGAACAGCCTTGGTTATGTGTGCAGAAAAGAAGAGACAAAGACATAGAAATTAATTACATTTTGATGGAAGATTATGAAAACAAACTTTCTTCTGTCTTTCTAGAATAACATGCATTGATGAATAATGATAAATGCATTACCAGTCAAAGTTTTTGAAAAGTAAGATTTTTAATGTTTTTTTTTTTTAAAGAAGTCTCTTCTGCTCACCAAGCCTGCATGTATTTGATCCAAAGTACAGACGGTAAAATTCTGAAATATTTTTACCATTATTAAAAATAACTGTTTTCTATTTGAATATATTTTTAAAAGTTTATTTATTCCTGTGATTTCAAAACTGAATTTTTAGCATCATTACTCCAGTCACATGATCCTTCAGAAGTCATTCTAATATTCTGATTTGCTGTGAGTGACACTGAAGACTGGAGTAATGATGCTAAAAATTTAGCTTTGATCACAGGAATACATTACATTTTAAAATATATTCAAATAGAAAGCAGTTATTTCAAATAGTAAAAATATTTCAAAATTTTACTGTCTATACTTTGGATCAAATACATGCAGGCTTGGTGAGCAGAAGAGACTTCTTTAAAAAAAACATTAAAAAACTTTTGACTGGTAGTGTATAAACATGGAAATGTATTAAGAAAGTAAGTAAAGTCACTTTAGATGTCATGTTTTATTTACAGGCAAGAGATGGGCACACTGACCATAGAAATCAACTGTTTAAAAGAGAAACTAGAGGAGGAGGGAAAACTCAGATTAGTACAAGGTCCAAGTCAGGTAATACCTTTAAAACCTTTCTTTAACAATGTACACACACAGTTCACTTAAGTGCAGATGGCAACTCATGAATATGAAACCAGTACAATCCATGTTTGTCATCTCACAGGTTTGGGACGGTTCTTTGTCATTAACACTCGCAGAACCACTGTCGTCATCAGCGGCCGTGCCAGTAGACCAGAACAGAGCAGCTAAGATCATCCAGACACACTGGCGCTCACACCGAATTCGGGTGGGTGCAACACATCGACACATACTGTACACCCACAGTGAATGTAGATTATTCACGTCCTCTTTATTCTTCTGCTCCTTCACTTAGGATCTAGTTCTTTTACAATCCTATCTCAGAGGGCATCTAATCAGGCACAGGTGTTTAGATGGACAGAGGCAAGCGGACCCAAGAACAGTCCCTGTTGCCATGGTAACTATTTGTGGGCTTTTGATGGGATGTTTTATTATACATAGTTCATTTGTGTTAAATTTAGCATAATTAAGTTTGAGAAAGCCAACTTATTGATATGCTATATAAGCTTCTTCTTCTGAGCCAAAATTTAGTATCTCCTCCTGGAGCTCTAAAGCTACAACCACCAAACTTCAGACAGACTGGTCTGAAGTTAGTTGCTATATCTTTTCAAACTGATCCGGCTTACGGATTTCGAAAACCAGATTATCAAAACCACCTAAAATCCCACAGACTTATATTGAGGGGGTGAAAACTTTGATACAAAGAGAACCATTGTGCATCTAAGCTGTCCATTACTATAGCAAAGCTTAACAACTCCCTACTTAAAAAAAATAGCTAAACCAGCCTAAGCTGAATGGCTGCTTTGGCCGGTCTCCTATGCTGATGTGGTTTTAAAATGGTTTAAGGTGGTTTTGGCCACTCTTTAGCTGGTCAGGCTGGTCCTAGCTGGCCAAGCTGGGAGACGTACTAAAAGACCAGCCAAGGTTAAACCAGCTATTTTCAGCATAAACCAGCTAAGACTACACAACAAGCCTATGCTGGTAATGTTAGAATCACACTAGCAACATGCTAGTAATTTGCTAATCATGTTGGCAACATGCTGCTAACTTGCTAATCATACTAACAACATGCTAGTAACTTGCTAATAAAGCTAACAACATGCTAGTAACACGTTAATCATGCTAACAACATGCTAGTATTATGCTATTCATGTTAGAAACATGCTAGCGACATGCTAGTTATATGCTAATCATGCTAAAAACATGATAGTAACTCGATAATCATGTTAACAACATGCTAGTAATATGTTAACCATACTAGAAACATGCTAATCATGCTAACAACATGCTAGCAACAAGCTAGCGACATGCCAATCATGTTAGAAACATGTTAGCAACATGCTAGTAACATGCTTATCATGTTAGAAACATGTTAGCAACATGCTAGTAACTTGTTAATTATGTTAGAAAAATGCTAGCAACATGCTAAGCAGGCTATAAACATGCTAGTAACTTGCTAATCATGTTAGTAACATGTTAGTAACTGGCTAATCACGCTTGAAACATGGCATTAACATGTTAATGATCGAAACGTTTGCAACATGCCAATCATGTTAGAAACATGGTAACAACATGCTAATCAGGCTATAAACATGTTAGTAACTTGCTAATCATGTTAGAATCATGCTATTAACTTGCAAATTGTGCTAACAACATGCTAGTAACATGTTAACAACAAGCTAATCATGCAAAATGTATCAATCATCAACTTTCATACATTTACAACTGCTTCAAACTTTCAGGCTAGGCTTTCTCAAGCCAACTCAAAGTTGACACTATGATTCAAGTTTTGGGTCAGTGTTTTTTTATGAAATTAATACTTTCATTCAGCAAGGATACATTAAATTGATCAAAAGTGACTGTAAATATTTCTTAAGCACCAAATCATATTAGAATATTAGAATGATTATTAGAATGATTCAAAAGGATCATGTGACACCAAAGACTGCAGAGATGATGCTGAAAATTCAGCTTTGCATCACAGGAATAAGTTACATTTTACAATATATTCACATCGAAAACTGATATTTTATATTATAATAATTCTTCACAATATTACTGTTTTACTGTGTTTTAATTTTTCAAAAACTTGTATGGTAATGTAATAATATGATGTTACATAGAATTATTATGGTACTTGTCCAGAAACCAGTATTACAGTATCTTGTTAATGAAATGTTAAAAAAATTATTTTTAAACTCTGTGACTATGTTTTTCAGAGCCAATCAGGTATAAACGCCCAGGCTGTACAGGAAGAGGAAGTGACTCTGCTGCAGTCTGTCTTTAGGGCTCATCTCAAGCGCAGCACTCTGACGATGGACAGGTGATATAGATATTGTATACATTAAATTACTACACGATTAATTATTTTTGAACACTTTTATAATATATAAAGGTGTTCATCAGCCGTAGCCTAATGGTTAGGGAGTCGGGCTTGTAATCGAAAGGTTGCGGGTTCGAGTCCCAGGTCCGGCAGGGATTGAAGGTGGAGGGAGTGAATAACCAGCACTCTCTCCACCCTCAATACCACGACTGAGGTGAGTCCCTTGAGCAAGGCCCCGATCCCCCAACTGCTCCCCGGGCGCCGCAGCGATAGCAATATGGCCCACTGCTCCGGGTGTGTGTTCACGGTGTGTGTGTGTTTGATCACTTCTCACTACTGTGTGTGTGCACTTGGATGGGTAAAATGCAGAGCACAAATTCCAAGTATGGGTCACCGTACTTGGCCACACGTCATGTCCTTTCCCTTTTTTCCTTTTTTGCTTTACAGTCAAAATAAACCTTTGCACAAGTGATTTGTCTCGTTAGAGAATGCAAGTATGCAGTCACAACAGTTGGTTTGTATGAATATGGTTGCATGCATGGTCTCCTGACAACCATATGTTGACTTGACATTGCAGGGCATCTGTAGTGACACGGTCTGTATCTTCCATACATCAGAAAAAGCCGTATCTCTCCACTCCTCTGCTGCCCAGAGGCTCCTCACAGGCCATGTTTACTAACAAAATGCAAACCTCAGGTGATTATTCTTCTGTAATAATGTTCTTTGTTCTCGTTGAAGAGATCAATATGACCTCATGCTGCTAATTTTCTGCTTGTTAATCTAGGATCAGGCAGTGATGTAGAATCAGTGGGCGGGGTTAAACAGACAGTGACATCATAAAGTTGCACATTCCACAACCTATCATTTTGGCAGATTGGGTTCAATCTAAGCTGTTTTTAGACTAACAAGAAAGTTTTGAGTTATGAAACGTACAAGATGTTTTATATAGTATAATGACCTCTTACTTGTCAAAAGATCAAGGGATATTTTATTTCCCAGTTCATGACCACTTTAAAACTATTTGATGAACCAAAAATGTTTTGTCAACAAAGATTGGCTATCTTGGCTATTTTTATAATGTCTTGCACTGACTTTACTTTAAAACCACTGTAACTTGAACCTCTGTGTATTCAGTGTTTTTCATAAATATTCTTCCAGGTGTAACTCAGAATAATAGTGAGGAAACTGCAGAGGAACTACATCCTGCAAATAATGATAAGCTACATGACAAAAGCTCAGTGGCAGGTTAGAATACAGGATATGTGAAACTCATTCCTATTACACTATTTTATTCAGGAAGGATGCATTAAATTGATAAAAAAATCTATGTCTATTTGAAATAAACGCTGTTCTTTTAAACTTATTTTTTATCACACAATTCTGAAAAAAGTCATGGTTTTAAAAGAAATAACAAGCAGCACAACAGTTTTCAACATTGATAATGATAATAATGTGTTAAGATGTTTCTTGAACACATAATCAGCATATTAGAATGATTTCTGAAGGATCATGTGACACTATAGAGTAATGATGCTGAAAATTATAAATTGAAATAGAAAACATATTTTAAATGGTAATAATATTGCACAATATTATTGTTTTTACTATATTTTAGATTAAATAAATGCAGACTTGGTGAGCGTAAGAGCCTTCTTGCAGAAACATTAAAAAATCTTAATGATTCCAATCTTTTAAATGGTAGCGTATGTCTAAGACACCAGTATATCTTTGAATAATCTCTGATAAACTACCATTATGCAATCAGTTTAATCATTAATCTATTTAATGTAATAAAATCTATGATTTTGCTTGTATTAAGCAGACCTGAAGATCCACCAACAGCAACCAGCCAATGAAATTCCAAACACCATTGATTCAGACGACTCTGATGACATCATTGTGTCTCCTTCAAAGCCAGTGAGAAAGAGAGAAAAATGCTTTGAGTCCATTGAGTGCTAATGACTTGATTTAGCTCTTTTTGTACTATTTGGACCTGTTTTTTCTCTCTGAACTTGGAACACACTTTATTACCTGAGTGACCTAAAATGGAATTGAAGCAAAAAATTTAATTGACTGTATATGGGCAATACTTACTGCACAGAGAAGAACATGGATCATGGATCATTATGGTTTTGAGATTTTTACACACTATTATTCTGTGAAGATCAAATTTTTTGACTTCTAGGAATTAAGCCTTCAAATAAGGGAAAATTTCAGAAGATGTGTCTTCACACTCCAAAAGTGCCTTGCGTTGAATGATCATCTTGAAATGAGGATCAGGGATTTAATATTCTTCTTTTACTTTTCATTGTAGATTAATATACAAATGACACTAAGCAGGATATCGCATAAAGTATATTTAAGCCATTGTGTGCATTCAAGGTACACCTCTGATTGATACAATAAGTACTGTGAATCTCCACATATGTGGGTGATATATGCTGTATAAGACAACATTGTTCAGATTGGAGAAAAATGTAAGTAAATACTGTTTCACTTCAATGTTGTCAGTGTGTTACATGTTATTATAGAAGTATCTGTATTGAACCAATAATAGCACTGAAAATGTGATGCTGTTTTCCAATTTTTAATGTCTTGTTAAAACTGATTTCGCTCGAAGAGCACATTATTTTTTTGTGCCATTGTTCTTGAATTTGTGTTAGTTTTCTTTATTAAAAAATCTGTCTTTTGTCCTTTGTGCTAAAGTATGAAAATAGCATTTTCTCATTTAGTCTTTCTAACAATGGATACCAGATTATTAATTTAATCGTTTTACCAATCAATGTACACTACTTCTCCAGTCATTTGTGATGTATTGGATAATGATTTTTCAAAATATACCTGATAAAATATTTTACAGCTTGGCAAATGGAAAAATGCATATTCACTATAAACATATACATGTAATGTTCTCAAGAACTAAGATACTACATTAAAATAATCTGGTAAGATACACAAAAATTTGCGATATGAAACAGCAAAACGAGCTGTTTGTACAGCTAAAAATAGCTGGAAACGGATGAGACCGGAAACTGGACCCATACAATTTACAAATGGCCACTCTTACGGGAAATATAAGATGGATAAATTTAGTAAATTATTTCTGATGTGTTAAAAAATCTAAATCACATAAATCAGGGTATGTAACTCCATTTGCAGATTAATGCCTTGTCTGAAGGACACTCCTTTATACAGGGGCCATTTTAACGGTTTTATAAAAAGGTAATTTCTTTTTACAGTCTGAAGACCGCATAGTTCAACTAGGAATTTTGCATCCATACATATCAGGGAGTGAGCACCCCATGCTGGTCGGAATAAAACTACCCCCAGCAGCACGCTAGAGCTTCTCAAATTGGCCTCCCATCCAAGTATAGACTAGGCTTTGGCCTCCTTAGCTTTAGCGAGGAACCGGACTCTGGCTACTGCATGAAAAAGCCACACTTGCTGTCGATACCTTAATAAAGCTGCTCCAATAGAGGGGTAGCATATCCCGACAAGTTCAATACGGCCGTCAGGATGTGCTACCATTTTAACCAATGAGGTCAAATTCATGATTAAGGTGGGGAATTAATGACAGCAGAATTTCAGGCGGCAAGTTCAGTGACTCATCTAAAGGATGCTCTTTTTTACAGGAGCCGGTTTAACGCTTCATAAAGAGGTTGCTTACTTTTACAGTCTTTAGTCTACATTGTTATACTAGGAATTTTGCACCCCTACATGTCAGGGAATGAGCGCCCCACTCTGGTCAGAATAAACCTCTCCCAGCAGTACACTAGATCTTCTTAAACTGGTCTCCCATCCACCTACAGACCAGGCTCTGGCCTGCTTAGCTTTATTGAAGAGCTAGACTCTGGCTAGTGCATGCCACAAATATGGCCAGTCTCGGTACCTTAATACAGCTGCTCCAATAAAAAGGTAGCGCATCCTGACAACCTCAATGAGGTGAAATTCAGGATTAAGGTGGGGAATTAATGACAACAAAATATCAGGAGGCAAGTTCAATGCCTCATATGAAGGATGTTCTTTTTTTTTTTTTTTACAGGGGCCGGTTTAACGCTTTAGAAAACGGTTGTTTCTTTTTACAATCTTAAGTCTGCATTGTTATACTAGGAATTTTGCACTCTTACATGTCAGGGAATGAGCGCCCCACTCTGGTCGGAATAAAACTGCTCTCAGCAGCACACTAGATCTTCTTAAATTGGTCTCCCATCCACATACAAACCAGGCTCTGGCCTGCTTAGCTTTATTGAAGAACCAGACTCTGGCTAGTGCATGCAACACACATGGACATCCCCATGCCTTAATACAGCTGCTCTAATAGAGGGGTAGCGCATCCTGACAAGCTCAATACGGCCATCAGGATGTGCTACCATCTTAACCAATGAGGTCAAATTCATGATTAAGGTGGGGAATTAATGACAACAATGTCAGGAGTCCAGTTCAATCAGGTGCATTCTGACTTGGTACCTTGATAAAGCTGCTTCAATAGAAAGGTAGCGCATCCTGATGAGCTCAATTTGGCCGTCAGGATGCCCTACCATCTTAACCAATGAGGTCAAATTCATGATTAAGGAGAGGAATTAATAACAACAGAATGTCAGGAGGCTATTTTATCATACAGCCGTTTTTTTTAATAAAGCTGCTCTAATAGAGGGGTAGCGCACCCCTACATGTCAGGGAATAAGCGCCCCACGCTGGTCGGAATAAAACTGCTCTCAGCAGCACATTAGATCTTCTTAAATTGGTCTCCCAATCACATACAAACAAGGCTCTGGCCTGTTTAGCTTTACTGAAGAACCAGACTCTGGCTAGTGCATGTAACACACATGGACGGTCTCTATACCTTAATACAGCTGCTCTAATGGAGGGGTAGCACATCCTGACAAGCTCAATAAGGCCGTAGGGATGCGCTACCATCTTAACCAATGAGGTCAAATTTATGATTAAAATGGGGAATTAATGACAACAGAATGTTAGGAGGCCATTTTTTATACAGCTGTTTTTTAAGACAGCTGCTTTAATAGAGGGGTAGCGCATCCTGACGAGCTCAATATGGCCGTCAGGATGCGCTACCCTCTTAATCAATGAAGTCAAATTCATGATTAAGATGAGGAATTAATGACAACAAAATATCAGGAGGCAAGTTCAATGCCTTATCTGAAGGATGCTCTTTTTTTTTTTTTTTACAGGGGCCGGTTTAACGCTTTATAAAACGGTTGTTTCTTTTTACAATCTTAAGTCTGCATTGTTGTACTAGGAATTTTGCACTCTTACATGTCAGGAAATGAGCGCCCCACTCTGGTCGGAATAAAACTGCTCTCAGCAGCACACTAGATCTTAAATTGGTCTCTCATCCACATACAAACCAGGCTCTGGCCTGCTTAGCTTTATTGAAGAACCAGACTCTGGCTAGTGCATGCAACACACATGGACATCCCCATACCTTAATACAGCTGCTCTAATAGAGGGGTAGCGCATCCTGACAAGCTCAATACGGCCGTCAGGATGCGCTACCATCTTAACCAATGAGGTCAAATTCATGATTAAGGTGGGGAATTAATGACAACAATGTCAGGAGGCCAGTTCAATCAGGTGCATTCTGACTTGATACCTTCATAAAGCTGCTCCAATAGAAAGGTAGCGCATCCTGACGAGCTCAATATGGCCATCAGGATGCCCTACCATCTTAACCAATGAGGTCAAATTCATGATAAGGTGGGGAATTAACAGAATGTCAGGAGGCCAGTTGAACGCTTAATAAAACGGTTGTTTCTTTTTACAATCTTAAGTCTGCATCGTTATTCTAGGAAATTTGCAATCCTACATGTCAGGGAATGAGCGCCCTACGCTGGTTGGAATAAAACTGCTCTGAGCAGCACACTTGATCTTCTTCAAATGCTCTCCCATCCACTCACAGTCCAGGTTCTGGCTTGCTTAACTTTATTGAGGAACCAGACTCCAGCTAGTGCATGCAGCAGACATAGATGCTCTAGGTACCTTAATACAGCTGCTCTAATGGAGGGGTAGTGTATCCTGACAAGCTCAATAAAGCCGTCAAGATGCGCTACCATCTTAACCAATGAGGTCAAATGCATGATTAAGGTGGGGAATTAATGACAACAGAATGTCAGGCGGTCAGTTCAATCAGTTCATATGAATGGGTGCAATTTTTCTAGTATAAAGATGCATTCTTCAGACAATGCTTTAAACTCCTCCTGGCCTCCTGTCATTCTGTTGTCATTAATTCCTCACCTTAATTTTGAATTTGGCCTCATTGTTTAAGATGACCATATTGAGCTTGTCAGGATGCGCTACCCCTCCATTAGAGCAGCTGTATTAAAAAACCAGCAGCAACCATGTCAGTTGCATGCCCTAGCTAGAGTCTGTTTCCTCACTAAAGCTAAGGAGGCCAGAGCTTGGTCTGTACTTGGTTGGTTGACCAATTTGAGAAGATCTAGCGGGCTGCTGGGGCTAGTTTAATTTCGGCCAGCAAGGGATGCTCATTCCCTGACATGTAGGGGTGCAAAATTCCTAGTATAAAAGAAAAGAAACAACCTTTTTATGAAGCAACAAAAAGGTCCTTGTAAAAAGGAACATCCTTCAAATGAGGCATTGAACTGGACGCTATCATCTTAACCAATGCAGTCAAATTCATGATTAAGGTGGGGAATTAATGACAACAGAATGCCAGGAGGCCAGTTCAATGCCTTATTTGAAGGATGTCCCTTTTTACAGGGGCCGGTTTAACACTTTATAAAAAGTACATACATCATTACACTAGGAATTTTGCATCAGAAATGAGCGTCCCCTTCTGGCCGGAATAAAACTAGCTCCAGCAGCAAGCTAGATTTTCTGAAAGGGTCTACCATCTGCGTATAGACTTGGCTCTAACCTGCTTAGCTTTAGTGAGGAAACAAGCTCTGGCTACTGCATGCAAAAGGTGCATTTTGACTCGGTACCTTGATAAAGCTGCTCCAGTAGAAAGGTAGCGCATCCTGACAAGCTGAATATGTCTGTCAGGATGTGCTACTATCTTAACCTAGATTTGAGGTCAAATTCATGATTAAGGTGGGGAATTAATGACAACAAAATATCAGGAGGCAAGTTCAATGCCTCATCTGAAGGACGCTCCTTTTCACAAGGACCGTTTTATCACTTCATAAAAAGGTTGTTTCTTTTCACAGTCTGAAGTCTGCATCATTATACTAGGAATTTTGCACCCCTACATTTCAGGGAATGAGCACCCCTGCTGGCCAGAATAAAACAAGCCCCAGCAGCACCCTAGATCTTCTCAAATTGGTCAACCACCCAAGTACAGACCAAGCTCTGGCCTCCTTAGCTTTAGTGAGCAACCAGACTCTGGCTACTACATGCAAAAGACACACTTGCTGTCGGTACCTTGTGAAAATAAATCTGCACTGTTAATCACTTCGATCTTTTATTAAAAATAAATAAATAAATAATGAAATAAATAAATAAATGACAAGAGGATGAGAAATCAGATTCCATTCCTTCATACAGAATCTCTCCAGGTCTTTCAGATTCCCAGCTCCATGATAAACTCTCTCCTCTTCAGTTTTCTATAGGGTTCAAGTCAGGAAACTGGGACGACCATGGCAGAACCTTCGTTTTGTGCTCAGTGACCCATTTTTGTGTTGATTTTGATGGTCCTTTTGGATCATTATTCTGTTAGAAGTTCCAACCATGGCCAATTATAAGGCTTTCTGACTCAACTATTTTCTGCAATTATCCAGCTGTGATCCTTGGAGAGTCTTTGGCCACTTAAACTATCTTCCTCACGTTGTATTTAGACAATATACTGTAGGTAGATTTATAACATTTCCTGTTGATTGGAACTTAATTATTGTCCTAATGGTGGAAATGTAAATGTTCAATGCTTTAGTGCTTTTCTTACTTTTATTTATTTATTGACTTTCTATTTTGTGCTGTTTTCTTGACTTCATAGTTTGTGAAGCTCAACAGTCTCTTGCTGCACATCAGAACGATATTCTTTTTTTCTCTCTCTCTCTCATTGTGATGGATAATAAAAGGAATTTGGCCTTTGCGTTCCTTCATATTTATATTCCTGTGAAACAGGAAGTCATGATAATTTCATGTTCCTAGCCACCCTGGTGTGTTAAAAAACTGTGAATATGAATGAGAATATAGATCTTCAGACATTTTACTCATAATAATTTCTACGACTGCAAATTATTTTGGCCAATGTGTATTAGAAAAAAAAAATCATAATGTGATTTTGTTGAAAAGTTACATTTTTATGATTTTTTTATGATGACTTTTGCACTTTTTTTTTTAAAGACAAAAAGAATACACAACACAGATTTATTTTCAAAACCACTGATCATATTTTTTAGGGTACCAATATAATTTTGACTTTGACTCTCTCTCTCTCTCTCTCTCTAAAACAGCTGCTTTATGGATAATATAATAAATAATAATAATAATAATAATAATAAATGTTGTGAAACTGATAACAACAGCTGATTGCAAGAATTTATGCAAGAACTCATTGCAAAGATATCTCTAGGTATTCCTTTTCTTTTATCTGACACCTGATGTGCGCAGTTTACTTTGCTTGCTTTAAAAAAGTTTTCTTGTTCAGTAATGCGTTTTTTGTTGTTGTTGTCATTTTATTGCAGTCTTTTTTCCACTGCTGTTGTTTTCCTTGATTTGCTTCTCAGTTCCATACAATTTTAAACTTTTTATTTTAAACGTTTTAAATTAATCTAGTTTATTTTAGTTTAGGACTCCATAGTCCAGGGGGGCTGTTTCATAAAACAAGTTTACCAAATAAGCCAGGCTTATTTCAGTTAGTCTGACTTATTTTGAGCCAAATCAAGTGACAATAAGTCAGACTAACTGAAATAAGATTATTCGGTAAACTTGTTATATGAAACAACCCCCTAGGAGTTAGTAATCTGCACTTAATCTGTGTTTCAGAAAGCCATTTAAACCATGATTAACTATTCTAGATTAAGTCTACTCCTGTCTTAATTTAAACCCCATCTGGGAAAACCGCCCCATAGAGAAGGACTTAGTTAGCAGGAAAGGGCGCAATATTTTGACAAACTAAGATATTATCCTAATATTGTACCTACCTGACTGGAAAAGATAAGAACAAACACGAATGTTGTTAAGGTTCTTGCACTGGAAATCCTGAATCGCCTTTTGTTTCTTCGCCTTTTGTCAGTCTATACTACTCCAAATGTTTTTCCTCTTCCGACCGATTAGTACAGCCTAAAAACAAGACAATAATTGACCATTTTCAGCAGCAATAATCCTCAAAATATGCAAGTTCGGTTCAGTGGTATTGTTTTCGTTCAGTGCGCCAACACTATATTGGGTTAACAAGGGTCTTGCTTCTGGTCTCATCCACTTCCAGCTGTTTTTAGCTACAAAAAAAGTTTGCTGCTTGATATTGGAAATTAGTGTGTCCTACCATATTGTTTTAATGTATTATATTAATTGTAAGCTGGTTTGTAGTGCAAACAGTTTTACCGTTTACTGCACGTTGTTATTCTTCTGGTTATTTTCGCTATAGTGGATAACGAACCGGAACTCTCGCCCATAGGCTTACTTCCGCGTTGAAGAAAAAGGTGGCTATGTAGCATAATTTAAGCATACATTAGAATGAAAGCAATTAAATGGTTAAAGAGTAGGAAAATTGCAAAAATTGCCTCAGTAATTGTGGAGAAGAACAATACAGTATTGCCAAGTGATACGACTTGAAGTTTCGTCATTTGGCCACTAGAGGACAGTAAACATATTAGTCCATTTGTGTATAGAAATACATGGGCCGTGGATGATTGACAATCACGCCCGTTTCTTACTGTAGGCTGCTCACAAATCACTAGTTCATCCTCGTAATGTGTGATATCATCGCGTATTTTATGCACCTCATTTTTAACGCGACAGAAACGCACAAGCGCTAATCACACGCGTCTACTGGAGGAAAGGATAGCGGCGCGGCACCACCTTAAAACAAAAGCGGCGATGGACATCAAAGGAGTTTAAAGCTCTTCCTTCGGTTCCAGTGAGTGTATCGCAGGATAACATGCAGACGGCAGTGACGCAAGGGCTGCGTTGGACAAGCGACTGGGTGCACGCTGACTGCTGAGCTCAGAGAAACCTGCAGCTGTCGGTTTTCGCCCAAAACATCGAAGGACAGGAGCCATTTGTCTGTTGTTGAGACCACCGCAGGTTTTTGCTGGAACTATGGTTTAGGCTGATAACGGGTAAGGATGGCTTCTTGATAACAAAAGATTACAGTTTCACACCTAGTATATAAACAATGCATTTTGATTGCTAGATTTAAGAACATATATAAGAACAGCAGATGTAAATAAATGTTTTCGACTGAATTCTAGGACAAAACTGTCCGTTTGTTTGCTTGAGGGTCTTTGGTGCAGATTTTAACCCCTGCTTTACTGGAAGCACCGTGTAAAGATACACTTTAAAGGCATTTGATGCAATGCGACGTGATGAAGCGGCTCAAGTCTGGAATTGGCTGCTGAATGCATCATTGTGTCTTTTACAGTTAAAGATCTGCGTGAAAACTATGGCTGCAGTGGTGAATTATTCTCCGCCGTGGTGGGTTAACCTTTTTCATCGCCTTCCGCACTTCAACCTACAGTTTCAGCTGACCAGCAGCGATTTCCGCCCGGAGGACTCGGAATATCAAAAGGTAGGTCGAGTTCAAGTGCTACATGATTAGGAAATACGAGCCAGCATCGAGATCGATGTCTGCGTGCGGAGCGGCAACATCAGAAGATGTTCTTGAGCATGACGTCACCCTCTAAAGGCTTTTTACTGCAGTGTGACAACTAGTTAAGGGTTTGAGGCACTAGTTAGCGAGTTGTGGCATATGTGGACAGCTAAATGGTGATAATTATGAATAACAAACACAAAATGTGGAACTGATGCATCAATTTGATAATACATCCGTGAAATGTCCTAGAATGGATAGGATAATGCATTTAGAGAGTATTTGACAGTTTAAAAGCATGGCATGGTCATTGACCCAGTAACTTGATTAGTACTAACCAGCCTAAAATACCCTGAAAATCCATGCTGGTCACGCTGGGATGTTTTTTTTTTTTCAGTGCTTAAAGAGTGGCGTTGATTTGTAATCAGTTTTAATGACTTCACCATTTTGCCCAGCTCCTCATGTTGCACATGAGAACAGACCGTCCAATCGGTGAGCAGTTACTGTCCAGAAATGTTTCGGAGCCGTGTGGAGATAGTCGGCGTTTGTGTATGTGCCCACCCACAGGAATGTATATATAAACACCCTGTGAGAGACATTATGTGCTTTTGCATATATAATTCATTTCTACTTGCATATGCGACATTTGGTCATATGTATAATGCAGAGGCATCCAGGATTACTGCTGTATCTCAGTTGCAGCATCATAAGGGGAATGCTCCCAAAAATTGAAAAAGCAATCTGTCTGTTAGTATGGTTCTTGGTGTAAACATCCAATTAGATGTTTTAACATTGTCTAAGGCAGATCCGCTCTGTGCATTGGTGCTGTGCGTCATGTCAGCATTACATCATGGTATCAGAATGGTAATAACATGTTTGTTAGGTAATAAACTATTGTGTTTTCCATATTAATAATTTCAGTAGCATATTAAAATGGAAATTATTCAGTATTTTGGCCAATGCAGCTAAATAAATGTTATGTTTACAACCTTTTGGTGATATTCTCAGTATTTACGTGAATGCTCTGAAATGCCTTAAAAGGGTGACATTTTAATTTAATATTTACTATTTTATATATATATATATATATATATATATATATATATATATATATATATATATATATATATATATATAATATATATATTTAATAATTAATAATTAATTTAATTAATATATTTTATCCCCAAAATTTAAACCAAACAGCCATGGCTTTTAAAATCTATATGCAAATTGAGTAACATGATATTAAAAAAATCTATTAAAAAATGTCAGGCAGAGAGTTCCAAGAGTGTTTTTTAGTGATGAATCAAATGAATCACTTAAAGTTTTGAATTATTTCATCGAATTGGACAGTTTGAACTGATTCATAGGAATAAATCACACATACAAACTCTAATGCAAATTTTATTGCTTACATTCTAATGGTTGTAAAACATCTTATTACTCATACCTACGAGACAAGGTAGATTTAAAATTGTATATGCAAATCGAGAAATATTTAAAATATCTGTATATTGGTGTGACGAGACGCTTATCCCACGAGACGAGACATGAGACTGGGTTCACGAGAACGGGACGAGACAAGATTTTTAAACTTTTTTTAAAGAAACCCTAAATTATGAAATATAGGGAAAAATAGTGTCTTATTCAACTGAAAAACTCCAACTGCATTTGCATTTTGATATGAACTTGCACTTTATGAAGTTAAACTTCTATTTTAATGAATTATATGCAGCAATAAACATGTAAACTAAAGCTACAGTACATTATTCTGGATAAATTGAAAATCACAATTTTTTTTTTGGAATAAATTAGAGATCACAATTCTCATGATTTTGAAGAAAAGAAAGATTAGATTAATCTAAACAACAAAAAAACGTAATTTACTGTAATTTACTTGTGGCTCTAACAAAATGTTTGTTGCTTAAAAAAACACATAAAAAAAATGATGAAGTCAGTGTCTCAATTAATAATCGTTTCACTATTCGAATCTCCTGAATGATTCAATCATAAATACTTTTTAAAACGTGCAGTTGTCGCCACCTCCTGGCGGAAGTGGATAATCGTTACAAAACATACGAGTGTTATGATACTTTCGCTTTGATCGCTGCTGTAGTCAATAAGTGTTTATACTCAAACTATAAACTTTTAGCCCAGTGCTTCTGTTATTTAAATGTCTGTAACACAGAAATAATGATCATTATGTGGTTGAAAAGACAGTTTGTTTTGCTCTTTTTGGATCAGATACAATTTTAATGTCTTTTCACATATAAGCGTCAGTGTGTGGGCAGCGCGATGTGAAACAGTCGTAATAGACACCGCTGAATTGTTTTCATTTAGGAATAAGATTGCATGGGTGTTTGAATAGAGATTGCGATCTTTTAACGATTAATCATGCAGCTCTAATGTAAACACTGCAAAATGTTTTGCAAGGATATTGTCACATATCGGATCTTGCGAGATCTTGTGCCACGAGATCTCGTCACATCCCTACTGTATATATATATATATAAATATTCCAAGAGTGTTGGAGTGATGAATCAGATGAGTTGCTTAAATAATTTCATTGAATTGGACAGTTTGAACTGATTCATAGAAATAAATCATGCATACAAACTCTAATGCAGATTTTATTGCTTACATTTAAATAAAAATGAATGCTAATGCTTTTTAAAACATCTTACTACTCATACCTACAAGACGAGGTAGATTTAAAATGTACATGCAAATCGAGTAATGTCTAAATATATATATATATATATATAATGTCATGCAGAGAATTCCAAGAGTGTTTTCGAGTGATGAATCAAATGAATCGCTTAAACAAAGTTTTGAATCATTTAATTGAATTGGACACTTTGAACTCATTTATAGAAAGGAATTAAGCATACAAACTCTAATGCAATATTTTTTTTGCTTACATTTAAATAAAAATTAATTCTAATATTTTCAAAATATCTTACTACTCATACCTGCCAGACAAGGTGGATTTAAAATGTATATGCAAATATTTAAAAGTTAGGGATGTGACGAGATCCAATGTGTCTCACGAGACCAGTCTGATCTTGCGAGATGTCGTGACGATATCCTTTCAAAACATTTTGCAGTGTTTGCACGATTAATCCTTAAGATATCGAGATCTCGATTCAAACACCCACTTATTCCTGAATGACAACAATTTAGTTTCAGTGGAGCGTGAGAAGCACGTTTTGTCACAAGTGTCGGGGTAAATGTGAACGCAGAAAGAGCAACACAAACAGTCTTTTTAACCACATTATAATCATTATTTCTGTGTTACAGACATTTAAATAATAGAAGTACTATGATAAAAGTTTATAGTTTGGGTATAAACACCTATTGTCTACAGTAACGATCAAAACGAAAGTATTTTAACACGTGTATCTATTGTAATGCTTATCCTCTTCCGCCAGGAGGTGGCGACAACTGCCCGTTTAAAAAAAAGTATGTCATTGAATCATTCATTCAGGAGATTTCAATAGTCAAACAAGTCTTAAAGAAGTGAGACACTAGGCACGTTTCCATTACCCTTCAAGATGCTCAAATTTAAATTGCGTCAATTTCGCAAAAACTCTCATATATCGCAATAAAGTTTTTTCGCTCGCATGAGGTGGTTTTTCAGGCAATTCGAAAAAAGAATATTTCACAAAACTGCAATGGAAACGGCTTTTTCCGCATTTACAGGTCACATGGCAGATGTAAAAAGTCATATGATCATTCTTCAACATACTATAAACACAAAGAAACACTCCATACGTAGCCGTTCTCAAGTATAAGGGACTTTCCCTGATATTAATGCTTAGACTGTGTACGCTGCACGCATCTGCGGCGTGTAAGGGCTCCGACGTGGTTTTATTTTGTTAAAATGGATATATGTTTTTAAAAGACTTAAGAAATGAACAGTTTGTCAGAACCACTAGTAAATTACATTATTTTGTTTAGCTTTCTAATCTTTTTTTCTCCAGAATCGTGAGAGTATCATGGTCTCCGATTTATTAAAAACAACTGGGATTCTCAATTTATCCAGAATCGTGAAGCTCTTGTTTAAATGTTGTTTATTACTGCATATAATTCATTAAAATGGAAGTTTAATTTCATAAAGTTCATAAAATGTTCATAAAAGTTCATAAAAAGTTTCATAAAATGCACCTACATTTTTTTGCATTTTGTCTTTTTCAGTTGAATAAAAGACTATTTTCCCTATATACTTCATCATTGAGGATTTCTTAAGAAAAGTTTAAAAATCTCGTCTCGTCTCGTTCTCATGAACCAAGTCTTGTGTCTCGTCTCCTGGGATAAGTGTCTTGTCACACCCCTACTAAAAGTATATATGCAAAAAATGTCATGCAGAGAATTCCTAGAGTGTTTTGTAGTCACTTGAACCATTTAATTGAATTGGACAGTTTGAACTGCATTTAAAAAGTGTTTCAGAGTGACGAATCAAATGAATTGCTTAAACAAGTTTTGAATCATTTTACTGAATTTTACAGTTTTAAAATCAACAGGGACTGCGTTGAAATGGTCTATACTGTAAAAAATAAAAAACACAATTTGTTGAGTCAGCTTAAAATAATTTGTTACCCTGCTGCCTTAAAATTTTAAGTTCAGTCAACTCAAATAAGTTTATTCAACTTGAAATGTTAAGTTGTACTAAGTAACAACTTAGATATTTGTGTCTGCTAAACTTAACAGATGGGTAAGTAACCCAGCTGCCTTAGAATTCTAAGTTGATTCAACTCAAATATCTAATTGTCACTTAGTATAATTTAACATTTCAAGTCGAATAAACTTTTTTTGAGTTGACTGAACTTAACATTTTAAGGCAGCCAGGTTACAAATCATTTTAAGTTGACTCAACAAATTGTTTTTTACAGTGTAGATGATTGGAGACAGCAAATTAATAAATCATGTAAAATATGCATTTCGAAAATAGGTAGAGTCAATTTTAATCTCATGCAGACTATAACAAAATAGTCATAAATAATTTGTGAATATTCTATACATCGCCCAGCCATATTGACTACCACAGCATTAGGCCTACCATGTGACACCATTATTGTACCATGGTGCTACCACACTACTTTTTTTAGTTATTTTCACAGTTTGACGTTTTGGACTTATTTCAGACAGAGATGAAGGTCATGGAGACACTTTTCAAGTTCATATGTCAAGTAGGGCTGTTTACTGTCCACTTCATAAAATAAGGCTATTTGTCAAAGCAGCCATTCTCCAGAGGACCGCAAGGAAATGGCATCCAGCTGCGTGAAATTGCAGTCATGGTTTTCTTTGCTCAGTAGCTATAGCTGTCACCGGTCACATCCAGAGCTGTATGGTAAAATGGCCAACAACAGTCACTTGTTTCCAAAAATGAAATCTGCGATGAAAAGAAACTCAAGGCCGCGGTAATAGAAATTGATCTCCCAGGTTTCAGCATTGTGGTGTGGAGAGATCAGATGAATGGAATTCAATACCGCTACGCATCGTCAATTTGTAAAGTTCCTTTAGACACATCAGCTCATTAATCACAGCAGATTCAGTTGAATATGAATGCTTTCACATAGTTTTACAAGGTCAAGACGTATTATAAGTGACTGCATTCAACGACTGGAACCGGTGTGCTTGTGTGTCAGTAAGGCCTGGGACGCTTAGAGATGAGCTTGGCCTAGTTGGTTGGCTTGTTAGATCTGAGGTCACAGGAAAGCCACAGGGTATGTGGGGGTAAATCAGTATGAGATGAGGTCATGACAAGCCCTTGGGTCTGTCTGGTCTGGCAGAGCAGAAGGGAAGAGAGTGAGGGAGGGAGGGTGAGGAGACGAGAGGAGAGGAAGAGGAGGGGGCTGGGTGTTGTTACTCTCTTTTTGATAAAAGATGAATGCACCCCTTTCTGTGGGCTTCTGTGAAAATGGGGTTTAATCCCTAATGTATCCCAGAGTGCTTTGCAGGCATCCTTTTGTCAAATGGACACATCGTCTTTATGCCAGTACCCCCTCGCTCTCATTCTCACACACTCATACATGCATGCTGGGACATATGGGGGTCTGCACTCGTTCACACCGACACTACTATGCCAGTACAAAGGTTTTAAATGCATGTAAATATCTTCTGTGATAGCTAATACATAAAATAAATATATATTGTATATATGATTTATATATAAAATGTTTATATGTTATAACAATATATCATTTTATTTAATTTTTATTCACTGAAAACAGTAATATTGTGAAATGTTATTACAATATTTTTATATATTTACTTATTAATATATCTAAGACATTATATATCTTATTTATTATTGTATGTTTATTTATATTTATATATATATAAGTGTAATAATTATTGTGATGGCAAAGTTGAATTTTTCAGCAGCCATTACTCCAGTCTTCAATGTCGTGATATTTCAGAAATTATTCTAATATGTTGATTTTTGTGGAAACAGGATTTATTCGATATTTTTTTTTTTTTTTGGACTGTCACTTTTGATCAATTTAATGTGTTCTTGATGAATACATGCATTTCTTAAAAACTATATAAAGTATTTGGTAAAACTTTTTTATTAGTCATTTATTGATGTTAATGGTGCAAAAGTGACATAATTAAGCCGTTTTTACCAAGTTTATTTACATTTTTGCAGTTCACGTAAATAGCCCTGCAGTGTGTGGAAAGAATAAGTACTTTAGAAAAAATTAAGTGAGGAAAAAGTACAAATATCTACATAGACTTTATTAGTTATTAATACAGGGTCATAAAAACTGAATTTTTCATAGCATTTTAATTTGAAATGCTATATAAAATAGGTAAAGTTTTAGCTGGAATATAAAGTTTCTTTTTACACAGACATCTTTATAAACAGATTTTTCAACAGACGCAGCAGTCCAGCTCTATTTCCTTTTAAATGGGGCAAAGGTGGCACACATGCACCCTTGTGAACACACATAGCCAGTGCCATTTCAGCATTATTCAGCCCCCAAGGCCTTGCTTCAACCACCCTTAAAACTGTGATCACATCCTGGCACCGAGAAGAAGACATACATATGCACTTTTGGATTGAAAACATCTGTGCGGTGGAGGGTTCGCTGGATCTCAGGGCACTCAGCACAATAGTTTGACTGGATCTGGCCCACCAGTAGCTGCCAAAGCATGTCAGCACTTTGTCCTCCTCTTTTCTCTGTACTTCAGTGCCACATGGATTTTATTCACATCCGCACTGGGAGTCCTTATGTCTTTCTTTTGAGAAGATAATAGTGATTGTCTGATTTACTAATGAATTGTTCTGTTGAATCAGTTCTTTTTAATGAATCAGTCAAATCAATACACAAAGTGCCTGTAATTCACATGACTTTGAGAGCTTTATTTGGGAGGTAAATTATAGTGGGTGACATGTTAGTACAACAAATAAGACAACTTTTTACAATCTGTGTAACTTAATTGAGAACATGGATATAAACATTAGAATTCAACTAAATATTTAAGCCTGTTTCACAACAACATAATAGCACAGCCACACAGGGACTTCTTGGAATATGTTGGAGGGGTAACTCACCCAGAAATTTTTTTGTCCATACAGTGGAAATCAGTGGGGTCCAAAACAGCACTGGCCCTGGCTTTCATTGTATTTCATTAAAAAAAGAAAATATGGAAGCCCTGTGCCAGTTTGTACATCCAAATATTTTTTTTGCTTGCATATGGAATGCAGTATGAATTAAAAATGAATAAAAAAAAGGTTATTGCGACTTCTTATTTCACAGTTCTATACAAACTCTGAGTGTTTTCTCAGAACTGTGAGATATAAACTCGCAGTTCAGACTTTTTTTCTCAGAATTGCATGATATAAACTCGCAATTGTGAGAGAAAAAACTCCTGAGTTGTGGAATTTAAACTAAAACCGAATTACGTGTTATAAAGTCAGAATTGCAAAATTTAAAATAGCAGTTTTGAGGAAAAAAACAGATGTGCGAAATATAAATTCGCAATTCTGACTTTATACCACGAAATTGCGAGTTAATTAAATCAGAACTGTGAGATACTCGCAATTCTGAGAAAATATCAGTCTTTTTTCCCCTCTCAGAATTGGACATCAAAACTCACAATTGTGAGTTTATATCTCACAGTTCTGATTTAAATAACTCAAAGTCAGAATTGCGAGATATAAACTCACAATTGTGAGGAAAAAGTTAGAATTGCGAGTTTATATCTCTGTTCAGGTTTTTCTCGCAATTGCAAGTTTAACATGCAATTCTGAGAAAAAAGTCAGATTTGTGAGTGTATACTTTTTTTTTTGTCACAACTGCTTATTTATATAATTCAGAGAAAAAAAGTCTGAATTGCAATAAACTGAATTGCAGTTTATATTTCACAATTCAGTTTTTTTTGCAATTGCAAGTTTATCATGCAGTTCTGAGGGAAAAAATAATCAGAATTGAGAGTTTATATATTGCAATTCTGACTTTTTTTGTCACAATTGCGAGTTTATATCACAGTTCAGAGAAAAAAAGTTTGCGAGATGTAAACTCTCAACTGTGAGAAAAAGACAGAATTGTGAGATTAAAACTTGCTATTCTGAGAAAAAAGTTAGAATTGCATTTATATCTGTGTTCAGTTTTTTCTCACAAATGCATGTTTATCACGCAGTTCTGAGAAAAAAGTAAGAATTGAGAGATATAAACTTGCAATTCTAAGAAAAAAAAAAAGGATTGCAAGTTTATATCTTACAATTTAGGTTTTTTCCCCTCTGCAATTGCAAGTTTATCACGTAATTCTGAGAAAAAAGTCAGAAATGTGAGTGTATATTTTGCAATTCTGACTTTTTTTTGGTCACAATTGCTAATTTATATAAAATATGAATTGCAAGATATAAACTTGCAATTGTGAAAAAGTATAAATTTTGTATCGCATTTCTGAGAAAACAAAGTCAGATTTGCAAGTTTGTATCTCAGTTTTTTTTTTTTTTTTTTTTGCAATTGCAAGTTAACACACAATTGTGAGGAAAAAAGTCAGAACTGCAAGTTTATATTTCACAATTCAGTTTTTTTTTGCAGTTGCAAGTTTATCATGCAGTCCTGAGGAAAAAAGATCAGAATTGCGAGATGTAAACTCTCAACTGTGAGAAAAAGACAGAATTGTGAGATCAAAACTTGCAATTCTGAGAAAAAAGTTAGAATTGCGTTTCTATCTGTGTTCAGTTTTTTCTCGCAATTGCGTGTTTATCACGCAGTTCTGAGAAAAAAGTAAGAATTGAGAGATAAAAACTTGCAATTCGAGAAAGTCTGAATTGTAAGATACAAACTTGCAATTCTAAGAAAAAAAAAAAGATTGCAAGTTTATATCTTACAATCTAGGGTTTTTTTCCCTGCAATTGCAAGTTTATCACGTAATTCTGAGGAAAAAAAGTCAGAATTGTAAAATATAAATTTGCAGTTACAAAACGAAGTTGCAAATACCAAGTACCTAATTTTAGTGGCAGAAATGGACTTCCATAAAGTGACAACAGAATACCAAAATGGACCAAAAAGTGACTCTGCACAAAAAAGCAAAAGTTTCAGTCCATCATTGACTATCTTCAGTGCTTAAATCTTATACATTTACATTTTAAGGCACTAGTTGGAAATACTAGGTGCTTTGTGTGTGGATTTCCTTTATTTGTATTTTATTGAAAAAGAAAAGCATAAATAAATTAAATATTAATCTATTTATTTATTTATATATTTATTTGATATTCAAGCATCTTAGTATTTTATATATATATATATATATATATATATATATATATATATATATATATTATTTCAATAAAGCTATTGTTGCTGGATAGATTTTTTTTTAAGATTTGTGTGTGTGTGTTTCATATTTACAACAGAACATGACAGAATTTAAATTTTTGGGTAAACTATTCCTTTAAGTGAATCTGTGAATCTTTTTGAATTGTTTTGTTGAAACCAAGTGTCCAAATGAACCGAATCACTAAAATGATTCATAACATTGCAGATGTTGTTCTGCAGAGACATATTTAGAAGTGTAGTAACTTAAACAAATGATGCAGTTTTTTCTTTTGTCACCATTATTTGTGTCCTAAAAACCCTGAAGTTCCCTTTTTTCTTCAAGCTGTGTACTTCCTGTATGTGGAAAATTCGATTAGCAGATGCCGTACATCTGTTTTGGTTGGTATCAGGCTTCTGTTTTCTCATGGTTACTGTACTAAAGATTTCAGCGCAACTTTTGTCTGTTCTCTGTCCAGAATGAGAGGAATTTATGACTCTTCCTAAATCTGCAATAATTTGAGAAGATTTCTGTTTGCTGAAGACGGCTTCTACAGATGTGTAGCCGTTCTCGTTTGACGTGTGGAAAAAGCACTAGGGTTTTTTTCTCAGCAGGGAATGCTGGAATAATTAAAAGCATATTGGGCAGGAAAGGGGCCCAGCTGGCAGGAAGTCACGAGTAGTGGCGATGAAACGATTTACACCAGAACACTGCGCTGTACACATACAAACACACGTACTAATGACACATAAACACTGAGCTGAGAGGAAAATGTCATTGCGCTTAAATGACTGATTACTGTTTTAACTTAACCATTATTCTCTCAGTACAGATAAGGGTAATATGGTGATTTTAAGTGTGGTTTTGTCAATAAGCAGTGCGTGCTACAACATCTTGCTGACTAAAAATATGTTGTCACTGACCAGATCCTAAAGAGCTACATGAAGTTCTGCAAGATTTGCATGCACATTAATAAAATGATTTGGCTTTGCTTTTTGGATAAATATGGAGTTCCACATTTTAAAAAATGGTGTACTGGATCAGTTCAGTGGAAAGCACAATTGAATTTAGTTTAGTTTGGTAGTTGTCAACTGATATGGGTTTTTTTTTATATTTAATGCACTGCTGATTTAATATACGCAAAATAGCTCTTTGTTTTATACTATTATTTTACATAATATCTACTTGAAAATCAGCTTTGAGTCGATGCTATAAAAATGTATTGTTTATACACACTTGTTCTTATTTTACCCTTATTTTACACAATATATACTTGAAATACATGTACTTGATATACATGCACATGAATGAAACTTTCTGGATTTACTTTTTGGATGAAGATTTAAAAAAATAAATAAATAAAAAATGTGTATTAGATAAAAAAAAAGTGTATTACATCTGTTTGATAGATAATACAATTACAGTAGTAGTTTATTTTAATAATTGTCAAATGATTTATTATTTTATTTTATTTTATTTTTTTATTTATTAATGTGGATGGCCCACATTGCTGAAATGTAATGCAATGCAATATATATATTAGAGAAATAAAAAAATGATACATCAGTCATAACATTTTATTTTATTTTATTTTATTATTTTATTTTATTTTATTCATGTGGACGGCCCACATTGCAGATATGTAATGCAACGTACAGTATATACAAACTTTGATATATTTGTTTATAAAAATATTTTTAAAAATGATAATTTATTTTATTTTATTTTATTTAGGATGGCCTACATTGCTGATATGTAATGTAATACAATATACAATATATACAAACTATTATTATTATTATTAATTTTTTTTTTTAGAAAAGTATTAAAATAATCTATATTTTTATTTTATTATTGTTTTATTTTATTCTATTTTTGTGGGTGGCCCACATTGTTGATATGTAATGTAATGCAGTATAACATATATACAAACTTACACTTGTTTTATACTCTTAATTTACACAGTATTTGCTTGAAATACGCTTAAGTAAATATTAAATATGATGTACTGTCTGTAAGTACACTTTAAAGTACAAAAATAAACAAATGACACATAAAATTATTATACATAACATTTTGCACTCATTTGCATAGTATTTACTTGATTCAAATATTGTGTGAAGAATTGTTTATTATGATTTGTCAAGACCTGAGATAGTGTGGCCGACACTAAATTTGGTTGTTACTGTTGATAATATTGCACATCTGCTGATATTTACCAATTCTGCTTGAAGACAATTACAGAACAAATTTGACTTTAAAAACATATTTGATTCATACACGCACATTCATAAACAGTTTGGGTTTGGTTTGAAGACATTCCTGTAATTAGATGCCATCCTGCTCTTGATTGCTGTAGAGTCAAACTTAAGTTCAGTCTTTTCCTCTCTGTGTCGCTGAGGGCTGGTAATACGATAATTACATTTGAGAGTTGCAGACTCCCTCCCCCATTCCCATCTTCTCCTAGATATTTTCATCTTCTCTTGATTGCTGGTTCGTCTCTTTTTGTGATCACATTTAAATCTGTTGCCTAAACTACAGTGCATCACATGTCCAGGAAAACTTGGTTTACTTTTCTATAAAAACAATAGAAGTCTAGGATATATTCTTGTTTAGATTTGCAACGTAAGTGTGCATGTGTGAGAGCTGATAATTAATCCTCTCTAATCTCTTTATGGATGCTGTCATTGGTGACTGACAGAAATGAGCTTTGACACATCGACAGACAGAAGCTGACATCAACTCGCTCACAGGTCCCTCAATCTCACAGACCACCAGGGATGAATATTAACGTGAAAATGACATGATACTAGTTTTAAGCTGTAACACAATATGTCAGCCCACTCAAGATAACAGTGAGCATGGAAGTAAATTACAACATTGCTGCTGTTTTAGTGACACATGGTTAATTTCTGCCATGATGACTGGGTCAGTCTGGGCATTTGAGGACAAGTGAGTGATCTTACTCTATTTAGAAAAACCGTGCTTGTGATTATCAACAGTTTCGTGATGCTGCATTTCCTTTCATGCCCTGTACTGTCTTCCAGTAGGTTTGTAGAATAGAGGTTATCAAAATTTTGACTCAAAAGTCCTCGACTGGCTGACACATACAATATGTGTGTGTGTGTGTGTATATATATATACAGTACATATGCGTGTGTGAATTATAATATGTGACTCTGGAACACAAAACCAGTCATAAGGGTCATTTTTTGAAATTGAGAAGCTGAATAAATAAGCTTTCCACTGATGCATGGTTTTGTTAGGATAGAATAATATTTGGCCGAGATACAACTATTTGAAAGTCTGGAATCTGAGGGTGCAAAAAAAAAAAAATCAGAATTATGTGAAAATCATGTGAAACTTGTCCAAATGAAGTTCTTAGCAGTGCGTATTACTTAGTTTTGATATATTTACAGTAGGAAATTTACAAAATATGTTTACGAACCATGATCTTTACATGATATCTTAATGATTGTTGGCATAAAAGAAAAAAACGATAATTTTGACCCATACAGTGTATTGTTTTAATGGTTGAATTAAATTTGATCAAAAAGCATGTTTAATTAATTGAAATCCTGAAACTTATACAATATAACAGCAATTTATTAGGGCTGTCAAACAGTTAATGGCGATTAATTGCAAACAAAATAAAAGTTTGAGTTTGCCTGATAAAAGGGTGTGTACTGTGTGTAATTATTATGTATATATAAATACAAACAAATTAATGTATATATTTAAGACAATTATGTTATTTATGTACAAAATATTTTTATTTATAAATTATATAAAAATTATAATAAATGCATAGACTTGTAAATGTTTCTTAAATATATACATGAATGTGTTTGTATTTACATATACGTAATAATTACACACAGCACACACACATTTATTAGACAAACTCAACCTTTTATTTTGTATGCGATTAATCACGATTAATCGTTTGACAGCCCTACATTTTATTAAAAAGTTTAACAAAAAATTTTAAGGTCCTGTGAAATATTTTTTCTCCTGTGTTTTCCATTATTTTTCTGGATTCCATTTTAGTGGTTTCATTAAATTTTAATATTGAAAAGCATCTCTAATTAATTTTATTAAAAAAAAAAAAATCCGAAATTCTGTTGTTTATTTACATTTTTATTTACAAATAAATTCTGGTAAATAATTTTTCTGGTAAATATTCCTTAAAAAAATAATGTTTCAATACTACTTTTATTATTAGTAGTGGTACCGTCATTACACTAAATAATATATTTCTGTGACAGTTTCTTCAAGTTAAACCGACTTTGACGGATTGCTGTGAAGACCTGTTTGCATATGATATGACAATAGATTTTTTTTTTAGAAGAAACAGTCAAAATACTCATGAAATGACTCTCAGAGTAGTTTTGGAGATTATGTTTGTGTTCATGTACTCATATTTTGAGACATCAGAGGCTGAAAACACAAGCGTGCTTCAATATGTGTGTACTAAACGAAACTGTGCGCCTGTGCCGTTCATTCACACAGAGACATGCAGGTTCGTATTTAAATAGTATTTTTGCAGCTTAATATTCACAGACACTAATCCATATCGCGTTTCGATCTAAGTGTACTGACTTACTTTTGATTTATTTATCAAAAATAATTGGCAAATAATGTGGCAAATTCCGTGACATTCCACGTTATTCTGTAAATTCTATTTTTGTGACTAGATTGCATGATTCTTTCTGTGTTTTCCGCATCACGAAATCATAGATCCCTAAGCTTATCAGCGCTGGACGAACATTCAGAAGATCATTTTCCTTTTTAGGAGTAGATTCTCGTAAGGAATAACTTTCAGACTGTGATTTTTAATAGGAATGCTGTTCCAGGACTAACAAGGGATGTTGATTTAGTATCATATTCTAGTACTTGGCACCATGTTATGTGTGTGTGTGTGTGTGTGTGTGTGTGTTTATGTAGATTTGTATACAGTTGAACCTCTGAGCTTATACTCCACAGCTCTGAGACCAAAAGAAGTCTCCCATGTACAGCCTGACCTACATTTGCTGCATATGGAGAAAAATCTAGATCATTCATGACACTTCTGGTTCAGTGGAAGAGCTTGTGGATGTAGATCTGATCTTAACATGCAAGACTTACTTAAAGTAACTCCCTCTTTATCTAAAAGTGGAGTGTTTTCCATCTAGAATAGCACACAAAGAAATATAATAGTCTAAAACAATATGCTCCTCCAGATTACAGTTAAAGACAACATGCGATACTGTACACTAACAAAAGAATTTGACTGGAAGAACCAGCCTTCAATGGCCTCATTGTGTTCTTGATTGTTCACGGTTCATTTACTGCTACTCTAAAAACAATGAAGTCTAAATGACTCTTTTATTTATTTATTTTTTTTTTTTCTCCTCTCTCTCCTCAGTCCGTGTTGTTGCTAGGTGCAGTAGCGTTGGTGTGTTTGGCACTCGACCTACTCTTCCTCCTCTTCTACTCCTTTTGGCTGTGCTGCCGTCGCAGGAAGAACCAGGACTCACCCAATGCGGACTGCTGCTGCACCGCTTGGTGCGTGATCATCGCCACGCTCGTGTGCAGGTCCGTTGTTTGCACTCCTACACAGTTAAACACGAAACACTCAACACCTTGCTGCCTCCACCCACACGTAATGTGGCAATACACATCAGAAATTCACCATCGGACTTCCACACAAATAAAACTGTCAATGAAATCCATCCAGTTGGGAACATTTTGGCTGTGTTCTGAAACCTAGAGAACTCCCTTAATGTCCACTGGCAGGATAGACAGAAAACTGAAAGGGAAGCTCATAGTTGGGTAATCTTAAAGGAAAAGTTCACCCAAAAGTGAAAATTTGATGAAAATTCAAAGGCTATGTAACATTATTTCTTGGATCACAAAAGATGAAAAGTTCGTAACCAAACAACATTCTGACTTCTGTTACATGTACACTGCTGTTCCAAATTTTGGGATGGGTAAGATTTTTAATGTTTTTAAGGAAGTCTTTTCTGCTCTTCAAGGATGTGTATATTTGATCAAAAATACAGAAAAATATGTAATATTGTGAAATATTATTGCAATTTAAAATACTGGTTTTCTATTTTAATATACATTGAAATAGAATTTACTCCTGTGATGCAAAATTGAATTTTCATCAGGCATTACTTCAGTCTTCAGTGTCACATGATCCACCAGGAATCATTCTAATATGCTTATTTTTGTCAATGTTGGAAACAGTTGTGGTGCGTAATATTGTATTTATGTATTTTTTTGTGACCTGTGATCCTTTTTTCAATATTCTTTGATGAATAAAACATTAAAAAAAACAGCATTTATTTAAAATAGAAATCTTTTGTAAAGGTACACAATACCGTTCAAAGTTTGGGGTCAGTAAATTCTTTTTATTAAAAAAAAAAAAAATACTTTTATTCAGCAAGGATGTGTTAAATTGATAATAAGTAATAATAAAGACTTATATTGTTAGAAAAGATTTCTATTTTGAATAAGGGCTTTTCTTTTGAACTTTTATTCATCAAAGAATCCTGAAAAAAGTATCACAGGTTCCAAAAAATATTAAGAAAATATTGGGAAAAAATTAGAGCTGCAAAACGATTAGCCGCGATTAATCGATTAATATATATATATATATATATATATATATATATATTATATATATATATATATATATATATACACTACCGTTCAAAAGTTTGGGGTCAGTACATTTTTATTGTTTCTTTTTTTTTTTTTTTTTTTTTAAGAAATTAATACTTTTATTCACCAAGGATGTATTAAGTTAATAATTAAAAGTTTATTAAAAGTTAATAATAAATAATTTACAGTGTTATAAAATATTTATATTTTGAATAAACACTGTACTTTTTAAACTTATTATTCATGAAAGAATCCTGAAAAAAAAAATTACAGGTTCCAAAAAATATTTGGCAGCACAACTGTTGATATTATCCAACATTGATCATTCTAATAATAAATCCACATATTAGAATGATTTCTGAAGGATCATGTGACACTTAAGACTGGAGTAACAGCTGATAAAAATTCAGCTTTTCATCACAGGAATAAATTCTATTTTAAATTATGTTAAAATAAAAAACATTATTTTATATTGTAAAAACATTTTGCAATATTACGTTTTTTTTTTCTATATTTTTAATCAAATAAATGCAGCCTTGATGAGCATAAGAGACTACTTTAAAGACTATTACAAGTCTTACTGACCCCAAACTTTTGAACGGTTGTGTATATATAAAGGAAAAATGTTTTTATATGATTTATATGTAAACTATTTATATTTATATATAATATAAATTATATAAAAGTGTTTACATACAAATATTTTGTAAAATATATACATATATGTGTGTTTTTATTTATATATACATAAAAAATATGCACAGTACACACACATATAGTAAGTAAACATAAACTTTTATTTTGAATTGATTTATCGCGATTAATGTTAAACGGCTATAGAAAAAATATAAGGGAATATTGGAAAATGTTTCCAACATTGATAATAAATTAGCATATTAGAATGATTTCTGAAGGATCGTGTAACACTGAAGACTGAAATAATGATGCTGAAAATTCAGCTTTGCACCACAAAAAATTATATTTTAAAAATATATTAAAATGGAAAATAAATTGCAATAATATTTCATAATATTACTTTTTTTTCTTTTCTGTATTTTTGATGAAATAAATGCAACTTTGATGAGCATAAGAGATTTCTTTAAAACACATTTAAAATCTTATTGATCAGCAGTGTATAAAAATGCATTATTCACAATATCCTTTATGTTCCACAGAAGCATACAGGTTTGAAATGACATGAGGGTGAATGATGTCAGGTGATGTCAGAATATACTTATTGTTTTGTTTTGGCTGAACTATCCCATTAAATGTCTGCCAAGAGAATAGTAAATGATTCCTAGAGAACAGTAAATTCTAAACGGAATCTTCAGTCCAAAAAGATACATATTTGTTACCGAAAGCTGAAAAATAAGAACTAAAGAGCTCTTAAGTAATTGCTGTATGACACATAAATCATGTAACACATATGGCAGCTTATTAAACGCCTAACCCACGCTGATGAGCGCCGCTGGCCATGATTCATTTGAAATAGTAGGTGTGTGTTTCTCCTTGCGCAGTGTGGAACGGATGCTACCTCATCTGTATTTTTAGTAATAATCCCTGTCTGTTTCTCAATGGATGACTGACAGCATCCCGCACACGCTTTGCTTTGTTAACCCTTTCAGTGTCCTGTTAGGAAAACACAATCCACATGCTGTCACATTTGACTGTGATAGTTCAGTTAACAAGCTTCTGTATGCTTTCTTGTCAGTTTTGATAAATCAGTTACACTTCCTTAGTTGACCTTGACATATAAACTCAACATTTTAAACAGTGTTTATAGACTAACATGGTATTGTATGTCATCTTTACGTTCTTTCCAAGCTAGTAAATAGTAAAGTGTTTATCTGCAGTGTGTCCTGTTGTATACGTTTGGTCTCTGGTAAAATGTCTCTAATCATTCCTGTCAGTGCTCCTTAAATATAGAGAGAGGAGAGAGGTCAGATCAGGCTGGCAGCCATTCCACACTGAACCCAGGACACAGAGGTTAAGTAGTTTAATCAAGTGTCTGCATTAGTTAGGAGTTAGAATGATGACGGCTGAATAGAGGTTACGCGCAACAAACTTCCATATTTTGTAAAACAGGTCACATCATTACTTCGTTATTTACAATCGTTACTTTTTTTGTGTAAATAATAAGCCATAATTTAGCATACAAATTTTAGACAGTTTTGTTTTCATTAACTCTTATTAGTTATTATTCTAATTGCTTTTAGGTTACTTTCTTTGTCTTCTGTTCTAATTATTTTCTGGGCTGTCCTCCCATTTGTCACCCCACAAGGGTCATCAGACGATCTCCTCCCCTCTGTTCCACCCCTTCTGCCTTCCCTTCCTCCTCCTTTCACTCATCAGCACTCTCTCATCTGTCCTGTATCTGACTTCACGCTCTGCCGTTCAATGCTGTGATTGACAAACAAAGGAGAGATTATTTCCCTTAGAGAGAGAGTTGGAAGCAGAGAGAACCAGAGAAAGGACAATGACGTCTGATTGATTGAGTGAGATGCAGATAAAGCTTAACTGGGAAAAGAGAACGAGTTGCGGATCAGACTGAGTGATGGGTCCGTGGCAGAGATGAGAGATGTCATGCTGATATGATGGCTCAGATGAAACACATTGTGCCTCATGCATCATTAAGCGCATCAAATAGTGCACACATGCACTGATGCACACATGTGCACATTGAGTGACCTAAAACACTGGAGCAAAAAGTAGCTCTATGAATGTGTTCTCATTCAGAGATCTTTAAAATACTGGAACTTTCTATGACATTCAGTTGCATTAAGGGAATATTTCAGGGTCAGTAAAAGGAATAGCCCACCCAAAAATGAAAATTCTGTCATAATTTACTAATCCACAAGGTGATTCAGACTTGTATGCATTTCTTTTTTCTACTGAACATTAAAGATTATGTTTTTAGAATGATGAATTAAGAATGATGATGACCAAACAGTTCAAGTTTCCATTGAATTTCATTGTATTTTTGTCCGTACAACGGAAGTCAGTTGGGAACTGAAATTGTTTAATTATCAATTCTTCAAAATTCAGTCATACAGGTTTGGAATGATATGAGGGAGAGTAAATAAAGTTGACCAGCCTTTTATTTTATTTTATTATATTATTTTATTTAAGCATATTGAGCTTTCCCAAAAGTACTAGTAAGAACAGTTAGAGAAATGTTGATCACCACAAAAATAAAGTTAACCAGTCCCTTTTTATTTTACTTTATTTTATTTTATTTGACTTATTTTTAAGCATATTGAGCTTTCCAAAAAGTACTAATAAGAACAGTTAGAGTAATGTTAATCACCACAAATATAAAGTTGACCAGTCCCTATTTTATTTTATTTTATTTTATTTTATTTAAGCATATTGAGCTTTCCCAAAAGTATTAGTAAGAACAGTTAGAGAAATGTTGATCACCACAAAAATAAAGTTAACCAGTCCCTTTTTATTTTATTTTTAAGCATCTTGAGCTTCCCCAGTAGTATTAAAGGAACCATTAATGTAATCATTAAGAGACCAGAGTTGTTAGTTGCTAGTGAATCATGATTCAGGTCAGAAAAAATATGAAAATATTTCACTTAGTTGTTCTCTATGCTTCCTATATATTTATCTGTTTAATTATTAATTTGTTCATTCATTCATTTATGTATGTATTTAGATTTATTTAGTTTATACTTCAAATAAATGAAAAATCTGCCATTGCAGCAATAAAAAAATATATTTTCATTCTCTGAAAACATCTTATGTAATATTGCTTCACGGATATTTAGTTTTAAAGATACACCTTTGACGCTGATGTTTTGATGCGTTTATTGGGAAAAGAATACACAAAGCAACTGATAGAGGTTTTTTTTGCAGTGTATGTGAGCGTATGATTTTGTCCTGGGCTAAAGAAACTCGCCGCGGATAAAAATATTTTCTTCCTCTCTGTATTACGCTCTCTCTTTTTCCCTCTGTCGCCCTCACATCAGTTTTTCCCCCTCTCTCCCCGGCGCTGCCCCCTCGCTGCCTTGGAGATGTTGCCATAGCAACAGAATCAGATTTTGAACACTGAAGCTGCGAGATGAATAATGCACTGCAGGTCTCTCTGCCAGTGTGTGTGTGTGTGTGGGCACTGCGTATATGTGTGCTATAGCCGCATAGAGTCCTTATTCAATATCTCTTATCTAACACTGCCAGATTCTCACAAAGATATGTCTGTTTATATCTTTATGTATTTGTGTCCATAATTTAATTGCAAATAATTTGGTCTTGGATAGTGTTTGGCTCTGTAATTGTCCCATTAAGTCAGAATCGATTCTATTTTAAGCAACCAGGGCTCATAAAAAGTAATGGCTTATTTTCCACAACAATGACATTAACCTGAGTTGATCTTGTTAAGGTTGAAAGTCGGAGGTTGTTTGTCTTGAGTCTTCATATTTATGTTTGAATGTGACCCATATATGTCATTGGTTCAACCTAACGAACCCACACAGATCTGCACATTTCAAATCAATGTATTTATATGGTACTTCAAGGTACTTAAAACAAGATAATTGTATAAAATAACATGGAAATATATTTTTGAAGTAGTAATAATGGTGCTTATTAATGGTGCTTATTAAATAGCACTTGCGAACCAAATATTTTCACACTCATACTTTAACAACCAGTTTCGGATACAGTTACTATTATTCTCCAGACAGAACTGTTAGCATCTGTGCCTATTCACACGATCTATTTAAGAGGTAAACACACAAGCGGATGATGGTCAGTGCTGCTAGCGTGAGGGTTTATGGGTAACAGTGGGAAAGCCTCGGTGAGCCACGTGACTCCTGACCTTAACAAAGAATGACAGCTTGACCTCTCTCCCTCTCTCTCGTTATCTTTGGTCTCACACACTCTTAAGCTTATAAGAGCTCTCCTGCCTAAATCCTCTTGTATTTGAAGGACAGGGACAAAAAGTAACACATGCAGGAAAATGTGCACACGGCATCAGATAAAACGCTCACGCGTACGTGCTTAGACTGCCCTGAGATTAATTTACCTGAAATAAATGCTTCATTATCATGCATTAATTCCTTTGTGTTAATTTGCCCTTACTGTTAATACAAATGTCCAGTAGAGAAAAAGTCAACTTCATAAAAAAAAATGAAAAAAACAGTAATATTGCAAAATGTTATTGCCATAGAAAATAATGGTTTCTATTTTAAAATTTTTTCCTGTGATGCAGAATTTTTAGCATCATTACTCCAGTCTTAAGTGTCACATGATCATTCAGAAATTGTTCTTACATGCTGATTTATTATTAGAATTATCTGTGTTGGCAACAGTTGTGCTGCCAACATTTTTTTTTTTTGGAACCTGTGATACTTTTTTCAGGTTTCTTTGAAGAATAAAAAGTTAAAAAAGAACAACATTTATTGAAAGTATAAATCTTTTCTAAAAATGTAAGTCGTTGCAATCACTATTTATCAATTTAACATATCCTTGCTGAATAAAAGAATTAATTTCTTTCAAAAAAGAAGAACAAAAATTTTACTGACCCCAAACTTTTGAACGGTAGTGTATATTGTTAGAAAAGATGTAAATAAATGATGTTCTTTATATTTTTTTATTCACCAAAGAATTCTGAAAAAAAGTATTGCAGGTTAAAAAAAATATTAAGCAGGACAAGCGTTTCCAGCATTTATAATAAATCAGCATATTAGAATGATTTCTGAATGATCATGTGACACTAAATACTGGAGTAGTGATGCTGAAAACTCAGCTTTGATCAAAGGAATAAATTATATTTTAATGTATATGTGTATGTGTATTTTTGATCAAATAAATGCAGCCTTGATGAGCATAATAAACTTCTTTAAAAAAACAAACATTAAATCTTACTCATCCCACACAAAACAAATAAAATGCATAGAAGTCCATTCACACATAATTTAGTTTGACGGATTGTAGTTTTACTGATACAAGCTGGAGATTTTAGAGAAAGCACATGAATCTATTTTATTGTCTTTGTAAAAGGAAAAACAACACTGTTTTTCCAACCAAGTTCATCTCTGCTAACCTAGACGTTTTCAGGGTCGTCAAGTGTCTTTGTACTCTTAGCATTTCAGAATAAAGATCTTGCTTGAGTGAGAGTGTTGATTTACAGCCTAAATAAAAGAGTCTGCCACATTCACATGAGCTAATTCCTATTTTGATCACTTTCCCGCAGTGCTGGCATTGCAGTCGGTTTCTATGGAAACGGCGAAACATGCGATGGCATGACACGACTGACATACTCCTTGCGCCATGCTAACCAAACAGTGGCAGGTATTGACAAACTGGTGAGTCATTCACGTTTTTGTTTGTTCTAAGCTGAGGACATTTTGCCTTATCCCGGTGTTCAAAACACACTTAACTGCTATTAGGTTGTGAAACCTAAACACTTTGCCTCTTTTTTCACACACTGTACCACCACTGCTAGCTATTTCACAGCCCTAACTAAGAGGGTAGTATGGCATACCAATACTAAAGTACTGTGGTGCCAAAAATCAACTGAAAACTCCACTGCTGTGGCTAGAGACTTCATTGCCCTTTACTGAACACTTTAACTTGAATAAACACTCTGCTTCTGTTGCCAAATACTCTGCTGCACCTCATGGCCATAACTGAAAACCCCAGCATACAGGGTTATTAAATGTTAATGTATTCAGATGGTTGAGGGTGTAATTGTTTTAGTTGGCAGGCCAGGAGTTTTTGTAGGAAGTAATTATGTGTATCAAAATATCCATCAGCAGGTGTTCTGTTCTGTCTTTCAGCAAAAGCTGAAACCGAAAATAAAGTGTATATAATAATCAGTTATTTATTTATTTATGTATTTATTTATTTATTTATTTATTAACTAATCAACACTTATTGTATACGAGTCAGAGTTGAAAACATCTTGGGAAAAAAAAGTATTTTTCAAAAAATTTTGTATGTATGCAAATTGTATAATATCCAAGGTACACATTTCCAGTCGTTGTGAAGTTGATGCTCATATTTTACAATATTTGTCCTCTCCCCAAATTTGTCACTACCGAAACACAGTCATATATAATTTAATTATTGGCCGGTTAAGATTTTGCTTACATTTATAGTGTAAATATATTTTTGCTATTTTATTAACATTTTTTCAGAGGTAAATCAATAACAATTACATTTTTAACAATATTTCATGTGTAATTTACGAGATTTGTTGTATTTTGAATCCAGTTTTTCTTTGTAAAAGGCAAAAACTTGATCATATTGATTTCAAAGTTAGGGATTCATTAGTTTGAATATACGTTGAACTAAACACTATCATAACATCTTAGTTAATAATTCAATATACTTTATTTTTAACAAAACATCCGATGTTTTGGTAGTGACTGAACATTTTTGATAGTGACAGTAATGCTCTGGTAGCGACCACATCACATTACAGAATTTTAGCTTGCATACTAAACCAAAATACTAAAAATTTGCATAACTGTACTAAAAATGTGTTTATTTCCCCCAAATATGAGGATCATGTGTTCCCTTTTGTCACTACTGAAACTGTGATGGCATGTTTTGGTCGTGACAAATTTATGAATTAACACCCCCCCAAAAAAATCAATAATGTCACTACCAAAAAAAAAAAAAAAAAAAAAAAAAATATATATATATATATATATATATATATATATATATATATATTTTTTTTTTTTTTTTTTTTTTTTTTTTGAACTTCACTTTTTAAAAGAATCAAAAAGATACTTTTAAAAACAAAAATGAAACAAAAAAAATGCAAAAATTATTTCAATATCATTTTCATGTATATCTGTGTGTGTGTATATCATGCTTACCAATATTTTGTTTCAATAGATATGTGTTTTTTGGTTGTGGGACAGCAGTTTGAACCAATTCTGTAGAATGGCCCATATAAGCATTTGAAATGCACAGCATTAAAAACGTCACAGTTCAGGCCTTCAAAAACTGTTTTGCCTGATGTTGAAAAATCCTTTTCAGCCCAATAGCAATTAAGATCACAGTGTATTTCACTTTGACATGAACAGCTGAACGCATAGCTTTTTAAAGTACACTCCGTTTGATAGTGTGTGCAAACACAGGCGCCTGCCACATGCACACTGGAAAAGTTTCATCTTTGTCCATTGTTTCTTAACAAAAGCGCTCATTAATGCATTGTCTTTTGTTGTTGACGTCTTCAGTAGTTTTTCTTGTTGTTGTTCTATCACTTCAGTTTCTTTTACAGCTGTGAAACAATGGCATTCATGTGTACTATGTCTGATATATTATAGTATACTTAAGGCTTTAGCGTATGGGTATTATTCTCCCTTTTATGACTAATAAAAGTGTGTGTAGGAGTTGTTCACACATTCTGTATAATGATGCTTGGCTAATGTATATATCATACAGTGGAGAATCACAGACATACTTATTTTGAGTATGTATTACTTTCTTCATGATGACAAGATGTTGACAGCCAATATGGTGAAATAGCAGAATGGAAAATATGTTGATATAACACCATGTGATGAAATCAGATGAGATGTACACAAATGATTACATTCAAAGAATATTTATTCAACCTAATATTTTAAAATCACACTTTTTAACCAAAATTCTGATTCAGTGATGGGCAGTTCTCCAAGACTCATCGACCTGGTGTATCATGATAACATGCGTTATAATCTACCAGTTTGATTCAGGGGACAGAAAAATGGATCTGATTTATTGAGCCTAAACTATGTCCTGATTTATGTGTTTTAGGTCTCCGAGAGCACCAGTAGTCTGAATGAAACCCTGCAGGAGGGTTTGGTGCAGCTGGAGACTGTGTACTCCAAAAATACAGACTACCTGTCTATCGTCCAGAAACTGCAGGGTCAGCTGGACGAGCTGATAAATTTGATGGTGGAGGTGCCTTTCTGGAGCAATACGGATCTCTCTCTGGATCACCTGGCATCCGTCACTGAGCAGTATGACTGGTACAGGTAATTATGAAGTCCAGTCAAGTCATCATGCTCTGGGATGTCCAAATTAGTTTTAGAGGTATTACCCAGATAGTAGTGGTTTCTAAAATCCTGTTAGTTTTTGCAAAAATATAGTCTGGCATGACTTGCTTGCAGATGCCACATGCTTTGATATTTTAAGAGAATGGCTTAAATGTCCAAAGAAGTTAATTCAAGTTTATGGACATACACAATAGAGTTTCTCAATAATAAAGTCCAGACTTGTTACTACTTTTGGATGGAGTTATAAAAACATTTCCAGCCACCTGGAAGAGATCATGTTTGTGTGTTTTGTAGGTGGTTGGGTTATCTGGGCCTGCTGCTCTTTGATGTTATAATCTGCCTGCTCGTTTTGGTTGGTCTCATACGCAACTCTAGAAGCATCTTGATCAGGTAAGTGCAAAAATGATTAACACATGTTTTTCATTAATATCACACATGCAATAGCCACTCATGTAATCTATCACTAAATGGTCCCTAAAGAACATTTTCTGTACCTTTAAGAAACAACATATTACTAGACTTTTAGTGAAAACATAAGACTGTCAAACAATTAATTGCGATTCGTTGCAAACAAACTAAAAGCTTGAGTTTGCCTAATATATGTGTGTGTACTGTGTGTAAATATTATGTATATATAAAAACACACAAATTAATGTATATATTTAAGAGAAATATGTTATTTATGTACAAAATATTTGTATTTATATATAATATAAATTATAAATTATATACTTTTAAATATTTCTTAAATATATACATGAATGTGTTTGTATTTATACATACATAATTACACACAGTAAACACACATATTAGGCAAACTCAAACTTTTATTTCGTATGCGATTAATCGCAATTAATCATTTGTCAGTCCTATTTTTATGATTTTTTTTATTTGATTTAGTGTCAGAATTTGTAATTTATTTCTATCCAAAATGACAATATTTTACTCATATTACCCAATATATATGTATTTATGTGCTGAGTTGCTATCTGTGAAACAGTGTTGTTATTGTTACCTAAAATTAAAATTTTCATTTTCATTAACTGAAATAAAGCTGAAATAAAATAAAATAGATGAAAAACTTGAACTTAACTTAAACAAAAAATTATTGAATAATAATATACAATTTAACTTTAGTACTTAAAATTATAAAAACAAACCTGAAATAAAATGAATGCTAAATAGAAATGTGCAATTGCAGTGAAAATTGATATGAAAAAAGCTCATGTAAAGAATTAATAAATATTATATTAGCATATTAATACTACTAAAATAACACACTTATAAAATCAAATTTTAATAATATTTATGGGTGCTACTAAATTCAGAAGGTTTGAGATGTGACATAACAATATGAAATGACCTGGAATTAAACTCTGAACACGTATCAGTAGAATTTAATGAATGTAATTGGCTTTGACCGTCGCAACAAAGAAATATTGAAGTGGTCGAAAAATAAATAATGAATGTCAGAATGTTGATATGCAAGATCACATGATATTTCAGGGAACATCAAAAGGGACTTTCTTGTTTTCCTGGTGCATTGCAGGAGGTGCCTCAGGTTAAACGGCACTACCTGACTTTACAGTTTCGGTTTGGAAATTTCCTGGTTGGAAATCGTTGCGTGAAAATGCCTATTTTTAGCCTGTAACTATGCAAAATTGAGATCCATTCTCTGAAAGCCTTTAGAAATGGAGAGAGAGCGAGCACGAATCAGAGAGAGGAGTTGGCAGAGAAGAGATGGATTCAGGCAAAACAAAATCTATTTAGTCTACTAAGGGAGGGTGAAGATCTCCCCTTGATTCACTCTGACTCACTTTTTCACTCCTTCTGCTGAAATTAGACACCTCTTCTGCCGCGTGTTGTGTACATACGTGTTTGTTTGTGTTTATATTAGTGTTCGAGGGCGCATGTGTATCTTGAAGCACATTTGGTCAGTGGGAGGTTGTTTGAATCCCCAGAGATGTTTACTAACTGGGTTACTCACCATTGCATCTAAACAAGTTTAAAAAGAAACCAACTAGAGAATATCCATCAACAACACAGAAACATTTCGGCTTTGCTCACAGGAATAACTAGACACCCATCCGCCAAGTCCCACCATTAAAAGACTCAAATGACAGCCATTTTTGTAAAAAAGAAATAAAATAAGCACTGTAAAACATCTTTAAAGTGTCCTTCCATTGTAAGTGCATGACTGAGGCATGAGAACAATTTATTTTCTGTGGTAATAAACAATTTCTTTCTCTCCTTCAGTGTTTGTTTGCTAGGTGTGCTGACACTGGTGATCAGCTGGGCTTCGCTTGGGCTGGAGTTTTCTGTTGCTGTGGTGAGTAAATTACAAGAATAACCTTTAATTCTCTTAAATTTCATGCCAATATATTTGTTTGGTTCTATGGCATTCTAAAGAGTGTTTAACTTATAAACTTACTAAGTAGAGAAAAAATATGTTTTTTTTTCAGGAAAATATATAATAAATTAAGTATATACGCTTCTATTAAAAAGTGTCTAAAAGATCTCAAAAAGATGTTTTTAAAAGTCTGTTATGTTCACCAAGGCTGCATTTATTTGATCAAAAAAACAGTAATATTATGAAATATTATTACGATGTACAATAACTGCTTTCTATTTTAATATATTTTAAAATCTAATTTATTCTTGTGTTAGCAAAGCTGAATTTTCAGCTTAATTACTCCAGTCTTCAGTCACATGATCCTTCAGAAATCATTCTAATATGCTGATTGGATGCTTTAAAAACATTTCATATTATCAATGCTTTATATACACTGCCATTCAAAAGTTTTGGATCACAAAGTTTTTTAATAAAGTTTCTTATGCTCATTAAGGCTGTATCTATTTGAAAAAAATTGTGAAATATTATTGCAATTTTAAATAACAGTTTTCTATTTCAATATACTTTTAAAATCTAATTTATTCCTGTGAAGCAAAGCTGAATTTTCAGCATCATTACTTCAGTCTTCAGTGTCACATGATCTGTCAAAAATCATTCTAATATGCTAAATTATTATTATTAGAATTATCTATGCTGCCAACTGTTGTGCTGCTTAATTCTTAAAAAGAACAGTGTTTATTCAAAATAGAAATTCTGTGTTACAATATACAATACCATTCAAAAGTTTAGGCTCAGTCATTCATTTCTTTTATACTTACAATACTTTATTCAGCAAGGCTGTGTTAAATGAATAATAAGTGATTAGTAAAGACTTAAATTGTTAGAAAAGATTTCTATTTTAAGTAAATGCTGTTCTTTTTAACGTTTTATTCATCAAAGAATCAAAGAAAAAAGTATCACAGGTTCCAATAAATATTAAGCAGCACAACAGTTTTAACACCAATAATGAATCAGCATGTTAGAGTGATTTCTGAAGGATCATGTGACACTGAAGACTGTAATAATGGCTGATGAAAATTCAGTGCTGCATCACAGAAATAAATTATATTTTAAAGTATATTAAAATAGGAAACCAATATTAGAAATTGCAATAATATTTCACAATATTATGTTTTTCTGTATTTTTGATCAAATACAGCCTTGATAAGTATAAGAGATTCCATTTAAAAACATTAAAAATCTTACTGATCCAAAACTTTTGAACGGCAGTGTATTTAAATATTTTTGTGGAAACCATGATGCATCATTTTCAGGATTCAGTGATAAATGGAAAGTTCAAAAGAACAGCATTTATTAGAAATACATTTTTTTTTACAACAATGTCAAAGTCCTGTCACTTTTTTTTAATCAATTTGATAAGCCCTATCTAGAAAAAAGTATTAATTTCTTAAAAACTGACCCCAAATGCTTGAAATTGTAGTGTATGTTTGAAATTAGACACTTAAGTGTCTTTGTCTTTGTGCCTGTATTTGAGGGATTGTGTTGTGTGTTCAAGCCACGCTTCATGTGTTGTTCTCTTCCTCAGACTGCCAGTGATTTTTGTGTTGCCCCTGATTCTTACATCACCAAAGTGACACGTGAGAACGCTGTTATCAACCAAGGTATGTGTTCCTAAGTCAAGTTCAGTTTGTCTTTCACACAGTTTACACAGGGTTCACGGGGCATTGAAATGCTTGTGAAAAGGCTTAGACAAGACGGCATAAACAATCGTATGCAGACAGATACAGATTATAGAAAATACAGTAGAAGGACAAATGAAAGAAAATACCAAAATTATTTGCATTTTATCAGTTTTAAGATTTTATATACACATAATTCCATGCTTTGAACTCAATGCTTCCCACAGAAAATCTTTATACTCACAATCGCTCTCATTCATTCACTTAAAATGTCCTGGAGCATTGCTATGCAGAAGAGGCTTTCTTAAAGGGTGTTTATGTACAAAGCAGGTTTTGTATCTTGCTCTCAGACCTTGGCTTTCCTGGACAGACATGAATGTCATTGCTAATTAGTTCCCACAGGGCATACGATTCATGACCCTCTTAGTCTCTATACAGCACATTTACAATCAGCGCTCATTCACACTTGCACTTTACTGCTGGAAGCATTCATTTCTCTTTGTCGAAGGTAAGGTAATAGGAGGTGTGTCTGCAGGCCAATAAATCTTGTAAATAATTTTACGTCTGTGTATATACTTCCTCCTGCATATTAAATTTGTGTAGATGACACATAATAAACCACCATTCAAAAATGTGGGATCAATAAGGTTTTTAAAGTAAGAGTATTAAAATTCACTCAAACTTTAAATCAAAAATTTTGCTACATTGGCCGGTACATTTGATTTCTTACAGTGACATTTCATGACTTATTTTCTTTTTTCATTTTATCCATCTGCACCCGCTATGAGTGTGATGATTTAGATTGTGAGGTTAATTAATCATTAAACCTCCGCCTGAGGTCATTCCACTGCTGCGTCTCTTAGTCTCTTTTTGAAGCACATGAACACATAGTAATAGGGTTCAGATTCATGCGGCGCCTTTACGGTCCTCTCTCTCTCTCACATCCACTCATACTCACACATACACAAAGAAAAGAAACTTGATATGCTAACAAATGAAGCTAGTTGGCATTGTCAGTAATCTCAGCCAGCTGGCTTAGTAAATAATGAAATAGCGGGTCACAGTGACTCATGAGAGGCAGATGCATGCAGTGCCTCCAACAGATTTACTGCTAAGTTTTGTTAGTTTGCATTGGCTGTTTTCTTTGTGGACCGATTTCGACAATATTTCAATATTATCTGTTTGTTGATCAACAGAAGATGAGGGGAGTGTTCGGGAAACATATTATGTGATGTTAAACATTTGAAGAGTAAAAGAATAAACATATTTATTGGAATTCATATATTTTTGTTATAATCTCTGTTAGATATCCTGCAGTATTATTTGAAGTGCAGCATGGGGCAGACCAACCCATTTCAGCAGGTACATAATTACTCTTTCTTTGTTCTCCTTCTCATTGTCTGTCTTGTTCTCTTTCATGAATTATAAATCGGTGCTCTGATTTGCAGAAACTTTCCGGAAGCCATAAAGCTCTTGTGGAGATGCAGGATGATGTTTCTGAGCTCTTGCGCTCAGCCATTCGAGAATTCCCCAAGACTAAGGTGCGGATGTGTTTAAGGGTGAGATGTTGAGCTTGGCTGTATTCAGTGTATGGATGTTTATCTGTTTATGTTCTTTGTCTCTTTATGGGTTGTTATCAGAGTAACCTGGAGGAGATGCAGGCGGTGTTAAACTCCACTGAAGTCAGTCTTCACCACCTCACTGCCCTGGTCGATTGTCGGAGCCTGCACATGGTATGTGTTAAGATGAAAGTTATACTAAGAAAATGTACAAAAATATTCTGTATATATCACTTTAAATGTCTTTACACTGACAAAATGATGCGTATAAGCCATTTTGCCTCTGACCCACCTCTACTCCGATATTTGTTTCTACCAAAAACTTTAATATGTGGTGGACATCACACCACAACTGTGGAACAATTAGTTTCACACAATAATTAAGTTGATTTTTTTAAAGTTTAAAATTGAATGTCTGGGAAAAGGGTAAAATAATGAAATCCATACGGAAAAATACTTTTGAAAAATAGCTAAAATATTGAAATGCAATGTAAAATGTTTTCAAGACATATACTACCATTCCATTTAGGGTCAGTAAGATTTTCTTACATTTTTCTCACATTTTTTCAGGACATTGTTCAGTAGTAATTGTTTAATGTTACAAATTATTTATATTTTAAAAAAAAGCTGTGCCTTTGAATTTTCCATTCATCAAAGAATCCTGAAAAAAGGTATCACATATTCATTATGAAATATAATAAAACAAAAAAGTTATTTTCAATCGTAACAATATTTCACAATATTACTGTACTTTTTATCAAATAAACAGAGCCTTGATGAGCTTAAGAGATTTCTTTCAAAAACATAAAAAATTTTACTGACCCCAAACTTTTGAATGGTAGTCTATTACAAAAGGGGGCATAACAGTTTAGAAGCCAGTTTCCGCCACCAAATAAAAAAATAAAAAGGTAATTTTTATCTCACAATTCTGAATTTTTTTGTAATTGCGAGTTTACATGTCCTAGTTCATTCTCACAGACTTTTTTCTCAGAATTGCATAATATGAACCCACAATTCTGACCTTTTCTTAGAATTTTGAGATGTGAACCTCGCAATTCTGACTTTATTCTCAGAATTGTATAATATAAACTTGTAATTGCATGTTATGAAGTCAAAATTGTGAGATACAAACTCAATTTTGGGAAAAAAAGTCACAATTATGAGATAAAAACTCAATATAGACTTTTTTTTCTCAGAATTGTGAGATATTAACTGGCAATTGCGTATTATAAGGTCAAAATTGCGAGATACAAACAAGAAATTCTTAGAATAAAGTCACAATTATGAGATATAAACTGAATATAGACTTTTTATTAGAATTGTAAGATATAAACTGGCAGTTGCATGTAATGTATTTTTATAGGTCAAAATTGTGAGATACAAACTCACAGTTCTGAGAAAAAAAGTCACAATTACGAGAAATAAACTCAATTCTGAGAGAAAGTCACAATATAAAGTCAAAATTACGTGATACAAACTTCTGAGAAAAAAGTTACAATTACGAGATATAAACTCAATTCTGGGAAAAATAAAGTCTGAATTGTTTATATCTTGCAATTCTGACTTTTTCTCACAATTGTGAGTTCATATCACATAATTCTGAAAAAAAAAATAAGAATTGTATGAAAAGTTGCAATTACTTTTTTTTTTTTTTAATTCAGTAGCAGAAGTGGGCTTCCATGTAACAGTGTTCAAAGTTGAAGGAACGCTCATATATTACTTCCCATGATTATGCTTGTACTACCTGTGCAAATGTATTATTCCACTTTCTTTAGTGTTGAAAGACTTCAAGAACAAGAACAGACTTTGTTCATTGTGACTGTTCATTGTGACTGTTCATTATTATTTTTTTTCTTTTGTCACACAGGACTATGTACAGGCTCTGACCGGACTGTGTTACGATGGAGTAGAGGGGCTCATTTATCTGGTCCTTTTCTCATTCGTCACTGCGCTAATGTTTAGCTCCATCGTTTGCAGTGTGCCTCACACCTGGCAGAGCAAGAGGTGAGAGGGCAAGGGTGAAAATTCACCAAAAAAGATGAGGGGTGGGTTGATGAGGGCAAGGTATGTTAAACGAAGCTCCAGTAGAAAGACGAGGACTTCAATTCATGGACAGAGAATTGACTGCCAGTCATGTGTTTGTTTAATGCTTTTATTTTCACATCTGCTCCTTCTGTTTTCACATATTAATCATCTTCTCATGACTGTGTGTAGCTTCTGTTGTCTTGTCGTTCATTCCTCTGTGTGTCATAGATTTGGAAAACCCACTGCCCTGTAGTATGTGTGAGAGACACACTTGTTTTGTAGTGCTCTATGGGTAACCTAAATATAGCTTACATATAAAAGCAAAATTTTTGAAAGGAGCATTTTGAATTATGGCGATGGAGGTATTTGTTATTTGACTCACGGTGTAGCATCTCTCTGCAAAAACGCTTGTGTATCTATGCAAAGGGAAAGAACAAAGAGACCCTATTCCAAATTCTGTGCAAAAGATGCTGCCCCCCTTTGGACTATATTGAAACTGCAAGAATGGCTGATGTGCATTTGTGAAGAGTATAATCATTATTGAAACATGTTGGTTATGTGAAACTTCATTTGCTTAGATTACACACTGGGCAAGCTGGTTCGGAAAAGGTCTGTTAAGAGTTACATGTACGAATCAAAGTGGCATCCAAATCTACACTTTCACAGATCCACTTTTTCTTTTTTATTCCTTTTCTTAAATGCGTTTTCCCCCCTCTTTTTTACGTTTCAAATCCGATTCATAGTGGTTGTTTGTTGATTTAATGCATGACTCAAATCACTGAGAGAGCGTTCAATGGTTACTGAGGACAATCCATTGGACATGCAATGGAAATCCACAGTAGTTTTTGTGAGATTCTTAAGTTTACTTGAATTGTTTCTGATTAGCATCCATGGCTGTAGGATTGTTTTTACTTTTATTTATTTTAATAATTCATTTTATTTATTTTTCACTGCATATGCACGTCTTAAAGCAAATACATAATAAATGAAATAGAGATGCTGCCCTGTTCTGAATTGACCACAAGTCAATTTTTTTGTTGTTGTTTCAGCGTCCTGACTGCCAGTTTTACACTTGTTCTAAAAATGCCCAGATGACTTAGTTTGGCATACGAGTAATGAACTTGGATTTTCCATTAGTTAGCAGATGAACTATTTCCTAATTAGTTTAACATTCAGTAAGCCATGAGAAGCCACTAATATTAAAATTGCCTTTAAAAAAGGACAACAGGATTATGATGTACATTAGATTTTGCAGTAAACAACCTAAAGAGCTCAAAACGACAGTGATTTTAAATTAATTTTTTTAATTTAATAATTATTTTAATGTGAATATTATATACAATATAATAATATACACTATCATTAAAAGCTGCATTTATTTGATTAAAAATAGTAAAAACAGTAAAATTATTACAGCTTAAAATAATTGTTTTCTATTCTATAAAATGTAGTTTATTTCTGTGATGGCAAAGCTGGATTTTCAATCCTCAGTATCATACTGAATGAATGAGAAATTTCAAATGATCAATTTGAAATGAAATATTTTGTAACATTATAAATGTCTTTACTGCCACTTAAGATCAATTTAGGGTGTGTTCACAGTTGTCATGTTCGGTTTGAATTTAAAACGAACTTTGGTGCGATTGCTCTGTTAGTGCGGTTCATTTGAAAAGTGTGAACACTGCCATCTGAACACAGGTGCACACCGAACAAGCGGATCAAGATCGCTAAAAAGTTCCAAATGAACTCTGGTGCAGTTCGAATGAAATATGAATTCAACATGGACCAAATACTTCTAAACGAACCAAAAACAGAAGTAATGATAAGATGTGACACGATGCAACATGATTTCACGAAGGGAACAAGCAGTGTATCCAAAATAAAATGAGCAGAGGGCACACGTGGAGCAACAAGGAGGTAAAGTGCCTTTTATGAGCTCTTTGTGAGTTTACAGGTGGTGAAAATAAAATCATATACACGCAACAATGAGCATGCTTAGTCCAGCAGATGGCAGGTGTATTCAGGTTAAAGCAGTGCTGAGCCGACCAGTTCAGTGAATGGATACTTTGATGTCATACACCCGCAGCGCAACTTTAAGTTAAACGCACCTTTCCCTTTTGTTTGGAGTGCTCGGTGAGTTCCATCACGAAACACATACGTCATTCAACCCAACCAATCAGGCTGTGAACTGTATCATTATGCCTTTAGGTTTGGTATCTTTAGGTTTGCTGTCAAAAATGCCAGTGTAAATGCTAAGCGGACCAGGACCAAATGTATAATTTTCCTTTTTGGTCTGGACCAAATGAACCGAACCAAACTACAAGTGTGAATACACCCTTAATGTGTTGTTGCTAAATAAAAGTATTAATTTCTTTCAAAGTAATGTTAATATATAAGCCTGTTTACACCACTGAATAAAAATAAAAAAGGTAATTGCGTGTTTTTATCTCATAATTCTGACTTAGAATATCGTTATACAAACTTGCAATTCTGACTTTTTCTCTCAGAACTGTAAGATATAAACTCGCAATTGCGAGTTATAATTTCATTGATTGTTCATGAGTGCAACTGCACTCAGGGCGACCCGAGTTCGATTCCCGTCTCAAGGTCCTTTGCCGATCCCACTCCCCTCTCTCTACGTAACACGCTCCTGTCATCTCTCCACTATCCTATCTGAATAATAAAGTAACAAAAACCAAAAAATATAACTTTAAAAAAATTGTGAAGGGGAAAAAAGTCAGAATTGCAAGTTCTCACATATGCAAGTTTTTATCTTGCAATTCTGACTTTTTTTCCTCACAAAACCAAGTTTATATCTCGCAATTACATTTTTTTTTTTTTTTGTAGAATTCTGAGAGCTGAACTCGCAATTGTGTGTTATAAAGTTAGAATTGCGAGATATAAAGTCGCTAGTTTGTATCTCGCAATTCTAAAAAAAATAATAATTGTGAGAGAAAAAGTCGCAGTTACCTTTTTTAGTTTTTATCCAATGGCTTCCATATGTAACTCATCCTAAAAAGTAAGTGGTAGTGTATTTATGATATTTTCATTTCTATTTCAATCATTTTATTTCATTTTTACAGTCATTAATAAAATATGCAAAATATGTCCAAATGCACACATGGTTGGCTAAAAGGTATTAAAAGGTATTGACTTTTGTTTGAAAATATGATCTGAAATATGACCTGAATGCATGTATTTCATATAAAGCATGCAATGATTTTTTTTTTTTTAAATCTAAAATATATTTTTAACAACATATACAGTCAGAGAATGACAGAGACAAATCTGGGAAAAACAAACGCATGAAACATGTCATTTTGCTAGTACCCATCAGTATGTTTTACAGTCATATTAGGACTGGCGTGAAAAAAGGTTTTAAAGAGATCTTCACTAAGCCTAGTGAGAGGAGAGACCTTTTTCCCTCCCCTCTGACCCAGGGGCACGTGTTTGACCTGTGCTAATTTGTCCGAAGGTCTGAGGAGGAGGATGGCGATGAGACTTCGGCCACACTCGGCCCGCGAGCGCCTCACGATAACCTGTACCGCGTACACATGCCTAGCCTGTACAGCTGTGGCAGCAGCACCTACGGCAGCGAGGCTAGTCTCCCCGCTGCGGCACACACTGTCAGCAACGCACCAGTCACTGAGTACATGTGAGTGTAGCCACGCAAACCTCATCCTAATGCATGGGCTGGATTTGAAGGGCCGTATCGGTATTACGGGTCCTGTAGTATAGGCTCGCTAGCCTAGATTACTGCATGGGCTTTGCTCGATTTACCATAGGCTTCAGATCAGTTGCTAATACTGCATGGGTTTTACTTCTTGATTAAAGTTATCATATATAGAGCCCCTGAACGGCGTATAGAAACAAATAATATGGCATGGGAAGTATAAGTAGATAATTCAGCTTGTGCATTGAGTTTTACTATATGATAGGTAATGTTTCACGCAACCCAAGCGATATCTATCATGATCTACATATATAGTGGATATGACTCAGTACCCATTATATAGTGGCTTTGCGTATTGCTCCTACCCTGCAGTTCAAAGCTTTCTGTTAGATTTGTAAAGTTAGTGCATCGCGGTGTGGAAATCCCTCCCTTGAAGAGGGAGTCAGAGTAACTGGTATCTCGTTTGTGACGCAGGAGCCAGAATGCTAACTTTCAGACCCCTCGGTGCGAGAACACGCCACTCATTGGCAGAGAATCCCCCCCGCCGTCAGTAAGTGCACAAGCACATTTACACAAACACACATGTCTGTAGGTGTTCAGTCGTTATTTAGCGCAGTGTCACACATTCAGTTACTCTTAGTAAAAAGAATGGATCTTCTTGAAACCCTGCCCCATGCGAGGCATAATTCATTAATTTTTTAAATAATCCAGAGAACAGTATGTTCATATATTTATGCTTGTTTCTTACTGATGAGTATGTAAAACGACTGTAAAACTTCACTTTTAGTCTAGTTTTAGTAAATTGATGAACATTGACAACTCAAACACGCACAAAAAGTCCTGAAGGTCATTTTGGCAGCCTGTATGCGACACTTATTAGAAGTCGACTTTGTGTAACTTTGTGCCACAAAGAAGTCATCACAAACAGTAAGGTAATATAGATCCAGCCATCATTTGCTTTTTTTCTTCCTTGGAACGTGAAATAAAAGGTTCTCTTTTCCATACAACAAATGGAAATGCCAATGGGAAGGACGTGGTCCAAACATGACAAAAAAAGCACCCTAAAAGCCCTTTATACAACAAGTGAAGCCTAGTGATAGCTTTATGTGAAAAGGAGAACTAAATAAAATTGTAAGATTGTGTTGTCATTATGCTTCAGTTTACTGTAGATGCTTCAATTAACTTCAATACAATGCAAAATTCTGTAATTATATGTCCACAAAAATGTTGTAAGTCTTGCAAATGTGAAAATGAAGTGCAACATATTGCAATTTCAAATGCATGTTAAACTCATGCAAAGATGGCATTTAATGCATTTACTGTAAATCGAGCCATTCTGAGACTGTGTCAATGCTGGATCATGAGCTGCTAGCATGTAAAAACAGCGATGCACTTCACTCAGAAACACAGCGCAACTGACTATATATTTATTTAATTAAAATACACATTGTATGTCAACTTTGTCAGAGAGAGTAGAAAGCACAGTTGCTTGTGTACTGGTGCTGTGGAAAATGAGCATTGAAACCTTTTAAAATATTCAGAATCAAATCAAATATTCGCGAAATTTTCATCTGTTCTTCTCACAAAGCTACTGCACACCTTTATAAGATTTGTAATATAATGCATTGTTAGTATAGACTACTTTTAGGGTATATTTATGGCCTTTGTCATTTTTGGTGCTTAACTGCGTCCATTTCCATTCATATGCATTGTATGAAAAAGGGCTGCATGAATATTTTGCTAAATTTCACCTTTTGTGTTCTATAGAAGATCATTTGTATGGGTTTGGAGTAAATGGTGGTAGATTATGCATTTGTTTAAAGTATATTCTGAGATGGCATTTATTTCTCTTCTTATTTTCAAGTCAAGGCCCCTCAGTGAGTGGGAGTGGGTTTTGCAATGCTCTACAGAATCTTGGAGTTTGCATGATTGCATGTATAGCTAATGACAAGACCAGAGAATGCTTCTCCTGGTTCTTGCACAGTGAATAAAGGAGCACGGTACTTTTTTTTTTTTTTATAAAGGGGCAGGGCAGCTCTGTTAATCAAACTTGGCATGCGAGGGCATCTTTCTTTCTTCTATTAGTTTGAGTTCAGAAACGAGAACATTTAGATCTCTTATAAGCGCCGCTGTCTGTCCGTCTTAATTTCTAGGTGTTTTTTCCTTTTGATTTTGCGTTTATGGGCCCTGGACGTGACGCATGCGTATTCAAACTCCAGACTGGAGAGACCACCCAAGAAACAAACGTTTCTTTAAAAGGACGCAATCTGATTCTCAATCATGTCATGGTCCAGGATGCTGCTTTTTGGTGCCTGCTCTTGCTGGAATTGGAATCGCCGATATATTACGGAATAGTCTCTCCTTCTCTGGATTTTATGATTCAAAATATGCATGAATTTTGTCTCTTTCTCACCCAACTGAAAAACACCCCTCATGCATGCATCATGTTTGGTAAAGTGTCTCACATTATAACTCCACCCCTTAACAGCTGTTAATATTCTCCCACATATAGCTGCATTATCTATATGTGTCATTCTCATCTACTTTTCTTTCCTTTTCCTATTTGTCATGGTGTTAACTTTCCTTCTCTTTCATTTTCACATTAATCACACTCTTTTTAATGGAACTTGCACTCAAAAGCAAATCGTGAGGAGATCTTATAATGATAATGTGCATCATCACAGTAATTCTTGGCTTTAAAAAAACCCATCAGGCTGTCCAAATGACTGTCAGTTTGTCTGTTACGCATGTGAGTGAGTTAGAACGACAGAATGAGGTTCATATTTATATGTGCTTCATGTTTGTAAGAGCTACAGCTATACTCTGTCCAAATGCCTATTTAGATGCTGCTAACTTCAGTCGTGCCCCATTAGGGAAAAAAATTTCTATCGTATTATGAAAATGACTCTTCAGAATGATGTGATGGTGTCTTCCCTCCCCTTTTCCTTGTTCTCTCACCCTGTTTTGCAGTACACCTCAAGCATGAGAGCCAAATATCTGGCAACCAGCCGCCCAGACCAGTCCAGGCCATCAGAATCCCAGAACGGTCTGGAGCCCAACATGCGACCGGAACTAACCAGCCGTTCAGCTCCAAATAGCCGACCAAATTCAGCCATCCACCGACCCCACTCTGCCATCCATTAACTATCCTCAAATGCGTGACCAATACTCATCTACCTGTCGAGTCCACCAGTACAACATTTGTCTCCACCTCTTCGCCAGTTAAGACATTCTTTATCCGACTGGGATCAGTCATCCGTTCTTCCCCACTCTGGCTTCTTAATGACTCCATTCTGCCAAATTTGATTCAAACTGCCATTTTTTTACTCCCCTAATCTCACACAATGCATCAGAGCAACTACACTGCCCTCTTCTGGAGGACTCAGTCGTCAGCACAGTAGCTCCCATACTACCCTTACAGAGATTCTCAGGGCAGCCATATTGGCAAGGACTGCAGGACCACATTATCACAGCAAGATAATGGTTTATACCACTGTCATTTTTAAATCTCTTGCCTTGCTGTGCAAGAAATGTCACTATGACATATGATTTTATGATGGAGTTCTATTTTTAAGTCTTTTGCATATAGTTTAACAAGTTTTAAAGATGCAGCTTTTGCGCTTTCTCTGCAGTTCCTGACAATATGGCAGCATTCTACTACTACAGCCACAATCCAAGGTATTCATCATTGCTATTTGATGTTAACGAAGATGTTTACTCGTTTACAAATGTTCATGAGTTAACTGAATCACATACATGTGACTTTTGTCATCGAAGGCCATTCTTTGTATTTACAGTACAGTGTAATCTATGGTGTACCACAGTGTGAATTGACAGCCATCAAGCCTTTGAGCCATTATGCACATTCAGTATCTAATTCTAGAAGGGAAACAGTTGCACAGCACACTATCGGTGTGTGTTTGTGCGCGTGGCGTGTTTGCCTTGTGCATTAGTGAGTGCGTTTTAAAACGGCACAACTCACGAGCTTTGCTCTTTGTAAATAGTAAGTGTTTTTGTACTTTAAAAAATGTCTAAATGATCAACACTACAAAACTCAGTGCACTAATCTTCTGTGTAACAGTGCAGTGCGACATTTGCCGTGGCTTAGAGCTGCAGTGTAAGAAAAAAAATTGTCAATGAACTCTGTGATGAAATAATAGTACATGTTTTGTAGACATATCACTTGAATTTGTGAATACACTTGTGGGTGCTCGTGTGTATGTGCACACTTTAAATGTGAATATTTCTATCGGAGGAAAATTTGCTCAGATTGGAAACGGCCTGGACAAAAAGAGAAATGCCTCCCCACTGCCCCACGTCTAAATCTTTTTTCTGTTCAAGCTTCACATTCTTTAGCAGGAGGTTTTGTTTTGTAGTGGATCTGATTTGATTTTCACCATGGTCAGCCTTTTCTTTTTTTCTGTTTAACATTTATGGGGAAACACTTCTCTGTGGTGTTGATGGATTTGCAATATGGACACTGGACTTGTGCCACTAACAGGACTTTTGTGGCTTCGCCACCTTCCCACGAGAGAAAGATCAAAAAAACTAATTGTAAAGAAGAGGAAAAAAAGCGACGGGGACAATGAAACTAAGGAAATTTCCTCCTTGTCATGCAGTCACTAAAGTAAGACTTGTGTGGATGTAGTGTAAGATAACCTAGCTGTCTTTACCAAGTGCAGTATTGTTGGTTTCATTTACTTGCATCCAGTGTCATAAGGCTGGCATAAAAGTGTTTAGACGTCATGACGCCAGTCAACCGCTAATGTTATCATGCGTAAGATGTGGCCCCTAATGCCACTCTCAAAACATCACACCTTGATTCTTGAACGTAGGTGTTCATTTGATTTTAATAAATATCATTAATTACATTAGCAGGTAGAAATGTCGTTTTAAACTGGAAATGCTATAATGCTGTATCTTTATGACTTTGTGACACCCTCACTCAACTGAGGTTGCGTGTTGTTTGAATTCTCTTTTTGTGTAACGAAAGTGGACGCTGTGTTTGGATGCTAGCAGGAAAGGGCTTGTATCCCTAAACCTCAAAGATCATGCACAGACATGCTTTGACCATCTAGTGTCAGGCAACCACTAGAAAAACACTCATGCACAAAAAGTCTCAATGCAACACTAGACGTTTCACATAAACACTAAATATTACAGACAGAGGAAAAGCAACACAAATGGATAAACATGCACCTTACCATTCAATAGACACAATGTAGAATTGCTCTGAAATATTGAGTCTTTTTACAGTATTTACATGTATTCAACCACTAACCATCATATAGAGACAATCCAAATGTTCGGATCTATGATTCTGCAGTTGCATGACTGAAGGAAAACGAGGAAGAAATATTCTGCCTTTCTTAACATTTTCATACAGTAACCTTTCTTTCTGTAAATGTACACTTTTTTTTTTCTAGCGTATTCTTGTTAGCTTTCTATTGTATAGACCATAACAAATGAGCCTACTCACTCCTTTCTAAATGTGAATATGAATGATTCGTCATAAATTGATGTTTTGATAACAATTCTTATGGATTTTTTCATGTTTTTTATGTTTTTTCATTTGTGATTACGATGTTGTACATGTCAGAAAAAAAATGATTTTCTGAGGCTGAATTCAATGTTTTAATAATATATTAAAATGAACTTATCTGGTGCAGGGTGTTGAGCATCAGTGCCTGAAGAAAAAGAAAATCACTTGATCAAGGTATGCATTTATCAAGGTATGCTCTACATAAAAAAAAAATATAAATAAAAAAAAAAAAACCTTGGACCTGCTTAAAAAGGAAGGAAATAAGCTATGAACGAATGCCAAAGTTTGAGAACACAAATTGTACACTTGTTTGTTTGAAAACTGCATGAAATCTGTGAGAAGACGTGCATTTAAAAAACAGACCTTGTTGTAGTACAACAACAAAAAAAATGCAGTTGGGCTGTTAATAAACCGCTATGTTTAAATGCCATATAGAAAAGTAGTCTAAACTTGTGTGTTGTTCCTGGGATTCTGTATATACAAAATGATTAAAGTACTGATTGTATCATAACAAGTAAAAATGATAAAAAAAAAATGATATTGCTAGTGTAGACATTGATTTGGTATTAAAAGGATAGCGTAGTTTATGCAAAACTTAAAAGTCTTACCCTCATGTTGTTCCACCAAGAATCTATAAAGGAGAATTTCCAGTCTATTCTTTTTCATATACGGTAGGTAGGGCAGCTAATGAAGAGTTGTGCTTCAAAGCTCCTAAAAAGATGTCATAAAACAGTCAGTGTATAGATTTTTCTTGGTAAAAAAACCAATCTGATACTGTATATTCAGTACTGATGAAAGTTAACATTAAAACAGCTCTAGAAGAAACAGGCCTACAGTATTTAATATTATGTCACCTGAAATAATCAACAGCTGAGTACACAATAGTACAACACATCGAACAAATAATATGTCTGTATAACAACCTCGTTTTTATTCACAGAAAGAAAAAAAAAAGATTCTAACCGTTACTCAAACTAAGAGTCTTTCAGCTAATTTTACATACGCAAAAAAATAGTAAGTTAAAAAGAGAAAAAAGTGTTAGTTTACCGTTTTATTATTCTTTTGTGATCTCTAATCTTCACTTAGCTTGGTATGTCACTTTCTAAAACAATTTAATTCTCAAACAAATACATTTCTCTTTAATTCCTTGGTGAACCATCGATAAAGCTGGTCAGGCGGGGCGACGGTTACTCTTTTGAATCGTGTGAGTGCCCGCGAATTTTTTTGGCGCTAAACGCGAGAGAAAACGAGAACGAGATTTTTTTTTTTTGTTTAGCATATTTTTTTATGAGTCATTTTATAATTATAATAAACAATGGCTGCAGTTTGTCCGTTGCGGTTATCACGACAGTATAACTACAGAGTACCCAACAAACATGAGACGTCCACCCGACGTGCAGATCATGTCTATATTCCGACAAAGACCTTGAAATGACGTCGTTTGGACGTGCTTTTGCTCAGTGGGTACTTTTGTAGGTATTTAAAAGCCTTCGTGAATATTGAACACTTGACTTGACAAAGTTTATCATTTTGAAATGAAAGGACCAGATCTGTTTTGACTTTTGATCATCTCCAAGGACTTTATTAGAGTCTTGGTTATTTAAATTAAGATATGGTCCATCGCTTATAAGATATTAATACATGGTTATAATTGCATCCGTATCACAGAGGTTACGATGAATAATGCCCCAGAGAAATTACAGTAGACACAGACGGCCGGAAATTCTGCACATATGGTGTGGTAGAAAATGGAAACACTTTAGTATAATGAATTCAGAAGACGAAGAAACATGACATGTGCTGACAGGAGAAAGTAACTCTGTCGTGCAGATTAAGAGAGTGGGAGGTAATTAACATGAATAGCGGTGCACGGGTGTAGAGCTACAGTACATGTGAGCTAAGTTTTTCCTCAGTGACATTATTGCAGAGAAATCAAGCCTCCCTGAACCATTAACATATATTGCAACGTGACGTTATTTTTTATGACAATACAGTTTCTTAAAAGCAGTACTGAATTTAAAATATGCTCTGCCTAGACGGATGTGTTTCAGGAGATTCAAATTTTTACAGTAGGGAAGAACAGAAGCGGGGTGGGTAAATTCAATTCTATTTCATTTAATCACATCTTAAATATTTCATTTATTCTGCTGCTAACTAAAGTGTCTGTACGTGCTCCTTGCCACAGAACAGCAGGTTACAGGAGGAATGCACAGCTGGTGACCAGCGGCTGTATCAGTGACTTCATGCTACCGCAAGAAGGCGCATGTGCGCAGCGATGGAACACGGTTAAAGCCAAAGCTTGAACCTCAACTGATAACTCATCTCCTTTACCAGAGGTCGTGAACAGGTAACTGACGGATCACAGCGGTGGATTTAATGGAAGTCTGATGGAAAATACACGTTGATCTTTACCTGGAGGACATATTTTAACTTTTGACCCACTGGAAGATAGTGCTTGATCTAAGTAAGTACCCATTTCAAATTCAACTGTGGGTAAAATTAGCTGTGTTCTGTGTCGACTGCTGAATACGTGTCGTAGTTTTAAAATATATGTTTTATATAAAATTATTATTGACATTAGGATTTTAATCGAGGGTTTAGTGTTTTAATAAGCTGCATATGAATCATACAAATAAATTTACAATTTTAAACTAGGATTTACCTTCGTCAGCATACATGTTATTATACAATATTATATTCGTATGTACAAAAAAGTGAATACAATAAAAATGCAGTACCAGTACCATTCATGACTATACATCAACATGACTACATGTCAGTTTGACAGGTGAACTGGTGAACATTAAGCTATTGTTTATTGATTGATTGATTTTTATTTTTTTTATTGATTTAATTAATCACGTAAAACCTTTCTGTTTTAATTAAACTGCTAACAGCAGTAAATGAGCACAATTTAATATGGGAATCTCAGCTGCCCTTATAAACACTTAAAGTATAAATAAATGAAAGGATTTTGAAAGCTTTTACTTGTGAGCATTTGTGGCTTTTCTCTTCTTTTCAGAGGTATGTGAATAGATGTGTAGTCTATGTTTGTGTATTTTTTCAGGTCATACATGATACAGATTACCATACAGTGTGAAAGAAGAAAACAAAAGAACAAAGAAGAGGGTCTATGCTTTTGATGTCATCCTTATTGTCTGGGAAGATAAAAGTGAATTCTGTATACATTACTGTGTGGAAGAAGAGACTGGCTCTCAAAGGAAAGAACAATGGATTTGAGATCTGCTGTTTTCCTTTATGGTCTTCTTGCTTTATTGTGCATAAATGGAAACTCTGGTACCTAAAAAAGTACATTAAAACTATGTAGTTTTAGTTATGTAGTTTAGTTATGAGTGATAGTTTACCCACTCAACATCACGGGAAAATCACTATGAACCTAACCCCAGATCAGCCACCAACCCTGCTCTACGACCTTCCCAGAGCATTGGACCTTCAGCGTGAACCTCAAAACAAGAGCAGGTCAGCTCCAGCCGGCTTCTTCAACAGCACCTTCTTCTTCCAGGATAATGCTGCTTTAGAATGGCAGCTGTTCCTCACCATCCAAGAGCCTGGCACCATTATCTTGACCGTCCTGTACTCTATTTCCTTCCTTGTGGGTTTTTTTGGCAATGTCATGTCCCTCAAAGTCCTACTGGGCCAGCATGGAAGCATGCGATTGTCAGGTGCTAGCGCCACCCGTTGCCTGCTGATAAACTTAGCAGTGTGCGACCTGGCAGTGGTTTGCGTGTGCATGCCTGTCACCTTGGGCCATCGCATCTATACGCCGTGGGTGTACGGGGACTTCCTGTGCCGGGCGGTGCCCTTCACGCAAGCGGTGTCTGTTTCCGCCAGCGTCCTAAGCATCACAGTCATCAGCATTAGCCGGTACTACGCAGTTCACTCACCGCTACAATCCCGTGCATACTTCACTCGTCGACGCATCCTTGCCTCTGTCACAATTGTGTGGGTTATCTCCTCTGTGATCTGCATGCCTGTCGCCATTGTTACCAGGCGAGATGAAGTAGCTTTGATCGAAGGGCTGGCCATCGTGCTGCCCGTCTGTGGAGAGGTATGGCCTCAGCCACGCTTGCGACAAGCGTACAACGTCCTACTGTTTAGCGCCCTCTACTGCCTACCCGTTGGGTTTAATCTAACTCTAGCATTCCTCACGTGTCGTCGGCTGCGCAGCACTGGCTCTGAGGGTCGGTTCACAGAGTTGGACCCCCGTTCCCAAGCGCTACATGAAACAAGGCTGCAGGGGCGCAGACAGATCGCACGTATGGTCGCAGCTTTGGTGCTGCTCTTCGCTCTGTCATGGTTGCCAATGTACGTGACTGATATTTGGCTTGACCGTGAGTTACGCCATCCACCGGATTGGCTCCTTCAGACCAGACCCTTTGCACAATGGTTGGGCCTCACCAATTCTTCTCTCAATCCTTTTTGCTACTGCTTCATTGGTGACCTCCACCGCTCAGCCAAGGCTTTGCGTTTGCGCCTCTGTGGGCCGTCTCCGGCCTCTGCGCTGGCTCTGGCCTCCCTTCCGAAAATATTCGACCTGCAGAATCAAGACAAATCTCAAGGCGCTGCCGACAACTCAAACAACTCCTGTGGAGAGGACACTGGGAGCCTTAATCTGTCGATGTGGTGGACTCAATCTAGCACGTGTGAGTCAATGACTTTGCCTTACCATTTAGGAATGACTGAGGTGATTACACTGGATACATAGCAGATCTGATGCACTGTTGTGGACGTTTGCTCTCAGAAGTGTCGTACATTGTGTTTTGTGCTTCTAGAAAACTGGATTCAAGTGTTATGTTGCAGAAAAATTATTTACTTACTCTCATGTTGTTCCAAACCTGCATGATGCACTTTCATCTGTGAAACACAAAAAGATGATATTTTAAACTGTTTTTGCCCATTTAATGAAAGTCAGTAGGGTTCAAACAACATTTGACTTTTAACATCGAAGAATATCTTCTTTTGTGCTCCAAAAAGAAAAATCATACAGGTTTGGAATGTCATGAAGGTGAGTAAATGATGATGGAATTTTCATTTTTGGATGAACTATCTCTTTATGGTCTGACAAATAACTTTAAAGGATTGAGGAAAATAATGGGAAACAATTATTTTTTTTGGATACTTGTCTGATTTTATTGAACTATTCCTTCCAGTATTCTCAAGTGAGAATATGTGAGGATTGAGTATCTTTTTAAAGGAGTAGTTCACTTCCAGAAGAAAAATTTCTTTCAGTCAAAAAGAAATGAAGGTTTTTGAGGAAAACATTCCAGGATTTTTCTCCATATAGTGGACAGTGGTGGAAAACGGGTTGAAGGTCCAAATTGCAGTGTAGCTTCAAAAGGCTCTACGTGATCCCAGCCGAGGAATAAGGGTCTTATCTAGCAAAATGATTGGTCATTTTCTAAAAAAATATTAAAATTGATATAATTTTTAACCACCACAAATGCTTGCCTTGCACCAGCTTGACCTCACACATTACGTAATCACGCACACGTGACATAGGCAGAATTACCGACCCAGTGTTTACAAAGCAAACTTGCGAAGAAGACCTTTACAAAAAAAGACAATGCAACAATGTCAGATGATTTTGAAGTTGGAGGAGAAAATGAGATGAAGTTTTTGTGGTTAAAAAGTATATAGATGTATATATTTATTTTTATCGTTTCCCTAGATAAGACTCTTATTCCTTAGCTGGGATCATCTAGAGCCCTTTGAAGGTGCATTAAAACTGCAGTTTGAAAATTTAGCACACTGACCCCAACTGATTTATATGGCCAAAAAATCCTGGAATGTTTTCCTCAAAAACCTTCATTTCTTTTCGACTGAAGAAAGAAAGAAAGACATGAACATTTTGAAAGACATGGGGGTGATCGTATTATCAGGAAATGTTTATTCTGGAAGTGAACTAATCTTTTAACTCCATACATCTGTTGACATTGTTTAACGGCAAAGTGATTAAACATTTCATATTCCAGGTGGAGTAGGTGCAAATGTAATGTTTAGATCTGCTGTAAATGTGCTAATAATATGTAATGAATATCTTGCTGTTGAAATGTATTAGGGTCCATCATACAATAGGTATCTATATTGTAAAGGAATAAAGTGGTTCAATGCAGAATGTGTACTGTTGTGTTGCTAAGTTTTGCCCAGAGCAGTGTCTTAAGATAAACCAAGTTTTACGTCATTAAATGCTGCTCATATGTCTGGCAGAGCTGTTTAATTAAAATGATCATCTGAGTGAAACCCAGACACATGATATACACACTCACACCTACAGCCTTTGGTGAAGAAACACATGGAAATGTCTTTCTGCGAATGCACTAGCGGCTTCTCACCTCCTCTTCTAAATGTGGAAACCATCTGCATCTCAAGTCATCACCTTCTTCTAAGTGTTATCCTACTGAAGTCAGAGCAGAAACTCTGATTTAAAAGTTTGAGGTCAGATTTTTTTTAAGAATGAGGATGATTTTATTCAGCAAGGATGCATTAAATTGATCAAATGTGACAAGGATTCTTACATTGTTACAAAAGCATGTTATACATGTTATAAATAAATTGTTCTTTTGAGCATTCTATTCATCAAAAAATCCTGAAAGAAAATATCAATGTTTCCACAAAAATATTAAGAAGCATAACTGTTTTTAAAATTGATAATAATAAGAAATGTTTCTTGAGCACCAAATTAGAATTATTTCTGAAGGATCATGTGACACTGAAGACTGGAGTAATACTGCTGAAAATTAAGCTTTGCCGTCACAGAAATGACATTTTAAAATATATTTAAACAGAATTCAGTTATTTAAAATTGCAGTAATATTTGACTGTATTTCACTTTTGCTGTATTTTAGATCAAATAAATGCAGCCTTGGTGAGCAAAAGACACTTCAAAAATGTAACAATTTTACTGGTTGTGTAGAAATGAAAATCACTTAAAAAATTACACCTACAAGGTCATGACACAAAATATTTTTTGGTTTAGTTTTCAAACAAATCTGACACTGAGATGTTTTTCCCACAGTACACTGTGATGTCTGTCACAATGTCCTAAAAAATTGGCTTTGCACTGTAATATTCTGTGCGGAGGAATGCCCTCTGGTGAAAACGTTCAATATTTCATTGACTTGGAAATGTCATAGCAGCAGTTGCATAAGAAGCTACAGTAACTAAAAAGAAATTTGACAGGTATGATGGAGGCAGACCTATTAGTGAAATAAAGAAGTAGATGGATATGTACAGATTTCATTGTTTTAAATATTTCAGTCATTAGCTGACAAAGCATTAACTAGATTTTTCTGACGTTTCTTTTTTTCTTTTTTATTATTTTTACACTCATTTATACAGGTACTGAATATGAATATAAATATAAATGTTTTCTGTGATATAGACAAGTGTGTGAGGTGTCTTGTGTATAGGTTCAACTATCTTGGCATTGCAAAATATATATTGTTGAATGCAGATTCAACAATCAATGGCATAAAAGCATTATTTGTCACAGAGCACATGACCTCGAATTTGTCAAGAGAACTAATAATAAACGGCTATACCTTATTCTGTCTTTTCTGCCCTTCTCTCACTCGCTCTCTTTCCTTATCACTTTCTTTCAAGCAGCCAGAAGCTCTAAAGTGACTTGTAGTGCAATCTGGAAACAGTCAGGTAATTTGATTGATTCTGATGGCTTGAATGTGGACAGCTGATAACATGATCACACAGAGATAAATCTGTGGTGCTGTTAGCTAATTGGAGTGTTGCTGTCACTGTATTTAGCACAAGAACGTCTTGGATCATGATCAATGCATTTAAAAGACATTCAAAAACACATCTCGAGATGTACCTTCTATTCCTGTCTTTTGTGCTTCGTCCACCTCTCAGCTGTTAAAGCTACCCACCAACTCTGAAAATACCTTCCTTAGGTCCTGATATCAAGCCTACATTCGACCTTGAAAGTGCAGCAGTGATCTGTTTTAGTCACGCTTATGTTATGTAATTATATGGACCTATAAATAACTACATCGCTATTGTCAAAACTGTAATATGATATCTCAACATGATGTAATATTTTCAGTATACCTGAAATGTTTGAACTCAGTACTAAGGTTGTCATACAATATTAAGTACTAAAAGCACAAAAATACATCTAAGGAACATGAATCTAAGGAGATTGTAAATATAGCAGCATTCAGACAAATCCATTAAGTGATTTTATAAACTTTGGTATTTGGTTTATATACACTCACTGTGTATCCCTCTGAAACTAGCCATCATAAGATGGGTGCACTGCACTCATAAAGGGATAAATGGAAATATGGTCAGCAACAATACTCAGGTAGGCTGTGAAATGTGCTGCAAATACTCACAACACAACCAAATACAGAAGTGCGCTGCAAATACTCACAACACAACCAAATACAGAAGTGCGCTGCAAATACTCACAACACAACCAAATACAGAAATGCGCTGCAAATACTCACAACACAACCAAATACAGAAATGTGCTGCAAATACTCACAAAACAATCAAATACAGAAACATACTGCAAATACTCACAACACAACCAAATACAGAAATGTGCTGCAAATACTCATAACACAACCAAATACACAAGGTTCCCATGGGTCCTTGAAATCCTTGAAAGTTTGTGAATCTGAAAGAAAAATTTCAAGGCCCTGGAAAGTTTTTGAAAGTGCTTGAATTTATTTTGTGCAAGAAGTTTTCTGGAAAAAAATCCATATTATTCCCTCCCATCCAGTAATGTGTTATTTCGCCAACACTCCGTGGCCTAAGCATACTAGCTTGCTTGATTTACATTAGTTACGTGCATTTACGCATTACGTTGTGTGTTGTGCGTTGCCTTGACATTCACGTGTGCACAAATCTACTATGATGGTACCTCAATGTTTCACAGACACACTGAGAAACATTGCAAAAATAGCAAAAATGAAGTTCGAATAAAATGCTTTTTTTGCATAGTTGTGTTTGACACGTTAAAACTGCAAATACTCACAACACAACCAAATACAGAAATGTGCTGCAAATACTCACAACACAACCAAATACAGAAACGCGCTGCAAATACTCACAACACAATCAAATACAGAAACATACTGCAAATACTCACAAAACAACCAAATACAGAAACATGCTGCAAATACTCACAACACAACCAAATACAGAAACGTGCTGCAAATACTCACAACACAACCAAATACAGAAATGCCCTGCAAATACTCACAACACAACTAAATACAGAAACACGCTGCAAATACTCACAACACAACCAAATACAGAAATGTGCTGCAAATACTCACAACACAACCAAATACACAAGGTTCCCATGGGTCCTTGAAATCCTTGAAAGTTTGTGAATCTGAAAGAAAAATTTCAAGGCCCTGGAAAGTTTTTGAAAGTGCTTGAATTTATTTTGTGCAAGAAGTTTTCTGGAAAAAAAATCCATATTTCGCCAACACTCCGTGGCCTATGCATACTAGCTTGCTTGATTTACATTAGTTACGTGCATTTACGCATTACGTTGTGTGTTGTGCATTGCCTTGATATTCACGTGTGCACAAATCTACTATGATGGTACCTCAATGTTTCACAGACACACTGAGAAACATTGCAAAAATAGGAAATGAAGTTCGAATAAAATGCTCTCTTTGCATAGTTGTGTTTGACACATTAAAACTGTAACAGTGTATCTTACAAGGTAACACGATGTAACCTTGCTCTCAGTTGAAATGTGTCCCCACATTAAGTCCTTGAATTTGAGGGTACTGGACCTGGGAAGTCCTTGAAAGGTCCTTGAATTTGAAGCTAACCAAGGTGTGGGAACCCTGAATACAGAAACATGCTGCAAATACTCACAACACAACCAAATACAAATCCACGCTGCAAAGACTCACAACCAAACCCAAACTCACTGCAAATACTCACAACACAACCAACCACAGAAACGCACTGCAAATACTCACACAACACAACCAAATACAGAAATGCACTGCAAATACTCACAACACAACCAAATACAGAAACATTCACGTTAATATATTTGGACCTCTCTCTGCTTCTTTAACACCTTCTATTCTGCTGGAAAAGTTTGACACTAGATGTTGATACATGGATGCAGGAATTTGCTCACATTAGTGTAGACAAAAGCATCAGTGAGTTTAAGCGCTGATACTGGGTGATGGGTCCTGGCTTGCGTTTTTAGTGTTCAGGTGTTCAGTGGGTTTCTGGTCTGAACATTACAGGTTGGACCAGATTTTGTTCTTGTCTAAGTAGATTATTTGGCAGTATGCATTAATTATTTTTTTTTTTTTATTATTATTAGAGAGTGAGTGCATTTTTGAATGTATATATTATATTGTATTATATCTCTGTGCATTCACATAGGCCTACTGTAAGTCTAGTATCTGACAATACCCAGGTTAGTCTAACAATGTGTGTGTATATATGTGTGTACGTGTTGGTGTGTATATGTAGTGTACCTGTGATAGGCCTAATTCTGCCTTCCAGTCTCAGCATCAAACTGTCAGTGTTGTGTAGCTCTGTGGTTTGAGCAGTGGTGTTGGAGAAGCAACTTTAAAATTGTAGTAACATAAGCTACTCATAATTCAAGGTACAGTATAAGCTACATTTTTAACTATAAGCTAGAACAAAACATAACTTCCCTGGCACATTTTAGGGGTTAAAATCTTAAATATAATACTGTTAGATATGATCAGAAATCAGATACTGATCAGATCAAATATTAATTAAATACAGCTGTGTTTAGAGCGTTTTTAAAATTGGAATTTGAATTATTCCAAACTGTTTTGCTTCAGATATTTTAAAATCATAATAAACATAATTAAACAAAGTATTATATAACATTAATTATGTTAACTCATATAGGTAAGTATAGCTTGTTTGGACTGGGTTGGATATTTAGTTGTTACACTTAAATTAAAGTTTACATGCAATACCCATATGGGAAAAATGTATTTTCAAATGTGTTTTTAAATAAATTTTATATTTCAAAATATTCAGATTTATAATAATATTTAGATTTTCTACTAATATATTTTGGTCATCTTATGTATATTTTTGAAAAATATCTAATAATATAATTTAAAAAAAAAGTCTATTTCAGACTATGCTGTAAGATTGGAAATGTTTTCTTACCCTTGAAATACATTTTGAAATACATTTTAGTATGTGAATGTTGAAACTAAATCTATTTTTAATTTTAAAAATATATTTTATTGAACTTCACTGTTTACAACATATATTTAACATATATTTTAAATATATTTTGGCCAATAGATCTGTACCAGCTAATTCCATCTGATGTCTTTCTTTAAAAAATGCATTTTTATCAGGCTCAGATGTATAGGTTTCTATGTAAGTACCAGTACTTCTGATTGGGCTGAGGCTGGTATTTTAGCGAGTTTGAAGAAAAAATATTTGATGGACGTATAATATGTGTCGAGAGCATTCACTCAGTATCATTATTTCATTTTTGACCGAGATGGCTTTTAGCTGGTTTTGCATCTGAACGTATGTATGGGTAAAAGGAAACATGCTTGACGTTATATATCTTATATACTGATATACTGACACCTATTTTGAGTTGTTACAGGATACACTACAACATCAACTCTAATAGATTCTAAAGGCTTTTTTACATCAAGAGAAAAAGCTGCAATGCCATGTAAATATTTAAAGGTTCAGGTGTCATGAGGCTTGAGCGAGACAGAGACTTGCAAATTGCTTCTGCACTTTCAAACACGGGCTGGTGTCAGATACACAGCAAAGATGTGCAAATCAGCCAATTTAAAACCAGCAGTATACCCAAGGAGAGCAGAAAGTTTGATACTGCAATGCATTCAAATAAAATACAGACGTCACGCATTACATTAACAGATTGTCTCGAGACTCTAAAGACTTTGTGTATTCTTTCAGTCTGTCTAGACCATGAAAGAGAGTGAGAGAAAGTGTGATTGAGTCCATATTCCCTCACCATAAACACCACAGAGCTGTGAAGTCTGTCACAATTAATTGTCAGGCTGCCAAAATCACTATACATCAGCACTGCATCTGAAAATGATGACATGTCTAACTACATCTGAAAATCCAGCAAATCAGTTTACTCAGATGATGCTGATTGATGATGATGGTGATGTGAGTGCTGAAGAAGCTGCACTGTTCTCTGAGGATTGATCTGTGACAATGCCAACTCAATATTTGCTTCAAGGAGCTCTCAGAGCACATTCTCCCCTTGTGACTGATTAAACTGTTCTGTCTTATGAAGTTAAAGCTGCAATTGAGATAATCACAGACTCCCTCACCTCCTCTGTAGCTTCTGACATTTCTCTTTTAGCACTTTATTTTGACACACATGATGTTCTGTAAAAAAGCAACAATTTGAAAAATGAAAATTCCCCATGATTTACTCACCCTCAAGCCATTTTAGCTGTGTATGACTGTCATCTTTCAGACGAATACAATCAGAGTTATATTAAAAAATGCCCTGGCTCTTCAAAACTTTATAATGGCAGTGAATGGGCGTTGAGATTTGGAAGTCCAATAAAGTGCATCCATCTATCATAAAAAGGGAGTTAATAAAGGACTTCTGAAGTGATTTGATGTGTTTGTATAAGAAAAATATCCATATTTAAAACTTTATAAACCGTAATCTCTAGTTTCCGCTAACTGATGTACACATTCATGAGAGAGTGGCTTTTCAGTGGGTGGTGTAGGTTGTAGGCGTAATGTAAGCTCCGGTGAGAATATACTAGTCCTGCAAGAACCAAGTTTTGTTTACAGCAAAGGAAGTCCAGTCTCCTTTTGGCTTATATCAAAATCCTCCAACATTTTTCTTTACAAATCCTCGTTTTGTACTTCTAATTCATGACCGGTGTTTTGTTTTGCTCTCTCCACTACACTTCTGCATTCGCGTTTGCCTACATTCTGCGTTATCTGCTGGAACGCCACTTTCTCACGAACGTGTGTACAACAGCAGAAGCTAGTTTATCAAATTTATATGCATATAAATCAAATAATAAAAATAAAAAGCCAAAAATACATTTAGAATGGCTTGAGGGTGACTAAATCATGGGATAATTTTCATTTTTGGGTGAACTATCCCTTTAATAATAATGTTATAAAAATCTATTTCAAATAAATGTAGCTATTTTTAATTTTCTATTCATCATAGAACCAAGAGAATCCAGAAATGAATCCTGTTTTCCACAAATTTATTAATCAGGTCATCAGTTTTCAACACTGATAATAATCAGTTCAGTTCAGTTCAGTTCAATTTTATTTATATAGCACATTTAAAAACAACCATGGTTGGCCAAAGTGCTTAACAATGTCTAGCACTCACACACAAACTAGCCAAATATAGTTAAAAAGTAAAAAAAAAATAAATAAATAAAATAAAAATAGTTTCTTGAGTACCAAATCAGCATGATGTCATGTTGATGTCATGAATCATGTTACACTGATTGCTGGAGTTATTCATCTTCATCATCACAGAAGTTACATTTTAAAAACAGATTTTAAGAGAGAAAAAAAGTTATTTTTAATTTTCATAAATATTTCAAAATATTAAAGATGGAATAAATGCATCTTTGGTGAATATAAGATTTAAAAATCGTATCAACCCCAAACTATATGTCTATGTGTTTTGAAAAATCTACAAATGATTTAACTGAAGTAAAGATGCGACAACATTATCATGAAAGCAAAGCACTGAGGGGCCATTAAAACCTTGCAAGTTAGAGCAAAGTTACTGAACTGTTAATTAAAGTTTTTAAAATTCCTCAGGGGATGCTGTGTGATATCAGCATTTAACACTTTTTAAAAATCTGATGAAAAGTGATCAAATTGGCATCCAGCAGCGTTTTGATTAGGTGAAAAAAAAAAAATGTTTTCAACTATTTTGAGATAATTACATCTCTGTTGATTTGGATGATGTATGCAATTGTTGAAAGTATGTCAAACGCATTGAGTTCAGCTACAATGTCTGCAAGACCTCTCGGTCGGTGTCTCAACCATAAAAATATGAAAATTTTAAAAATAGTCAGTAAATGCTAAATTTACAAAAATAAAAGATACTTTTCATTAGTTAACATTCTACATTAGTTAACACTAAGAATGAACAATACTTCTAAAGCATTTAGTAATCTTAATGTTAACTTCAGCGTTTGCTAATGCATTATTAACATCACAAGTTGTGTTTGTTAACATTAGCTAATGCACTGTGAACTAACATGAACAAACAATGAACGACTGTATTTTTTATTAACTAACATTAACAAAGATGAATAAATAGTGTAATAAATATATTGCTCATTGTTCATTCATAGTTAATACATTAATGTTAACAAATAACACCTTGTAGTAAAGTGTTACTGAAATATTAATATAGAAAAAATAAATCTGAATCTAAATGACACTGATATTGAATGGCTTTTATTTTTTAATAATCATTCTGAAACACAGACTGTCATATACTGCATACTTCATCGGGTCCATCAATGGGCGAGGAAACCTGGACCCTGTATTCAGCACTCTCACTTCATCACTCTGTGAAGACAGTCATGCCGTTTCAGAAAAGAGTATAGAGGAAGCACTGAACCGGCCACAGGAGGCATTCCCGCCATCTCTGTCAGCTTTTCCTTTTTAAGATGAGGCCACGTCAGCCAGCTTTGTCTCCTCAGGGTGTAAACTTTATCTGGATGTGTCTGCCATCGTGATCACAGCTCCGGCAGTGAAGTCTCACGAGTTTAAGGGTGTAAGATTTGCTCATTGTTGAACAATGTTGGTATGCGACACTAGAGCAGTAAGCCACGATATTATCCTCGGTAAACTATATCACACAATATTCTTCTTGCCAAGTAGTGGCATGGAGTGGAGATGATGATTAAGTTAATCTAAAATATTAAACTGTTTAGATTTGCATTTCAGGATCATTTGACTATTGCACATAGTTTTAATTAGTTAAATCTACATTTTGAAGGTTGAATTAATAATTAATTATTGTTTCAAAAGAAACAGCAGAATCTAAAGAATGAATCTGGCTTGTTTATATTTATTTCAGATTTTCTCTTCAAACAAAGTAATATCATTAAAGAGTAGGTGGTGTATTCATCAGTCATTAAAATGATGAAACTGCACTAATGATGAAATATGAGTCCAAACAGGTGTGACCTTCAACACTGACCTTCAAACACTGTCACATCTGATGGATCTGATGCCCCCTTTCTTCACACTTTCAAATGAGACACCTTCCCACCTGTTCATCCATCCGTTCATTGATTCTTTAGAGACCCCGGGCTTCCTCTGCAACATTATCATGGATATGTGTGAGTTGTGTCCACTTTTGATAAATTAAAAACCACAGCAAATACTGCAATGCATTTTATGACTAATACTAATAACTGTAACAGGGATATGAAATGATTTTGATTCACTTTTGATTTATTTTTTCTTTTAAATTGTGATATAGATTTTAAAATGTTATTTATTCCTTTGATGCAAAGCTGAATTTTCAGCATTATTACTCCAGTCTTCAGAGTCACATGATCCTTCAGAAATCATTCTAATATGCCAATTTTGTTGCTTAAATATTATCATTGCTCAGAAATAATGGTTCTTATTATGATCAAATATCAGTGTTTTGATACCTTTTCAGCAAATTAACAGAAAGTTCAATGAACAGCATTAAACTGAAATCTTTTATGTTTCTACTGTCACTTCGATCAAAAAATTTAACACACCCTTGCAATTGTAATGTATCACGGTTTTCACAAAAAAAATGTTTTCATATCAGAATGATATCTGAATGATCATGTGAAGACTAGAGTAAAGGCTAAAAATTCAGTTTTATCATCACAGGAATAAATTACATTTTACAATATTTTGAAACAGAACAGTTATTTTAAATTGTAATAATATTTCATAATCAGTGTTGGGGAAAGTTACTTACAATTTTACGTAACTCCCTAAAAAAGTAACTAATTACATTACTTTTTTATAGAAATTAATGTGTTACGTTACTTTTGCGTTACTTTTTAAATCTGAGGAGGGCATGCTTGTTTGTTTTAATATAAAAAGTTATTTGCATGATCAAATAAATGCAGCACTGGTGTGCATGGACACTTCTTTCAAAAATATTTAAAAATCTTACCTCAAACTTTTATACACTTTTGACTTTTTTTTTAATACCAGGTATAAACAGCAAATGTGTCTCACCCAAGATGGAACATAATACCATTAACAATGACTTTAGAAAGTGTAAGCACTCATTTAGTTGAGAGCAGTAAAAGGCTGCAACTAAACATCTCAGAATAGAGAAAATCCCCAAAATGGAGAACAATAACTGGGAGTGGTTTCCTTGGAAGGCCTTGAAAATAATTCTCTTTGATTCATTAAAAAATTATTTTAGTGTGTTTTGTGATTAACTTGATAAACATCATGCTCTCCCTTATTTTCTTTCCTCTCAGCAATCTGTTTTCCTTCCTGCCTGTTAACACAAGATTTACCACGCTGTACTCACCAGGTCTACCTTTCCTGCCTCGCTGGTTGTTTGTCTAGGAAGGCGCCTTTAGCTACATCCACACTGGTGTGTAAGCATGTTAAGAGGGTGAGCATCTAATTGCAGCCATAAAAAAAATCCCCTGAAAACAAATGCACACAGCCTCAAGACATCACTGCCCACACATTTGTACAAGATGCATACACACTTGCCTAAAATAAGCCTGAGAGACATTCAGTCACCACAGTCACCTGACTCACCAGCGATAACATTTAAGGACAGGAAGCAGTGAGGGCAACCCAGTGACCATCCAGAGCCCTCAGGCTTGGTTTTGGACGGTGTGCCGCTCTTATCTTCTTCGTGATTGCTCAAGCGAAGCATTCCCTGGCATCTAGGACTCTAAATCGTATAAAACACAATCAAATGTCAGTCTTTATATTCTCTTTTATTCGCTTATCTTCATTCATGGTTCTGGGTCATTGGTGGATTTATTTCTCAGTTTCGTCACTTAAAATTGATGTGAATAATTCATGATAATTGTAAGTACGACGGCTGGCAAAAATTCAACGTAAAGCGTATAGCCAGAGCTGGGTAGTAACTAATTACATGTAATCTAGATTACATAATCACATTCCAAAAATCAAGTATAATTAGAGTATATTACATTTTTACATTTTATAATGCTCATAGTCAGATTACAATTACTTTTTTATGGATTACATAATTAATTTACATAACTTATTGCTTCTCTCTAATTGTTCTTTTTTCTCTCCAAAATTTTCCTCTCTTAAATCCTATATTGTTATTTAGCTTTGACTACATTTATAATACAGAAAGGTCATGTAAATGTCATATATAAATTTGCAAACCATGGATCTGAATTTGGGTTAAAAAAAAAAGAAAAAAAAAAAAAAAAAGAAAAAGCACCTCCCAACCAATTAGACATGTATGAAACAAATTATTATGCAGGTTACAAAAAATACTGCTGATGTACACTACCAGTTAAAACATAATGTTTTTTAAAGAATTCTCTTCCGCTCGCCAAGCCTGCATTTATTTGATCCAAAATACAGCAAAAGCAGTAATATTGTGAAATCTTTTTTTGCGTGTTTTGCATGTTTACAGTTCGATGTCGCTTAATGGTCACACTGACAAATGGGTAAACAAATTAAATATTTCTATTTTTAGTGTTCAAATGTTTAAATAATGTATTTTACATTTTTATGATTTAATTATTAGCTTTTATCAACTCGCAAACCCACTCCAGTTCTTACATCAAGCCCCGTTTGGGAGACTTTGGTTTAATATAATGTTTAATACATTTTATGATTTTAATGTTTATTGACCACAATATTATTGTTGATAATTGTTGAGAGAGGGGCATTTTTGGTTAATTTTGGTAAAAAGGGAAGGGGCTTGAGCCCCCAAAACACCAATATACTACGTTTAATGGTAAGTTAGGTAAAAAGTAATTTAAAAAGTAGTCAAAATACATTACGTAAAATGAGAAACCTAAATTAAGTTACTAGCTGCAGTTTCATCACGTAATATGTAATCAGTAATTGACTATAATTTGTAAGTCATCTACCCAGATCTTGCCGTTATTTTACGATAGGTAGTGTGCTTATTATTCAGTTAATGGGACAGACTTTACATAAGTATTTTAAATAGTAATTTTCTTATTTTTTATTGAGGCTCGTCACAATTAATTCAAATGGTCTTTTGGCGCTATAGCACCGTGACCTAACCGTCAACAGTCTTAAAGTCACTTTAAACAAGAAACTAGAGTTTTTCGTGATATAACTGTGATATATAAATAAATAATAAAAACATAAATAACGACAGTACCTGCCTTGTTGATGTATTTCTGATACGCAAGTGTTTGCGAGCAAGAAGTGATGCCATCGCGGCATTCAGGGTTGCCAGGTCTGCCTCTCAAACTATTCTAATAAATACAGATCAAAAGCTTCCTTCACAAAACTTAATATCTAGCACAGTTTTATTACTGCTAAAATATAAAATATTTATTTACAAGCTTTTCATTCATATATGAGTTATGCAATATGTCGAACCTTTAACCCACAGGGGACGAGGGGAAAGCAAGTCTCCCAATTCAACGTGAAAAACAAGCAGACTTGGCAACCCTACTATGTTTCGTCTAGAGCCGTTGAGAGCAAGGCGAACTCGACTTGTATTCGCGGCATTCTATTCATTTCACCACAAACGTTGCTGGGATTTTACCCTCGTAATGTGCAGACCCATACAAACCACCGGTGGTTTAAATGACTTATGACACACCACTGCCTTTAGCCATGGGATTTCTGCTTGCTGTTTTTAAAATAATTAAATGTTTCCCAGAAAAAAAGGGAATGTGCTGGAGGCCTGAGGTAAGTCACACAAAGCACATCTACACACACTTGTCCTAGCTGTTGCTCACAAGCAGAAACGCACAAGAATTGTACGTCATAAGGTTGAAGAGGTTAAAGAGCAGAGTATTGATTCTGTCAGTGCACATTTAGTTGGCCTGTTATCAGGACTGGGTTGCTTGTTTCTTTAAATGGTTTAAGCAAGGGTAAATCTCTTTAGGAAGGACTAACAAGAACTCTCATTTGAAACTTCCCCTCACAGACACAACAAATTTGTTTAATATTGAAACATATTTTCTTTAATTCTTCTTATCTAAAAGTGACATTTGCTGTTTCTGGCATGGTACGCAATATCATTTGAAACAGCTGTCTTCACACCACACAGTATTCACATTCCTGTTACTGTTTTCTGTAGGAAAGTGCTAGGCAAGACATTAAATGAGAATCTAATTAAAACTGAGCTATCCAAATATGTAAATGTCAAAACCTTTAGGGGTTTCTAGATTCCAATAAGAGCCATGTTTTTCCTACCACAGAGATATTTTATTAATAGATTTTTTGCTAATTATATTTTTCAATAACTTAAGGCTTTGCAAAATTAGTTTTGAGTGTTTTGATTAAGCTTTAATCAGTTTTTAGTGTTTACACTTTAGGCAAGCGTTTTCATAACGATGCAACTGAACATGAACTATTTACACCGTTTACAGATGTGCAGGGTATGGGAGGATCACAGGCACACAATCTGAACCAAATTAATTGAGATGTGATTGGACAACCTGCAAAATTTCCAGTGTTTTTGCAAACAATATAAGTTTTTTTTTTTCTTATGCTGCTTCTATTGGACACACGTTATCTATCCTAGGTCTTCAACCCTACTCCTTGGGAGCCACTTTTCTTTCCAACCTGCATCAGCACTCCTGGGCTGTATCTGAAATCTCATACCCTCGTTGAGCAGGTAATTATATATAAATAAATACGTCCTGTGAAATCAGACATACTTCTTTTGTCATATACTCTCTTTTGCCTATACACTCTAAAAAAATGCTGGGTTATTTTTTTTTTTAACCCAAATAATGGGTTCAGTCAGTTGGCTCATTTTACTGGATTGTTTTTAATATTTTTACCCAGGTGCTGGGTAGTTTTTCTGCACTATAAAAAGTGCTAGGTTAATTTTTTTTTTTTTAACCCAAATGCTGGCTTCAGCTTGTTGGGTCATTTTATTGGGTTATTTTCATTTTTCTGTAACTAAGCTGTTTTTAATGCTGGGTTATTTTTTTCTACCCAACTGCTGGGTTAAGCCTGTCTCTGATGAAACAACCCAGCTGCTGAGATACAATGAGAGCTTTGGCTTTTTGAGTGCACAACAACATTACACACCCAAAACAGGAGAGACCAGTTCTCAGCACCACTGATTTGGTGCACTTCTTCAGCAAAATAAAGGTTTGTATATATTTTATTTTATTTATAACGTCTTTACTTTGTTGTGAATTGTATTATTTTACGCAATGCAACATAAGGATGAGATGTCAGTCAGCTGCGTCAGCAGTGGTCACTTTGCATGACGGAAATGCCTTTTGCCTTGCATAAAATAAATGGATTTTATTCGTTATAGTACTGAGTTTAGTTTAATTTAATGTTCAAATATGTTCTCTAATGTCAGTACTGTTTGTTTATGGGAAGATTTTGGAATCAGTCATGGCACCTTTCAGCTACGAGTGAAGCACGAGGCCGTGGTCTGAAGTTCACAGTTACCCCGGCGAACAGCAGCCTTTCACCGGCTTAGATTTCGGCACACACTGGCACAAGAATTAGCACTATTTCTGTAAAAAGCGATTACAGAGAACGGTTGAATACACTAAAATTAAAATGCTACTTTTAAATGTTAAATGTAAACTTCTAAAATGCTTATTAAACAAGTTTAAATGTATGTAATATTGTAAACTATGCTGTATTCACCCAAATAAATTCAATTTGTCTTGTATCTTGTCCATGTGTTCTTGCTTAATAATAAATGTTCATATTTTGATTATTGCTGTTGCCTTTAGAAATTCTGTGTGCATATTTTTTATAAGTGCCGGTCAATTTTAAGCCAGCAATATAATAATTTGTAAACAACAGTTGACTTAAATAAAATAACCCAGCACGTTTGGTACATTTACATTTAACCCAACCAGCTGGGTCAAAATAACCCAGCATGTGTTCTGACCAATATTTACCCAGCGCTGGGTTGCCAAATAACCCAAGTTGGGTTGTTTTTAACCAAGCATTTTTTAGAGTGCAGGTGTTTTGTATTTGAATGTGAAAGTGAACATAAGAGTCTTCGGCCCGGTTTCACAGACAGGGCTTAGGTTAAGCTAAGTTTAAGCCATAGTTCAATTAGGACATTTAAGTAGCTTTTATAAACATGCCCTAAATAAAGCACTGGTGTGCAGCTTGATACATAACAATGAAACTGACATAATTTAAGATTAGTCAGTCCAAGTTTCTTTCAGTTAAAACAACCCAGACATGCATTTGCTCCCAATTTCTCCCTGGGTGCCACAGCAAAATTGGTGTGTTCAATACTCACTCCAGTGCGTGTGCACTTGGATGGGTGAAAAAAAAAAAAAAAAAAACTAATTTCCTTTTTTTGATCCCCAAAAAACCTAAACAGTCTCAATTATCAAGCCATTTTGATTTTCTGAGTGGTATGATGTCATACTGCTCAGGCCCCGCCCACAACAACTGACAAGACTGTCCAATATTAGTATATATCCACCCTCAACCAGTTGTATGCTGTCCATCCTTTTTTCACACTCAAGCAGCTGTAGCGACAACAATGTCTTGTAAGGAATGCAGGTGTTTTGTATTTGGGTGTAAAAGTGAACATAAGAGTCTCCTCAGCATTGCATGTGAAAACATTATCCATATAACACCACTATTTACAGACAAAGCATTGTGAAAATTGTTTGTGGTTGATGTAGCTGCTGACAGATCTAATACAGCTGGCTTTACACTATACTTTGTTTACAAAAGAATCAATGATCTGTGAAATAATTAAAAATAACCATCGGTTTGGATCTTCTGAAGGCTGTACAGATTCTAATGTGCTGTTTAAACCAGTTGGTCAAAGCGAATATCCTACTTCTGACATAATAATAGGTTTTATTTGCTTTAAAAAATTTGCTTGGAAAATATCTTTTTTAGTTCCTGTTTTGTTCACTGTTAGCAGGATCTGCACACTTTCTTTATTAATTCTTTTTGGCCTGTTCTGTTTTTCGTTCATTCACTGATCTGCATTATGTCGCAACAAGTGGGATCCCTCTTCAACGGGGTGAAAGAATAAGCTGTACTGAAGTAAGAAATAATGGACATGAGTCAGCATGGATAGGGGTCACAGGAAACAAAAAAGTACTTGCATCCTGTTCTTGCGGGGGACTGCAGTTGGCCATTAGTACTGACCTTTATTCTAAAGCATCTCGTAGAGGGGACGACTTTAAAAGAACCTGCCACACAACCTTTCAAGCTGTCATACAGCAGAAGCGTAGGCAAGATGAAGAGGACGGTAGTTCAGAAGGCTTGACTCAATGGTGAATTTGCCCTTGACCTTTCAGACTATCCAGTTCTGGTCAGTTTGATAGAGAACTGAAGAGAGATGGGGGAAGAGGACATAACAAAACAGTTTTTTGCGTAATGGAATTTACACTGACCTTTTCATCTCCTCATTCGTAATGAAGGAATATAACTAACAACAAAACACCCAGTACCATTATTTATCATTGTATTGCCCAACTTAACTAGTGAATAGATTTTTAATTATAATAATAATAATAATAGTAATTATTGATAATTATAATTATTAAATGTTATTATAAAAATAGAGAGCTTTGTTATATTATTATAATTATTAAAAGCAGCATTAAAACATTACTATTGATGTTAACAATATAATAATGTCAGCACATTTTCATGTATTTACCTGAGGCTAAACAAAAAAGCAAAATCTTTATTCATTTATTTGTTTATTTGTTTATTAATTTTAATTTCTTGTGATGCTGGTAAATTTATGCATGCTGGTTTTCAGATTATTTTTTAGTGAAGGTAATAAACCTGAGAGCACTTTATATTGTTAAAACACTAGAAATTGAAATCATATTTGTGATATTTTCCCCAAATAAGAACTCTGACATTATACTTTAAGATCCTGTGAAATGCAACTGTCTCCAATTATGTAATTTCATAAATTCTACATTTGCTTTTTTTCCCCTACTATTAAACATTCATAGGTTCTGTCAAATTTCAGAACTCCATCTGAGTGCTGCACACATGGCTGTAGTCAGTGTTGGGGAGTAACTAGTCACATGTAACGGAATTACGTAATTTAATTACAAAATAAATGTAATTGTAATTAGTTACGGTTACTGAGAAAAAATGTGTAATTAAACTACAGTTACTTTTGAAAATGTTAATGATTACAAAGGGGGTTACATCTGAATTTTTTCACACACCCACATACAGATTTAATTGACTTCTTTCATAAATTGCATTGACTGCTCTAAAATGAGACACCTATGTTTTAGAAGATTAGAACACAGAGTAGGACACATGTTTATTTGATAACTGTTTTATTTCCTATTTGGGATTATGCATACACTTTATTATATATAGATATATAGATTAATTGTTTTTTCCAAGGCATTGTTAGATGCCACTGTTTCCTGTCATAACTGTGCAAACATTTGATTTCAAAACCAGTATCATAGCTATGAAACTATTTCTTGTTATGATTTAAAATCTGTATTTAACCTTAGAATGATCTCAAAGTAAGTAAGAGGTGTTAAGTGAATTTGTGGCATTTGTGCTTTAAGTTAAATTATTACACGGTTCTGTGGAATGCCTGATTCTGATTGGTCAGTCATGACATTCCAAGTTACGTTATTCCCAGATGACAGCTGGTAAAAGCTAATAACACAGACTCATCTGGGCAACTTAAGTTAGGGCTATACGCTTGATAGTTTTTCTTGTTGGAAGCTTTGCGTTTGGTTAGCTAATAAAATATTAAAACTCAATTTAATATTATGTGTACAATTTCTTAATTCTGTCATCCTTGTATCATGGACTCGCTCCATTGTTTCATACAAACGCAGCTGCTGCCATTTTGTTTTGTACACTGTAAAGGACTATAAGATAACTAACAAACAATTACTGTAATTATTTAGTACTTAATTATTTATGTGGTGAAATGTTGTGTAATAAAACTGGTCTGACTGCATTGTATCCTTTAAATGTCAGTCTAGTTTGAACCTGCATCTTGCTAGCAACTTCAGCTCAGATCAGTGTTTCGTGTCTAATTATTTACTTCTGTGGCAAGCAGCTGTGTAATAAGTGGGATAATGAACATCCAGCCAGCTGTAATTGCAAAATAAAGATGTATATTATTCCTTACTTATTATAATCTTAATTCAAGTGATAAAGTCTGACAGTAATCAGTGTTGAGTGCTGCTGTAAGGTTAACTCTGGAAACCTGGTTTAAATGTTTCAAAATGATTAACAATTGAAAATATTAGAAATTTAGAAAGGTAATCAAAAAGTAATCAAATGTAATAAGTTACATTACTTTTATAAAGTAATTGAAAAGTTACACTACTTATTACTTGTAATCTGCAACCTATTACATTTCCAAAGTAACCTTCCCAACACTGGCTGTAGTATATCGCCCTGTCTGCAACATATGAATTGAAACACACTGCACCCTTGTGGCCAAAACAAATCATTGCTCTGGCTTGGTGGGTACTCGGTAGACATTAGTCAGAGTAGTGCTATATTTAATTTTTGAATGAAAGGAAAAAAAACGAGGCTGTGAGGGAGAAAAGTATAACAGTTGTACTGTTGTTCAGCAACATATCGATTGTTCAGCTGATGAAACATCTTTCTAAAAGAAGTAGACAAAAACACCATAAAATGTTTTTAAACATAAAAGAAAATTAGATTGTTTAGGACCATTCTTCATCGCCGAACTAAGCCTATGGACGAGACCTCCGGTTCATTAACCGCTATAGGGGAATAACGAGAAGAAAAACATTGTGCAGTAAACGGTAAAACTGGTTGCACTACAAACCATTGTGTTCATAATTAAGATAATACATTAAAATAAAATGGTAAGACACCAATCTGCAATATCAAGCAGCAAAACGATTTAATTGATTTAATTCCTGTCAAAAATTCAACTACCCATGAGACCTATTCCAACTAGTTAAGAAAATTACATTTGAATAACTCATTTGAATAATTCGATTTTGTTTAATGTATCATTTCAAGGCATTTACATAGACCAATTTGGATTTTTGCAAACGGTGATGGCGTTTTTGGTGGGCGGAGTCCATCTGGTGGCAGAAAATGACAGTTTTCAAGTAGCAGTCTATGGAAGCCATGGAAAAGATAAATTTGTGTTTATATTTCAAATTCTGACTTTATTCTCGCAATTCCGAGATAATATCTCAGAATTCTGATACGGATAAAAAACTCGTCATTCTCTCCCCTCAGCTCAGAGTCATGAGTTTATATCCCCCTTTTCTAGATTTTTTCCCCCTCACTATTGACAAAATCGCTATTGCTGAGTTAAATCGAGTTATAAAGTCTGAACTAGGAGATATAAACTTGCATTTCTGAAAAAAGGTCAGACTTGTGAGATAAAATAGGTAAATGTTATATAAAATATTATAGGTTTAAATAATATTTCATGCTGTAAGTGTAGGGCTAATATGAGCAATATGTCCGCTGTGAACTGCATATGTAAGTATTATGTAGACCTATAGTTTAAATCAAAATTATGCTTTAAATCATAGCAGTTTCATCCATAGTATGTCCGTTTAAACGTTTGCGTTTAGCTTCAAATGGCGTCTTTGATGACAGTATTCTATTAAAATGATTTGCTTTCCGATTCTGACATCCAAAGGCACAACAATACATTTTTTTCTCTTATTCCATGGATTTTACCCGTTTCCCTCCACGTTACCAGTGTTTTTTTGCCACCACAATGTGTTCGCAGCTGCAAGTGACGTAACTGTGATGTCTACTCCAAATTTATCTATACGGTCCAACAGTGTTTATGTGATTTCTGTGAGTGAAACATTACATGTAATCAGTGTTTTTGATTCAAATCATTCATCAGCAGTACAAAACAAAAACAATTTAACAATAAGTTTTATATAAAATCTAAAAAATGTGCAGAAAAAAATGTTTTAGTCAAATAAATTAGAAGATGTTTAAGTTCCAAAACATCTGTGTAATCACTTTTATTTTACATTGTGTGCATGTAATCTCTTTTAAAGAACAACTGGATTTGTCACTCGTCCAGAAGTGTCTCAGGTTTGTCATATCCAAATAATCTAAAGTCTGCTTCATAAAGATTGTACAGTTTTCTCCTGTCAGCTACTGAAATGTTTGCAAACCAGTCTTGCTCCCAGTTTGCAGCTGTCCTATTGCGGTACCCTGGGGGAAAGCGAATCTGATTTTCCATCCCAAGAATCTTCAACAAATGTTCTGTATCCTCATCAAGTGTTTCCAGTTTCCCAACAAAATCATACTCAATTTGGCACGGATGGCAGAGCCTGTATATCTGCTGCCAGTGCTCATTGAAAGGTTTCTCCTGTTCAGTCTGTGGATCTAACAGGTACTTAATAAAGTGAGTAAAGGACAATCTAATACCTGCGGCGAAGGCGTCTTGAGCGGAGTCAGGGGGCTTTGAAATATTAGCATAACGCTGAAGCATTACAGAGCCAAACTGTCTGTAGAAGTCCTCATTAGGCAGAGCAAACTTGTTTCGGAAAGCAGAAATAAGCCGTACAAAAGGATCCCGTACAAAAAGGAACTTGGTGTAATTCTTCAGCTTGTGATGCATCAAAGGACGTGAGAACCGACCGAAGAGTTTCCAAAACTTGTTAAATGTCAAATGCAGAGTTGCATTGTGGGATAACGCTGATGGTATTTCAAGAGGATCCAGATACGGAGCTCCATCAGGTGCCTTCAGGTTCTGACTGAGCACAATCATGACTCGTTTCCAATTGGTACATGCTACCTTTGGTACAAAACAGTAAATAACGCCATGATGATCATCCACAATGAGATGGTCCAGGGCTTTGCTTGGAATCTGGTCAAATGTCTTCAGTTTTCCTGGGAAATTGAAGTTGGTGTTGGCTGAGCAGAGTTCTCTTATTAAACGTCTACGATGTGCTTGACGCAGTTCGAGGTGTGTTGGAGAAGACTGCGTGAAAGTTTGTGATAGGTTGCTTAGGTCAGTTGTGATGATTGTCAGGTTTGGTTTGACTGACCCGCTTGACTCTTTCCAGAGAAATGAATCCTCACTTGTCCAGCGTCCAGAGGACAACATGCTTGTGGGTAATGCAGGACATGATGAAGCCACGTGCAAATAAAAAGTCCCATCTCTCACGTCATCCCAGTGAACTATTATGAAGAATATGATAAATAATGTTCCCAACAGAAGGAAAAACTGGAGCTGCTTCAGCATTTTCACTGGAAACTATTGAATGATATGGAAACTACCCAGCTGGAATATGTAACACTATCATCTCTGGAATCAGTCGAGTTGAGAATTCTGGAAAAAAAACACAAAATACGTACATGGACATTGCAGTTTCATTTCCAAATCTGTTCCCATAAAATATGATTCATCACTCACCTACATCTTGTCTTCTTGTGCTCTACATTTCAGAATGTTCCACGTGCAAACTATTAAGATGGCAGAAATGCTTGAAGTTACATATGTAAACTCACAGTAGGGTGTGAACACAGAGAAATGCTCCGCCTTGAAGCCAGAACTAAATCATATGCCGTTATTCCAGAGGGTTCAGCTCTCTACCACAAATATTCACAGGAAACCACAGCTGAAAATAAATCGACCGGCTTGTAGTGTCGACTTCAGAAAAAGAAGAAAAAAGTACCACCAACAGCATTGTCACAAAAAACTGAGTTATTTTATTTCAGGATAAATTTCAATGGTTCACTTGTGTATTCGGTTACAAAAATAACCAAACCCCTGAGATCGAGTGACCTCTCGTAGGATTACAGAGGGATTGTTTTTACAGTATGTGAGAAGGGAGATAGACATCCACACACTGAGATTACTCTTATGATTTTTATTTTAAATAGGAATGAATTTAGATGGAAAACATCTACGTCTCCTCATTTTCAACATTTCATTATTTCTTTACATTATTTATTTTCTGAGTGATTTATAACTTTAAAGGATCACGAACTGCCTCTGTTTTTCATTTTGTACTGTTCCCTGAGGTTCACTTATAATGTTATCAAGATTTTTACATAAAGAAAAACATAATTTAGAAGTAATAGGCTATTTTCTGTCCTGTTTTGACCCCCTCATCCAGGGTTGCCAGGTTTTAACGACAAAATCTACCTAAATGCTTCTCAAAACTAGCCCAATTGTGTTTTGGAGGGGGGTATTCTGGGCTGTGAAATACATGGTTTTTGGAGGGGTTCCCTTGGTAAAATTCACATTCCAGGGACTAAATATCACACAGATATGAAAACAACCCACGGCAAGTGTGTTAAAGTATCTCAATTCCGCAGGGAAAACCACAGACTTGGCAACACTGCAATGCTCTGTTTGAATAGGCTAGGCAGATAGTAGACTCGGAAGTAAACGCCCACTGCTATGATTAGTTAACAGTTGTGTATGTCTGACAGCCTACATCCTTCATAAATGAATGCTGCTGTGTTATTTAAAAAAAACATACATACTCAATACATATCAAACAATCTGTAATAACAGACAAAGCAATAGTCAAGTCAAGTCACCTTTATTTATATACCGCCTTTAACAATACAGAATTGTGACAAGGCGGCTGTACAGTATTAAATAGGAAACAGTACATCAACAATGCCAAAGGCAACAGTAAACACTCACATTTTAGGTAAAGGTAGTTAATCAAAAACAATAAAATAAAATGCAATATCGTGCTAAGAGAAAGTCCCCAACTAAGCAAGCCAGAGGCGACAGCGGCAAGGAACCAAAACTCCATCGGTGACAAATGGAGAAAAAAACCTTGGGAGAAACCAGGCTCAGTCGGGGGGCCAGTTCTCCTCTGGCCAAAGTTCCCGCGGTCTTGTGCCGACAGCCGTCTAGGTGACGAGGTCTTCACTGTGGATCCGTCTCTGGGGCTCATCTAGTTGTTGTGGACATTCAGGGCTGTAGAGGTCGTCTCTAGGTGCTGATCCACCATCTGGGCTGGGTTCGGACTGGATCCGGGGGACTGCAGTGACCATCTGATCTGGATACAGACTGGATCTATTGGTTAATGTGACCTCAGAATAAGAGAGAAACAGACTAATATTAGCGTAGATGCCATTCTTCTGACGATGCACTGAGTACATCGGGTGTTATGGGAAGTGTTCCCGGTTCCGGTTGACCTAATTAGTGCAGCCTAACAATCCTTTAACAGATTTGAATTATAAGAATATGTTGATTTGTTATGTGTAAGCAAGGTTAAAGAGATGGGTCTTTAATCTAGATTTAAACTGACAGAGTGTGTCTGCGTCCCGAACATTGTAGGGTAGATTGTTCCAGAGTTTGGGCGCTAGATAAGAAAATGATCTCCCGCCCGCGGTTGATTTTGATATTCTCGGTATTATCAAATTGCCAGAGTTTTGAGAACGCAGCGGACGTGAGGGACTATAATGTGATAGGAGCTCGCTCAGGTACTGAGGAGCTAAACCATTCAGGGCTTTGTAAGTAAGTAGCAAGATTTTAAAATCTATACGATGTTTAATAGGGAGCCAGTGCAGTGTAGGCAGAACCGGGCTAATATGATCATACTGTTTGGTTCTAGTAAGAACTCTAGCTGCTGCATTTTGGACCAGCTGGAGTTTGTTTATTAAGCGAGCAGAACAACCACCCAATAAAGCATTACAATAATCTAGCTGTGAGGTCATAAATGCATGAATTAATGTTTTAGCATTTGACATTGATAGCATTGGTCGTAGTTTAGATATATTTTTGAGATGGAAAAATGCAGTTTTGCAAATAATAGAGATGTGGTTTTCAAAGGAAAGATTACCATCAAATAGCACACCTAGGTTCCTAACTGATGACGAAGAATTGACAGAACAGCCATCCAGTATTAGACAGTGTTGTAGGTTATTACACGCTGAGGTTTTAGGCCCAATAATTAACACCTCTGTTTTATCAGGATTTAGCAGTAAGAAATTACTTGTCATCCAATTTTTTAACTCAACTACACAATCCATTAGTTTTTCAAATTGGTACGTTGCGCCGGGCCGCGAAGAAATATAGAGCTGGGTATCATCAGCGTAGTAGTGAAAGCTAACACCATATTTCCTGATGATATCACCCAAGGGTAACATGTAAAGCGTAAAAGAGTAATGGCCCTAGTACTGAGCCTTGCGGTACTCCATACTGCACTTGTGACCGATATGATACCTTTTCATTTACTACCACGAATTGATGGCGGTCAGATAGATACGATTTGAACCATGCCAATGCACTACCACTAATGCCAACATAATTCTCAAGTCTATTCAAGAGAATGTTGTGGTCAACAGTATCAAACGCAGCACTAAGATCCAGTAGCACTAACAGAGAGATACAACCACGATCAGATGACAAGAGTAGATCATTTGTAACTCTAATAAGAGCAGTCTCAGTACTATGGTACGGTCTAAAACCTGACTGAAAATCCTCACAGATATCATATTTCTGTAGGAAGGAAGATAATTGTGAGGATACAACCTTCTCTAATATCTTTGATAGAAATGGGAGATTCGAGATAGGTCTGTAATTAGTCACTTCGTTGGGGTCAAGTTGTGGTTTTTTAATTAGAGGCTTAATAGCAGCCAGTTTGAAGGTTTTGGGGACATATCCTAATGACAGTGATGAATTAATAATATTTAGCAGAGGATCTATGAGATCTGGAAGCAAGTCTTTTAGTAGCCTAGATGGAATAGGATCTAGCATACAAGTTGTTGGTTTAGATGATTTAACAAGTTCATACAATTCTTCCTGACCTATAGTAGAGAATGAGTTGAATTGTTCCCCAGGAGATCTATAGCGCACATCTGATGCGACACTGTAATTGACGGCTGCATGGTGACAATTTTGTCTCTAATTGTATCGATCTTAGAAGTAAAGTAGTTCATGAAGTCATTACTGCTATGCTGATGGGCACAGTCAATGCCTGTTGGTTCTTTATTTTTTGTTAACTTAGCCACTGTATTGAATAAATACCTAGGGTTATGTTTGTTTTCTTCTAAAAGAGTCGAAAAGTAATCAGATCTGGCAGATTTTAATGCTTTTCTGTACGATAGGGTACATTCCCGCCAAGCAGTACGAAAAACCTCTAATTTTGTTTTCCTCCAGCTGCGCTCCATTTTCCGGGCTGCTCTCTTTAGGGCACGAGTGTGCTCGTTATACCACGGGGTCGGACTGTTTTCCTTAATCTTCCTTAGGCGCAGAGGAGCGACCGTATCTAGAGTCCTGGAAAAGAGAGAGTCAATAGTTTCTGTTACATCATCAAGTTTTTCTGAGCTATTGGACATGCTGAGGAATTCAGATAAGTCAGGAAGATTACTTAGAAAGCAATCTTTTGTAGTAGAAGTGATGGTTCTACCATACTTGTAATAAGGAGTTGAATTTACAGTTTTAGTTATCTGGAGTATACACGAGACTAGATAATGTTCAGAGATATCATCACTTTGCTGCAGAATCTCAACGGCATTGACATCAATTCCATGTGACAGTATTAAGTCTAGAGTATGATTTCGACAATGAGTGGGACCTGACACGTGCTGTCTGACTCCAATAGAATGTAGAATGTCTGTAAATGCAGCTGCCAGTGCATCATTTTCAATATCAACATGGATGTTAAAGTCACCTACTATTAAGACCTTATCTGTAGCCAACACCAGCTCAGATATAAAATCAGCGAATTCTTTAAGAAAATCTGTATGGTGCCCTGGTGGCCTGTATACAGTAGCAAGTACAAACGTCATAGGGGATTTATCATTAACACTTGTTTCTCTGGATAATGTTATATGAAGCACCATTACTTCAAACGAGTTATACTTGAAATCCGCTCTCTGTGAAACACTAAAAATATTGCTATAAATTGTAGAAACACCTCCCCCTTTACCTTTTAGACGTGGCTCATGTTTATAACAGTAATCATGAGGGGTAGACTCGTTTAAGATAATGTAATCTTCTGATTTTAGCCAGGTTTCTGTCAAACATAGCACATCTAGGTTATGATCAATGATCATATCATTTACAAAAAGCGCTTTTGTGGAGAGGGACCTGATATTCAAAAGGCTGAGTTTTATCATTTGTGACAATAGTGATCACATGATGAACAGTTATTCACACTTGTGTAGTGCGACATTACTGTCAAATTCAATATAGTCGGCACAGCATCGTCTTTTAGTTTCGATCTTTCAGAAAATCCTGCATTGAATTGCACCTTGTTTGTAAATGAATCCGTGATGAAATGAAAAAAAGACATAAAAAGTTCTTACTGATGCGGTCTGGAACTTCGTCAAATGAAGTTTATCATTTGGTTTCTGTGTAGACCTGCATTTGCCACTCTCATACAGATAATGTACTCACCCCGTTGTCATCCAAGATGTTCGTGTCTTTCTTTCTTCAGTTGTAAAGAAATTATGTTTTTTGAGGAAAACATTTCAGGATTTTTCTCCACATAATGGACTGCTATGGTACCCCGAGTTTGAACTTCCAAAATGCAGTTTAAATGCGGCTTCAAACGATCCCAGCCGAGGAAGAAGGGTCTTATCTAGCGAAACAATCGGTTAGTTTCATAAAAATAATACAATTTAAATACTTTTTAATCTCAAACGCTCGTCTTGTCTTACTCTGCCTGAACTTTGTGTATTCTGGCTCAAGACAGTTAGGGTATGTTGAAAAACTCCAATCATATTTTCTCCCTAAACCTCAAAAATCAGTTCAAAATCATCCTACATCACTGCAGAAGTACCGACCCAGTCTTTGCTAAGTGAACATGCAAAGAAGATCAAACACCCTTAACAAAAAAGATAAAACAGCGATATAGGGCAATTTTGAAGTTGAGGGAGAACATGAGATGGGAGTTTTTCGACATACCCTAACTGTCATGAACCGGAAAAAAACAGGGAGTTCAGGGAGAGTAAGACAAGACGAGCGTTTGACATTAAAAAGTATATAAATTGTTTTATCTTAATGAAAATAACCGATTGTTTCGCTAGATAAGACCCTTCTTCCTCTGCTGGGATTGTTTACAACCACATTTGGGATCGTTTGAAGCCGCATTTAAACTGCATTTTGGAAGTTCAAACTCGGGGCACCATATCAGTCCATTATATGGAGAAAATTCCTGAAATGTTTTCCTCAAAAAACATAATTTCTTTACGACTGAAGAAAGAAAGACATGAACATCTTGGATGACAAGGGGGAGAGTACATTATCTGAAAATTTTTGTTCTGGAAGTGGACTTCTCCTTTAAGGAGGTACAGAATAACATGACATGCTGAAAGGTTTAGATAACAGCCTCATGCTGTATTATACTAATACAGTTTTCATCTATTCCAACGCAATATGCAAATCTTGATTATTTATTCAGCAGTTGTACTGATGCATCATTAAACAGTGACGTTGCTCAACACCAGACACTCAGTTTCACTAAGGTTGATCTGGGATCAGTTTGTGCCTGTGTCAGTTTGGTTTACTTTAATTCAAAGTGACTCACAGCAGTTATTACAGGGACAATCCCTCCCTGGAGAAACCAATGTGGGCTTTCACACTTTAAATTTTTATACAGCTCATTTTTTATTAAATACATGAAACCATAATCATTTCATCAGTGTTGTAGGAGTTTACTCAGTACGTTTAGAGAAAAATTAAGCCGCTCTGAAACATGATTTATTTCCAAGCTTATATACATATTTCATTTCAATCCTTTGTTTCTGATTAAATAAATTAGCTTAAAATGTGAATCATCAAAAATGTTTGTGTCAGTTTCCAACTGTATAAAATCTCTATTCTAAAATCTCCAAAAACATCAACATAGCCTCAGCTGACATTTTAGTGCAAAAACAGACCATGTTCTCTTGTATATGAACGAAAAACTCACACGTATGACTTTTTAACAGTTTGTTTGTTTTTTTGACGTACTTCATTCTTTCTGTTGACATCGGCCGTTACTTTTTGTCTTGGATTTTCACTAGTGTACTTCTTGTAATTGCCCGGTTGCTGCAGGAGATTGCTGGAGTAAGAAACATCTCCTGGGCCTAAAAAAAAAAAAAACATTTTTATTAACTTGGCTTGCACTACAAAACAATCTACAACCTGCCAACTTAAATTCACAATTAAAAATAAAAAAAAATGTTGTTGAATAGCAAGAAAAAAAAAAAAACTCACCTCGCTGTCGTTTGTAGGTTGCCTGTCCTCGTTTGACATCTGAGTGTTTTTGATGGATGGTGCTGGGTGGTGTTCCCCTGATCTCTAACTTCTCAAGCTGCACTTCTCCTAAATTCATATTGACAAAATAACAAAATTTGCTCATTTTTAGGGCTGTTTTATGTCTACAGCATGAAAGCGACACATAATAATCTCCAAAAGCTAGTCTGAATAACAATTTTGCTTGAGTTTGAGAAAAGTGTAAAGTGAAGTAACTGAAATGCACGTAGTTCTGTACCTGTAAAGTGAGAGACAGGGTTTTTTACTTTAGCTACTGGGGGTGTTGCAGGGTTTCCAGCACCACTGTTGAGTGGCTGGATCACATTTAATGCTGGTCGCACAAGCCGGTTGTCTGAAATGCTCTCCAAAGCTGGATATCTGGAAGGGATTTGTCTTGGTTTTTGTACCTGTTTGGTACAAACAGATCAAATTGAACAGCTTTTTAGATAATGTAACTTGACATTGACAACCCTGGGTATTAAGACTTGTATGTTTAATGTAACCTAAATGATGTCTCTTACTGAAATATGTAGTAGAAAACCCATGTAAGATTTACGTTATTTAAAAAATCCACATGGAATTTGATGAAATGATTGCGCTCGGTGAGCTACTGGCACTACTTGTTGCTATTTTTAAAGGAACACAAGTCGGAAAATAAAATACTGATACAATGACCACAGCTACTGAAAGAGCTTACAGGTGGCAATGGATATAAAACCAAATGTCGTACCATCGATTTTCCCACAAGGACTCTAAACGCCCCCGGATATTGAGTGAAATCCATGCTGAGAAACTCCTTTAGTTTCTGCGGCGTCATGACAAGCGTCTGCATGGTTACATCCTGCGTGTTTCTTGTCTCTGCCTTTTGTAAACTCCTTCAGTAGCAGTGGTCTACTAAAAGCCTCAAAGGCATCAGGGTTAAAGTGGAGAGAACAAAGACGTGGGTCTTTCGGAAGTTTTATTCGTCCACAGGAATCTTCCCATTCTTTTCTCCTCTTCTTATAGGAAAGCAGTGAATACTTACATTGGTTCTCTTGTTGCCCTTCGATTTAAAAACTACAACCAAAAGCTGCACAATGTGGCATCATATCAGTATTTTATTTTTCGAGTTGTGTATTCTGTGTTGTGGTAAAAATAGTAACATGTAGTGGCAGCACACTTTAAAAAAAAAAAGGTGCCATAGAAGAACCTTTTTTGTCTAAATGGTTCCACAAAAAACCTTTAACATCTGAAGAACCTTTCTGTTTCACAAAAGGTTCTTTGTGGTGCAAGAAGGTTCTTCAGATTATAAAAAGGTAAGAGAGAGATGACTAATTGACTAATTGGTTCTTTGTGAAACCAAAAATGATTCTTCTATGGCATCGCTGTGAAGAACCTTTTCAAGCACCTTTATTTTTAAGAGTGTAGCTCACCGTGTGCAACCATTTAATGTAATTAAAACAATGGTGCCCCCCCATAGTCCAAAACACGTTGTTTATTTTTTTTTTTAAATAATATAAATCTTTAGGTTTTCTACTACATATTTCAGTAAAAGACATCATTTATGTTATGCTAAGCCATACAAGTCTTAATACCCCGTGTTCTGTTTTGAAAAAAATCCTGATTCAAACTTTTGAACAAAAGTGTACATTTAGCATAATCAAAACTCACTTAAACAACACATAGATGTGCTCATACCCTTTTGCTTGCTTCAAACGATCTGGAACGTTTCTTGCGCTGGTGTCTCTCAGGCAGCTCCATTCTGCCTTCTGAGGCCTTTAAGTCCTGTTTTGACTGGGACCTGCATCCATGTCTTCTTGGAGGGATTCTTTTGACCTCAGACGACTCATCTCCCAAAGTAGAAACTAGACTGTCCATGCTCGCCGAGGACTTGAGCCCTGCGGCCAAAGCCAAACCGGCCACTCTGGAATTGGTCTCCTTTGCTAGGTGTGAGCGACGCTTCGCTGCAATGACTGAGATGCTTTTGGTGTCACTAACAATCTCCCTCAGAGTGTCTGGACTCACAACTTCAGCAGGACATAGGGGAGTCGAATTCTTAACAGCACAAACCTGCACAAAGACAATCAGCCGCATTACCAACTACACAAAACTGAGCAAAATCCTACTTTCTGATTATTTACTGATTACTTTCATTCTGACAGTCAAAGGTGTGTCTTGTGACACTATCTGTGTTTACCTTCATCAAAAGAGTTGGGCTTGAAGATAAGTGGTGCCGTCTATGTGGCTTAAGTTTAGACAGCGATTTGAAAACTCTGTTACTGTCACTGTAATATGGAAGACAGAAAATTTAAAAAAGATGAAAGCATACTATATTCCAGATGAACATGACAGTCTACTTTTTTCATTACATACTTTACCTGTCATAATCCAGCCCAGAGGAAGAAGAATCACGTGGATGTTTATCTAAAGGACTGAACTTCCTGTTGTTCTGCTGTGTTTTATCTACCTCTTCTAAATCGGAGAGCACATCAAGTCTCATTTGACTGGTCATAATCATAAGAGAGTTATCCTGCATAAACAGAAATAATAAGATTTTTTTATTTTTGAAAGAAATTAATGCTTTCATTCACAGCAAGGATGCTATTGATTGTTCAAAAGTGACAGTAAAGAGATTTAAACTTCATGCTTTCCAAAAATAATTCATTGGATGAACTCAATTTAATTAAGGGCAGGATTTCCATCCAATAAATATGTGTAACCCCAACTCATAAAAATTAAATTCATGTAATGAAATGTAATTGAGTTGGGCCAACTCAGTTTGATCAAATATAGTTTAAATAAAATTCACACATTTATGAAGTGATTATTTTATGCTCAAACTAAAATATTTAACTGGAAAACAAATAACTAGGCATAAATCCTTCTACATTCAAAAAATTATACATTTGATGTACTTAACTTTAGGCATTAACAAACTTGTTAGGCATTAGCCATTAGATGGCTTTCCATGGCATGGCCAAAATAGTTGTTTATTTTATTATTAAAACAACTTTAACTCACGTTAACAGGTCCTCAACCCAAGCTCATGCTCTACACTTCACCACAATGGTAACCCCCAAAAACATTAACTCTCCTGAAACTGTTTTAAATACAAACATTAAACATTAACAAGTCTCCCAATTGTATTATCTTAATTAAAAAAATGCATAAAAATGACATTTTATTTCAACATTTACTCTCTTTGTACAAAGCATGCAAAGCATGATGGGAAGGGGAAATCCTAATTACACAAGTAAAATAATTTATGTACTCTCAACTCAAATTAATTAAGTAAAGTGGTTGAAAAAAATTTGTGTTGAATTAACTTAATTTACTTAAGTAAACTGAGCAAGCATCAAATGGTATTTTTGGCCTATTTATTTGAAACATGTTCTTTCAAAATGAAAATATTGAGTTGTACCAAAACGCAACTGTTTCAAGTCAGTTTAACACAATGCAATTGTGTAAATGGGAAACCTAACACAATAGTGTTAAATGAAAAGGATTTTTTAAAATAATCTGAACAGTGTTGAAGAATCATTTTTATGAGTGCATAAAAAAAAAGAAGAAGAAGAAATGTTTCTTGAGCACCAAATCACGAGCACGTAATCACATATTAGAATGATTTCTGAAGGATCACATGATGGCTGCTGAAAATAAGTTACATTTTAAAATATATTCTAATAAAAATGTGTTATTTTAAATTGCATTAACAGCCCTGGTGAGCATAAGAGACTTCTTCCTGACCCCAAAACTTTTGAAAAGAAATGTATATTTAAAAAGCAAATGAAAGGGAAAGGTAAATGAGTACGAAAGTAAGATCAAATTGAAGCTTACAGCTCTGGGGTTTGTGGTGAAAGTATAAAGGTTGAGTATTTGGTCGATGCTTCCATCACTTAATTCACTAAAGTACAGTGAGTAAAGCTCTTGTAATTCCTCAGGTACACAAAGTCCTTGATCTGTGGACAGAATGAATACATATATTTTATATAATGTTTATTTATCAAATGTCAGATGCTATAATCTGTCAGATGTATGCTCATTTCAGTGACCCACAACCTTCAATTAGAGCCTTCTGCTGGTGTATGATGTCATCACAGAGTGTCCGCTGCTGCTCGTGGCGCTGAATGATGAAGTCTTTTGTTCGGAGAACGTTTTCTTTGCAGAGAACTGCTGACTGGATTTCCGTTTTTTCAAGTTCCAGCTCATGAACCTTACAAAGCAGTGTCAGGATGTCTCTCTGCTCACGGTTACTTATCCGCTTAGGAAGCAACTCCTCAATCTTAGATGACTTTAGTTTCATGTTCAATAATTTGTCTTCCAGTTCACGCTGAAATAAGGAAATAAACCAATAGGGAAACAAAACAAAAATAATTATTTAAGCTGAAGTCATATAACGGCATGCATTAAAAATTTTTGTTTTATATGAAGTATACTTCTGTCGCTGCTTGACATGTCATGTTAGATGTCCATTTGCTTTCAAGAGTCTTAATTACTTAATGCACTTAATTACTTTGAGCTCCATTGTCTTTCTCTGTTCAGCCAGTAGAGGGCCGATCTCCTCTCGAGCTGCCGTGACATACTGTGGCTCCTCTGGTCCACTCCCTTGCTCTTCCTCCTTATCTGTATATGTTTTCTCTCCATTTACCTCATCTCTCCCTCGCCGGGCACGTGCGCGATCACGCTCCCAACTACCAGATGAGGAAAAGAGAAAGAGGGTTATTGTAAGATGAAAATAAGAAAAAAATGTAAATACTATAATTTAGGAGAAGAGACTACAGTATGTATGCTCAGAAGCATAGTATTTTTTACTACATAATGTTTCCACATGGATGAAACATTTTTCAAGCGTCCTGCAAAATATCAAGTGGATTTTGGTATAATTGCTGATGGTTTAGATTTTTAATATAGCGTGATGGAAATGATATAAAGTGGTAATGACATGTTTAAAGGACAAGGCCAAAAAAGATACACTCTGTCAAATTTACCATTTTAAAACTATTAAAAATACAGAAAAAGTAATTAACAAGACCAAGGCCTTTCTCAAGAGCAATTTTTGAAGGGGACATAATAATGCAGTCAAAGTTGTACTTGCAAGGATAGATATGTGTACATAGCTTGTGTACATAGCATGGACCGTGTTTAAATATGACTAAGGTTCGTAGGTTCACCATGCGGTCAAATTATAATCATTTAGTTATTTTGCTCCGCCACATAGTATTTTAGTTTTTGTCTGGGACTGAGGACGTCTCTTATTTAGATATTCAACCACAGCAAGCCTGCATGCCACTTAACATCATATTAAGCAAAACCCAACACATCAGTAGGTCTACAATATTAGCCTAATATCAGTTCACACACAGACTTATCGCCGTGTTAGTTGTAGTGGGTGACAAGCTAACAAGCTAACTTGACAACCTTATAATCGCTCATAGAAAATACATCGGATATCATCATTTTTTGTCATGACTAATTTAATAATCACTTAACCTGATGTTTAAAGTGAATAAAATAGCTTTGACAGCCTAGTTACTTACACATATCTAGTAATGAGCTTTGCTTTCTCTCACCAGACTGGACTCGTGTGTGGTGTGTATAGGTAAAGGGGGAAAGCAGACGGTGGACCAAACCACTGTGAGGTAAGGGAAGGGGGACTCAAAACATTTCTGAACTTAAAACGCTTATTTTGCATTTATATTGTTTTACTACTTACACAGTTATTTTAAGTATATGTCCATTATATTATTTACAATACATAGAGTCGCTTGTAATGATATTTTTAGAGAGGACAACCCTCAGATAGAGTAATTAGTGTTGTTGTTTGTCTATATACTTTCTATTTTCTACTTTAGTTATTTTAATAAAATATCTTATCAAATCACCATCAAATTGTTACAAACCTGTAAGACTTTCTGTCTTCTGTTGAACACAAAGATATTTTGAAGAGTGTTGGTAACAAGACAGTTGCTGGCAGTGTCGGGGGTAACGCATTACAAGTAACTTGAGTTATGTAATCAGATGACTTTTTTCAAGCAACACATTACTTTTTAATTTAGAGTAAAATATCTGAGTTACTTTTTCAAACAAGTAATGCCAGTTACTTTGTTTTATCCATTTATTTACTGACAGCTTTCCTTTCCCCATGTTGAGAGAAATCGGGAGTAAGTGCAGAGTCGTTGTGTGTGCTGTGTAAACATGATTACTGCAGTTCTAGACTAAATATGAACATGCATTTATTCATCTCACCTACACAAAAACAGATTCCATATTCTTCAAAATGAATAAAAACAGTCAAATGCAAACTCAGAATATGACGCAAACCTGCAATAATTAAATATGTTGATGAATGTTGCCAAAAATATAACTTTTTTACATTAAAAACATACGAGGAAGCTCGGTTCAGATGAGAAAAAGTAACGCAAAAGTAACGTGTCGCATTACTAATGCAAGTAATAATGCAATTAGTTACTTTTTTAAGGAGTAACTCAATATTGTAATGCATTACTTTTAAAAGTAACTTTCCCTAACACTGGTTGCTGGTAGCCATTGACTTTTATAGTATGGAAAAAAATACTATGGAAGTCAGTTGCAACCTGTAAATGTACCTGTAAATGTTTGGCTATCCACATTCTTCAAAAAAAAAAAAAAAAAGAATAAAATAAAACTGTGTTTAACATAAGAAATTCATACAGTTCTGGAACAACATTAAGGTGATTCATTTTTTGGTGAACTATCACCAGCTATAATAACCCTTTCCCTAATTGAATAATTACTGATGATTGGAACTCTGTCTGTGTGTAAGTGTTTACTCTGAGATGGTGAGCAGATGTCTCGATGTGTCTATATGGAGTTCCATATTGCAGTTCTCCAGCTCCATGAGGCTGCGTCTGATCTCCATCTGCTCCCTGAAGGCAGACAAGAGCTGCTCCTGCAGTAAAGCCATCTCACCATGACTGTACTGCTGCACCTCAGCTAAAAACAGATGCCAATCATAAAAAAAATCAGCTTGAACGTTTTACTGCTATCTCAAAAAAGAATTTTATATTATTGCTTGTAGGTACGGATTTGAACAAACTATTAAATATTACACATAATTAATTATATAAATATTAAACAGTGAGTATATTTCCGTTCAAAATCCTGATGTTAATACAAAAGCTTATTTCAATTATTGTCAGCTACTGTACTCAAATTCGATCACACCTTGAATTTCACGAATGTCTGCTTTCTCTCCTTTCTGTTGCTCTTGTTGACTCTGTTGGTCAATCTTTGCACGAAGTCGGTCGATTTCACTGCGCAGATCAGCTATAATGCGTGTATATTGCGCCAGGTGATATGAAACATTCATCAAATTACGCTTCACCTGGAAGAATTTAAAACAGAATAGCAAGATAGAGACCTGGGCTGCATCGCAACAAACTGAAATCACCAATAATAACAAAAAAGAACTTATCAATGGAATACAGTTCAAAAGTTTTTTTATTAATCATATGATGATGTTTATAATAAGAAATAATTCTTGAGCAGCAAATCAGAATATTAGAATAATTTCTTAAGGATCATGTGCCACTGATAACTGAAGGAAAATTCAGCTTTGCCACAGGAAAAACTATGTTTTAAAATATATATATATATAAACTTGAACACAGATATTTTCAGTTGTAATTATATTTCACAATATAATAATATACACAATGTAACTTAATTAGCGTAAAAGACTTTTAAACAACATTAAAATATTACTATCCCCAAACTTCTGAACGATTGTATAAATTTCTTCATAAACCTAAACTTAATACATTTCAGTAACTCTATTTTTGTGTAATACTTCTTCAGTGGTTATTTTTAAATATTAACAACAAAAGTTGTACACTTTGTCCAGAAATTGGTTTAATATGATCATCTGGTTCTAGACAATGTATGTGTGTTTACCTTGGTTCTTATATTTTTGGCTTTGTCTGCGTAAACCAGCGTATTTCTTGACTCTTCAAAGTTGGAGCTGGCAGGACTGATATGGGTAATCATGACTGTGCGACTGTTTCCTCCTAAAGCATCCTGAAATCCACAAGAAACCTATTGCAACTATTTGACAACTGTAAAACCAAGTCTTCTTAATAATTAAGAAGTTGTATGGGACTTTATTTCTCATAATTATGGGTTTATATCTCACACTTGTTTTTATTCGGTTTTAAGAAATTGAAATATAAACTGCAATTATGTGAAAAAAAAAATTTTTTTTCAAAATATATCTTACAGTTTGGACTTTTCGTGGTTCCAATTTACTGGTCAAGCGTAAGCTTATTTCCACTACAGAATTTAAGAACAAAAAGTTTATATCTTGCAATTCTGAAAAAAAAGCCAGTTTTCTGAGATATAAACTCAGAATTGCGAGGAAAAAAAATGGCAGATTTTTGAGATAAAAAGTTGCAATTACCTTTTTTATTTTTTATTCTGTGTGGAAATAAGTTTCCATACATTTTGCTCACCTTAAGAAGTCGAGTGAGTTTGCTGTCTCTGTAGTTGACAAACTGAGCACCTTTCCCACCCTTCTCACTCAAAGCATTGATGCAGTTGGCCAGTGCTAACAGGGAACGGTTTATATGTGCTCCTTCCTTCATTCTCTTTCCTCTGTTTTGAGTCTGAGAGAAGAGAATATGTGCTTTATAACCGGAGATATGACTGTCTGCAGGCATTCACAAACAAAACAACTGTGTGTAAGAATGTCTGAATTTAATGATGGGTGATGTTTTGGCTGCCACATGAGATGTAACATGCTCAAATTCCTTCATCAGTCTCACATTATGTGCATATGAATAATGAAGGACAGAAGAGCTTAAATATTCATTTCAGTGAAAGATGAGAAAGGGTGCTGAACTATAAAATCTAGCATCCCTGAGGAATTTAAAAGCTTGCGTTTCCAAATCAGCACATTGACACACACAGCACATACCTGTGATGCTCGCTCAGTTCCTGCCAAGTCTACCATGAATAGCTTCCCCACCCTGACCTCCTCGTTGATATCTTTTACACGGCTCTTTTGCTTCACTGTCACCTGCGGAGCAGACAAAGCAGGAGACGCACACTCAGACGACAGTGTGCCAATTTGAGGTCATGAACATGGTTGGTGAGTGTGTGAGTGTGTTCTAGACTTGCCTGAAGTATAGCATGAGAGCGAGATGATGTCTTGTTAGCAGCTGTTGACTCCTGGGTCCTCTGTTTATTCCCTTTGGTCAAAAGAGCCATTATCTAAAATCACAGGCAAACTCCAGGTTCACAAGGACATCATCCTTTACATTAAAAGGAGTAGACAGGCCATTTGTGGAAAATGAATTGGCGGCAAAGGTAGCCACCAACTGGAATGAGTCTGTGTACCTCTTTAGCATTACATGTGGAGAATTCAGTGATGCCTGCAATTCGTATTTCCCCTTTCGCATCCTCACGCAGCTCAAGGTATCCGGAAGATGGATTTAACAGATCTCTGATCATCTCATTATAAATCTGCGAATAAGTTGATTAGAGTTTAATACATTCAGGACGCACTCCATTTGTAAAGTCCCAGACAGACAGTAACAAAACTGATGCAATATTCTGTAAAAAGAACCCTGGGTATTAAGACTTGTGTGGCTTAATATAACAAATGATGTCTCTTACTGAAATATGAAATGGTTGCACTCACCACTTGGTGAGTTATTGGTCTGTTGCTACTTTTACCACAACAAAACAGAATACACAACTCAGAAAATAAAATACTGAAATGATGCCACATTGTGTGGCTTTTGGCTATGTTCACACTTGGCATCTTTTTTGAAACTGCCAAGGTCTGTTTTACATTATAATCCTATGGAGCAAACCGTGTTTTCAAAAAAGTCCTGAGCGCTTTTTTAAACACCACTGCCGGCAACTTTTTCTGCAGCTCAGAGCATCTTTTCAAGTTGAAAAAAGTTAAACTTTTCTGAAAAAAACGGCCTACGTCAAATGCCTTATTGACAGCTGACCAATGACAAGCGAGCAGCCAGAACTGACGTTTCTATAACAACAAGAACAACAAGAAAAAATGGAGAAGTTGCCGGTAGATAGACTTTTATTTTATTGTTGCGAACTGACATTCTCCTCCCCGTTAACTGCCTTGTGGGCAGCGCGTCACCATGAACGCTGTTGCACTTCAGGCGTCCCTTTTTCGAGTCCCGGCTCGCAGACCCTTCCCGATCCCGTCCCCCCTCTCTCTCTCTCCCACCTCGCTTCCTGTCTAAATACTGTCCTATCAAATAAAGGGCAAAAATGCCAAAAAATAAAAAAATAAAACACCAGCGCAAAAGCGAGCTTCCTCTTTTCTCGACATTCATACTGTTGCAGCTGTTGTTATAGCAACAAAAGACGCCCTTGGCTGCAACGCTGGCAGATTTTTTTTTTTTTTTTTACTAAAAAAGCACCCTTGCTAACTTTCTCTTGTCAAAAAAGATGCCAGGTGTGAACATTGCCTTTGGTTGTAAGGGCAACAAGAGAAACAATGCATCTTCACTACTTTCCTAACGCTAAGAAGATAAGAATGGGAAGATGCCGGTTGATGAATAAAACTTCCTAAAGACCAGCGTCTTTGTTCTCTCAACTTTAGTTCGATGCCTTTGAGGCTTTTAGTAGACCACAGCTATTGAAAGAGCTTACAAACGGCAGAGACAAGAAAAGCTAAATGTCATTCTGGCAATAAACATGCCGACCCTTGAAGGAGTTTCTCAGCGCAGATTTCACTCAACATCCAGTGCCGTTTAGACTCCTTGTGGGGAAAAATCGATGGTACGGCATTTGGTTTAAGCCTACGCTTATACCAATTGCCATCTGTAAGCTCTTTCAGTAGCTGTGGACATCGTATCAGTATTTTATTGTATTCCGAGTTGTGTTGCGGTAAAATTAACAACAGGTAGTGCAACAGACTGTGACCATTTCACAAAATAATGGTGCCCCCCATAGTCCAAAGTATGTATAAAATGTATGTATTTTTTTAAATAACGTAAACTTTAATGGGTTTTCTACTACATATGCAACCCTGGACCACAAAACCAGTCTTATGTTGCATGGGTATATTGGTAGCAATAGCCAAAAATACATCGAATGGTTCAAATTTATCGATTTTCCTTTTATGCCAAAAATCATTAGGATATTATGTAAAGATCATGTTCCATGAAGATATTTTGTAAATTTCCCACCGTAAATATATCAAAATTTAATTTTTGAATAGTAATATGCATTGCTATGAACTTCATTTGGACAGCTTTAAAGGCGGTTTTCTCAGTATTTTGATTTTTTGCACCTTCAGATTCCAGATTTTCAAATAGTTGTATCTCAGCCAAATATTGTCCTTCCAACGGAAAGCTCATTTATTCAACTTTCAGATGATGTATAAATCTCAGTTTCGAAAAATTTACATTTATGACTGGTTTTGTGGTCCAGGGTCACATATATCAGTAAGAGACATCATTTACATTATATTATCTCATAAAAGTCTCAAGACCCGTGGATTCCCTTAATATCTACAAACAATAAGACTGACCTCTATATATGACATATAAACACTGCAATCCAAATCCTCAGTGCTGTCTTCAATGGCCCTGAAGAGATCATTGAGTGTTCGGATGTAAATGCCAGGCTCAGAATCTAACCCTAACATAGTGTATGTCTTCCCAGCTCCTAAAAAAATGAAATGAAGAAATGATGCAGAAAATGTCAACACAGATATTTGGGTTTACTTTCATAACATCCTTAATTTTAGAAGGCTGTACTGTCTGATCTGTGGAGGTAAGCAGTAATTTGCAGACCCAATCAGTAGTGAAGTGTCTGTGATGAATTTATGATTAGTGTTTTCATTTTTCATCCTATTGGGTTCAGATTTTTTTTTTTTTTTGTTTTATAAGAATTTTCATTTAGCATGATCACTATATATGCAAATTTTTATTCAAATATTAAACAGAAAAATTTGCATCAGCATTACCCGTAGGTCCATATGCAAAGACTGTGGCATTATACCCAGCAATCACACCATCAATAAGATTTTTTGTTGTTGCCACATAAACATCCTCCTGAAATAAAGAAAAAGTAAATAACACAGAGTCTGGATCTGTGGTCATGCTGAATCTTTCACAACTGCACCTAAAATTCTGAAGGAAACATGCGGGAATTCTTTTGTGTGGAAGAACAGCACTACTACGCACCTGGGTGGCAGTATAATCGAATGCCACATCAAACATGTATGTTTTTTCACGTGAACGGTTGGCCCTCAGGACATTGTCAGAGTCTTCACAGGGGTCCATCAACACCACCATCTGGAGACAGTAGACATAAAAATTAACTCCAAATCTTAGATAAATTCTGCAATGAATACACATTAATTTAACTTCTTTTTTTTTTAAAGAACTAATATGCTCACTAAGACTGCATTTGATCAAAGTTCAGTACAAACAGTAATATTATGAAATATGATTATAATTTATTTATAATTTAAAATAACTATTTTAAAATGCAATTTGTCTCTGTGATGGAAAAGCTGAATTTTCAGCAACATTTCTCCTTATCAATGTTAAAAACTGTTGTGCTGCTTAATATTTTTGTTGGAACTGTGATACATTTTTTCAGGATTCTTTGATAAATAGAAAGTTCAAAATAATAGCATGTATTTAAAATATAATTTTTTACCAATGTAAAAGGCTTCACTGTCACTTTTGATCAAAGTAAAGCGTCCTTGCTGGATAAAATTATCAATTGTTTTCAAAATACAAAAAATCCTGTCCTTAAACATTTGAATGGTAGTGTACATGGCAAGAAAATGTTTTTGAATTCTCTGAGAACCTGGCAAATGTTTCTGGAGCCATCCTGAAAATGTATTTTGCACTTAATTTACACCTTTCCTTTTTTGGCAAACCTCTAGAATGACCATTCTTTTGTAATTTTTTAAGTGCCATCTCTCTCATCTCTTATTCATCATAAGGTGTTTGTAATGTACACCCTCCCTCATCAGCAAGATTGATGTGGTTTGGAAAAATATGATCAGAACACTGATCTGCAGCGTGCTTCTTTGCCTTTTAGAATCTTAAGACATCAAGCATAAGCAAACAAGACAGTAAACCTTATTTACTGAGTGTAAACAGGCTTTACTGAAGATGAAAGGGAGGATTAGGCCTTTAGACCATCATTCATCATGACAGGTTCTGCAACTGATTCCTAACCAGTTGTGAATGTTATGCAAAATATGTTTCCAAAATCTGTAATATTTAAAAATATATATATAGGGGTGACCAGGGTCTGTTGTCACGTGGCTATATCTTTAAAACTAGGTTTTAAGTCAAAAGTCAATCATATTAATTTCAGAAAGAAATTATGAGTTATGCTGGACATGTGTCTCAGTGGTCATTTGTGACTTCTGTTTTTTTTTTTTTTTTCCTTACCTGACTGTCAATCTTGTGTGCCACCGTGGTTGCACCCTCCTCGATCTCTGCATCATTCAGTGGTCGGATGCGCAGAGCAACCTTGAACCGTGTACATCATTTATTAAAAACAAAATCTGCCTTCATCCTATTAACTGCACAGAACATTAACAAAGAGCATTCATACTATTAAGATGCAATAAAATTTTGATTCATGTGATATTCATGTGAAGAACAACAGATCTGTTAACTACAACAGGAGACTGGGGCTAGCTGTCACATATTGAAAAATTCATGTGTTAACACTGAGATATAACACGCCGCACTAATTAAATTAGCACAGCGTCAATTTTTTAACAAACATCAGTTTTAACTGAAAGGTTGAACTGCGTTCTCTGGACAAGAGCATGTCAGGTCAGGGAAAGGTGTCAAGTGTGGTTTATATGGTTACGTTACCAAAACTGCATTTATTTAATTAAAAATGAGTGAATATTGTGACAATATTATTATTATTTAAAGTCACATTACATTTTAAATTATATTCAAATAGAAATGTAATTTATTACGAATTTTCAGCCACTATACTCCAGTTTCCAGTCTTTCAGTAATCATTCTAATGCTGATTTGGTTGTCTTATTATTATTATTAGCAATGTTAAAAACAATTCAGATTCTGTTTTATAATTTTGTGGAAACTATGATCCATTTTTTGTGGTTTCATTAATTATTTTGCAGTTGTTTTTTGCCTATGGTTACCCTTTAACAATTTACTCCATACACAAAGGACAGTGCATTAAAAATCACAGTATTTTATATGATATTTTAATGTGTATGTCTGCAAAGATATACTATCAAGACATGCAAACACACTGTGTAATGTTTATATTCACTAAAAATGTGACAACTAGCCCACATTACTGTTGTGTCTCATTATTGAAAGTGTTATCACTTGTTTTCGTTTTAAAAGACAATAGAAACGTTCTGTTCATGTGCTGATCCTCTGCTGTCCCACAGGAGCCACATTATCATGCATCTCTGGGAGAAGCCTGTAGAGTTTAATTCAGGACATCTGCCCAAGTAATCTTCGCGTTCAAGTGACTATTGTTCAAAATGAACTGTAGAGTATTAATAAAGGATAGACATCCTACCGTGAGCTGATGGTCCTTCCACTCTCCTGGCAAATCCTTCATCTTTTTATTCCCAAATTACTCCAAACTTGTGCTGTATCAAAGCCTGTTTTAACAGACAAGATCAAAATACGCCTCGGCTAAAACCACGCAAGAATATACTGGTGACTTAACGTTACCGTGGGTTAGTTAATCTTCTTGATGGCTGGGTAATCTCATTCTGAGGCAGGACTGTGTGCTGGCCCCTGTGGAGGTCCTGAAGTCACCAGCGGACTGTTGTTAACGGTGATAAAACCCCTGGAGGTGTTAAACAACCCGACGCGTTCCTACCATGCTGGGACTGTCAACCCATCCTCTCAGGAGAAGTTAAAGGATATTTTCATCAGTCCAAACCATAGTCATCCTCATATTCACTTTGATATTTAGGAGTAAACGAGTGTAAAGGATTTAACAAGTTAAGGACAAAGGTTAAACGGTGTTTAAACGCCTCTTTAAACCAGTCAAGACACTCGCAGCGAGAAAACTGACACTGTTGCTATGGAGAGAAGTACACACTCAAGTTTTTGCGCCAAAATGAATGAGCCCAACTAATTAATTAGTGTCATATTTGTCGTTTTCTTATGATAATTTACTCGCATGTGCTCTCTTGGTTTATTTTATTATGGGGCTTTTTAAATGTTTACCTCTATATAGTGAGTTATTAAGGGATGTTTATATTTCTACACGTTTATTATTATTTTCTCATGACATTTCGAAAAAAATCTATTGCATTTATTTTATTTTGCGAATGCGGGTGCAAGTAAATAACTAAGAATAACAAAGTGCAGTAAACTGTAAAACTCTTGCCGTACAAACCAGTGTGTTTATGATTATGATAATAAAATAAAATAATATGACAATAAAATATCAGTTTGTGGTATAAAGTAGCATAAAGGACTGTTTTTGTTCAGATAAAATAAGGACGCCAATGTCACCGGAAACTTTGCACACTGCCATAAGAACGGGCGTGGCCATTCGTAAATTTTATGGGTCTGGCTTCCAGTCTCTTCGGCGTCCAACAATTTTTAGCGGTATTAAGATAATACATTAAAATAATATGGTAAAACACACCAATTTGCAATATCAAGCAGCAAAACAAGCTGTTTTGTTATGAACAGACTGGTTTGTAGTGCAAGTGGATATTCTTCCCGTTATTTTCCTATATCGGCTAATGAACCGGAAGTCTTGCCCTGATAGCGCATATACATCACAGAGACGTCTATTTGACATCTGCATTTACATCTGGAGGACGTATTTTTTAGAGTGTTTGCTCATCTGCAATACGTCTATAGAACGTCTCCTATTAGATGTCAAATAGACGTCTATTAGATGTCTTTAAGATTTTTATGATTTAGAATGTATGTAAAAATGACATCTTGCAAACGTCTGTCAGATGTTCGTACACAGCAGATGCTTTCCAGATCTAATAATCTTTAACAGACATCTTGCAGACGTACATTTGCTATCTGGGTTACTTCCGCATTGAAGAATAAGGTGGATACTATAAAATATTACATAATATAGTATTGGAGGGGTGTTTGGGGTGTAGAGGTGGGACTGACTTGACCTCACTGCACAAAACAAATGGTAATGCAAATTAGAGTTTTAAAAATATTAAACCACAGAAGAAACATCAAGTCATTTACATTTATTATGGGATTAAACACACACACATTGTAGGTTTGTATGGAGTTTGTGGGAAATTCAAGCAAAATAACACATTAAGTAAATTAAATAAAATACAAAGTACATGTTCATATAAAAATGATGATGGTGCTTGTGAAAGACTCCTTTTTGCTAATGTCATAAATTACACTTAACAAACCTAACAAATGTTGTAATGCTTTTACTGTGTTAAAATTCCCTTATAATTTTAGAATTATTTTAAATTAAGGGCATCTTGGATTTAACATAATTATTAATCCTGATACTGCAGCACACCCAAGTCACAAGTAAGGATTCCTTTATGTGTATACGTATTTCCACTGGAATGATGGTGGAAAAAAAATGGATTATGAAAGATTTCCCTAGTAAACAAAATGTTCTTATACGAAAGACCAGACCACGCTACTAAAGAAATTCCTCTGTTAAATCAGACATGATTTCTTGTGAGAAATTACAACTCACAAACAGTACCATTGTTAACTGAGCAGTATCTTGCTCTGTCAAATAAATATCACTGTTTTTTACTCCTTTCAGTGAATCGTACAAGATAACTGTATGAAGGGAGATTATGAAGAATATGAGCTCTTACCTAAAATTCATATTAGAATCAAACAACATCCCTTTTCAGCAGGAATATACTGAATGTGAATCAGTAAGTGTGTTTACATGCATTTTAAAAGTTCAATTTTAGTCCGGATAAAGCAATTTAAATGATTTAGTCCAGGTGAAATCATCTCAGCCCAGTTTTTGCAAAGTAGGCCTATGTCATCCTTTCAATATTTGATTACACACTTGTGTGAACTTTTTGCTCAAAACCCAGCTTGATCATAACTGCGCATGTAAACATACTTAGTGCGTATCTCATACAAAGCACTTGTAAAGGACCTGTGGCACTCTCTGGGGGTGAGTATTTTGTCTCACAGCTGGAAACAACAGTGCTTTCCGTGTAGGTCTATTCCAGGTCTCCGAGAGGAATGATGTCTTCGCTGATAAAGAACTCGATGGTTTCCTCTTCCCAGTCCTCCACATTACTGTCCAGTTCATCTGTGTCCACACCTGAGAGATAATAATTCAGCGCAACTCATTAACTTACAGACTCACTACAGAATGAGGATGATAGAGAGAGACAGAATAAAGGGGAAAAAAATTAAAAAAGGACAGTGTTTCTCACCTCCTCTGAGCTGAAGGCGCAGCTCCCTCTGTTGGCTGTAAAGCTGAATGGCACTGTCTTTGTAGCGTCTGTATTCTTCCATCATCAAACGACGTTTGTCCACTAACTCCTGTATCAAGAGCACAAAAACATTGTAAGATTAAACGTATATATGTAAACACACACCAAATGAATCAAAGCCAATTAAACATTTTATATGTAGGAAAATAATTAAAATAAAACTATTTAAATAATAAATCAATAATAGGTGGATGGATAATTAATGAATTAAAATTAAAATTAAAAAGACAAACATGTCAATGTATTTAGTTACATTTTCTCCTGGAGATATCTGTGTTGTTTATTTCAATTAAAAATAGTAAAATATCCTGCTAAACACCTTCACTCAGTCATTAGGAATTACAAAGGAAAGAACAACTGACCTTAGAAGCCTTAGACTGGCTTAGTCTGTCCTTTTGCTCAAAGATTTTTGAGTACTTCTTGAGGTCCTTCTTAATTGCCTGTTAAAATAAGGAAAACCTCCATATTAAAATTTGTATGGGTAAAGTTCCTAAAATACAAAATAGTGTGAAGATGTCAGTGGTGTGCAGTGATGTACTGAAATGAAGTCATCAATGTTTTTTTTTTTTTTTTAATAAAATGCAAATTCATGTTCCAGCCATATTTTCTTGGTTAAATAAACATTACTTACACTATCAGAAAAAGTAAAAAAAAAAAAAAAAAAAATCTATTTTACATTTTTACATTAACAATGTAATCAATATTCTATTTGTTAAAGCCAAGTATGAATCTCATCAAGGTTGCGTTTTTAAGCATTTTACATTTATACCTAAATAATAACTCAAGGCAGTAACAATTTAAACAATATATTTTATTTGTGAACTTATGTTTAGTTATTCTTTTTAATATTTAACTTTTGACTATTTAAGCTTAGTAAAAATTGGTCACAGACATGGAGATTTAATTTAAACTTCACCAAGCTGCTTACTCACTAAAAACTGCCACAGATCATGTTTCAGTCCATTTCAAGTCTTATTTTGACGTAACTAACTGGTTATATCTAAGTGCGTGAATTGTTTACTTACTTTTTTAGATTATTCTTAACATCATTATATTGTTCATTCAGACTGATTCGTGAACCCAGAACACAAGAGGCAGGATTTATCATATGAACCAATCACAGCCTATCATAACCAGTCATATCCAGTCATATCGCAATAAAGGCATAGGTGCATGGTGTTGCTGTTGGACAATGTTTCTTTAAAAAAACAAATGATTTATACACTTTTTAATGTTAGATTTTGTAGTAGTTTTATTTTTGTACTACAATTTTTTTTCTCATCCAATATTTGAGGGGGCACTGTCTTGGAGGAAATGTTCCTGCTAGACGTTACAAATGTAAACAGTAGAAAAGGCTGTCACCTTTATTTGCTCTTGACTGAGTAACGTAGGAGGGCGTGGTCTCCATAGCAACTGGCAGAATCTGTCTTTGTTGTTCTTCTGCAGAAGACGTCCCTGGAACGTCCAAAGCCAGTATGCATTGTCCACCTGTATGCAGAGTACATAAATGTATTAAAAATACAGCTTTATGAGGATAAACATAAAGCAACTAATGGAAGTGAACATGTCAAATTACCTTGTGGCTCCACCAGGAAACAGAAGTCACCACATATCTGCCTGTAGGGTCCCATTCCACATCAGAAGCCATGTAATGCTCCGCGATATACATAATGGTACAATCCGACGTGTCCACAAATGCAAGAGCACCATTCATACTGCACAGAAACAAGAGAAATATAGTCTGTATGAGCCAAGCAATAAAGATTTTAAAAAAAGCATTTGAAATTTATGTTACCAAACATTTTTATTTCGAATAAATGCTGTTATGTTAAAGGGATAGTTGACCCAAAAATAAAAATTCTGTCATTAATTACTCACCCTCATGTTGTTCCAAACCCGTAAGACCTTTGTTCATCTTCAGAACACAAATTAAGATGTTTTTGATGAAATCCGAGAGCTTTCTGACCCTCCATAGAGAGCAAGGCTCCTACCACGTTCAAGGCCCAGAAAGGTACCAAGAACAGAGGAAAACAAAAAGCATTCACTTAGCTTCATAAAATTACAATTGAACCACTGATGTCACATGGACTCTTTTAACGATGTCCTTACTACCTTTCTGGGCCTTGAACGTATCAGTTGCGTTGCTGTCTATGGAGGGTCAGAAAGCTCTCGGATTTCATCAAAAATATATTAATTTGTGTTCTGAAGATGAACTAAAGTCTTATGGGTTTGTAAGTAATTAATGACAGAATTTACATTTTTGAGTGAACTATCGCTTTAAACATTCTAAACGGAAAAAAAACAACAATGATAATGAAATAATTAGGAATTCTGTGCACCAAATCAGCATATTAGAGTGGTTTCTGAAGGATCATGTGACACTGAAGACTGAAGTAATGATGCTGAAAATAAAGCTTTGCCATCACAGGAATGAATTACATATTAAAATAAAAAATAGTTATTTTAAACTAATAATAATTCACATTTTACTGTTTTATGGTATTTTTGATTAAATAAATGCAGCCTTAATGAGCGTAAGAGAAAAAACCTTTGGATGGTATTTGCAATTTAAACATAACATAATATAATATAATATAATATAATATAATATAATATAATATAATATAATCATATATAAACTAACCTCCGAAGTCCTGCCAGTACCATGAACTGACCTTGAGGACTCCAAAAGATACTGTTAGCCTGCTGCTTATCAAACATCTCTGGAAAACCACAGAATATTCACAGTTTGTTTTTTTCTGAATACCAAATCCATTAGGATTATACTACTAACATACATTTACATAGTATTAAATATACTAACATAGATGTATGTATATAAAAACTTAAATTTAAGTGAACTTGGCACTTACTGATGAGATCAATCTTGCCATTGCTTTTGACATGGTAAAATGAGGCATTTATTCTTGGTGATTCTCCGTGTAGTACCGCAAACTTACTGCCGTTGGGCTCCCAGGCAAATGCAATGATGCTCTCTAATGAAGATCAGATGTCCCATTTAGTCCAGTATTCTATTAAATGCTCTTTAAGGCATTTAAGAAAATTTAAAGGGATAATTCACACAAAAATGGAAATTGTGTTATTAATTACTCACCCTCATGTTGTTTCAAACCCTCAAGACCTTCGCTCATCTTCAGAGCACAAATTAAGATATTTCTGATGAAATCCAAAAGCTGTCTGACCCTGCATAGACAACAATGTAATTACTATGTTCAAGGCCCAGAAAGGTAGTACGGACATTATTAAAATAGTCCATGTGACATCAGTGGTTCAGCTGTGATTTTATGAAGCTACGAAAATACTTTTTGCGCACAAAGAAAACTAAAATAACAACTTTATTCAACAATTTCTTCTCTTCCGTGTCAGTCTTTGATGCACATTCACGACAGTACCATGCATGCGCGTGGTCTACTTCTATTTTTACAAAGTCCTTACTACCTTTCTGGGCCTTGAAAGTGGTAGATCCTTTGCTGTCTATGCAGAATCAGAAAACTCTTGGATTTCATCAATTTGTGTTCCGAAAATGATTGAAGGTATTACGGGTTTGGAAGAACATAAGGCTTAGAAATTAATGACATAATTTTCGTTTTTGGGTGAATTAAATTTTCATTTTAATTTAAGGTCTTGGTTACCTTTCATCTCTACCACATCAACAGGAACCTGCTTCTCTCTCATGCGGAAAATCTCAAAGTTTGTAACAACACCCTATTGAAAAGCAGAAAGCAAATAGGGGAAATATGAAGACAGGTATAAAATCCTATAAAGACTTTCTACAAACACATACACACACACCTGTGTTCCTCTGGGAGTTCGGTCCACCTTCACACACAAGTAGTCACCCTGCCGTTGCCAGTGAAGTTTGCAGTCCACCACATTGAAAAGATTCCGCACCCGAATTTCTAAACGGGATGGGAACTGCATGAGTGTTACCCTGGCAGGAATGTCTTTGTCTTCCGGGACCCAAAAGGCAATGATGTTGTCTCCCGGGGACCAAGAAAAATCTCTGTCGAACAGGAAAAAAAAGTGCAATAACCTGATTTCCTGGTAACACTCAGATCATTTTTAATGACTCAAAAGTTGCTCTTATTGCTATTTTGTTACTCTTATAGTTATTATTCTGTGCAGAATAAAATGAGGGTGGGGGTGGGGGGGCATGGTTTAGTACAGTTAACTTAAACCGAACCTAAAACAATAGAAAATTGTTACTTGAAAAAATAAATGTTAACTAAAATAAAACATTAAGAAAAAAATAAATAAAAAATAAAAGACTTACTTTATTCCATTTATTTTCAAACTCTTCTTATCTAGCAGACCCATTGACTAGAAGAAATTAACAAAGGTTTAATTAAAAAATATGAGTAAATGCAAAAACTAGATATTATTTAAAGATAACGCCATGTCTTACTGGGGTCTCATAGATGCTCAGAGTGTCTTGTGTCATTCTGGCAAAGAACTTTCCATCTTGGCTCCACCTTTCAGAGAAGCAATTTAGAAATTGAGTGAGAAAGAGTGAAACGTACATAAACGCAGACAAACAAAGTGTAATTAAAACACATACTTAAAAATAGGCCAGTGTGCCGAACTCTCACAATGGAAGCCACGTTTTTTCTGTCCGGTCAGGATGTCCCAGATGATGATGGCTTGAGGGTCCTCTTTAGTGTCCATCAGTGGGCTAAAAGTAACCACATACCTGACAAACATTTTTAATATGTTATTCACATGGGTAACTCTGTAATATTTGCTCTTGCTTACTTTCTGAGGTGTTTACCTCTCGCATGGGGAGAAGTCAATGAGAGAGACACCCTGGTGGCTGAATCTCTGTATCTGCTTGAACTTCTCTCCACCCCACAATGCAATTCCTCGTTGGTGAAAGGTGGCCAGGTATGTCCCTTTGGGTGACCAGCGGACGTAAGTCTCTGTCCAGCGCTGGAATAAGATCCAATGATAAAAAAAATTCATACTTTTTATTTTTTATATGCTTTAAATTTATCAAAAGTGATGATAAAGACATTTATAATGTTACAAAAGATTTCAATTTCAGATAAATGCTGTTCTTCTGAATTTTCTACCCATCAAAGAAACCTGAAAAAATGCAGCTGTTTTAACATAATAATAATAATAATAATAATAATAAATGTAAATAATTAATTAATGTAAATAATTAATAATTAATATTTTTTTTTTAAATATATATAAAATATAATAAAATAGAAAACAGTTATTTTAAATAGTAAAAATATTTCACAATTTGACTGTTTTTGCTGTACTTTGGATCAAATAAATGCAGGCTTGGCGAGCAGATGAGACATAAAAACTTATGACTGGTAGTGTAACTATTCCATCAATAGATGTCTATACAAAAACCTCCATTTAACAACCTCTGAAGCAGACAGCAAATCTTTATCCTTTCAAGAAAGCTTTTATTAATGCAAAGTTTAAGGCAAATCAGTGTTGGTATTGTTAATGAAAACTATTACAAATGTTTTTGTTAATTTAAATAAACTGACATTAAATCAATTTTGGATTAAAAAAACCCTAAATATTAAAATAATATTTGTATTTATGAATATATAAAAAAATTTAAATATTGCTAAATTTAAGTGCTAAAACTATTAAAACTGAAACTGAAATAAAAAATATTAAATGAAATCTAAATATAAAAATCTAAAAAAAATAAAAATGACAAAAGCACATAAAATTATTAAAACAAACTAAAATTAAATTATTAAATTAAATGAAGATGAAAACAGAAAACATTCAAATTCTAAATATTAATAATATTATAAAAGAATATAATAATACCAATAATACTAACACTAAAGTTATCTGAAATAACTTAAAACAACACTTAAGCAAATTGGTTTATATAGTACTCATTATTTAATAGTAAAAAAAAAATACTAAAATAACCCTGAAGCAAGTTTGTTTAAAAAGAAAGAAATGTGCTCACAGCTCTCTCTTCAACCAGGATTGGCTCCTTCGGGTCATTGGAAAATATGGCAGTTCGCTCTCCTGATTCGTAGATTACACTGTATTGATCACGACAGTCTGGATCCTCAAGCCAGTGCCTCATGTTGCCCTGGAAACAGTGACAGAAAATGATGTAATGCCATTGTCATTAGCTAAAAACATTTAAAAAAAAACAAAAGCACACACCCATATCCAATAATTTTGAAATGTCTTATTCTTGATGGTTTGCAATACCAAATTTTGAAGTATACAGTATAAATCGTATTTTTTCAAATAACAGAAGCAGAAGTACATACAAAGTCTTTAAATGGCTGTTTTTCAGGGGTTTCCCACTGGTCACTGATATTCATGTACCTGAAACACACAGATAAATAGTCCATAAGACTTGAATCGCTACTGAACCTCAATATTTGTATAGTAACAGAAAGCTGTATTTTTGCAGCTTGCAATAAAACAGTCATAAACCAGTCATAACCAGTTATGTTTTTCCAAACATATGAACCCTACTTATCAAAATCGGTGAACAGATTGACTCGGAACGTGTGCTGTTTGTCCAGCTTGTATCCATCTGCGTTCTTAACAGCTTCAAGAGCCTGGTTAGGGGACGCGTACTCCAGAAAGATATACCTGAGAACATTTCAGATTTATCTCTAAATCATAGCCTGTAAAGAATGAGAATCATTGCAATCGTATTTTATAAAATGTACTTTTAAAGTCAGTAACTTACCCTTTTGTCATCCCAGATGCCTCGGGGTAAAATTCATTAGTGATTTTTCCAAACTTGGAGAAGATTTTATGGATCACGTTTTTCAGCTTCTCCAGACGTTCAGGTCCCACCTGGGGAACGTTGTCCACCACGACCACCGAATCAATCCCATCAGCCTCCAAAGGTCTCTCCCTCAAAACATCCTCCAACAACTCTGCACAAAACAACACAGATAACTAATCACTCAGAAGTAGAAACTGGGCTACTGGAAATGTATTATACATAACATATTATATTTAATACCTGCATTAAAATTTAAAATGTGATGTTTTAAGTAGATCCTACTTTTGTGCAGTACAGAATGTAGAGTTCAGCCTCAGTAGAGATTTTTTTTCTGTTATAATATATGAACTGATATTAAATCAATATTAGATTAAAATTACAGCAAACTTAAAATGTTGTTTAAACTAAATAATTTAAGTGCTAAAACGACTAAAACTAAAACTTAAAACATTTTATGAAATCGAAATGAAAAAATCTAAAAAACAAAACTAATAGAAATGACAAAAACATAAAATTATTAAAACAAACTAAAATTAAATTAAGATGAAAGCTAAAAACATTCAAATTGTAAATATTAATATTATTATAAAAGCATATAAATAATACAAATAAACTCTTACCATACTGTCCTTAAAGAATTATTACTATTATAAAATCATAATAAAAATGAATATGATCTCTTCAAAAGTGCAAAAAATGAAAACTAATCTGCTAATTTAGTGTTACCTAATGTAGTCAAGTTAATTCAGCAATTTTAAATGATACTTATAACTTAACATAACCAGTTAATTTAAATGTTTGAACATTTTAGGTAAAATATTTTTTAATGTTTTATATATTTAATGGCTTGATTAGTGTCATATTAATAAAATTATCAAATTAACATGTGATTTGCCTTAATATTCAAATAAAAAAAATTCAATTTCAATATACCAATTTCAATATTTCAATATTATGATTATTTTGATGAAAACAGTGTACCAAGTTAAAGTTTTATTAGCGTCATAACTGTACATGATATTATGGCAGAAATTGCTACCGTGTCAAATATTTGCAAAAATGGATATAAATGGAAATGAAAGTAGCAAAAATAGAACTGAATGAATATAAAAAATGAGATACACTGCCAGTCAAAAGTTTTTGAACAGTAAGATTTTTAATGTTTTTTAAATAAGTCTCTTCTGCTCACCATGCATGCGTTTATTTGATCTAAAACAGAGCAGAAACAGTAAAATAATAATAATTATTTAAAATAATTTTACAATTTAAAATAACTGTTTTCTATTTGAATATATTTTAAAATATAATTTATTCCTGTGATTTCAAAGCTGAATTTTTAGCATCATTACTCCAGTCACGTTATCATTCAGAAATCATTTTAATATTCTAATTTGCTGTTAAAAAACATGTATTATTATTATTATTATTATTATTATTATTATTATTATTATTATTATTATGTTGAAAATAGCTGAGTCAAAAAATTTCAGGTTTCTTTGATGAATAGAAAGTTCAGAAGAACAGCATTTACCTAAAATAGAAATCTTTTGTAACATTAAAAATGTCCTTATCATCACTTTTGATTAATTTGAAGCATCCTTGCTATATAAAAATATTAATTTGTATAATTACCCTTATTAATAGCTTATGAATAGTATAGTTTATAATGTTACAAAAGCTTTCTGTTTCAGATAAATGCTCATCTTTGGATCTTTCTATTCATCAAATAATTCTGAAAAATATTTTGATATTAATATTAATTAAAAAAAAATGTTTCTCGAACAGCATATCAGCATATTAGAATGATTTCTGAAAGATCATGTGACACTGAAGAATGGAGTAATGATGCTGGAAATTTAGCTTTGATCACAGGAATAAATTACATTTTAAAATATATTCGAATAGAATAGAAAGTGGTTATTTTAAATAGTACAAATATTTCACAATAGCTTTTGCTGTATTTTGGATCAAATAAATGCAGGCCTGGTGAGCAGAAAAAATTCTTTAAAAAACTTTTGACTGGTAGTGTATGTGCAAAATATGAGAGGATATATCCAATATGACACATATTTGTGTGCTTGCTGCAGAAATATAAGAAATTGTTCTTTTATTCTAAGCGCATATAAATGAACTGTAAAAAAGGATGTCATAATAATATTGCTCATGAAAAAATATTTTTATAGCAGTAAAACAGCAGTTTTAGTTTCTCTGATGTGCATCTTGTGCTGAGGCCGCGCACATAGCGGATTTCATTGCAGCCTCTTTACCTTCATCATCGATGTCATCCACAAAATCCTCCGGATCGCTGAAAGAAGGCTCCTCTTCTTCATCAAATTCCGATTCAGCCGCCATATTTACCGTATCCTGCATTTGACCAGCTGGAATTGCTGCTAATGATGCAGTGTGTTTGCTTTTAGTTACACAATTTGTAGAAATGCGTCAGATAATGTTGATGCTGGCTGCCTCCTCCCTGCGCAGTTAGGAACTCTCAAAGCGTCCGCTGTAACCATGCGAGTGAGCGAGAGGCGGTTACGCTATTGAAGAACATTAAAGTGCGCCGGATTTACGCATACACAGCTAGATGCGTCTACGCTCAGGATGTAGTTTTTGTTTGTCCTCTCTTGCACGCCATACGGAGCGAATGTACAGTAAGTGCAGGCGACTTTGAAATCAAGCTTTTTAAAATGTGATAAAAGGGTGTTTTTCCTCATTGTAGTTACGTTCAGAGTGTAGATGTTTTTCAGCTTGGTTTTAAGTGTCTTCTACAGGCCAGTTGAAAATTTGTTTAAAAATCATTTCTCCATGCTTACGCACCCTCGTGTGTCAAGGGAACTTCTAAATGTTATTGTTGCTACTTCTACATTAAACAGGCTTGTCCTGTTTGGAGATACTATGTGCTGGTGATCCAGGGACTTTGATATGATGGACAGCGACTGCTTGTCTTTGCTACCAGCGGTCTGCCTGGTTCTGGCCGACCCAAAGCAGTCTCCTCCTGATGACACCTCTTTAGAGAAACTTCTTGATTGGTTCAAAGAGCTGCACAGCCAAAGTGAGTAACCTGGGATCAAACTGATTTTTTTGACTAGTTGAGAAGTTTTGATGTAGTGTAGTACTTGTATGTGTAGTGTATATGTATGAAACTACTATGTGTTTCTTCAGGTAATGGACAGGTGCTTTTGCAGCATCAGCCTTGTGTCTTGGAGTTCATTTCCAGTGTTTGTACGTCTAAAACTACTGATCCCGCTATCCTGTCTTTCACTCTCAAACTGACTGGACTTCTGGCTGCCACAATGCAGGGCTTCCACCTGCTTGAGGTGAGACAGTTTCCACAATATTTTCACAACATCAGTGGCAGAGTACTTGCTCTCTCAAAGCAAAGAGGTTCTCAAAAGCCCTCTTAAAATTTGAGACAATATCTAATGGCCCCTTCAGGATGTTCTTTGTACTTGTGCTGTAATGACAAAAATGGTAATTTTCAAACTTTGACTATGAAAAGTAGGTATGTAATTTGTATGTGTGTGTATGTGTATATATACATGTATGTATATATATGAAGAGTTCAGATGCAAAACCAGATGAAAGCCATCTCTGTCAAAAATGATACTGAGTGAATGCTCTCGACACAGATTATACGTCCATCAAATACTTTTTCTTCAAACTCGCTAAAATACCAGCCTCAGCCCAATCAGAAGTACCGGTACTTACATAGAAACCTATACATCTGAGCCTGATAAAAATGCATTTTTTAAAGAAAGACGTCAGATGGATTTATCTGGTTTTGCATCTGAAGTCTTCATATATATATATATATATATATATATATATATATATATATATATAATTATTTAAATCAATACTGTTTTTATACTATTTTTTTATATTTTTATATTTATTATATATTAAATTAATTATTTATTTATATTTAATTATTTTTAATCATAAATAGCAATTTCTACCCAATAAAATATTTTATAGCTTGACATAACTAGAAAAAAAAGTATTATAAAAATGCATATGCAAATATAAATTTTTTTTATATTAATTTACATGATTTTCCCACATCAAACTTTTAGAATTTTTTATCACATTTTTAAATTTCCTCTACATATACAGTTTTTTTAAGGCTGTGGGAATCCAGGTTCTTTAAAACATACAGAACCAGTTAAACGTTTTTGAACAGTAACATTTTTAATGTTTTCTAAAGAAGTCTCTTCTGCTCACCAAGCCATTTTTTTGATCTAAAGTACAGCAAAAACAGTACAATTTTGAAATATTTTTACTTTTTAAAATAACTTCTTTGATTCTGTTATTCCTGTGATTTCAAATCTGAATTTTAGCATCATTACTCAAGTCACATGATCCTTCAGAAATCATTCTAACATTCTGATTTGCTGTTAAAAAGAAAAAAAATGTTATTATTATGGTTTTGAATACAGCTAAGGTAGTATTTTCAGGGTTTTTTGATGAATAGAAAGTTCAGAAGAACAGCATTTATCTGAAGTAGAATTTAGATCAATTTCAATCAAGATAAATTTAAGCATCCTTAAAAATGAAAAAAAAAAAAAAACATAAAAATGTTTCTTAAACAGCAAATCAGCATATTAGAATGATTTCTGAAGGATCATGTGACATTGAAGACTGGAGTAATGATGCTGAAAATTTAGCTTTGATCACATGAATAAATTACATTTTAAAATCTATTCAAATAGAAAGCAGTTATGTTAAATAGGAAAAAAAAATTTAAAGATTTTTTTTTTTTCTATATTTATTTTCTCTTATATTTCAATCACTTTTGCCCTCATTGGAAGTTTGCTGAGAGCCTCCAGTGGGCTTTGGTCCCTTAGTTGAGAACTACTAGTCAAACAAACACACACAAAAAAAAAAAAAAGTACTATGGTATGTTTTGCAGTTTGCAATGTTTTCCATTAACATCCATTTCATGTGTTGTCTGTTTATGGACATCAGAAGGGAGGTCTTGTGGTGTGTGTGTTTAAGCGTGAAGCCTGGTGTGTGTGTGATCTCTGGGAGGATGCCTCGGTTCGCAGTGGCTGGCTGCAGGGACTGTTGAATATGCTGAATCACCAGCAATCCTTGGACTTCATATGTGGAGATGGTGAGAACAGGCTCTAAAATTACCCAGATAGCATATGTGTGTAAAATTAGACTTTGGGAAGTAAATAGAACAGAGTTATGGCCCAGTAAGTGTATTAAAGTAAATGCAACTAAATATGTGGTTAATTTAGATACTGTACTTTATTTAGATACTGTTCTGGACTTTACTTTAGATACTGTAGCAGATAAAGTGCAACAATTTTTGAACATAGTTAACAGAAATTAAGACTTTTAAATTGCATTAAATTTATCTAAAGTGACAGTGAACAAAAAAAAAAAACACAACAGATGGATCAAGATTGGATTATGTGACACTAAAGAATGAAGTAATGCTAAAAATTTAACTTTGCCATCACATGAATAAATTACATTTTAAAATATATTCATATAGAAAATAGTTATATTAAACAGTAATAATAATTTACAATATCAATGTTTCTACTGTATTTCTGATCAAATAAATCATAACAACCCCAAACCTTTGAATAACAGTATGCATAAACATGCACACTTAGTTGCCTGTCAGCTGTTGTTTAGTTTAAGATGAAACAACCAAAATAAAAGTTATTGTGCTGTTGTGTCCACAGGACTCATCAAAGTTGTTCTCCAGCTGCAAAACGACAGGAGTCTGTTTGTTGCCTGTTTGGCTAATCAGCTTTTAGCGCATATCCTAAACTTCCTCACATCGTCAAACATGACCAACAGCAGTGATGCTGTGGGAACAAGTGAATCGTCTTTGAGGCCTGATTGGGTCTCTGTCTCCTCTGAGATTATGAATGCTGTGGTTGAGGCGTTGAGCTCAGAGGATCATCCGCAGGTCCTCCAGGGCTTACGGCTTCTGTCACTGGTTCTCTCTCAGTGTGGAGAGCCTATCAGAAGCACACTATGGAAAGATGCGCTAGAACCCCTGAAAGTCTTGGTCAACAGGCAGTCTGAATCATTGACTCAGACTCTGATAACTGTTCTACAAGCTGCTGTGAGGTGAGTTGTATCATGTATTATATTTTAGACATCTATTAATTGGAGCTAAATTATTTTAATTAGCAAAAAAAAAAACATTATAATAATATATAGTACCAGTGAAAAGTGTGGAATCTGTATTAAAAATACAGTAAAAACAGTAATATTTTGAAATATTGTTGCAATTAATTTTTTCCCCTATTTTAATTTATAACATTTCTGAATAATGTATTCTTGTGAATGCAAAGCTGAATTTTCACTGATTTTTATTTTTTTTTTTACTCCAGTCTTCAGTGTCACATGATCCTTCAGAAATCATTGTAATATGCTGATTTGGTGCTCAATTAATAATAATGTCCTTTTTATTAAAAATGCAGTCTTTGTTCCTTAATATTCTTGTGGAAATGTCTTTTTTTTATAACTCATCTGAATAGCAGCAAATCAGCAAAACTGCTGCTGAAAATTCAGCTTTGCCATCTTAAAACATTTAAATTGTACATTTAGCAAATAAATTCAGCTTTGCAATCACAGGAATAAGTTATTTTAAAATATATTAGAATAGAAAACTTTAGATTTAAATTGTGATAATATTTCACATTATTATTGTTTTTATATATTTATATATTTTACATATTATATATAAATTATATTATATATATATATATTTTTTTTTTTCCCATATTTTTGATAAAATTGGTGAACATGAAAGATTTTAGAAGCATTAAAAAACATAATTATTCCAAACGTTTGACCAGTGGTGTATATTATAATTATTATATTAATATAATTGTATAATAATAATACAATTAAGTATATTATGATTCCTCTCGGATCAATACTTCTTGTCCATGCAATTATTTATTTGGTAAATAGTTTCGTGATTATGAAACACGTACATCCATCACATATTTCAATAGATTACATTAATTAATCCTGATTATTCTCATTTTTATAGTTAAAAGTTACTTTGTTTTTTCAGTGTATTTTTGCACATTTTATATTTTCATTTTATTATGAATTATTTATAATTCAGTACAATATTAATATACTTTATTTCAGAATAAAGGCTATACAACAGTGTACATTTAATAATATATACTCAGTGTTATTCTCAGAGATGCTTTTGTAACTGTTGCTATTTAAGTAAACAGTTAAGGCACTGTCTGTTACAGTACGCCTTTGCTCAGCCAATCAGAGTATAAAGTGGAGGAGTTATTAGAAGCCATGCTGAGTGATGGAAGCAGAAAGGAGTGTTTTCAATGTGCTGCACTAATTGTAAAGCTGGAAAAATGGTGACTACCATAGAGTTTTATACATATACATATACAAAATACACACACTATGTATTGTATTATTCACTCAAGTTTTCTCTCTCACTTTATCCTTTAGTCCAGATGTTTTAAAGAGGAAGGCTACGAATATCATCTTGCTTCCCCTGCAGTGTGTGTCAACACAGCCTCAAGCAAAAAAGGAAATTAATGTAGTCCTGAAGGAACAGCTGTCCCAGAAAGCCTTGTGTATTTCCCTCCTCATGCAGAGTTTATCAAGCGTAGCTGAGCTGGCACACACAGTAAGTAGACTTCTGCTTAGACTGTCGTTCCAGTATAGAAGGTCTTGGGGTCGGTTCACACTGAACGCATTTTTGTTCCATTGCGCTGCTTTTTAATCGTTTTTCTATGTAAATGTGCTGTAGATGGATGGCTTTGACTATGCCGCTGTTCTTTCAGCATCTCACACATGAACGCAGTGTTTTTACGTTTTTTATTTTTCATTGTCCATGCTGATTTTGTTGTAAAGTCTGTGGCAATATATTTAAATATGGTAATGCGTATACTACACAATGAAATGTGTGCCATTCTTTTGTTAGAATTACCTCTTTGAAGACATTTCCATTCACTCGATCACCAGTTCTGTGGTTTCACTTCTGAGGATGTGTTCTGGGCGTTGCCCCTCCTCTTTGCTGCATATTAATACCTTCACTCACCTTATTGGCTGCTGCAAAGTTCAGAGGTGTGGCCTGGATGCATTAGGTGCCCTCAGCGTGTATGAAGGTGAGGTTGATATTGATATGTGATAGTAAGCCTTTTATGATGCTTATCATTATACACAATATTTTTGTATAAATACATGAAATGAGTAGATACATGAAACCTGTTAAACAATATGGATTTATTAGTTACATGTGAGATGATATATGCTAGCATAAGAATCCTTGGGTTATAGTTTTTTTTTTTTTTTGATTATAACTATAAATAGCCACTTATTTGAAAAATAGTTTAAGAGGTTAAAAGTTTAGAGGTCGGTGACAGCACTGGTTTTGGCATCGCTGTCCTTGAAAGTGAGTGGTGTTGAATGGATTTGATATCTGATTCATTTTTCTATATCCAGAAAACATGGATTTAAGGAAGGACATATTTGGTGTCCTCTTGGACTATTTACAGAGTCCAGATTCCCATGCCACAGTAAGTATTTGTGTACTTCATGTTACTAATAATAGCTGTTTCAGATTTTTTCCCTTGAAAGCTGATTGGTTGTTGAAACCCCTTATTTACTTTAAGCTTTCTGTGATTTCCAAGGTTATGAGGAAAACATTTCAGGCCATTAAGAGGTGGATTGTTGTATGTTCGCCTTTCCCTGATCTTCTGCAGTTTTTCAGTCATGGTGAGGAGCTCGTCAGTCTAATTTTTAACAGAGTTCCTATATTTTGATAAAAGAGGCCTGCTGAAATTATCCCTGTTAAAAAAAATAATTAAACTATAATTATACTGAACAATTATATTGATTTCATTTTGAGAGGTCCTTTATCATAGTCCACTCAAAAATGAAATTAATTTTCACTCTCATGCCATTTGAAACCTTTATGTATGGAAGCCCGTTTCCACCACTGAATAAAAAATAAAAAGGGTAATTGTGACTTTTTATCTCATAATTCAGATTTTTTTTTCTCAGAATTGAATGATACTAACAATTCTGACATTTTTACTCAGAATTGTGAGATATAAACTTACAATTGCGAGTTAAAAAGTAAGAATTACGAGATGTAAACTCACAGTTCTGACTTTTTTTTCTCACAAATGTGTTTGTATCTCGCAATTCTGACTTTTTTCTCAGAACTGTGCGATACAACTCTCATTTGTGAGTTATGAAGTCCAATTTTTAGGGAAAAAAAGACTGAAATGTTCTCAGAATTGCGAGTTTATATCTCGCAATTCTGACTTAATACTCGCAATTGTGTGTTAAAAAATCAGAATTATGAGATATAAACTCACAATTCTGCCTTTTTTTTCTTGCAAATGTGAATTTGTATCTCGCAATTCTGACTTTCTGCTCGCAATTGTAAGTTTATCTCGCAATTCAGAATTTTTTTTCTCAGAATTGTGCGATTATAAACTCATTTGTGAGTTATAAAGTCCAATTTTTAGGGAAAAAAAGACTGAAATGTTCTCAGAATTGCAAGTTTATATCTAACAATTCTGCCTTAATACTCACAATTGTGTGTTAAAAAGTCAGAATTACGAGATATAAACTCACAACTCAGTTTTGTTTCTCGCCAATGCGAGTTTGCATCTCATCATTCCGACTTTTTTTTTCACAATTGTGAGTTTATATCTCGCAATTCTGACTTTTTTCTCAGAATTATGCGATATAAACTCTCAATTGCAAGTTATAAAGTCCAATTTTTAGGGGAAAAAATACTCATATGTTCTCAGAATTGCAAGTTCATATCTTAAAATTCTGTTAACTTGCAGTTTTGTGTTAAAAAGTCAGAATTATGAGATATAAACTCACAATTCTGCCTTTTTTTTCTTGCAAATGCGAGTTTGTATCGCAATTCTGACTTTTTTTTCTCTGAATTGTGCGATATAACTCATTTGCGAGTTATAAAAATTTTGAGGGGAAAAAAACTGATATGTTCTCAGAATTGCAAGTTCATATCTCACAATTCTGACGGAAAAAAGTAAGAATTGCGAGTTTGTATAATGCAGTTTTGAGAAAAAAAAGTAAGAAATGTGAGATAAAAAGTCGCAATTACCTTTTTCATTTTTATTCAGTGCTGGAAACGGGCTTCCATATTTATGACTTCTGTTAAAAACAAGATATTTTAAAGAGTGTTGATAACCAAGCCATTTTTGCTCCTATTGATTTACTTTGTATGGTCAAATAATTTGATGAAAATTCAATGGTAACTGAAACGGTTTGCTTACCAACATTCTTTTATGCTCCACAGAAAAAAGAAAGTCATACAGGTTTGAAACGACATAAATTAGGAAAACATTTTTGGGTGAACAGTCCTTTTAAAAGAAATTTGTTGGATCAATTTAATAATTTGTTACCCAGCTGCCTTCAAATTTTAAGTTCAGTCAACTCAAAAAAAAGTTTAGTCAACTTAAAAATATTAAGTTGTACTAAGTGACAGCTTTTTGAGAGGTCCTTTATCATAGAAATTAATTTTCACTCTCATGCCATTTCAAACCTTTATGTATGGAAGCCCGTTTCCACCACTGAATACAAAAAAAAAGGGTAATTGCGACTTTTTATCAAAAAACACAAAAGTTTAGTCAATTTAAAAATGTTAAGTTGTACTAAGTGACAACTTAGATATTTGAGTTGATTCAACTTAAAATTTTAAAACAGCTGGGTAACTTACCCAGCTTTTAAGTTTAACAAACCAAATTTTTTGTTAAGTCAACTCAAATATATAAGTTGTCACTTAGTACAACTTAACATTTCAAGTTGACTTAACTTATTTGAGTTGACTGAATTAAAAATTTTAAGGCAGCAGGGTAACAAATTATCTTACGTTGACTCAACAAATTGTGTTTTACAGTGTAGATGGTCATAAATCTAACTTGTGTGTTTTGCAGATCTTTTTCCTGTATTGGAAAAACGGTTGTGTGATTTGCGATGGGAAGTGAGAGACTCCACACTAGAGTTCATCACCCAGCTGACTGCTGCCCTCAATGGTACCACCATCATATTTATTTCTACACATGCATCATTTCATTTATTGCTGCGCAGACTATTTTAGTGATCATTTTTATCCCTATTATTAACAGGTAACAGTGGTTTCACTGAAGCTCTCCACACCAGCGGTATGGTCTCGGTACTCCTCTCTTCATTGGCAGATGCAGAAGGCTATGTCAGAGCGAGTGCTGTGGCTGCTGTCGGGGAGGCCGTTAATGCTTCTTTCCATCAGGCAGCACTTATGAGCAATAGCAACCTTCTGGTAAGACAATTACTCATTGCACAAAATTTCGCCTTTTCAAACAAGATCTTTATAATGGTCCTGCGTTTTTGTAAAGTGTTACTTTTTATGATGGATGAATGCAGTTTATTTTGCTTCAAAATCTCAACCACCATTCAGTGCCATTATAAAGCTTGGAAGAGTCATGACATTTTTGTAATATAACTCCAACTATATTTGTCTAAAAGAAGTAAGTCATATACACCTAGGATGGCTTGAGGGTGAGAAAACCATTATTTTCATTTTTGGGTTAAACTACATAATTTATAAACGGTATGTTCTTCACTAAGCAAGAATTCAACTCTGACTGTTGCGACCCACCAGTTGACCAGATTTGAGTCTGATATGCCTTTAAAATGAAAGGTTTGGAGTACCAGTGTTAACAACTCCTTCCTGATCTTGTCCGAAGGCATAATTGTAGCTTATTCCCTTGTAGCTTATTTCTCAGTCTAATCATGGGTTTTTTAATGTACCATTGGACTTCAGGAGGAGGCTTTGGTGCAGATGATGACCGTTCTCTCTCAGGACACAGAGGGCTTCCCTCGCAGAGCAGTGGTCAAAGCTTTCACATCATGGCTGAAAGGATCACACCCCGTAACAGCCTTGGACTCGTCCCTGAGCTCCATCCTGTTACTGGGAGGCAACGACTTTGACTGGGAAGTGAAAATGTACACGCTGGAGCTAGCAGAAGTGTTGATGGAGAAGACACTGACCTGCTGTCCGTACGCAATCCAGAACTTCGGTTCCTCCAAAGAAACGCACTTCATGCAAGCTTTGAGCAGACTGAAAGATTTTGGGCTGTTTGACTTGCTGTTGAACAGCTTGTTTGACTGCGACAGACCAGTGTGTGAGAAAGCCTGTGCGCTTTTGGTCAAACTCAGAACAATTACAGCTGAGACCGCTGATTTGGATCACAGCGCTTTTGTCTTGAATGTATGTGGGAACAGATGGGGAGATGAGGTGCAGAAAAGATACCTCAACAAACAACAGGCCAAAGCATCTGTGTGTGTCATGAATTTGGTTGCAGGATCTGGTGAGGGAATGGACTGTGATCTACACTGCATCAAAGACATTAGTCTACCTAAGATACTGCAGATTCTAGACCTAGATGACATGCAGAGGATGTTGACATTAAGTAGTGATCATGTTGTGAATTCACCCCTTTCACTAATGGAGGACATTCTTTCAGCAGCCCAGCAAAGTGAAGAGAATATAGTGGATTGCTATTGAGAACATATTGTGTAACAGAGCTTTTTTTATAGCAGTTTAATAAAGGAAGATGCACAGTCTCGAGTCCCATTTAATTTTTCTAACCTGAGTTTTCATCTGCTGGAATTATTCAGTGTTTCTACAAAAACTTCCCAAGCTTTTTTGTCAGTCAAACCCCTTAGATATAAGATATTTAAAAACTTTTCCTGCCACTGCCAGAATTTTCCAGCTTTCTGTGATTTAAAGGAGAGGTTTACTTCCAGAATGAAAATTTCCTGATAATTTACTCACCCCCATGTCATCCAAGATGTTCTTGTCTTTCTTTCTTCAGTCTTAAATTATGGTTTTTAAGGAAAACATTCCAGGATTTTTCTCGATATAGTGGACTGCAGCGTTGCCCAATGGGTTGAAGGTCCAAATTGCAGTTTCAATACAGCTTCAAAGGAATAAGTCTTATCTAACAAATCGATCTGTCATTTTCTAAAAAAGAAATAAAAACGTACATACATTTTAACCATAAATGCTCGTCTTGCACGAGCTTGACTTCATGCATCACGTAGTCACGTTGGAAAGGACACTGCAAAGGAATAAGCGTATTATCTAGCAAATCGATTGGTCATTTTCTAAAAAAAAAAAACAAAAAATGTCAATACTTTTTAACCAAATGCTTGTCTTGCACAAGGTTGTTGGAAAGAACACTTAAAAGGAATAAGTGTCTTATCTAGCAAATCGATTGGTCATTTTGTTAAAAAAAAAAAAAAAAAAAAAAGTACATACTTTTTAACCATAAATGCTAGGGCTGTCGTGATAACCGAAATACCGCGATATTGACTAGCATAACCGCAGAGAAATGCAGCAACCGCGATATTTTTTGTTTTGTTTTTTCGTAAGGTTATACCCTTCTCGTTTTACACGTTGTGCATGTGTACTGAATATTAAATAAGTTGTGATAACATAATGTGTACCACGCGGAATAGATTTTCACTTAACAAGCCTAAACAGACAGCGAATGAGAGAGAGATCGACTGATCACGTGCGATTACTTGGGTCTGTCCTTCAGGCTGAAGGACAAATACTGTATGTGAAAATAGGTTGTCATGTCCAAGGAAAGCGAAATCTCTGTCTTAGAATCGACGCTCTGATGGTCAACTGAACCTTTAAAAGTGGCGCTCAAAGCTAAAATGATTTCAATCTCTCTTTGAATAAAACAGCGTTTTTAAACGTGCAGTTGAATGAACGGTTTAAAGACTCAATGCAGTCCCAGGAGCACTAACTGTTATATATAAGCTAACAACAGCCTAACGATTTTATTGTCAGGTTAATGTTCTGTTATGTAGACCGTTATTTTGTCTTTCTCTTCTGTTTACTTCACTTCCTGATATATATATATACATATACATACATATATATATATATATATATATATATATATATATATATATATATATATATATTTATATATGTGTATGTGTGTGTGTGTGTGTGTAAGTAGCGGTAATACCGCATATCCTGCTATTGAGCCACTCAAAATAGTCAATTTCTTCACCGCAACAGCCCTAATAAATGCTCGTCTTGTACGAGCTGGACTTGTATTTCGTAGTTACGTTGGAAAGGTCATGTGTGACGTTGGCAGAAGAAAGAAAGTCAACTGGTGCAAAGAAAGTCAACTTGTTAGACGCGGAGTACACAGACAAAGTGTGACTGTACGTAACCTTTCCAACGTGATTATGTAATTTTTTTTTTTAAGAAAATGTTGTTTTGTTAGATAAGACCCTTATCCTACAACTGGGTAGAGCCCTTCGAAGCTGCATTGAAACTGCAATTTGGACCTTTATCCCCTTGGCCACCATTAAAGTCATTAAAGTCACCATATAGAGAAAATTCCTGTAATGTTTTCCTCAAAAACCGTAATTTTTTTGCGACTGAAGAAAGACAGACATGAACATCTTGGATGACAAGGGGGTAAGTAAATTACCAGGATATTTTAATCCGTGTAACATTCGTCCATTCGTTTTTTGATTTAATATTGAAAGAAGAAACATGAGAAAACGGCTCCTTTTTCTTTTTTTCTTTTTTTTTTTCCAGAAAACCAGAATACAGCTTGATTTTTCGTTTTTCGTTGAGGGGAGGAAAAATGAATAAACAGCTTGAATATTCGATTTCTACAAGGGGGCGGAACGAAACGCCCCTTTCTGCTGATTGGTCAGCCGAAGATAAAACCATACCCCCGCCAGTTCTTCGGCAGTTTTCCGCAAAATAATAGTCCTCCTCCGCCGCTGCAGTTGAACGGATAATTAATGCGTTTATTGCAACTACATTTAATCTTTTTCTCATCAAACAACCACACTAACGATGCCCGTACAGGGGCAGAGCCTAGACAGGGCTTTCTTCTGTGTAGACATAAATTTACTTAGGCTTTGCATTAGTTGGCAGGGTTTAATGGCACATTAATAAAGGGAAATTCATGATTCTCTGCCATTAAAAGTGCAAGCAGGACATTTATTTATTTAGTTAGTTAGTTTCAATAAATAAATAAATAATTAGATAACAAGTAAGGTGCGTAGGTCTAACCTATAGTTCATACAGTTCCAATAAGTTGCAATGGGTTAAATAAAGTCTAAGCAGATAAAGGCACCCTGCAAGTGCAGACCAGTAGTGAAGTGTAGTACACAGCAGTCACAACTTTGTTTTTGCTGAGTTTGTTTCATTAATATTGGGTATTAATTGTTGTCAAATAATTAATGTGTTTTATTTACTCTGCCAACAAAACTTCCAGAGCAAGTCAGTGCGCTCTCTCCGCGCTGTCAGTGTACACATAAACATTAATATTTACTTCATCTCACTTCATGGCAAATCCTTAAATTAATGGTATTCAGAAAACAAACAAGAACACAAAATATAAGTAACCATGTAAAATAAAAATATGGTAGCCCGTTTAAAATTAAAAACAACATTTATATACAAGCCGAAAGGCATTTATTTGAATCGACACTGAAACTTGCACAGAAGTTGGACTTGCATCTCTCATTCAGTCCAAAGTTTCCGTAGCCTGTTTGCAATTTACCTGCTAAAATAGTTTTGTAAAGAAGGCTTCTTCAGTCGGGTCCCAATAATATGCAAGTAAAATAACAGTCAGCAGCTATACAAGTGATGATATCTTTAGCCTAGGCTATAGTACAACAGACACATTTAATTAAGCTTAATAACTTTTAATATGTTTGGCTGACGGTGTTTTACTTTGATAATAAACAGTGCACTGATTGTGTGAGCGCGGGAGGCGCCAGCGCCATCACTTGAATTTCTTTTCTCAGCAGCGGAAACAACTTAATACTCTGTTATTTACAGTCATACAGATAAGAGCAGGACATCATTCGAAAATGGAAAAATGTTTTTTTTTTTTTTTTTGTAAAATCAAAATGACTGCAAAAGTCATTCCTTTGAAAAATATAGAAAACAATAGAATGCGCTGCTTTCGTCTCCTTGAACATCTTTCTTGAACAAACATAAACCATAACACAGCCGACGTGTCTACTTTTAACAGTCTACATTAAGATTATTTGAGGTTAAATGCATTATATAGGTTACTTTGGAATAAATCACAGCATGTTCCATGATAAAAAAAAAATAAAAAAAAGTGACTTAAGTCCAAAAATACGGTAGGCTATAGCAAATTATTTTGCGCACCCCCTGGCACTTTGAGAATAGCACAAAGAAGAAAGCCCTGTCTAGGCTCTGCCCCGGTACGGGTTGTGTCGAGCTGTTCGTTAATGTGGTTGTTTGATGAGAAAAAGATTAAATGTAGTTGCAATAAACGCGTTAATCATCCGTTCAACTGCAGCGGCGGAGGAGGACTATTCTGCGCGAACCTGCGGAAGAACTGACTGGGGCACGGTTTGATCTTCGGCCAATCAGCAGAAAGGGGCGTTTCGTTCCGCCCAAGTGTAGAAATCGAATATTCAAGCTGTTTATTCATTTTACCACGCCTGAACGAAAAACGAAAAATTAAGCTGAATTCTTGTTTTTCGTTTTTCTGGAAAAAACGAAAAAGAAGCCGTTTTCTCATGTTTCTTCTTTCAATATTAAATCAAAAAACGAATGGACGAATAAAACACGGATTTATTTTCATTCTAGAAGTGAACTTCTCCTTTAACGGTTATACGGTAGGGGGCGCTATTACACATCTTCTGAAAGAGTACTGAATCTCAAAATCAAAACACAGGCAAAAAAGGAAACAGAAACAATCACATATGTGAAAATTTATTATCCATTACAAATTACAGTGGTAATATTTATGCCTTTAATTTTCATACTCATAAAAAATATCTTAGTATTTTCATATATACAAACCCTTAAGGTTTTATTTTGCTCTTCACTCTGTGACACGCAGCACATCCAACTGTATATGCAGCTTTAAGTTTTATTTAGATTAACTGTGCAGCGCCAGTTGTTTATTTTTTTATTTTTCAATTCAATTTAGTGAATTGTTAACTTTTCCTCAACTCACGAACCCCCATTTGGGAAACTCTTACAGCAATGAAATGTTTTTGAGGACCAAGCCCATTATTATGTCTTTAACGCTCTCAAACATTTTCTGAAAATTCTCTGTGTCCACAGCAGTGGTCATGTGATAGAAAATCTGCCTGCTGTCATCCCTTTTCCTCTTTTTAAAGCTTTGAACTAAGAATTCCTGCACATCCTCCAGCCTGTGGGGATCACCTTGAAACTCAGGAAAATGCTTCCGGATATCTGCAGTCTGTACTTTTTCTGCCAGCAGATCCATTTTGTTAAAGAAGAGTATGAAGGGGCACTTGTGAAAGAAGTTAGTATTGCAAAAGCATTCAAAAGTATTTAGCGAGTCCACTAGGTAGTTGTCCTCAAAGACAGTTTGGTCATAATCACTGCATCCAATGATATAGAAGAATACTGGATAATGACATGAGTCAAGAGTTTTAATCAAATTATGACGCCAGGATTGGAATTCTGCTACCATGAATGGGGTATCACGGAGCACAAAATACTGCTGTCCAACTGTATGTGCATAAAGAATGTCCTGATTATATGGCAAGTAGTTCTGCAAGTACAAAGAGTGAGAGTCAGCGAGTCAATTAAAAAAGTAATGTTCAAACAGGTGCACAAAAGACCCTTTTTACAGAATGTGATGATGCAGAAAACTTTAAATTTTTTAAAAATGTAATGTACATATATATTTATAATATTTTAATTTTAACAATATAGTATTATTCAAAAAAAAAAAAAAAGTAGTAAACACTGCTGCAAGGGGGTTTCCTAATACAACAGCAACAGTCGAGTGAGCAGCGATATTACTAAAGTAATCACACAATTATGACTTTTTATCTCACATCACAGTTTATATCTGTGCAAAAGGTGTAAACTCAAAGGTAAAGGTGAATAGGATCCAAATGCAATTTTATTAAGATAAACAATAATCCAAACACAAGAAGCAAAAACCACAGAGCTGAACTGAGGACACCAAAAATGCATCCAAAACTGGACAAAACACACACAAAAGACACACCTGGTTACACAAGCTTAGATCAATTCCCTAGAACATTAATGTGTAAATTAAGTAAACAGAGGGGTAGTATTGGGTAGCATTCAGGAAGAGAAATCTAATTATCAAATGTAAAATAATGTAAAATGACACTATAGTCTGTATGCAGTAAGTCACTGTATAAATTAAATATAAATTCATCTTTTTTTAAAGCTACAAAAGTTATTCAGTCAATTGAGATTAATGATTTTTGTTGTTAATGGCAAAGGCGGGTATATTAGGTTGCCGTCACTTTAATACCTAATGATTTTTTCCCCATATGTTTATGTTTCTCAATTGTTTGTTCACTTAAGATATAACTGAAATAATTTCTCCATTGCATCTGGTGTAGAATAGCTTACCAATTTAAATTGGCAAGACCTAAAAACTCATGAAAATGATAAACTGATGATGATCAGCGATCAAACCATTAGACCATGTCTGTACAGATCACAAATTAACAACAAACTGTCAACCCTCTTAAACGCAGTAGTGCTTTTTTTCCTCTTTCGCTCTTGATGCAAATAGGAACGCAAAAAATAAAATTTGCTATGGTCTCCCATTCACCATTAAATAAGCTTACCCTGCTCTTTACATTCTTTTCAATTTTTTTTTTACCCAGGTGCTGGGTAGTTTTTCTGTAACTAAGCTTCTGGATCATTTTTAATGCTGGGTTATTTTTTCTACCCAACTGTTTGGGTTGAGCCTGTCTCCAACAAAACAACCCAGCTGCCGAGGTACAGTCAGAACATGGGTTTTTTGCGGCCTCTACAGGAAAAAGTGGTTCTCAGTGGCGCCGAGCACTTCTTCAGCGAAATAAAGGTTTGTATATATTTTATTTCATTTCTAAAGTCTTTTCTGTGCTGTAAATGATCTTATTTTACGCTATGCAGCAGCGGCCGTTTCGCATGATGGAAACACCTCTTGCCTTGCATAACATAAACTGATTTTATTCTGTATAATACTGAATTTTAATTTAATTTGATGTTAAAATATGTTCTCTAATCTTAGTACTATTTGTTTATAGGCAGTCAGTAAGGGCATCTTTCAGCTACGAATGAAATGCGAGGTGGTGGTCTGAGGTTTGTAGTTCCCCTGCTGAACAGCAGCCCATCACAGGCTCAGATTTCGGCGATACACGGACACAAGAATTAGCTTTATTTCGGCGAAAAGGGATTACAGAGAACAGTTGAATACGCTTAAATTAAAATGCTACTTTTAAATGTTACACTTTTTATATCTATAATGTTTGTTAAGTGAGTTTATGTAATATTCACCCAAATAAATTCAATTTGTCTTATATGTTTAATATATTTGTCTATGGGTGTTCTTGCTTAATACTAAATGTTCATCTTTTGATTATTGCTGTTGACTCTATAATTCTGAGAGTGATTTTATATAGTTTTATATATAATATAGTAATTTTTAAACAATAGTTGAAAAAACAACCCAGCTTGTAGGGTAAAAACATTTAACCCAAAATAACCCAGCATATGTTCTGTCTAATATTTACCCAGTGCTGGGTTGCCAAATAACCCAAGTTAGTTTGTTTTTAGCCCAGCATTTTTTAGAGTGTGTTGTTTACTTCTATTGTCCAAACTCAGAGCTGTGGAAAGGGTCCATATATGACCATAATGATAGATGTTACTTAAGCCAAATATGTGCTAGCATTTCACATCAATTCAGCAATTACTTACCAGCTGGCCAATACGATGGATGTTATCACAGAAGTACTTTACTGATTCATACTGCAATAAAAACCGAACAGATGAGTGCATATTCGCTCACATACACATACACATGGCACAGTATGGTGAGTTCTAATTATGAAGTGACAACTAAATACTACAAAATTACTCTTATTATTTACTAATGTTCTAAACCTGTATGTTTCCTTTCTTTTATTGAGCACATAAAATTGACAACAGAGAGAGTGGTGACTTTGTTGTTTTCCATCCAACAAAAGCATATACAGTATTGAAAGCAGCATATAAGTAGTTCATATAAATTGAGGGCTATATTTGTTTGGAGAATGGAGCAGAATGGAAGTCACTATTTACTGAAAATCCTGCCATCTGTTGTAGCTCCCAAATCTCAATGATTTTTGAGCCTGATCACTGTATGCTTTGGTTGTATGCAAAAGAGCAGCGTGAATGTTAAAGATAGTTGTGTATACGGTAGATATACTCAGTAAAACACATACAAAGTCAAAGTCGCTCCTCCTTCGATGAGCTTCCTGAATCCCAGAATCCTTCCAGAGAGAATCAATAGCTTCAGCATAAGGCTGAAATGTACAGGGCTCCAAGTTAATACACTCGTCAAGAGAACTAAATAACATTTCATGCTTCTCATTGGATGAGTTTTGCAAAGGAATGCCCAAATTATTTCTTTCTTGAACCAACACTCTCATACCCTATGAAACAAAAAGAGAGAGAAATGTCAGAAAGAAGGATGGTCATTTCAAAATAGAGCTTTTAAAATAATAATAATGATGATAATAAATAAATAATCATTGATTGTCTCAGATGGTAATTTCTACCAGCTGAGATGGAAGTTTTAAACGAATAAACTCTCCTTCAAAGCAACCCCAGAATACAGAATAAATCAGTGAATAAATATGAATTCAAATAAATGTACAACATAACTCTACCTCTAACAAGTATATTTTTCTTGTCATGTGTGCTTCTCAATCTCGGTTTAAAATAGTTTCTTGATATGATATATACATACATACATACATACAGTTGCAATCAAAATTATTCAACCCCGATTATTCGACCTGCAAGCCATTTTGCTGCAGAGAACAAAATTTTGTGCGACCAATTAAAAAAAAAAAAAACACCAGTACACTACATCGTTCGCTTGCATACTTATGTTTTTTTATATAAAACAATCACTTAAATGATGATCATATTTAAAAATTCAAATTTGAGCTGTCTCTGGATATTGAGATGATTGAACTTGTAGGAATTACAGTTTTAGACAAACAGACTCACTATCAGATTCTGTTCCCCCTGTTTCTTATGCGGGAGTTTCTAACATTTATCTTGATGATGGCGAACCAGTAGCCTACTTTTCATCACACCATAATATTTATTATATATTTAGTTACTGATCACAGGATAGATCTGAAGGTTTGAATGGCTTTGGCCACAGTGCTGTATATGTACGAAATATGAATTCAAATAAATAAAACGTAAATCTCTCTCTCACAAGTATGTGTTTCTGTGTTGTGTGTCCATTCCAATTTACTGGCATGATTGTTTACATACTTAACACAAAACAAATACAATAAGGCAAAAGATATAGATAAATAGTTTTTATTTATATTTATTTCAATGTCAGAATAAAAGAATGAGAATAAATCATGCCAATAAACTACTTTAAACTGAGATTGAGAAGCACACACGACAAGAAAAATATATACCTAAATATATAGTAAATATTATATGATGATAAAAAAGATGTGAAGAAACAGTGAAACGCGTGCTCTGTACGCTGTTTGCGTAGCGGTAACGCTAAACTAACGGGGAACGGACACAACACCGGAACAATTTTTGGAATCTAATCCCGCGTAAATCACCTTTAAATGTTTTATTTGTTCTCTTGCTAAAACTCACCTGCATTATATTGTCGTAAATTGCTTCTCTGAATTCAAGCACCTCTTTATGGTTGTACTCTGCTCCGTTAATTAGACGCATTTGTTTGAAGAAGGTTGTTTTTCCGCTTTTAACAGAGCCTGTCAAAACGATAACCACCGGTATTCGGCGGTCTTGTTTTAGCATGGCATCAATCTCACGGCTTCTCCGCCGCGCACCTGATCTGTCCGGAAAAAAGCACTGACTGATATTGCGTAGCGCTCTAGACATGTTTCGGCAACCTTCAGTTTACTCGCGACAGGAAGGACGCACAATACACTAACGTGAGCAGTGTCTGGTGGGTCAGTGATGTTCGGACGCAGATTCGACTCCTCCTCCCTTTTATCCGTGCGTTGCTCTGTGCTTCAGCCTGAAGGAAAACGAAAGTTTGAAAAACAAAGAAAAAACTAAGGCGAATTGTAATTGCGATTTATTTCTGCAAGAGAAATCCAACAGATTAACACCACCTTCTTTTGCCCAGAGCAGCAATTTTTTTAAACCACTTACTACCTTAAAATGTAACAATAAGGAAATATAGGCCTAAATAATATGCTTGAGTGAATTTTTGTGCGTTTTTGTGCTTATCATTAACATTAACAAATCACCGTCATATTTTACGCGTAAGTGTAAAACAGGTTGTTATGACGTTGCTTATACACCGTCATCAGCAACTTTTCTAACTGTGTGCCCCCTTTCATTTACATTTTTTACAATTTTTAATAAATGCAGATAGAAAGACATTACGGGGCTGTTTCCAATAAAATGAAATCAGACAAAGGCATTTAGATGTATTAACTGTTTAACTGTATTAACTGTTTACAAATGCATAAGTGATGTAATAAGATTAATATTTTAAATAAAAATATTAAAGTATAATTGTATTTTCCCCAGAATTACATATTTCTATATTCAATATATAGACATATAATTTTTTGGAAAATAAATAAACAAACAAATAAACAAACAAAATAAAATTATATATATCCTGAAATATTATTCTAAAAATTATCCTACATATTCATTTATTCAAAAAACAATGGATGGTGCTAGCAAAATAAACAGGCCAAAACTGCAATGCTTTATAAGGCTCATATCATACACCAAATCATACACATATCTTATATCATATGTTACATAAATACCTGAAATCAGTCTAGATATCAAGCCAGACCACTCTGCATATTTGAAACATTCTTTAAATAAGTGTTTAAGAGAAGATTTGATATAAGACATATATAAGCAGTTAAAATACATAATCTGAAATAATTAATAGTTATTTACAAATACTTTAGACTTCTTGGTACTAATTGGGAAGATGATGCTTTACCTTTGTTTTCTGGTGTTAAAGCAGTGAAAACTTTTGGTCTTGTTTTTCTAGGTCATCAGGTCTAACAATTGCCCCCCCCCCCCCCCCCCCCCCTTTCTTTAAACGGATTGAAATAATTTGTTTCCACCTGTGATGTACATGGGTAAGAGGCTATTTGGTGATTTTGACACAATGATACACTTTTGTAATGCCTAATCTTTCTTTAGTTTCTTTTTTTAGTTTCACCACGTAGCTACATTTATTCTAGTTAATTCAATGAAACTAAAGCTTAATTGTCCAGTTTGGAAAATCAGTAGCCTAAATTGATTAAGATGTGTTGACATGTTGAATCTAGTTGGTAGGCTAATATTATTTAAAAAGATAAAAGTTTTACAGAATTATTTAACATAGGCTATGCTATGTAAATAAGCCTTTCAGAGAACGCGTGAGAAGAGTCGTTTACTCTGGCTCGCACAACAAACGCAGGATTTCAGAAGTCAAATAAAAACGCGTCACGAACACGTCGACTTCTCCTTTTGTGTTCTGAAAAAAGGAAGACGGGCATACGGCACTAGAGCAAGACTAGGATAAGGAGATACTATAGAGGGTGAGTGAATAATTGTTAAATGTTTATTTTGAGAAGTAACCCAACTAATACGCATTGGCTATGGTGTGTTGTTTATGTTTTCACAGCGATAATTTAGGCTTATATCACAGAAGATATCTGTTTAACAATACTACAATGTTCATGACAACATGTAGTGTTATATACTATAATGTGATATTTATAGTCCAACAAAGCATTTCCCCATGTGTTTGTAATAAAATCACCCTTGTCATTATGAACCATCAGATTTGTTAATAATATTATAATTACAGATCTAGGAAAGCAAGTAAGGCTTAACATGAGAGTTGCTTTCAAACCAATCCAACAGGCTCATAATATCATTTAAAGTGAGTTTAGATTGTTAAGGAGTTCTGCACTTCTAACGAAATATATAAATCAAGAATTTTCATGTGGAACATTGTGAAATGTACAGTACGGAGGGCAAAAAAGTGGGTGAGTGATGGATCATGTTTTATGGTGGTAGATTCTGAGCAAATTCTGACTTAATCATGTCTTTATTCTTGTGTTTTTCCTCAGGATTCTCAGCTTGATTCTGAGGCAATGTTTAGTATTCGGTTTATTTTGAGGAACTGGTATAGACTCCTAGCAAAAATGAGAATGCAGAGGCAGCTCCAGTGTATCTTTCTTTGGGGAACAGGATTGATCACATTCTTCATAATTTGCTGGGATGCAAGGACTTTTTACCCACAAACGGCTTCATCACCAGATTTCACGCACCTCAAAAGGCGTCAAGAACATCGAAGGCGTATTATAAGAGAGTTTTGCTTGGCCAATAGCAGCCTGAATTTTACAGAGAAATCGATCACATTTGACCAGATTCCAAACAAAGCCCTGAACCATCTCATTGTGGATGATCGCCATGGTGTTATTTACTGTTTTGTGCCGAAGGTAGCATGCACCAACTGGAAACGAGTCATGATTGTGCTCACCCAGAACCTGAAGGCCCCTGATGGAGCTCCGTATCTGGATCCTCTTGACATACCATTAACGATAATCCATAATTCTACATTGCATAAGACATTTAACAAGCTTTGGATGCGTTTTGGGCGGTACTCGCGTCCTTTGATGCATCACAAACTGAAGAATTACACAAAGTTCCTTTTTGTACGGGATCCTTTTGTGCGAATTATTTCTGCTTTTCGAGACAAGTTTGTTAAGCCAGATAAGTATTTCTACAACATGTATGGCTCTGTAATGCTTCGGCGTTATGCTAATATTTCAAAAACCCCTGACTCCGTTGAAGAGGCCTTCACCGAAGGTATTAGATTGTCCTTTACTCACTTTATTAAGTACCTGTTAGATCCACAGACTGAGGAGGAGAAGCCATTCAATGAGCACTGGCAGCAGATGTACAGACTCTGCCATCCGTGCCAAATTGAGTATGACTTTATTGGGAAACTGGAAACTCTTGATGAGGATACAGAACATTTGTTGAAGATTCTTGGGCTGGATAATTACATTCACTTTCCCCCAGGGTATGAGAACAGGACAGCTTTAAATTGGGAGCAAGAATGGTTTGCAAACATTTCAGTAGCTGACAGGAGAAAACTGTACCGTCTTTATGAAACAGACTTTAGATTATTTGAATATGACAAACCTGAGACACTTCTGGACGAGTGATTACATATTACTGTCTAAAAAAATCAGTATCAGTGATTGCTCTTTCTGCTTTTGGATTACTTCAAGGCCACATGTAAAATACTGGATGTGTGTGTGTGTGGTTGGTATATTCTTAAATTGGTATATTCTTAATCTAATTTTGGGCAGAAAATTACTGATTTTTCACATTCACAGACTTTGACTTAGTAGATGTTAAGGAAACACTAAGTTGACAAACAGGCAGGTTGAGGTTGCATTCTCACAATTTTTGTGCTAAAAATAACAGTAATTTTGCAAATTCCATCATTCTATAATGCTGCAAAAGCAGTTTGTTCACATACTTAAACATTTTTGAGGCCAGATTGAAGCTTTTATTTGTATGGTAAACCCAGACTCCTTTTTTTATGATCCTAACCTAGATTTTTGACCCTTTAAACCTCTTTTAATGCAAGATGGCTTTTTGGTTCTGTCCTGTTTCTAGTTGATCAGGTCAAACAATGTTGCAACTGTTTTTTTTCTCCGTATATGAACTGATGTACAGTTGTAGATATGGATTGGGTATATGGATTAGGCTTAAAAAGCTGTTTGGTGGTTTTTAAAACATGAACGATGTATGATGTTTATCATGTTGATGTATGAATGATGTTTATCATTATATTTTTTTATTTATATAGTTTATTATTATATTTTTAATTACATTTAAAGTCAAATGGACTATAACATATCCCCTATTCGTTCATAATTAAATAAAGGCAATTAAAGCTTTTAATGTTTAATTAACCTGATTTCAACCTGATTTTTTCCTTTCCTGAAAATCAGTTAACTGCTCAAAGGATATATTGACACATGTTGGGTCCAACTGGTATTATTACTTGTAATATATACCCGGAAGAATCATATCCTGTTGCCAAAAGCCACTGCAGGGTTGGAAGCAGGCTTGATGAAAAAGGTGCGAAATGCTCAAAGACCCTTTGTCCAGAGGCTTTCATGAATGCCACATAACTCCCAGTGTCTATAATTTCCTGTTGGTAATCACATATTAACCATAGGAAATAATCAGTGGAGTCAAAGGCCATTTTCAGGCTTACAAAACATGTTAAATGATAAACACCACAGTGAATAAAACGGAAAATCTGAAGTGTCAAGTATGTTAATTAGCAAGCTATTATGAATAACAGGCATTTCTTCCTTAAACCAGCATAATTTAAGAGCTAGTTGTATGTGTATTCAGGAGGTGTTTAGTATTGTACAAACTTTAGTACTCAAATACAAATGTGTACTCAAATATGTTTTCGACAGGTAAAAAACGTGTCACGCCCTGGCCTGAAGCTACATACAGTCTTCCTTCTGGGTCTGAATTCAATTTTTTTGAAATTCTTGAAAAATTCTTAAGAATTTCTTAAGTACATACTTTTTTTTTTTTCTTTCTTTTTTTTAAATTACAGGCTATTATGTTTTCCTAGTTGTGTACTTTATTAGTTGTGATGGTGTCTTGTCTAACAAATGATAGTAAATTACAGAATTATAGAAATTAAAACTATTTTATTTTATTATGATGGTAAAGTTATAATTATTTAATAATGTTACAAAAGATTTCTATTTCAGATAAATGCTGTTCTTCAAAACTTTCTATTCATCAAAGAAACCTGAAATTTGAGCAGCAAATTAAAAACTAGAATGATTTGTGAAGGGTCATGTGACTGGAGTAATGTTGCAAAAAAAATCAGCTTTGAAATCACAGGAATAAATTACATTTTAAAATATATTTAAATAGAAAACAGTTTTAAATACTGTTTTTTTAAATAGTAAATATATGTATTTTAAATAGCAAAAATATTTCAGAATCTTACTGTTTTTGCTCTACTTTGAATCAAATAAATGCAGGCTTGGTGAGCAGAAGAGACTTCTTTGAAAAACATTAAAAATTCTAATGTTCAAAAACTTTTGACTGGTAGTGTACATGGATTAGATGATACTAGATGATTTTAGAACAGGAACGTCACTTTTTCCCCTTACATTTATAAAGCTTTTTAAATGTTCAGTCTTCATAGAAGACTTAAAAATAAACTGATGAGACGTGTTGGTTTTAGTTGGTATTATTTCTAAAACACGCATATACCTATGTATTATTTAGTAAAAGTGTAAAAATGTAAGATGATATCCAGCACATCTTTTATTTTAGGGCTTGAAGCAGGCCTGGTTTTAAGCAATTTTCAACACTAAAAGACACACCACCACCAACATCGCTTCTGTGGTACTGTAGTACCACAGTTTATCCAGTGGATGGAGCTTCATGCCCACTAATCTGATCACACTGGAAGACGGTCATCAAACTCCCACTCACCTACCCATGAGATCTTACGTAACCGGAAATGTTAATTAGGATCATTGAGATACTATTGTAGTTTTTGAATTTTAATTTTATATATAGTTTTATTAATTTAATTTAATTTAATTTATTATTATTATTATTTTATGTTCGTACATCATTAAATAATTGTATTTTACTACATAAAATAAGAAATAGCTAAAATGAAAAGTTAAACGTTTATACATTATTTTATTTTATTTAATGTTTGTTTTATGTATGAATGTGTGTATTTTTTTTATTTATAAGTTAAAATTATGTTGATACAACTTATTTTCAGGCCAGGTGTTTCTTATTATCACCAGATGTTAAATAACAACAAACAAACTCTGTTAATATTTTTTTTCTACAAGTCCGTGCCTCAATGAAATGATTAGAATATCAATACAGTCAGAGGTACATTAGAGTGGAAGGGAGTATTTTATCTGTTCATTCACTGCTTTATTACATTTTAGACAAGAGCTTGGCTAATGAAAAAGCTTTCAGGCTAATTAGCATGTATGAGTGCTTTTTATGAACCTTTTTATGAACCATTCCGCATGTGATTCTCTCACTCCGTGTGCGAGTTAGTGTGTGCTCATGTGAACGCACGTGTGAAATGCACCACGTAAATATGCTTTTTAACAGCTCCTGGTCACACACAACTCCAGTGACCACAGCAAATACATTTTTAAAAATGCCTTTCATGTTAATGTGCTCCTCTCTTGTTGTCAAGCCTTAATGGCATTTTCATCATGTTCTTCCCATCGCTGTATGACTGATGACTGCACAGACACACTTTCACTTATGGTTTGCAGGTCAAATCGCAGCTTGGTGTGACCCAAGGGCAACGTACAGCATGGCATGATTACAGCTCTTGCAATGCGGAGGTGCAAAGTGCATCAGTAAGTAACAAGTGACTAGAAAGACAGTGCTAAAAAAAACAGTTCTTTCCTGAATCTGATCCTTTGCACAGTTGCAGTGCAACTAAAAATAAAGATCTCTTACTATTCAAATTGATATCAAAATGTTAAGGACTTTCAATGACTCTAAATAGATCTCTAATGTGGCAAACAAAATCCACAGTTTGCTCTCCTTTTAAAGGTAAAAAGGCAAAATTCTGCTATTGTTTACTCATCCTCTTGGCATTTCTAAATGGCTTACTTTCTTCTGTGGAGCACAAAACAACATTTTGATAAATGTTGCTAAAATATATGTAGGACAAACTAAAAATGTTTCAGATTGTGCTCATTTCTATATAGTGCTTGATCTCTGCATATTTCTCTCCTGATTCAGACAAAATGACCTTTTCACCGGAGAAAGGAATATTAAGGATAGAGGACATCCCTACACTCTAAAAAATGCTGGGTTATTTTTTTAACCCAAATGCTGGGGTCAGCCTTTTGGGTCATTTTATTTGCTTGTTTTTTATATTTTTACCCAGGTGCTGGGTTATTTTTTTTTTTTTTAACCCAAATGCTCGGTTCAACTTGTTGGGTAATTTTATTGGGTTATTTTTTATATTTTTTACCCAGGTGCTGGGTAGTTTTTCTGTAACTACATTTGCTGGATCATTTTAAACGCTGGGTTGCTTTTTTCTACCCAACCCCTGGGTTAACCCTGTCTCTGACGAAACAACCCAGCTGCTGAGTTACAGTCAGTCAGAACGCGGGGTTTTCGAGTCCTCTACAGGAGAGCCAGGTTCTCAGCAGCGCCACCGATTTGCACTTCTTCAGCGAAATTCATTTATAAAGTCTTTGCTTTGCTGTAAATTGTACTATTTTACGCAATGCAACATAAGGACGAGATGTCAGCTGCGTCAGCAGCAGCTGTTTTGCAGGATGGAAACGCCTTTTGCCTTTCATAAAATAAATTTATTCGTTATTGTACTGAGTTTAATCTTAAAATATGTTCTCTAATGTCAGTACTGTTTGTTTATGGGCATCTTACAGCTACGAGTGAATGAGGCCGCGGACTGAAGTTCGCAGTTAACCTGGCGAGCAGCAGCCCTTCACTGGCTCAGATTTTGGGGACACACCGGCATGAGAATTAGCGCTATTTCGGTAAAAAAAGGGATTACAGGTAACAGTTGAATACACTAAAATTAAAATTCTACTTTTAAATGTTACATTTCTATGTCTAAAATGCTTGTTAAAGGAGTTTAAATGTGTGTAATATTGTAAACTATGCTGTATAAATTCAGTTTGTCTTGTATTTTGTCCATGTGTCTGTGCTGTTGCCTCTAGTAATTCTGTGTGCTTTTTTTTAAGTTCCAGTCCATTTCAGATCAGCAATATAATAATTAGTAAACAATAGTTGACTTAAAATAACCCAGCATGTTTGGTAAAAACATTTACCCCACCAGCTGGGTCAAAATAACCCAGCATGTGTTCTGTCCAATATTTCCCCAGCTCTGGGTTGCCAAAAAACCCAAGTTGGGTTGTTTTTAACCCAGCGTTTTTTAGAGTGTAGTGTAAAATAAATATACTAAAATGTATTTAAAAAACATTTATTTTATACTAAGTATACTACAGCACATTTACATATTATGCAATTAATAAAATTACCCTGCAATTGTATTTTTAGTATACTAAACGGGTATATTTCAAGTCTGGTAAATTGGAGCAACTAATTTTGTACTAATGCACTTTAATTGCGTGAAAGTAGTGCTGAAGTCCAACTAAAGATATACTTAAGTATAATTACCTGTGCTAAAACTATTTTGTAGGCTTAATATTTTTGCATTGTGCACAAGTAGTACTCCAAATAAAGTTTAATTACAATTTTTATATCAGTAAGTCTCGAGCGATATGTCAGTAAATATGATAATATGTTTGAACTATGCTTAGCATAAAACAAATGCATTTTAAATCTCTTACTTTTACTGTAGGTATTGTACATATGTGTATTATGTGTATATTGTTTTATTTATTTATTATTGTATTTTTTTTTTCATTTTCATTTGTTTTTATTTCTGTATCTATTTCTATTTTTTTTCTTTCTTTCTTTGTGAGTGCGTGTGAAGTCTGAAACAATGTTGCTTGTTTGTTCTGTGTTGTATTCTGAAAACTCTTTAAAAAAATAAAAAAATAAAATTATATATATATATATATATATATATATATATATATATATATATATATATACATATATATATATATATATATATATATATATATATATATATTACTTTTACTAGGGATGCATTTAGCCGGAAGCAAAGTTTAAAAAGTATAAAACTGTCTTAATGATGGTTTTGTTTATTACAGATTTTCTCTTCACAAGACATTCATTGATGCACTGGAGTGATGTGGATTACTGTGATGTTTTTGTCAGCTGTTTGGACTGACGACACCCATTCACTGCATAGGATCCATTGGTGAGTACAGGATGCAATACATTTCTCCAAATCTGTTCAGATGAAGAAACAAACTCATCTACATCTTGGATGGTCTGAGGATGAGATAAATGTCAGCCATGGTTAATTTTTGGGTGGACTGTTCCTTTAAACAAAACCTCTGCTGTAGTACCATGAAAATTTCTCTAATGCATTATGATTTTGGTATGATGTGCACAGGGGGAAATAAATATTTTAGGAAACACAAGACGTGCTTGTTTTCAAAGCTGCATTGTTCACGCAAGCGTATGTCTTTTTTATGCAGTGCTGCATGCAGTTTAAGAGCATAATGTCAGGTGATGTTCAGGCTGCTCGAAGGACTCTGCAGGCGAGATATTTGCGCTCTATGTGGGTGCTTGAGCTCAAATCACAGCAAGGTGCTGTTCCATTTACAGTCACTCTTTCTTTCTTTCTGCTTCTGTGAACTCAGTCACACACCTGTTTGCGCTCGACTGCTTATGTATGCATCCACACTAGTGAGATCACAGAAAATGTCTTTTAAAAGTTTGTAGGTATTATCAGGCATTGTTGTGATAATTTATCCATTGCACATGCTTATTACAGGGACAGAATACCTGGACCAATTAAATTGCAAAAAATAAATAAATAAAAGTCAGGATTTTCTTGTTTTCCATTAAAATATCAAAAGATTCTTTAAAAAAAAAGAATAAATATGTAAATATGTTTGCCCGTTACTTGTTTTATTTAATTAGCCTATCTTTTGTTCTGCCATTTTGTAAAATAATAACATTTATTATAATTGTTGATGTTAAGAAAATAGTTTAATTTATTAATTATTATTGCATTGTAAATGTGTTGCTCAAGGGCACAATGGTAATTGGCATTTACAGCATTCATTTTCAGGTTATATTTTTATCATCTGCAATTTAAATATTTTCAGTGCAAACATTTAATATTCTGTTGCCGTTTGTCCTCATAATAATATTTAAACATGTTTTCAGCAAGTAAAGACAAGGCAATGGCATTTTGGCACCGTCCTATCCTCCATTTTAAAATGAATAATTACAGACTTCGATGAACCTCTAATAAACATTAAAGCTTCAGTATATTCAGGGGTGTCAGTGTTCATTTGCCCATCTCTGTCTCTGTATATCACCAAATCAGTTGAATTCTCATTCTGCACACTGAGAAAAAGCAAACGGGCTGATTAAGAAACGCAATTACAGAAAGTAAATAACTTTCCAAGATCACATGTGAGTTTACTCTAACAATGAGACTGGAGGTTGGAACACACAGGCACACACACACACACACACCTAGACACGAAGATACACACACCCGAGGGAACCCCGCCACTCACCAGCCCCCCCTAATTACCACCCGCTCTGTTTGTCTGCGATAAACCCAATAGGAAGCAGATTCTGGGTGAAAAATAAGAAATCAAGAATTCCACTTTGCGTTATAGACTAATTATATTCAGTTTACTATGCTTGGGGGTTAGAGGAAGGTTGCGAAATTGATATGTATGTGCGCGTGTTTATATCTGTATTTGCATGCGCGCTGCCTTGCATACTTACACGGGATTCTACCTTTCCAGTCCTGATTAGTTTTTTAACCCCATGTCTAGCAAATCACACCTTGGTTGTAAAGCAGATTTTGGAATAATTTTCATTATCATTTCATTAACATTCTGGTGTGTGCAAACAAACAGACAGGAAGTTAATTGATGTTTTTATGCAAGCCACTGATGATCCAGCCCCAAACTTGAGAGCAAATTGTGTTAGTCTTGAGTATTTGAGAGTCTCTGTTTGCATGTACATTTGAATAACATCAAATTTTTTTATGCTTATCATGATTAGCTAGTGAGTCTTGACATCAGTTAAACTCTATAATCTAGTTGTTAAATAAGCCCGTAACGCCTCAGGTTTTTCCTAGTTTAATGACTGATATATGCTATTCTATTGCACAGTATTTAGAATTGATATAGGTTTGAGGTTATAGCAACAATACTAGAGTTTTGAATATTACATTTTCATGCCATTAAACCGTCCACACACTCAAGCACCAATTACTCCTTATCTTTGCTTGTTTTGTATTGTTTCTGTGAGTTGGTACCTGCACTGGATCATTATATTATATCCTGTGGAAGCCCTTTTTGCCACAAAAAAGTCATGCTTTGGATAGTCATGACATAAGAAGTCATAATTATGAGATGAAAGGTCAAAATTATTACATAAAAAATGAAAATTATGACATGTAGCGCCGTTGCCCTCCGGGCGCCTCGAGTTTGCGTCCCGGCTCGTGGACCTTTACTGATCCCACCCACCTCTCTCTCCCGTTACGTTTCCTGTTATTGCTATACTGTCCTATCAAAAAAATAAAAAAAATAAAATTATGAAACAGAACGTCAAAATTGACATACCAAGTCATAATTATGAGATAAAAAGTCAAAATGAAACATACTAAGTAATTATGAGGGAAAAGGTAAAATTATTAGATAAAAGATCAAAATTATGATTATGATGTACTATCATAATTATGAGACAAAAAGTCAAAAGTATGACCTGCTATGTCAATTAAGTCCAAAATTATAAACTAAGTCATAATTAGAAGATGAGAAGCCAAAACAGTCATAATTGTGACAAAAAGTTTAAATTATGGCATACTAAGTCATTATTACAAGATAAAAAGTTCAAATTATGTGATATTTATGATGTAAGTCTGAATTAATTAATGAATGAATTAAGTCAAAATTAATTGTCTGATAAAATGTGAGATAAAATTATGAGATATTAGTTTATAATTATGAGATGAAAGGTCCAAATTATTACATAAAATGTTTAAATTATGAGACAAAGAGCCAAAATTAACATACTAAGTCATAACTATGAGATTAAGTCAAGATTATGACCTACTAAATCATAATTATGAGACAAAAGGTAAAAATAACAAAAGGTTAAAATTTTGACATACTGTACTATGTCATAATTATAAGATAAAAAGTCAAAATGACAACATACAAAGTCATAATTATGAGGGAATAGGTAAAATTATTAGATAAAAGATGTGCTATCATAATTATGAGACAAAAAGTCAAAAGTATGACCTACTATGTCAATGAAACAAGTCCAAATTCTAACATAATTAGAAGACGAAAAGTCAAAACAATGACATGCTAAGTGATAACTGTGACAAAAAGTTGAAATTATGGCATACTAAGTCATTATTACGAGATAAAAAGTTGAAATTATGTGATATTTATGTGATATAAATTATGAGACAAAAAGCCAAAATTAACATACTAAGTCATAATTATGAGATAAAGTCAAGATTATGACCTACTAAATCATAATTATGAGACAAAAGTAAAAACAACAAAAGGTCAACATTTTGACATACTGCACTAAGTCATAATTATGAGATAAAAAGTCAAAATGACAACACACAAGTTATAATTAAGACAGAAAAGATCAAAATTATGACATACTATGTAATGATTATGACATACAAAGTCATAATTATGAGATGAAAGGTCAAAATTATTACATAAAAACTTTAAATTATGAGACAGAAAGTCAAAATTGACATACCAAGTCATAATGATGAGTAAAAGGTCGAAATTATGATGCACTAAGTTATAATTATGAGAAAAAAAAGTCAAAAGTATGATCTACTACGTCAATGAGACAAGTCCAAATTATAACCTAAGTCATAATTAGAAGATAAAAAGTCAAAACAATGACAGGCTAAATCATAATTGTGACAGAAAGTTGAAACTATGGCATACTAAGTCATTATTATGAGATAAAAAGTTGAAATTATGACATTAAGTGATATTTATGACATAAGTCAAACTTAATTGTCTGATAAATTGTTGAGAAATTATTATGTGATTATGAGATTTTAATTCATAATAATGAGATAAAGGTCCACATTATCACATAAAAAGTTTAAATTATGAGATAAAGTCAAGATTATGACTTACTAAATCATAATTATGAGACAAAAGAAAAAATAACAAAAAGTCAAAATTTTGAGATACTAAGTCTATGAGATAAGTCAAAATTACAACATACTAAGTTATAATTAAGGCATAAAAGGTCAAAAGTCATGATTATGACATGCAAAGTCATGCAAGGTCAAAATTATGACAGTCATAATTATGAGACAAAAGTCAAAATGACGAAAAGTCAAACTTATGACATATTAAGTCATAATGAGACATAAAGTCAGAATTACAACATACTAATTCTTGCTAAGGTAATTATGAGACAAAAAATCAAAACTATGACAGTCATAATTATGACAATAATTGAAATGATGACATACTAAATCATTATTATGAGATAAAAAGTCTAAAAACTATGACATAAAGTGAAATTTAGGACATAAGTTAAAATTAATTGTCAGATACAATATTATGAAATAAAATTTAGAGAGATTAATTCATAATTATGAGATGAAAAGTCCAAAGTATTGTATAAAAAGTCAAAATTGATATACTAAAGTCAAAGTTATAAGATAAAAAAAAGTCAAGATTATAACCTGCTAAATCAAAAGTATGAGACAAAAGTCAAAATTACAACATAGCAATTCATAATTATGAGATAAGAGGTCCAATTTATGACACAATCATAATGAGACAAAAGTCAAAATTACAACATGCCAAGTCATAATTATGAGAAAAAAGTCAAAATTACAAAAAGTCAAAACTATGAAATACCGAATCATAATTGTGACAAAAAGTTTAAATTATGACATTAAGATTTTTTATATAAGTCAAAATTAATTGTCAAATAAAATGCTATGACATAAGTAATATTTAAAACATAAGTCAAAATTAATTGTCTGATAAAATGAAAAAAAAAAAATACTTTTTATGTCATAATTATGTCTTTATTTCCTAAGTATAACTTACACTATTCTGAATTTTAAAAGAAACTTATCAGACTAAGATCGAACTCCATCAAATTTCTCGCTCTGAAGGAGCAACCCTCAAGCAATCTCACTCCTGTTCTGATTGTGCCGGTTCTTAGGCCCGGCTCCAGAATCAAATCACTGAGGGTGCTTCTTAAATTAGCAAGGGTGCTCTAACCTTAATATATGCATATAATGGTTTTAGTGCCATCCATTGCTATGGCGCATTTATAATCACTAAAAAGCTGTCAGTCGTCTTAGTTTATCGTGATCTCACAAAGTTACTTCATAATCAATGAAGTTCTCTACGCTGCACAATGAATCTCTAATTTACATTGAGTCTACACTTCCTTATAATGAGCTGATTCGTGCGGAGCACAACACCAGCAACAAAAACTCCAGCTTTAACTGAGGGTGCTATTAATTTCATTTGAGGGTGCTTAACACCCTCTAGCACCCCCGTAGAACCGGGCCTGCCGTTTCTGCTCGAAGTTTAAAACAGAAACTTTGCTTTGGTATCTACATATCGATTGAGCTGGACTTTTCAGTGTCCACATGCCTTCATCACTGGCTTCATTCTTTATATTCAGTTGTTTTCTGCATGACAACACACTATGCACGGTGTTTATCCTCCTGCATGACTGCACATACACACACACATTCACATGAAGATTGCTTTGGTCTTCCCTGATGACAAAGGCTCGGCTGCCACCAGTCTCTGACCTATATTTCAGCATTTATTTATGCTCCCTCTTTCCCTCTGTTTGTGTCTCGCTCAATCTCTTTCACTCTCTCCTCGCCTTGCCTGCAGTCCTTGCAGTCCATCTGTCCCCTTAGCAAATACTAATAATAAAACCTAATAGGAAATATTGAAATTTAAAGCCTGGGCTATTGCATCAAGCAGGGCAAAAATAGATATTTTCATGATTCGACAAATAACAATATGAACTGGGTGCCTTTGTGTATTTGTTTGACTGATCTTAATTGAAATTGCCCCAGACAATATACTGTTTTATATGAAAAACAATATTATGATATTCTAACATAAATCACGTTGTTGAGAGACACCGAAGAGCTTTTCACATTCATTTAATATGCAAAGACAATCTATCTCAATATCCAACAGGAGAATAATCATTATTGACTCATTAGTCAAGAGCTAATGTTGCCTTCTGGTCACGTTGAAATGATCGCATTTATGAGACGAGCACACATGAATGACACCAAAATGTCATAAACACCTGTGGAAAACTCTGTTTAAGACTATATGATTTAAGCAGTCATGGGAGAATAAATTGATTAAAGTTTACATACAAAATGTTTATTATTTTACCAAAATAATAGGGATCATAAAAAATGCAGGTTATGTTTTATTTAGTACTGACCTGAATACGATATTTCACATAAAAGATGTTTAGTCCACAAGAGAAAATAATAGTTGAATTTATAAAAATGACCCTGTTCAAATGCTTACATACGCTTCATTTTTAATACTGTATTGTTACCTGATTTTTTTCTTTTTTTTTTTGTGATAGTTGTTCATGAGTCCCTTGTTTGTCTTGAACAGTTAAACTGTTTGCTGTTCTTCAGAAAAATCATTCAGGTCCCCTAAATTCCTAAGCATTTTTGTGTGTTTAGTTTGGACAAGAGCCTCGTAACCAAATATTACAAAAGGTTCAAGGTTTAAATACACAAAAATACTGAAAAACCAAGAATTTATGGGACTTGAAGGATTTTTCTGAAGAAGAGCAGGCAGTTTCACTATTCAAGACAAACAAGGGACTCATGAACAACTATCACTAAACAAAACAAACAAACAAAAAAAAAAAACACACCTGTGGATCATTCAGGTAACAACACAGTAGAATCAAGCATATGTAAACTTTTGAACAGGGTCATTTTTATAAATTCAACTATTATTTTCTCTTGTGGACTATATGTAAACATCTCTTATGTTATAAAAAATAACATGCATTTTGTATGATCCCTGTTATTCTGGTAAAATAACTAACATTTTGCAGATTTTGCAAGGTGTGTGTAAACTTTTGACCTCAAGTGTATATTTGAAAATTCACAACAAAACCAGAGTCTATTTTATTCTAACCAAAACCACTTGAATTGCATTATTCTGATTTACAAACTTGTTCAAACATACTTATGATTATTAAAGAGTTGATAAAAAGTCAAAATTATGATATAAAGTAAAAATTAAAAGGTCATGATTAATGTTATTATGTCACGATTTTCATGTAAACTTTTTTGTCAGAATTATGACTTTTTATGCCATAATGAATGACCAAAGCATGATTTTTCTCCCTTATTTTTTAATCAAAATGTCACAAATACACACTGTAAAAAATATTTCGAAGTTTAGTTGTTTCAAAGTTTTTTTTATTATTCAACTTAACATTTTACGTTTTGACCATTTCAACTAGTTTGTAAGTTGACAGAAATAGAGTATTTGCACTCTCTACTTAAAAAAAATGTGTTGAATCAATTCAATAATAATATCACTTTTTCAACTTCCCTTACCGGGATATCTCGTGAAGACCGCTGTAGACGGAAGACGTTTGTGAGCCATCGTGGTGAGCTCCTCCACAAAGTTTGAGATCTCAATTTATATATTTAATATTTGTAAAATTACATATGTTATCTAAGAAGAGTACAAGTGGTTTAAAGCGTCATATTTTCTAGTTATATGATTGCAAGTGTTCGTTTCAACACTCTGAAGCCTTAAAATACTTGCGTTTCCACTGTATTTTCTACATAAATATTATAATAAAAATTCTCCCATGCGGTACTGAGCTGAAGTTATCCAGAGAGTGATAAAAATACAGTTTGGTATGTATTTGAGCCCAGCAATGTTACTGCATTAGAGACTGATCAAACGGAGCACAACAGACAACTGTATGGATTTCGAACGGCGAGAATTAAAAAAAAAAAAACTTTTTTAAACTTGACAGCGATATGTTCTGCTCAGTCACAGCAACCCCCTCTCTTTGATCTAACTTTTCGCTTATGAAGAACGGTGCAACCCACACAGATATATGTGCTTATGTTGAACGCATGCTGAATATGCATCAAAGGTAAGCGTAGCTCAAAGAAGAAGCGAAAGAATGATTTTGTATTTTTGACTCTGCCATCTAATTAGCACAAACAAGCAAGTGACAAAGAAAGAAGTGCGTGTAGACAAACTAAAAAAGGACATTTTTTAAACCTAGTATTAAATTGTCTCGAGTGATCCAATTAACATGCATCTCAAATGCAGCTCTTTTATTTTTTGCTCTGAGTCATCCATTCTGTTGTTCCAAATACACTTTTAGATTTGAAATGTGTTGAACATAATTTTAATCGTTTTGTTGTTGAATTGACTTCAGATGTAAAGTCTGTGTTAGTGCATGTTGAATGTAACCAGAAAAGTTTGAAATTCTTGTTTTAGTACAATAGATGATTGACAGGTCTGTAGGCGGTTCCTCGCTGCTGTCCTGCACACATTAGGAAGCATTCATTTTTGCACTCCAAATGCACCATGAATGGATGTTTTTGACTACCTCTGAATGTGCTTTGAGTTATCTGATCACAGAATGTTTACACTGTTGAAACCCATATTTCGTGCTGTGCTCTTGTGAACGCGTATGACCACATGGGACTTGCTGATACCTCCTAGACAACAGACTAAATTTATTATAAAAGATATAAAAATTAGTAGAGGTTCAAGCTTATAAAAAAACACTGTGAAGTTTGGAAGAAAACAAGGTGGTTTTTCTGAAAAACGGTAGCAAAGCTTTACCCATCTGTTTTCCATCCAGAATCTTAAATATCTGATTTCATACTTGGTTCTCCCAGGTGAGGAGGAACCAAGTGAGCATCACCATGACAACGGCTCCCAAACAGCAACTGCAGGAAGATTGGGATGCAGCTGTAGTTGAATTTAAGGGGAGCATTTTATATATCACAACTCCTAAACGTCTAGGGCAAAGATCTGTCACTATATGCTTGTTTTTGCACTATAAACAGACCAGGTATTCTTACATCATTCTTAAGATAAAAGAAAACATTCACCATCACGAATGTAATCAGTTTTATCTCAAAACTAAATCCTTTACCAGACCCATCAAGGTGCTTTTCCCTTCAGTAGACAGGCATTCCATTACGCTCCAAGAATACCAACAGAAATAGATATAGAGCCAATAGAAAATGAAAATGAATAGTTCTTCATGATACTTTTGAAGAGACATTTCTGAGATGCTCATCCCACAGAGCTTGATTCAATCATCTAAAATGATTGATTTTATCTAGTTTTACTGAGACTTGGCATGGAGTTTGGCTGTAGAAACTATGAATCACCAAAATACTTAAAGGGGTACTGTAGTTTACCCAAAATGAAAAAAGTATCATTTACTCACACTCATGTTGTTCCAAACCTGCATGAATTTCTTTTCTCTGTTAATCGCAAAAGGAGTTTTGTACAATGTGTGTAACCAAACAGTAGTCATTGAATTCAATTTTTCTTTTCCGTACTATATACTCTAAGTCAATGGCTACTGCTAACAACATTCTTCGATATATCTTCTTTTGTGTTCAACAGAAGAAAGAAACTCATTTAGACTCTTAAAACAAACCAAAAATAGGTTGGAAACTTAAAAGCAGACACAGAAGTAATTTTCAAAACGTGAAAATATTAAGCGAAAACACCCATGGACAAAAATATAAGACAAATTGAATTATGCAGCATAGTTTTCAACACTGCATACATTTAAACTCATTGAACAAGCATTTTAGACATAAAAATATAACATTTAAAAGTGCATTAAAGAAGAAGTCTACTTTCAGAACAAAAATTTACAGATAATATACTCCCCCCCTTGTCATCCAAGATGTTAATGTCTTTCTTTCTTCAGTCGTAAAGAAATTATGTTTTTTGAGGGAAACATTTCAGGATTTTTCTCCATATAATGGACTGATATGGTGCCCCGATTTTGAACTTCTAAAATGCAGTTTAAATCTGGCTTCAAAATATCCCAAATGCGGTTGTAAACAATCACAGCCGAGAAAGAATGGTCTTATCTACCAAAAAGATCGGTTATTTTCATTTAAAAAAATACAATTTAAGTACTTTTTAATCAAAAATGCTCATCTTGTCTTGCTCTGCCTGAACTCTGTGTATTCTGGCTCAAGACAGTTAGGGTATGTCGAAAAACTCCAATCGTATTTCCTCCCTTAACTTCAAAAATCATTTAAAAATCATACATCGCTGCAGAAGTACCGACCCAGTCTTTGCAAAGTTAACATGCAAAGAAGATCAAACACCCTTAACAAAAAAGGTAAAACAGTGATAAAGGACGATTTTGAAGTTGAGGGAGAACATGACATAGGAGTTTTTCGACATACCCTAACTGTCATGACCCGGAACAAAAACAGTTTTCAGAAAGAGTAAGACAAGATGAGCAATTGACATTATATATAAATTGTATTATTTTTATGAAAATAACCGATCGTTTTGCTAGATAAGACCCTTCTTCCTCGGCTGGGATTGTTTACAACTGCATTTGGGATCGTTTGAAGCTGCATTTAAACTACATTTTGGAAGATTAAACTCAGGGCACCATAGACGTCCACTACATGGAGAAAAATGCTGAAATGCTCAAAACACATAATTTCTTTACAACTGAAGAAAGAAAGACATGAACATCTTGGATGACAAGGGGGTGAGTGCATCATCTGTAAATTTGTGTTCTGGAAGTGGACTTCTTCTTTAAACCGTTCTCTGTTATCCTTTTTAACAAAAATAGTGTTGATTCTCGTGCCGCATGTCGCTGAAATTTGAGCCGGTAATGGGCTGCTGTTCGGTGGGGAAACCTACTTCATAACCTGCCCATAAATAAACAGTACAGCTCTGAGAACATATTTTAGCATTCAAATTAATTCGAATCAGTATTACAATGAATAAAATTAGTTTTGCAAGGCAAGGCAGTAACAATTTAAACATTATATTTTATTTGTGAAGTTATGTTCAACTATTCTTTTTAACAGGTAACTTTTAACTATTTTTGATTTTTTTTTTTTTTTTCCAGATCATCAGTCATCAAAGCTCAGTAAATTAGCTCAATTAAATTATTGGTCACGGACACAGAGATTTACTTTAAATTTCACCAAGCTGTTTACTCAATAAAAACACAGATCATGTTTTCAGGCCATTTCAAGTCTTATTTTGACAAATTGGTTGGTTACACTTTATTTTGATAGTCCACTTTAGACATTCTACTAATTATAAGTAACTTTGCAACTACTTGTCAACTAATTCTGATTAATTTGCAACTACATGTCCACTAACTCTCAGAGCAGACTGTTAGGTTAGGTTTAGAGTTAGCAAGTTTACGTATACTTGCAAAGTTTAGAAGAGTGTTAGAAAATATTAAGCAGACAGTCTACTAACACTCTAATGACTAGTTGGCATGCGGTTGCAAAGTTACATACTGTTAGTAGAATGTCTAAAGTGGACTATCAAAATAAAGTGTTCCCAATAGGTCATATCTAAGCGTGCGAGTTGTTTTCTTACTTTTTTTAATTAGTCTTCGCATTAACACCATCATATTGTTCATTCAGACTGATTTGCAGACTTGCACAAACACACGAGGTGGGATTTATTGAATTTATCCAATCATATCGCGATAGAGGCATTGCCTCCTCTCATGTGACTTTCCCCCGTTCATTCTCAGTTACCTTCCACCAAACTCAACACACGCTTTAGGGTGTTTGTAAAAAGTCAATGGGCTCAGGGGAGGCAAGAGAGAGACAGATTATAACTTTACCTGCTGGTGTCACTGCTGGACAATGTTTCTTTAGACAAAGGAGTGATCAATGCACTTTTTAATGTTGCTTATTGTAATATTGCCATTGTTTTATTTTTGTACTACAATTTTTTTGTTCTCATCCAGCATTTTGAGGAGTACACCTATGTTGCAGTCATCAACAGAATGGCTAACAATTATTTTTACAAAATGAAATTAAAAATACATTTAATTAAAATATAAATGGTTTTGTTAGTGACATCCAACTCCAAAACAGTGTTGTTTTTTGATCAGTATTTCACAGCAATGTTTATGACACTGTAACTGTCACTTTAGATTTACAAAGTACTTTTGCAAAAATGTCAATCATTAGATTCCTGCAATGAGGGCTGATGATTACCTCAATGAACACAGGACAACAAAACCCTTCGCCTGAGTAAGCATCTTCAAAACAGCTTCTTAGAGAATCGCTGATCAGCCACAACAGAGGAGAGAATGGAAAAACAAGGACCCCACCACAACTTTTCCTTCCTAGTTGAAAACCCCCGTCAAGTCGTGAATGCATATTTATAGAAAACTCTTTATTCAGGCTTTCTGCTGTGATAGCATTCTGAATTATAGATGTGATACGATGCATTCAACAGGGAACGTTAACCTCCTCTTTTCAGAGTGAAGTGTAAATATTTAGAAGAATACGATCCAGTATTCTCTGGAAAGTTGTAAAGACCAAAGTGAAATGGAAACACAGGCAGTGTTATGTTTGACAGCATGTGTGCGTTGATGCCGTACACTGATCAACTGATATTTTTTCTCTTTTGAATTCTGACAGGAAAGAAGACTGTTACATAAAATTGGGCCATCAGCCAACCTTTAGGAAGATTCTATAACGAACCTATAAAATTAAAAATACAAAATTTTGCCAAAATGAAAATTTGGTGTTCATCTCAGTGTTTCAAAATGACTTGCCAGTGCAAACATTCTAAAAAACATCATGCTGTTGCGCTGTTATTTTAAACTTCTCTTGAACGGAAAATGAAAAAATAGCTTCCCCGTTTCTGTGCTTCTAGGAAGGTCAGAGATTAGCTGATTTAAGGTGTTAAATCAATTAAAAAAAGATTTAGCTTCTTAAAATACTTAATGTGAAAATGGGGAGGTTTTTAATTAAAATACAATAAAAGGAGTGTGTCCAAAACCATAGGCATTCCGAGGCTTAAGAAGACTAGACAAATATTTAACAACTGCAATGCTTATTTCTTGGCAGAAGTGGAATGGAGAAGAAAAGAATAGATGGTAAAGAATAGACTTTAATGAATTATTTTTATTTGTTCAACCAACTGCTGAACCACACACACAGGATAGTGAAATTTCATCAGCAGTAAAGGATGCATCTTATAAATATGACCTAAGGCCAATATTAAAATCGAACATGCCTTGAAGCCTTCCTTCCGTTTCTGACAAACACAACCAGCCAAGGCATGTTGCAGTAGTTGTGTGAGGATCCTGGACGGTGTGCTATACATCTCCCTCTGTCGTTTGATCATCTGCAGCATGCTATGGCACACACTCCCACGGAGCCTCATCTGGATTCACACAGGCGCATGATTTTGGAACTATGTCAAAAATCAAAAGAATATTTAAAGTGCTTGAGATGCTGCTGATGAGTGCAGTTCGGATTTATGCCTTCATTCAAAGACAAATAATTTTGCAAGTCTCTGCTCCTTTGAATCTTTTTTTAAAAAAAGGAAAAGCGACCCAGTAGGGGGGCAGGAAACGGTTTGGGGAAAAATTAGGTTGCAGGAAAACGTTGAGGTTTGAGTAAGCTATTGTGTGACTTGTGACGTGAGAAACTTATCCAATAATGTGGCCTTTGTCCGAAACTGTGAAAATTGAGTTGTTGACCTCCGGAAATCGTACATTGTGCTTTATGTTAAGCAAAAAAGTGAGATGACCTTCTTGTAAAGATGGTATATTAATGCCATATTCTTTATTGAAATATCTATGCGTTCAGGATCGTTGCTATTTGGCCTGACCCACATTTTGTTAGGCTTCAGTTCATAGAGATGCACTGACATTCTCCTATGTAATTGGCTTTTACAGTGGACCATTCATTATTTCAGCAAACTGCTTGTAGCATATGTTGGAATGAGGTTCATTTTTAAACATGCACTTAGTTATATATGATAAAACGAACATTTAATTAGCTAATGCATTTGGGAGTTTTTATGTAGGATAGTAGCCTACAACATATTTTGTCTGGGTCTGGTCTCATCCGTGTCCATCTCATCCGTGCTTGATATTGCAAATTGGTGTGTCTTACCATATTATTTTAATGTGTTTTCTTAATTATGAACACACTGGTTTGTAGTGCAAACTGTTTTACAATTCACTGCACATTGTTATTCTTCCCTATAGCAGCTTACGTACCTGAAGTCTTGTCGATAGGCTTACTTCCACATTGAAGAATAAGATAGAAGAACCATCTAAAGAACTTTTTTTTTTTCCACTAGAAGAACCTTTGGTGCAATGGGAAGGTTCCTTGAATGCTAAAGATTCTTCATTGAAACCACTGATGCCATTAAAAAAACTTAATTTCAAGAGTGCATGGGATCATTCCCATACATTATAGTGGAAAAGGTTCTTCAGATTATTAAAATGTTCTTTTCACTAAGAAAAATTCTAAATGTTCACTGAAAGGTTCTTTGGGGAATCCAAGATGGCTCTTCTTTTTGGATTTTTTTTTAAAGTGTAGCATAGCCTATTGACCTTAACAGAACTATAAACCTATTTAACAAAAAAGTATAGAAACACTGTCTTTTATAGACTGATATAAATTCAAATTCAAATTCAAAAAGCAAATTTTTCACCCATTTTTGTAGAAAAAATGGAGCGATATTTATTCAAACAACACTTTCAATTCAGTAAGCAACTGAATCCTGATGATTCAAGCAGATTTTAGCTTCTAATTAATTTCCATTTCGGTCTAAATGTGATCCTGCTGTAAAATGCATTTTACTGTTGTATCGTTTATGGTCATTAAGCAGTCAGAGTAATCCAGAAATCACTGTTTTTTTCTGTACAGCTGCACTGTCAGTGTTACATTTGTGTGAAGGGCAAGACCCTTGGAATGAGAAAGTTTGTGTCCGTTTCTGATTTCCAAATGATTAGCCCTTAGCCCTTACGGTCTTGCCTTAAGTCCCCACTTGGCCGCATGGGCTGTTGGGTCATGGTCCACTTTGCACACTTCACAAAATGGAGCATCAAGGGTGAATCATAGCAGTAAAGGTGGATTTTATGAGCACTTGCTGAATCATAAAATGACAAATGAGACCCTACGGTTTTGTGGACTAGAGCACAAAAGTAAAGGCCTTATGACCTCAAGTTCACATAAAGTGCATTATGTGGGAAAGGGACAATGTTTTAACTTTCTTAAACTCTTTTTCGCAGAGCTAATCAGGAAATGGTTTATAAACTTTTTAGAGGTGTCATTTTAATATTTTAATTTAAAGTAGTAGTAGTTCACCCATAAATGAAAATCTGCTGAAATAACCCACCTTTAGATCATTCAATATATAGATGATTTTGTATCTTCATCTGAATAGATTTGGAGAAATTCAGCATTAAATCGCTTGTTTACCAATGGATTCTCTGCAGTGAATGGGTGCCGTCATAATGAGAGTCCAAACAGCTGATAAAAACATCACAATATTTGTTTAGAAATGTTTTCACTTGTAAACAGTGTTTGATCCATGCATATTTTTCTTTTAGATAAGACAACTTTTTTTATGCATAGACAATTCATAAATTTAGCCAGAAGCATATTTTGAAGTGAAAAACATCTTGATAAATTTGTTTATGACAAAATTTGCTTTGCACAAGGTGTTAACTGATGGACTCGTCGTGTGGATTATTGTGATTTTTTTATCACCTGTTTGAACTCTGACGGCACCCATTCACTGTTGAGCAAGTGATGTAATTCTAATTTTCTCCAAATCTGTTCCAAAGAAAAACAAACAAACTCATCTACATCTTGGATGGCCAGAGGATGATTTTCCATCAAAAATTTTCATTTTTGGTTAAACTATTTCTTTATTGTAATTTATTATATTATTATAATAAAGTCTAGACAGTTTGACAAACTCAGATGCAAAATATATTTCTGTACACTGATTGTCTTTAATGATATGTGAATAAAACAAACAATATATTGGCTTCTAAAGTCACTTTTTACAATATCGACTACATGATTTACTATTCTGCCAAAATAACGTAATGCCTTGTCTTCATTTGAGGTTTATTCTCAGCAGATATTGATATATATGATTAATTGCAATTCATTCAAATAAATCACCCCAACTGCATGTAATTAAAGCTTTGAATCGATTGACATACTTAAATACGTTTTACTTTTCTGTTTCATTTGATTAATCAGACCCGTAAAACTAGGTTTCTGTTGTCCTATCTTCGTATGAGCACTTTTAAATGAGCACTTTTCACACTTCAGCCTTATGATCGAGTCAAAGTCATACTCTGATATTTCACAGGTTTGTGATAAATGAGTGGACGGCAGTGTGCTTCTCAGACAGTCTGTCGAGAGGGTAGAACGAAGACCCCTGGAGAGACTTGTGAAATACTAATGAGCAGGGAGACTTTCAAAATACAAAAGCAGAAGCAGACAGACTCGAGCTGGAGGGGTGAGTGGGAAAGACAGGGAAGAAGAGGGCGGAGGAGAGGCTGCTGAAGAGCTTGCTTAAAAAAACCCATTCATCACACAGGCAGCACGCTTCACTTCAGTAAACAGAAAGGCGAGCGTGTTTGCGTGAGGCCATATGTGTATTATGTGTTTGCATGCGTGTGCATGTGAGCGCGTGTGACACGGAGAGTGATGAATGAGATGATTTGCATGGAAATGTTTTGCCGCGGATCCTAAGCTCAGTATGCAGCCGGTGTTCATTGCTCACCTGTTGTTTTTGTTGACTGGCCTGGGCCCTCTGATTAAATGAAAGTAGGCCAGTTTCACCAAAGACTTACTGATAATGTATATATTATGGAAAACTTTAAGAGATATAAATGTCTATTATTTTTTAATAATACTATATAAACAAAATTGTTTTGCTTTGCTGTTTGTTTTTGAGGCAGATTCAATGCATTTCTAAACAGTTTGCTTAACATTGTACAGATTAGACAAGCCATTCTAGCTTTCCTGTAGCTCAGCTTGTAGAGTATGGCACTCAAAGTAATGGTGTTGGTTCCTAAAAAAGCAATATGTAAATGATCAAAAAGTCTATGAAAGGAAGCTCCAGATTGTGCTCTTTAAAGACTTTTAAAGGGATAGTTCACCCAAAAATGAAAATTCTGTTATTAATTACTCACCCTTATGTCGTTCCAAACCCATATGACCTTTGTCCATCTTTGGAACACAAATTTTTGATCAAAGCTTTCTGAGCCTGCACATACAGCAATGCAACGCAATGCAACACGCACGTCGAAGACTGACATGGAAGAGAAGAAGTAATTTAATACAGTCGTTATTTTTGTTTCCTAATAATTCTTGTAGCTTTATAACATTACGGTTGAACTACTGCTGTCACATGGACTATTTTAACAATGTCCTTATTACCTTTCTGGGCCTTGAATGTGTTAGTTGCATTGCTGTCTATGCAGGGTCATTAAATAATTACTGACAGAATTGTAATTTTTAAGCGAACTGTCCCTTTAACATTGATAATAATGAGAAATGTTTCTTAAGCACCAAATCCGCATTTTAGAATGATTTCTGAAGATTCATTCTAATTTTTCAAGAATTTTTATATGGTTGCTGAAAATTCAGCTTTGCTATCACAGGAACTATAGCTTGACTATATTTTAATAATATTACATAATATTACAGTTATTACTGTATTTTATTCTCCAGTTCAGCTGGTGGCAGTAACGCATCAAAAGGCTATGAAATTCAAGAAGATGACAACAGACTCTCAATGTGAGTGAAGTGAATATATGTCAATGAAATATTTTTTGGATGTGCATGTGATTTAATGAGGTTCTGTGTAATAATATGTCTAAGGCTCTCCGAGCCACTCTCTAAGGCTCTCTAGGAGCCACTGTTTTTACTGCTTGGGAGTATTTCCATTGTGTTGTGGCTTTTTGTTTGCTTTGTACATTTTATTGTGTTGTGCTGCTATGTCCCACCAATCATTGATTTTTCAGTGTAGGTATTTTTTTTTGTTTGACAGAAAAACTCTCCAAAATATGAGTCTAGGACAGACACTGCAGACATCAAGCTGTTGATATTGCTGTCTTTCAACAAATAAGATGGCAAGCGACTGGTGACAATAAGGAATATTTTAATAATATAGCTATTTTACTTTTATTGCATTCTGAGAGTCACAATTGCAAGTTACATTTTAGCAATAGTTGAATTTTGCAGTAAAGGAATAGCTCACCCAAAATTGAAACATACTCACCCTGAAGCCATTCTAGGTGTATATTACTTTCTTCTTTCAGACGAATACAATCAGAGTTAAAGGGGTCATCGGATGCAAAACTCACTTGTACATGTTGTTTGAACATAAATGTGTGTTCCATCCTATAATGATAAAAATCCACCAGCAGTATTTTTTTAATCTTTATAAAGACTGCCATTGTGTCGACTCCGGTGCAGGGGAAGACAAGAACGTCTCCGATTGAACGATTGAGGTGTTTTGTTGTTGGATGTAATAATGAACATAGCAGTCATCATTTACTCTCGCTTAGTCGTTGAAGACGCAGAGGATTAGTTTTACATTCGTTTTTGAAGGAAATGCGCCCGGCGATCTACATAAATGCGTCTATGTTCACGCGAATCATTCGTGATGCAGCTTCACCTACAGCAGAAGTGAGTACAAGGGTTTTTTATGCATCTTTGCAAATCGCCTTTTTTAATAATGTGCTAGTTAGCAAGTTTCACAGCTAAATGCGGCTAAAGTAAACAGTACTGCTCCTCACCCCACAGAAGAGAGGGGCGGGGCAAGCAGAGCTCATTAGCCTTTAAAGGCAAATACAACCAAACAGTTTGCTGTCAAAAGGACTGATTTTGACAAGGTAATAAGGGTGTTTTTTACACTACCACTGAGAAATTTTAACCAAAGCATGTTATAGACTTTTCATTAAGACCCTAACGAATCATATCAACTTGGAAAATGGGCATTCGATGACCCCTTTAAAAAATGTCCTGGCTCTAACAAGCTTTATAATGCCAGTGAATGGGGATCGAGATTATGAAGCCCAAAAAAGTGCATCCATCGATCATAAAAACTACTCCATACAGCTCTGAGGGGTAGGGCCGGGTATTGAGGTCGATACTTTTTAGGCACCGACCGAAATGCCTCAATACCATCGAGTAACGAAAAACCTCTTGTCGTTCGGTACCAAACTTCAATACCTAAGTGGTTAATCTCATCAACGTCAGTGTGTCAATAAGCCTGCAGCACTAGGTGTGTTCGACTAGAAGCGGCGCCACGCAGATCGGTGGCTTTCACACAGAGGCAAAAGTTCAACTAATCTGAACTTTGAGCGCGGCTTGCGCGCCAGTGGTCGACTTTGGTCGACTGTCCTCGCGCATCCGCAAGAGCCATCCGAAAGCATACGAAGCAGTCTGCTCTTTATAGTGCACTTGGTCCTGACAAAGTCAAACACACTTGCTACTTTACACCAGTTACGCTCAGAGATGTGGCTCATACGTGAGGCTGTAGCGTGAAGCATTACAACCCCCTTAGATGTAAGGCTACGTCTACACTGGTTTTACCACACTGATCTACACTTTTTGTTTAAAAAATTAAAACAATCCTCATCCATACTGGCATTTCAGAAAAGATATCTGTCCACACTACACAACTGAAAGTGTACGTTACGTGATCATTCACGAACACTGTAGCATGCTGCTACATAATACATTAAATAAGATTTATATTCCTCTTTTACTCAAAACTCATTTTAAACCACCAGAGAGTGTTTGTAATAACTTCCGTTTGCCGTTGAATGTGTGTTTTGGCCATGTAATGTTGTTGAAATATGTTATGTCCTCAGAGTCAGAACAGCGATTGCAGAAGAGAGAACGCATGTAACATTATACATACCGGCAGACAGCGCTGGAAGGTGCTAGTGCTTGTCAGTAAATTAGTGGAAAATGAATAGAAATTATGATTCTGTCTGAGGTATGCATTTTAAAACGAACATGCACTAGTGTGAATGTAGCCTAACATATATGTAAACTGAATATTTTCTGAGCTTTATTAAAATTATTTTTACTGATTTATTGTGTTGGATATATTTTGTTCCTTTGTGCAGTGGCTCAGGAGTCTTTGAATCTGTATAAATGTCAATGAGCTGAAAAAAAAAAAAAATTGAGATAATGTAATTTTTTTTCATAAAATTGGTATCAAAAAAAAGTATCGTTCAGGAACCGGTATCGAAGTCAAGGTATCGGCATCGATATCTAAATGATACCCACCCCTACCGAGGGGTTAATAAAGGCCTCCTGTAGGGAACTGATGCGTTTGTGTAAGAAAAATATCCATATTTAAAACTTTTCAAACCATAAACTCTAAATTCCGCTAAATGTCGTACACGCGTTTAAGAGAAAGTGGCTTACGCTTATGCTCCCACGTTATTCGCTGGAACACCACTCTTTCTTGAATGCACGTACGACAGTTAGCAGAAGCTAGAGATTATGGTTTATAAAGTGTTAAATATAAATATATTTCCTAAACAAATGCATCAATTCACTTAAAAGGCCTTTATTAACCCTCCAGAGCTGTGTGGAGCACTTTTTATGATGGATGGATGCACTTTATGTTGCTTCAAAATCTCAACCACCATTCACCGCCATTATAAACCTTGTAAGAAGGACATTTTTTAATATAACTCTGATTGTATTCGTCTGAAAGAAGAAAGTCATATACACCTAGGATGGCTTGAGGATGAATAAATCATGGGGTAGCTTTCATTTTTGGGTGAACCATCCCTTTAAAAATATCTGTATTCTCATATGGGTTGTATTGTCTTTGTTTTTTGTTTTGGGTATGAAGGCTTTTCGCATATTTCTATGGCTTTGTTTGTGATTTTCACCTGCGATTCCCATTGTTGTGGTGTAAATAAATAGGGCTTTGTGTGTGCTGAAAAGGTGCCTCTGAAAACATGCTTGAATTTCCACACGTTCCTTTATATGTCCATTGATTGACTGATAAGGTTAGAAAGAACCGCATCCTAAAGGGCCCTTGAGTGAAGTCCTATTACTCACTGACAGTTCTATTACAGGGGCTTTTTCTTCAGTGATGAAGGTATTACCTGTTTGAAAAGTGTTGCTTCACTGGTCATTGTGCGATGACATTCCCTTTTCAGTGGTGCCGCTACTTTTGTGTATGAAACAACATGATCGTGTCTTCTCCACATCAGATAAGGACGTGATTTTAAGTGAAATGGCGGATCTGTGTCTCGAGGGACAAAAGTAGTTATATTCCTGGGACAAATTTCATTGCTGTCACTCCGTTAATAATAATCTCCTCAGTCACCTCTCTAGACCACATGATAGAAATATGTGTGTGTGTGTGTGTGTGTATATGTGTGTTTGAGGGTGGAAAATGATTTCTTCAGCTGAGTGGACAGGATCTGGTTGAGTCATTGCTGGCTGAATGTGTATGTTATGTCACTGTCACCTCACCGCACAACAGTGTCCTCCAAACACCTCATCAACCCAAAGATGGATGCCGTCCACTACGACTAACTGTCACCCGCAGGGTGAGTGTGTAATTTTGTGTATGTATGTTAGTGCACTATTCAGAATTAGATTCAGACTGCCTTTAAACGCCAATTAAATGGAATACACAATTACAATCTGAATTTAAGGAAGTACAATGAATTTCTAGTTGAAGTCATGTAGTTGCTATAGTTTTTTTTATTAGTATTAATTTCTAATATCATACACTTATTTCAGAAACATTACAGAGGTGAAAAGTTTGCATCCCCCTTTCAGAATCATTAAAAATGTTAATTATTTTACCTAAAATGCAGGGATCACACAAAATGCATGTTATTTTTTATTTAGTGCTGACCCGAATAAAATATTTCACAAGAGAAAATAATAGTTGAATTGATAAAAATGACCCTGTTCAAAAGTTCACATTCACTTGATTCTTAAAAATGTGTTGTTACCTGAATGATCCACAGCTGTGTTTTTTGTTTAGTAATAGTTGCTCATGAGTCCCTTGTTTATCCTGAGCAGTTAAACTGCCTGCTTTTCTTCAGAAAAATTCTTCAGGTCCCTCAAATTCTTTGGTTTTCCAGCATTTTTGTGTATCTGAACCCTTCCCAACAATGACTGTATGATTTTGAGATCCATCTTTTCACACTGAGGACAACTGAGGGACTCATATGCAACTGTTACAGAAGGTTTCAAATGCTCACTGAAGCTCCAGAAGGAAAAACGATGCATTAAGAACTGGGGGGTGACTGCCCTTGAGAGGCTACAAAAGTTAGTTACATGTTCCCCAGAAGAAAAAATAAGTAAAATTTATCCTGATCCTCAAATTCAAAAAGTGTTCACCCCCCAGCTCTTAATGCATTCTGTTTCCTTCTGGAGCATCAGTGAGCATTAGAATCTTCTGTAATAGTTGCATATGAGTCCCTCAGTTGTCCTTAGTGTGAAAAGATGGATCTCAAAATCATACAGTAATTGTTGGAAAGGGTTAAAATACACAAAAATGCTAAAATAATAATAATAATAATATTAATAAATAAATAATAATATAAGAAAAATAAATAAATAAAAATAATAACAATCTGTGGGAGCTGAAGGATTTTTCTGAAGAACAGCGGGTAGTTGAACTGTTCAGGACAAACAAGGTACTCATGAACAACTATCACTAAACAATCATTTAGTGATCATTCAGGTAACAACACAGTATTAAAGGGGTCATCGGATGCAAACTTCACTTTTTCATGTTGTTTGAACATTAATGTGTGTTGGCAGTGTATGTACAAATCTATCCTCTAATGATAAAAATCCATGCAGTGGTTTTTAATTAATCTGTAAAAATAATATCCCTTTTTTCAAATCGAGCCGTTCTCAGATGCCTGTCGGTGTGGCATCACAACCGACAGAGGCCGCTTCCACGATAGTTGATTGACATGAGCGTTTTACCTCAGACCAGCTGTCACAGTTCAGTAACTTTCCTTGTTTCAATGCCGGAGCAGGGATGTAAGTTAGACAAAAATATATTCGATTGAGCGATTGAGGTGTTGTTGCTGGATGTAATAATGAACATAGTGGTTGTCATTTACTCACGACATCTGAGCCGCTGAAGATGCAGTGGATTACATTTGTTTGTGAAGGGAATGCGCCTCCCGATACCACCTCTACATATATCCGTCTATGTTTGCACGAATCATTCGTGATCCAGCTTCACTTACAGCAGAAGTGTATAAGCGTTTTTTTATGAGTCTTTGGGATCGCCTTTCCTAATAACGTGGTAATTAGGAAGTTTAGCGGCTAAACGTGGCTAAATGGTTTTTAGAATTTTTAATCAAAGTATATTAGAGACTTTTCATTAAGACCCTAAAGAATCATATCAACTTGTGGAAAATGGGTATCCGATGACGCCTTTAAGAATCAAGTGCATGTAAACTTTTGAACAGGGTCATTTTTATAAGTTCAACTATTTTTTTCTTTTGTGGACTACATGTAAACAGCTTTTACATGGGTACATGGGTGGGTAGGACTAAAGAAATACATTGGTTGTGAGTCTGTTTATTTTTATTAAAGGGTTGGAACAACATGAGGGTGAGTAAATTATGACAAACATTGTGTTTGTGGTTGAACTGTCGCTTTAATTAATCTAAATGGCAATTTTTGCAAACACTTTCCAGTTTTGTATGCAGTATGCATCAGAGGCTCAGTAAGCGGACTGAGGGCGGTCCATGGGCGTACCGTCTGAGGCTGAGATTATTGTTAACTCCTCTGCTTCATCCCTTTAACTTCATTGCAGCCAGAGATATTCAACCTTGGAAGGACATATTCTAAATGCTCAAAGTAAGACAGTGCTTTTTGAATTTCAATACTTTTGAAAGACAGAACATTTCTCAGCTTTCAGGATTGATTTGGTTAGACAGTAAAAGATCTCGCCATATTACTTTTTATTAAGGTGGAAGCGCAGAGCCGGAGTGAAGTCATTGAGCTCTTCTTAAATGGAACCACTAAAAGCTTGACAGGGGCTTCTTGTCATTGCGGGACGGGACATACATCTCGTCAAGGTCTTTCATATAAGAAGGATGTCGTAATGTCCTGTTTGTCCTTCTTCTCTCACCTTACCCTTCACACATACCAACCCAAGTAAACACAAACACACACAAATATACAAGCACTCATATTTAGACTTGCATTTTAAAATGTATCATATTGAGTTTCATAATATTAAACAGTTTTTAAAGATGGAAGTTATATTAGTGAGCACAAAGGGTGAATTTCTAATAATTTCATTACTTTGGTCTGAGCGGAATTCACCTTTTACCCTTTGTTTGTAATTTCATACATGAAAATGTCAATTTACTAATACATTTTTGCATTTTTTATTTGAAAGTGTTAGTTATTTAACTGTGGTAAATATATATATATATATATATATATATATGAAAATATTTTAAAATGCAATTTATTTATTATTATTATTATTATTATCAGTATCAGTATTTAAACAGTTTAATTTAAAAACTGTTATCTTTGATGAATAGAAAGATCCAAAGATCAGCTTTTATCTGAAGTAAAAAGCTTTTGTAACAATATACACTTTTATGTTTTTTATGCTTTTAATGCTTTTATTTAGGAAGGATGCTTTAAATTGAGAGTGATTATAAAGAAATTTAAAATTTAAAATGCATTAAAAAATTCTATTTTAGATAAATTCTGTTCTTCTGAACTGTCTATTCATCAAAGAAACCTAAAAAAAATTCTACTCAGCTGTTTCCATCATAGTGTTTCTTTATTTATTTATTTATTTATTTTAAGCAGCAAATCAGAATATTAGAATAATTTGAAGAATCATGTGTCTGAAGTAATGATGCTAAAAATTCAGCTTTGAAATCACAGGAATAAATTATATTTTCAAATATATTCAAATAGAATAAAGTTATTTTAAGAAGTAAAAATATTTCAAAATTTTACTGTTTTTACTGTACTTCGGATCAAATAAATGCAGGCTTGGTGAGCAGAAGAGACTTCTTTAAAAAACATTAAAAATCTTTCTGTTCAAAAACTTTTGACTGGTAGTGTATAAATCTAAATAACTGACCTTCTGCTGCTATGAACAAAATCAACAATTCAACAACAACAAAAAAACACATTTATAAATTACAGCCTCTGGGGGTTGAATATTTTTGATTGCAACTTCCTCTGCTCTGTAATTGGAAGTCATTATGTGTTTATACTCTTAGTGCCCTCTTGTGAAGCCAGAAATATCAAAAATGTGAAAATTAAGACTTCACATAAAGCGCTACAAGTCGTTCTCTCTGGGCTTTTGCTTCTAGAGACCATGTGCAAATTGAATACCTCCAAGTTTCTGCATCTTAGACACCCAACAGCAATCCCCAAGAGACGGTATATTAATGCACACTCAGAGCCATATAACATGAAATAGCGGGAAAAAAACTTGCCTTTTGATGATAAGAGGATGAGAAGTTAAAAGGGAGGCCATTTTAATTGGAGAACCCCTCTTCTTCAGCTTAATATGACTTCTAAAACAAGAGCAATGTTTACCTGCAGGCTGTATGTGTGCAGTATGTTATTGTATGTGTGTGTGTGTGTGTGTGACATTTCTTTCATCTTTTACATCACAGTCCTCAGCATCATTTGTCATCAGCTTTTGTTTTGTTCTTATTGCACCTGAGGGATGAGTGGAACAGAGATACTAGGAGAATGCACGGAGGGAGGGAGCGAGGGGGACCTTTGACATTTTGCTAATTCAACAACACAGAGGGGAAGTGTTTGAACATCATAGTCACTGCCTAGAGCAGAGTTAGCGGATAAGATACAAGTCGGCAGCGCGGGAGGGAGGTAAAGTGGGATATAACGAGAGAGAGGGACATTGTGTGTGTGTGTGAGAGAGAGAAAGAGAGAAAGATGGTAGCGTGCAAGACTGTTAGAGTGGGTGTGGGGAGATTGTGTGGGATTCTTCACAGTGCGATGAAAAAAACAACAAAAAACAAATGGATTAGGGTCAGAGACGTCTGGATCTGAACTCAACCTGTCACACATAGATTATTATTAACAATAATAGTAATCGCTAATCCCTCAGCATGAATTACACTATACAGCTCATTGTTTTAGCCAGGAATTATAGCAGAGAGGATTATTTCATATTGTCATGACCGTGAAAACAGTTTTAAGCAATGCATTTCATTAGGCTGAAACTTCATTAGCCACGTGTTAGCATAGGAAATGGCAGACTGCTCTTCTGCTATTTACTACAGCAACATATTATAAGCAATTAAAACATCTTCTCTATTTTAATGTTTTAATGTTTTGAAATGTAATTCATTTCTGTGATGGTGGAACTGAATTTTCAGCATCATTACCCCAATATTTAGTGCCACATGATCTTTTGTTAAAAAATAGTGCTGTTTTATTTATTTATTTTTGTGAAACTGTGATGCAGTGTTTTTCAGGATTCTTTCAAAAGAACAGCATTAATTTGAAGTAAATAACTTTTGTAGTAATAAAAAACATGTTTTACTGTTATATTAATGTCTTTACTTCATTACAGTATTCGTTCCTTTTTATTTATTTATTTTTTTTACTGACCTCAAACTTTTGAATGGTAATGTATATTATACGTTATTAATAAATATGATGTATATTATTATTATAAATTATAATACATTTATATACGTTTAAGATATTTACATTTATTAATGCTGTCAATTGATTATTCGCGATTAATCGCATTTAAAATAACATTTTTTTACATAATATTTGTACTATGTGTGTGTGTGTATATATATATATATATATATATATATATATATATTATTTATATATATTTATGTATATATATATATATATATGTTTTTTTTTTTCATATTTACCATTTTATTCAGTTTTATTATTTTACCAAGGCTGAATAAAGTGCTTTTTTATTTTATTTTATTTTATTTTACATACAGCAATATGTTATTTTATTTTATTAGGTATTTTTTTATGTTTCTTTCTTTCTTTCTTTCTTTATTTAGGCTTTCATTGGCTTCCTTTTATAGGCTTATATTGGCTTTTTATTGGTTTTTAAGCTTTTTTGAGCTTGTTGAATGAATAAAGTGCATCTACAGCAATATTTTTATTATTTACATTTTTATTTATTTTTTATATATAGCAATATTTTATTTTATACTTTTTTTATTAGCCATTTTATTTCATGGGCTATTATTGGCTTTAGGCTTTTATTGGCCTTTTATTCTATACTAATGGGCTTTTTATTGTTTTTTAATTTGATGAGCTTGTTGTTTTATTTCATTTTGACTTTTTTTGTGTCTTTAATACATTAGTATAGCTCCAATTACATCAGCATATTCAGTGCATTGGCTTCATAGTCCCATAGTAACATTTTTTTTTTTTTTTTTTTGGGGGGGGGGAATTTATAACTGAATTAAAGTTCACCAACCTTTCGTAATCTACAAGAGACAACACTAGTTTGACAACCAAGTGTTCAAATACACTACCTTTAGTCTTAATTTTAAACAGTGTATCTATGTTGTAGCATTTAAAGCTTAAAAACGTCTTTTTAAATGTGAGGCCACTGCATTATTGCTCTGTTTATATTTAAACCATTGTCTTGTAACAGATCTGATCATTTTTAGTGATGCATATGTTATTATTAGACGAACCACTAAAGAGCACTGCGTAGTGTGCCTTAGGAAACTCCTGTCCTTTAGTAGTCAAGCTAATGTCATCGTTACATGAGAAGGACAGCAGTGGCGTTGTCACACTTTAACAGAAAAGTCCCCTGCAGTTCTAATATGAAATTGGGTTTGACTTTAAAGCTGTGCAACAAATCATTTCACAGGCCGAAAGTGGTTTATTCAACATTAGCTGCGCAAGATTGCCTTTTGACTGCAGTTTTATGAAGTTGTGAAACTCACGCCACAATGAGGATTGATTGGATTGAAAACACTTAATGTTAATTAAGTACTGTAATCTCCCCGCCTGAGTTCTTATTCCCGTAGTCGGGTGATAGCGGCATAATTACCTTTATTGTTAAATAGGTTGTATAGCGGAGGGATTTTCTAATGAAACCATTTGTTTTAATACCACAGCCAGGACATCGTTCAAAAAAGACGTCACACGTGGCTCTAGGAAGTACAACTAACCCGAAATTACATTTGCATATTAATCAATTAAAGCCTAATATGTGCTTGTCCTTCAGCTTCTCTCCTGCAACCCAGACCCGTTTCTGATATGAGGCCATCTTTTCATTTGAGCATCACCTAATTTCCTGATGAACAGCCGGTCGACGAGAAGGACGTGCTGTGGGACTATCGCATTACCCAGAGGACAATTGATTTATCAAACAGAATTACAATGGTTTATGTCGTGGCACGCACACTAATGATCTGAACTTAAGTTCATTCTCCGTCCCCCTTCAGAAAAGATTGTTTGTGCGACGAGTGTGTCGGTGGGTGTGTGCTGATCTAGGAGACGGCTAGAATAACCTTTGCAATGTCAAATATGTCCAAGTCCTTTTGATGAGCAGCAGCGGTTGTCCCGCTATGAAATATGCCCTCTAAATGTCCATTTGTAAGATGGTTCGTACATTTACTTACTCTGAAGTCTGTGTTTTGTCTTGGAAGAAGTAATTATCTAGAGATTTATTCCAGGCTGTACAAAGAATTGTACCTTTAATTGACTTTTTATTACATGGCTGTCTGGAATGCATGATTCTGATTGGTCGATTTTTGGCATTGTGTTGCCAGATATTTTTGTGTGATGACCGCTATACTATATATTTGACCATTGTCTATGCCTACATTTATATTTGGATATACAGTTGAGATCAAAAGTTTATATACACCTTGCAAAATCTGCAAAATGTTAATTATTTTACCAAAGTAAGAGGGATCATACAAAATGGATGTTATTTTGATTTAGTACCTGACCTGAATAAGATATTTCACATAAAAGACATTTACACGCAGTCCACAACAGAAAATAATAGCTAAATTTATAAAAATGACCCTGTTCAAAAGTTTACACTTATCTTAATACTGTGTTGTTACCTGAATGATCCACAGCTGTTTTTGTTGTTGTTGTTGTTGTTCATGAGTCTCTTGTTTGTCCTGAACATTATTCTCTATATGGACTGTATGGAAATGTCTTTTATGTGAAATATCTTATTCAGGTCAGTACTAAGTAAAAAAAATACCATGCATTTTGTATGTTCCCTTTCATTTTGATAAAATAATTAACATTTTTCAGATTCTGCAAGGTGTGTGTAAACTTTTCACCTCAAATGCTTTCTAAAGGAAACTTATTATGCCCCTTACAATATGTAAAAAAAAGGCTCAGATGTCTCCAGAATGTGTCTGTTGAAGTTTCAGCTAAAAAAACCCACAGATAATTTATTATATCATTTTGAAAGTGCCTATTTTGAGTGGAAGCAGAAACACGCTGTTTTCATGCATGTCTCTTTAAATGCAAATGAGCTTCTGCTCCCCGTCTGCTTTTCCAGAATAGAGAATGGGAACGTGACGTCAGCAACACATGCCATTCTGGGACTTTCGGACAAGGACACTACAGCCTAGACTGGGTAATAGTAGATGTTAAAATGTATATTGTACATTTAAAAACACATTAGAATGGAGAACACTTGCTGTGACATGAACTGCCATATCTGCTCTCATGACCGGAGTGGAGAACAGATATAAAATGAAGCGCAATTTTATGCTTTTTCAGCTTGAAACAACACAATAGCGAAAGCAGCTCAATGAAAATAAACAACTTGAAAATCTGCCTTTGTCGTTTGTATTTATCATTTATTACAGATTCATAATATCCGATCCACTTAAATTTGTAAGTGCTCACGTTTTGAATAACACTTGGAAATGTAATTTAATCTGTGATATGGCTCGTTGCAATCACTGTCCTTGTTCATAAAGCAACTCATCTGATTTACTGTTCAGCAGCTCTTTGTAAGAAATCGTGTTTTTGTTCAATTTATGTCCAGTAAAACTTATTGCACTTTGTCCCTTTATGAAATTAGGGCGTTACAATATATGATTAAATACATCCGCGTTTCTCAATTACAGTCTTAAATACACTCTGCATATATTGCATGCCTCTCTTATTTAACCTGATTCAGATAACCAGCTAGTTCAAAGAGAGCTCCATGACTGAACTGTTCCGATTAACATGGTTCCTACACAATGTTCATTGCTCCCCACTCCCTGAGCAGTGGAAATCAGTTGAAGTTTACTTTACTTAGGAATATTCATTCATGGATTTGTGCTACACTACCGCCTGCATCGTCTTCACACACAGACTAAACTTACTAAAGAAGTGTAACATAATATACCTCTGTAAATAAATGCAATTTAAATTCATGTCTTGCACACTTATAACCTATACGCTGTCTTCGAACTGTAATCAGGGCGGAATATTTTAAGTTCGCAGGGCACTTACTTTTGAATAGAACAGACATCTGAGATACACACAAAATGTGCAGAGCCGTCGTTCACTTACAAGATCAACTGGCTGAGATCAAGCTATAGTGTGTTTATTTTGTCTGGCAGATATATCAGTGCCACCTAGTTATTAAAAACTGCAAAAAAGAAATTAATTCCGTCCTATGTGTGTTACAATAAAAGGGGGCCGTATGATTTCTGTGTGTGTGTGAGCAAGTGCAAGCAGCTCTTTTTTTTTTTTTTTTTGTGAATAGAAAATTCAAAATAACAGCATTTATTTGAAATATAATTTTTTTTAACATTATAAATGCATTAACAGTCACTTTTATTTTTTTTTTTTTAATTTTATTTTTTATATCAAGAAAGTCAAAAGATACAATACAAAATTCTGAGACAAAAGAAAAAAGAAAATGAGTTACATTCAAATCATCTGACTTCCTGTGCATTTCCGGATACATTTTTGTAATTCTTACAGAACCTGAACGGTATACAGTAAAGATAAAATAAAAGTGGAATAACAAAAGGTAACAGAAAAAAAAGAGAGAGGGAAAAACAGCAGGGTAAGGTACAGTGTAATGTGACCTTGCAAGTGACCTTGCATAGTTACATTAAATTTACAATATTAAGATATGATTCCATCTATTTTAACATTGCTAATTCCCAGAGTCCAAAAATTCTTTCCACATACTCCATTGAATAGCCCCCTTTTGCTTTTTTAGTCTTAGAGAAAAAGTAAGGGTTTCCATCTTGCATATTTCAATTACAAATGCTTTCCAATCTTCTAGAGTGGGAGGATTAAGTTGAAGCCATTTACAAGTAATAGCCTTTTTAGCAGCAACTAGGAATATTCTCCATAGATATGTATACTTTGTTTCATGCAAATCTAAAATTCCCAAATATAGTGCAAGCAGCTCTTAAAAATATTAATGCAAATACAGTTTTTTTCATGGCCTAAAGCACGCTCACAGAAAGTGGCTATCACACGGCATGTGAGCACTAAACTAAGTTCTCTTTCATGTCTTATTGTGCTTAAACTGTCAAATACACACAGGTTTATGTTAAAAACACACAAGTTACAAAAACAGTCTGTTATCTCTGTGAACACAGACAGCTGGGAAGGAAATCATGTGTTTATATTAGATTATATTGTGTAGCAGCAGTGTAATATACAGTAAATAAACCAATAAATCCACTGCTCTCTTGTCTCCTCTGAGGCTGGGACTCTGATAGTGTTCTGTGCTCGTCTGTGCAGCCATTGACAGAACAGTTAACATGCTTTGGTCGAACTTTTGCTGTGGCGTTAGAACTGGTACACCGTTTTCGCTTGCAAAAAACAAAACCGTCGGTGGAAACGTGCAGATTAAGGGGCGCTACTATTATAATAAGCTCTCCTTCCAATGAGCAGCTCCGTTTTTCAAAAGCTTGCAAAGAAATGCTTACCAAAAAAAAGTTACTGGGATGTCCTTTTTCACATTTTCTGAGTTTATAGCCCATTTATAGCACTAAAGCATGAAAAAAGTCAGATTTTCACGATACGTCCCCTTTAAAACGTAATTTTTGGCCATGATGGCACATTTGTAGATTTTTTTCAGTGTCACATGATCCTTCAGAAATCATTCTAATATGCTAATTTGCTGTCCCCCAAAATTTTTCTTTTTATGAATGTGGAAAACACAATGTGTTTTTTACACAAATGCTTTCCAAAAGGTCATGAAATATTGATTTAAGTTGAAATTATTTCATTATATAAAAGGGAAAAGACTAGCACTGCTGGAGGTACGTGTGTTCATCATACACAAATATCTGACTACAGAATGTCATGATTGACCAATCTGATTCAATTATCCCAGACATATATTAAAATGTAGTTGAAACTCAACATTTTGCCATATGTCATGTTGTCAGCGCGATTAAACATGTTATTGTGTGAGTCCATTTCAATATCTAAACATGCTGCTGCTTGGAAACGATATAGAATCACGTATGGAAAAGAAGCTTAAAGATCAGCCCAAAAATTGCTAATCCTTTGCTCTCCGATTCACGCGTTCCTTTTATGGAAAAACTGCAAGAAAGAAATCACAGAGAGCAGGTGGGGAAGACAGATAGCACAACTGCTTTGATCTCGAGCAATTCTTAACACGTCTTTGAAAATGAATTCACCGCTTCTTCAATTATGAGAAGTGTTCCTCTCCCTGCAGATAAAACAACACAAGCCGTGCATCTGCACGCTCACAAATGAGAGCAACAAGTCTCTTTCCTCCGCTACAGCACGCAAGGGAGCCACCGAGGAATCATTAGATTGAGCTAGAATAAGCAAATGGTGAGAATTTCACAAAACACGCAAGTCTACAGTGAGACTCATTTGTTTCGGATTTACTAACAAGCTCCCAGATGGGGCTTATACTTGACTTGGTAACTACTTGTTTCTTTTATAACATCTCGTGGTAGCTTTTTCATGTTCAGAGGGAGAAATTCAGAGTAGTTCTGCTCTAGAGGAGAAAGGTGGGACACACATGCGCGTGCGTTTGGTAAAAAAGAAAGTGGTTCTGTCTGAAGAACCGAGGCTGGGTGGAATATAAATGAAGAAAGGGAATAAAAAAGACAAACTCGGAGGCCTCTGTGAATGTATGTACAAGAGAACCTCGAAAATACAAACTGTACAGAACGTTGTGAGGAGGAAAAGCACATCTAGGAAAAGCAGCCGTAGTACAAGCCTGTTATTAGCGGGAGTGCTGTAGAGGATCCGGTGCAAAAAACACAGTGCATTAACTATTATTGCATTATAAGAATCCTTATATAAGGATATAAGTAATATATGAAGAGTTCGGATGCAAAACCAGCTAAATCCATCTGACAACTTTCTTTAAAAAATGCATTTTTATCAGGCTCAGATGCATAGGTTTCTATGTAAGTACCGGTACTTCTGATTGGGCTGAGGCTGGTATTTTAGCGAGTTTGAAGAAAAAGTATTTGATGGACGTATAATCTGTGTCGAGAGCATTCATTCAGTATCATTATCTCATTTTTGACCGAGATGGCTTTTAGCTGGTTTTGCATCTGAACTCTTCATATATATATATATATATATATGAATACATGCTGCTGTCAAAAGTGAATTGCAGGGAATCACAATGCTAATGAAATAGCTGTAAGAATCAAGTGTCCTGTGTGGTTTGCTATTACATTTAGAGTTGAATTATTCTTCTGCTCGTTTACAAAATCTAGTTAACTGCCTACCTAGCAGCGAGCAACACTGCAATTCTTTAATATGAATGTATTTTTAGTATAAAACAAGAATGAGAAGACTCTTTTGGTAGGAAACCCTTTGAAGACCCCAGAGTATCATGTAGGCAGTTTAGTTAGAAATGAAAATCTACAAAGCTCTGAAAATATCTCAGTAAAACTGATCTGAAGTGTCAAATCTTTCATCAGAAAAATTTCACAAAGAAATGTCCGGCCCAAGAAATGTTTCATCCCAAAACCAAAAAGAAGAAATTGTTTAAAATTAAAAAAATATTTTTTATAATATTAAAAATAACATTATTTTAGTGCTAAAGAACGCGGAACGTAAGCCGAACTACAGACCCAGTGTTTACAAAGCGAACGCGCAAAGACTAAGAAAGTGCAAGTAAGTCAAACACTGTTTACAAACAAAAAGGTACAACGATGTCGGACGATTCTGAAATTGTAGGAGAAAATAAGATGGAGTTTTTCGCCATACTCTACCTTTTTTAGCCAGAGTACAGAGACGATGAACGTGACTCGTAGTAGTGAAGTTCGGAACATTTTACCGACTCTGACCTTTGAGTCTCGTTCAGCAAAATGAACCAACCTTTTTTCGAGTCATTTTGTTCATTTTAGCAAAATCAGCGTCACGTGACAGCCCCATAAGATAAACGAACGACTCGAAAAACCCGAAGACTCGAAACAGGTGAACTAATCAATAATGACTGATTGCAGAACAGCAGAACCATACGTCACAGCAGTCACACGGCAGCAACGCTGCGGCAGCAGGCTCAGACGGTAGTGGGCGGAGTCTCCGTCGCAGATCGGAAAAGGGTGAAAATAGCAATAAGTGATCAACTTATATTTTTTCTTGTCCTTTTCTTATTTTTAATGTTGTTATTGTTATTTGAAGAAAAAATAAAAATAATTATGAACACCAGAATTTGCTCTACTTATCTTTGTGGAGCGTTTCAAAGTTAAAGCTGTTAATGTTAAGTCCGTATTATGTATATGAGTGCTCGCGCCTGTTTATATATACACATATATACATATACGAAATTACTATTAACCGTAAGATACAGTTACACTATTAACTGTAAGATACGATATGTGTGTGTGTGTGTGTGTGTGTATGTATGCATGTACATACATACATACAGTATATTACAGTTAATAGTGTAACTGTATCTTACGGTTAATAGTAATTTCGTGTATGTATATATGTGTATATATAAACAGGCGCGAGCACTCATATACATAATACGGACTTAACATTAACAGCTTTAACTTTGAAACGCTCCACAAAGATAAGTAGAGCAAATTCTGGTGTTCATAATTATTTTTATTTTTTCTTCAAATAACAATAACAACATTAAAAATAAGAAAAGGACAAGAAAAAATATAAGTTGATCACTTATTGCTATTTTCACCCTTTTCCGATCTGCGACGGAGACTCCGCCCACTACCGTCTGAGCCTGCTGCCGCAGCGTTGCTGCCGTGTGACTGCTGTGACGTATGGTTCTGCTGTTCTGCAATCGGCCCTATCTCGAACTAATTCCAGTACAGAACCTAATAGGATGTTGCGCATGCGCGACTGAACGAATCACTCTCCGAGACGACTCGTTCTTCGCAAATCACATTAAAGATTCGTTCAAAATGAATGAATCGTTCAAGAACAACCCGTGGACGCGCATCCGAGAGCCTGTGCTACGCGAGCTTTTGTGCTTAAAAAGTATACAAATTTTTAGTTTTCGAAAATAATGACCAATTGTTTCGCTAGATAAGACCCTTTTTCCTCGGCTGGGATCGTTTAGAGCCCTTTAAAGCTGCATTTAAACTACATTTTGGAAGTTAAAAATTGGGTTCACAATTGAAGTCCATTATATGAAGAAAAATTCTGAAATGCTTTCCTCAAAAACCATAATTTCTTTACGACTGAAGACATGAACATCTTGGAAGGGGGTGAGTAAATTATTTCTAAATTGTTGTTCTGGAAGTGAGTTCTCCTTTAAGTTGTTCCTTTGTTCTCTATAATCACTGACCAACCTCAGACCCATATTGTCCATATTGCATGCCATGTTGTAATGTTTATCTTTTTTTTTTTCTCGGTTGTTTGAACTCTCATTCTGGCGGCACCCATTTACTCCAGAGGATCCAATGGTGAGCAAGCAATGTAATCCTAAATTTCACCAAATCTGTTCTGATCAAGACACTAACTTGTCTAGTTCTTGGATGCTCTGAGGGTGAATAAATTTCATTTGCAAACTTAAATTTCTATTTAAAGGGATAGTTCACCCAAAAATAAAAATTCTGTCATTACTCATGGATTATTTTGACGATGTCTTTCATACCTTGCTGGACATTGTAGTATAGTTGCGTTGCTGTCTATGCAGAATCAGAAAAGCTCTCGGATTTCATCAGAAATATCTTAATTTGTGTTCCGAAGATAAACGAAGGTCTAACGAGTTTGAAACTACATGAGGTTGAGTAATTAATGACAGAATTTTCATTTTTGGGTGAACTATCCTTTTAACCATTAATCACCACAAGCACTTAGCATATCCACAAACATAAACAACAAACTCTCTTCTTTTCTACATTTCTTTTCTGCTCTGTCTTGTGTACTAATGTAGCTCAAACTTGAAACTTGGCATTGTTTGCCCTCGTGAAAAATTGCTTGCAGTGTTCATCATTTGCAAGATGCTTTGAATAATGAAATGAAATGAAATAATTCTTAAAATTCTTGTATTGAAATATTAATTCATTCTGGGTTTTTTAAGCATTGATTTATTATAAACAGCATACATCTGTAGCTTTCCCGTAAATTGCATTGGATAGATGTTTATCTCTCCATCTCAGAATGAGTGAGTATGAGCTTGTTCACCAGAGTGAAAGGGAATGAGAGAGACAAGAGGGTGGGTGAGCGAGAGAAAGAGAGAAAGAGAGAGGATGAGGGTGTGTGGTTGAGTGTAGCTGACATGATTAGATCGCATTAGATTCGGAACAAACAGCTGCGACCTGCTTACCTGCAGCAGCCTGATCAACTCACTATTCACAGACACATTAGTCCAGAAATTTCAATGCATGGTGTTGGAAAATTAGTGAACAGAGATGCTCATTTATGCCAGGTCACAAAATTGGATGTACTGTAATGCTTAGATTAATCCATACTTGAATAAGAGGCCCTGAATGAAAATATATCATTTAATTCAGAGGGAACAGACTCATGCAAATTCAGCTACTCTAATTCAGCGTCTGTAAATGAGTGATTCACAAACTGGCATATTAAGAATTTGCATTCGAATATAATGACTCAAGACATTTGACATATTACTAAGGCAAAGCCATTTGAATGTTTTCCTTGTTTGTGTACAACCACCATGCAAATTACAGAGAGATTTTCAAGCATTTGATTCCTTTCTAAAGTAAAATGGTGGTATCGCAGTATTATAAAATATTATATACAGTTGAGGTCAAATGATACACCTTTGGAGAATCTGCAAAATGTTAATTATTTTACCAAAGTAAGAGGGATCATAAAAAATGCATGTTATTTTTTTTATTTAGTACTGACCTGAATAAGATATTGCACATAAAAGACATTTACATATCATCCACAAGAGAAAATAATAGTTGAATTTATAAAAATTACCCTATTTAAATGTTTACATACACTTGATTCTTAATACTGTGCTGTTAACTTAATGATCCACAGCTGTTTTTTGTTTGTTTGTTTGTTTTTGTTTAGTGATAGTTGTTCATGAGTCCCTTGTTTATCCTGAACAGTTAAACTGCCTGCTATTTTTTAGAAGAATTCTTCAGGTCCCACAAATTCTTTGGTTTTTCAGCATTTTTGTGTATTTGTACCCTTTCCAACAATGGCTATATGATTTTGAGATCCATCTTTTTACACTGAGGACAACTGAGATATCATATGCAACTATTACAGAAGGTCCAAACGCTCACTGATGCCTTAGAAGGAAACACAATGTATTAAGAGCCGGAGGTGAAAACTTTTGAACAGAATAAAGATGTGTACATTTTTCTTATTTTGCCTTAATATCTTTTTTTTTTTTTTTTTTTTTTTCATTTGGTGCTGCCCTTCAGAAGCTACGGACGATACTTGCATGTTTCCCAGAAGACAAAATAAGTTAAATTTACCCTGATATCCAAATTCAAAAAGTTTTCACCCCGGCTCTTAATGCATCGTTTTTCATTCTGGAGGCATCAGTGAGCGTTTGAACCTTCTGTAACAGTTGCATATGAGTCTCTCGGTTGTCCTCAGTGTGAAAAGATGGATCTCAAAATCATATAGCCATTGTTGGAAAGGGTACAAATACACAAAAATGCTGAAAAACCTAAGAATTTGTGGGGGAAAAAAAAGTGGAGTGTTCCTTTAAGTATTAAGAATCAAGTGTACAGTATGTAAACTTTTGAACTGGGTCATTTTTATAAATTTTATATATATTATTTTCTCTTGTGGACTATATGTAAGCATCTTCTATGTGTAATATCTTTTTCAGGTCAGTACTAAATAAAAAATAACATGCATTTTGTATAATCCCTCTTATTATGGTAAAATAATGAACATGTTGCAGATTCTGGAAGGTGTATGTAAACTTTTGACCTCAACTGTATTATTACAATTTAAAGTAACCATTTTCTAATATAATATATTTTAAAATGCAATTTAGTCCTGTGATGCAAAGCTGAATTTTCAGTATCATTACTCCAGTCCTCATTGTCACATGATACATCAGAAATCATTCTAATATGCTGACTTGCTGCTCAAGAAACATTTCTATATAGATATATAATAAAATAACCATATTTTACGTAGTACTAAATACACTACTTGGAAGGATGATGTTAGATTTAGAATGAATGAATGTCTAACATATCTGTGTCTGTTGGGATTTCAGTATATCCGGTTATAACCAGTGAAAATGATTCATCCCAATGTCCCAGTTGTGACAATTGGCTCATTTTAATTAACTAAATTAAACAAACAGCAAAAATCAATTTTTGAGTGTATTTAAGCATAGCAAAAGTAGGATCAGCATTGCATCACTAATCCATAAGACCAAATTTTTAAAAGTTTTAAAGAAAAAGCAGAATTTGACCGAGAAGAAGATGATAAAACAGTTGTAATTCAAAACACACCTCAGTGCTTTTCAAGGTGAAAAATAATTAATTTTCTTCTCTTATTATGATGGTTGTGAAGGTGCCGACATGAAGCTTGTATGTGTTCTGCATAAAGAGAGCACAGAACTGCAGGTCCACAAATTAGAACATTTGCATGATGTGACAGGAATGAGTAGTTTGACATTTTAAACTCCCTGTTGTTTTGTAACAAGATTTAGCAAGAAATGTTCTTGTTGTTTGGGTTTAGGGAACAGAATGATCAAGCATTTCGGAGGAAAAAAAAGCGAGAATGGAGTAGTGCAGACCAGGGCTGTGTTGCCAGATCCTACAAGAAAATCAGCCAACCATGTCTGACAATAATTATTCTTAACAAAAATACTCACCCTCAGGCCATCCAAGATGTTTCTTCATGGAAACAGATTTGGATACAAGCAAAAACAGTTCTAAACGAATATGTAGGTGGATTTTGATGTGAGAGGACAACAGGGAAGTTGTGTGGATTACTTGTGGATTATTTTGATGTGTTTAATCATCTATTTGAACTCTTGAACTCTATCATTCTGACGGCACCTATTCACTGCACAGGGTTCACTGGTGAGCAAGTGATATGGTGCTAAATTTGCAAATCTGTTTCAATGAAAAAACAAAGTCATCTACATCTTGGATGGCCTGAGGATGAGTACATTTCAGCAAATTTTAATTTGGGGGTGAACTATTCCTTTAATAATGACAGTATAAAGTGTGGCTTGAACAGCAGCTGAGAGGATTTAGGATTTTGCAGTCCAATCCACAATTGAGCCCAAAAATATAGCCTGGAACAACTTTAGAAACAAACAAATCCAAAGTTGCTTATAATATATGGACATGGCAATGCTGGCCAGACGGTTAAAGGGTATAAAGCTCTTGTTGGTTGATGGCAGCTGTTAACCTGACGCTTACTGTCAGTTTGACATATTAATGCTGGAGCAGCTTAGACTGACTAAAACCAATTATTTAGAAGAAAAAAGTTACGTACCGTGCACGTGAACACACACACACACACACACAGAGGAGACTTTTGGTTAAGCGTTACTCCAGCAGACTGCTACCCTTTCTGAACTCTTTCTTTATCAGAATTATTGCTCTTAAGGGAAGCCATGCTCTCATCCTCTTTTTCTCTCTCTCTCTGTCGACACACACCAGCACATTCTCGGCGAATTAACCGTCAGTGATTGAATTTTACACTGGAGGCAATTAGGTATATATAAATTAGTTTCTGAAAAGTGGTTAAATAGGTCGTTTCACAAAGAGAATATGAAGTATATAGAACATTTGTGGTGCAGTGAAATTTCATTTTAAATTTAATATCAAAATGGACCCTTTTTACTTTTTTAATACACGTTTTTGCTCTTATGAATAATTCATCACCGCACATTCAAAGGGAAAAATGTTTACTGACATCACATAGGCTTTGTGGAGAGGGGAAAAACAGCTAATGGCAATTTAGCCATTGTTTTAGTCAGCTGTTAAAATAATACATCAAAAATCTTGTCAGTAATCCTGCAGAGTAATTTAAAGGGACAGTTCACCTAAAGATGAAAATTACCTCGCAATTTACTCAGCCTTAAGCCATCCTAGGTGTATATGACTTTCTTCTTTCAGACGAACACAACTGGAGTTATATTAAAAAATGTCCTGGCTCATCCAAGCTTTATAATGGCAGTGAATGGCTGTTGAGATTTTGAGGTCCACTAAAATGCATCCATAAATCATAAAAAGTACTCTACACAGCTCCTAAAACTTTTTGAACTGTAACGTCAAGCTTCCGCTGTCTTATGCATGTTCACAAGAGAGTGGTGTTTTTTTTTTTTTTTTTTTTAATGTCAGCTGCTTTATATAATATATACAAAAAATGCATGGAAAAAGAAAACATTGCACCATATATATTTATAAATGAATAAAATGTTGTCATACAGTTGAGGTCAAAAGTTTACATACACCTTGCAGAATCTGCAAAATGTTCATTATTTTACCAAATCATACAAAATGCGTGTATTTTTTTTTATCTAGCTCTGACCTAAATAAGATATTTCACATAAAAGACGTTTACATAGTCCACAAGAGAAAATGATAGTTGAAATTATAAAATGAGCCAGTTCAAAAGTTTGCATACACTTGATTCTTATTATTGTGTTGTTACCTGAATGATCCACAGCTGTGTTTTTTAGTTTAGTGATAGTTGTTCATGAGTCCCTTGTTCGTCCTGAACAGTAAACTACCTGCTGTTCTTCAGAAAAATCCTTCAGGTCCCTCAAATTCTTTGGTTTTTCAGCATTTTTGTGTATTTGAACCCTTTCCAACAATGACTGTATGATTTTGAGATCCATCTTTTTACACTGAGGACAACTGAGGGACTCATATGCAGCTATTACAGAAGCTTCAAATGCTCACTGATGCTTCAGCAGGAAACACAATGAATGCATTAAGAGCTGTGAGTGAAAACTTTTGAACAGAATGAAGATATGTACATTTTTCTTATTTTGCCTAAATATCATATTTGTTTCATTTAGGACCACCCTTCAGAAGCTCCAGAAGATACTTACATGTTTCCCAGAAGACAAAATCAGTTCAATTTACCATGATCTTCAAATTCAAAATGTTTACACCCCTGGCTCTTAATGCATGTTTTTTCCTTCTGAAGCATCAGTGAGCGTTTGAACCCTCTGTAACAGTTGCATTACAGAGAGTCTCTCAGTTGTCCTCAGTGTAAAAAGATGGATCTCAAAACCATACAGTCATTGTTCAAATACACAAAAACGCTAGAAAAACAAAGAATTTGTGGGACCTGAAGGACTTTTCTGAAGGACAGTGGGCAGTTTAAAGGAGAAGTCCACCTCCAGGACAAAAATTGACAGATAATGTAATCACCCCTTGTCATCCAAGATGTTCATGTCTTTCTTTCTTCAGTTGTAAAGAAATTATGTTTTTTGAGGAAAACATTTCAAGTATTTTTTTTTTCATATAGTGGATTTATATGGTGCCCCGAGTTTGAACTTTCAAAGTGTAGTTTAAATGCGGCTGCAAGCGATCCCAAATAGAATCCCAGCCGAGGAAGAAGGGTCTTATCTAGCAAAACGATTGGTTATTTTCATAAAAATAATCTAATTTATATACTTATTAATGTCAAATGCTCATCTTGTATTACTCTGCCTGAACTGTTTTTTTTTCTGGTTCGTGACAAGTTAAGATATGTTGAAAAACTCCCATCTCATGTTCTCCCTTAACTTCAAAATCATCCTATATCGCTGTTTTACCTTTTTTGTTAAAGGTGTTTGATCTTCTGTGCATGTTCACTTTGCAAAGACTGGGTCGGTACTTTTGCAGTGATGTAGGATGATTATGAAATGATTTTTGAAAAACGAGTTTTTCAAGATACCCTAACTGTCTTGAACCAGAATACGCAGAGTTCAGGGAGAGCAAGACAAGACGAGCGTTTGAGATTAAAAAGTATTTAAATTGTATTTTTTCTAATGAAAATAACTGATCGTTTCACTAAATAAGACTCAGATTCTTCCTCGGCTGGGATCGTTTACAACCGCATTTGGGATCGTTTGAAGCCGCATTTAAACTGCTTTTTGGAAGTTCAGAATTGGGGCACCATATCAGTCCATTATATGAGAAAATTTCTTTACGGCTGAAGAAAGAAAGACATGAACATCTTGGATGATAAGGGGGTGAGTACATTATCTGTAAATTTTTTCTGCAAGTAGACTATTCCTTTAACTGTTCAGGACAAACAAGGACAAAAAACAGTATTAAGAATCAAGCGACTGTAAACTTTTGAACAGAGTCATTTTTATAAATTCAACTACTATTTTCTCTTGTGGACTACATGTAATAATTAACATCCTGCAGATTCTGCAAGGTGTAAACATTTGACCTCAACTGTATATAATTTTGTTATAAAATTAAATGGGAGTTTATGTGGAGTATTCCATTTTACGATGACTTTACAATATCCATTATGAAATTTGGTCCTCTGTTGACTTTGATATTGAGATTTTTTTTAATGTATTGCATGGCACTAACAATACCAAGGTCGTAGGTTTGATTCCCATGGAATTCATGAATAGATAAAATGTATACCTGCAGTGCAGTGCTTTGGATGAAATGCATAAATATAACTGGGCTAGGTTTTTCTTTGGACATCTTGGATGAGATTCTTACAAATATCTGCAGAGTGGTCGATCCACTCTTTGTTCGAGACTCTCAGAGGCCTTGCCCCAAGCAAAACAGCAAAGCATAATAACATGACAGCCTACCTGTTAAGATTCTAAATGCATATTTCAGTGAGCGACATTCATTTGCGAAAGAGCAAAAAGCAGCGCAAGACTAATGCCCTAATCTCGCGGTTGCGATGTGCTGTCTGAGGGCGCTTTGCTGGGTCGCATCTACCCAGAGCTGTTCTTTCAGGCTCAGGGCTTTGCCGAATAAATTCAGACTAAATCAATTAAACATGAGCTTTTCTCTGTTATGTAAATGTATTATCAACAAAACCTCATTTGAATCTTACCACGCCTGATTCTTTCTGCCGTGTTCCCGTTGCCACTGTCTCGCGCGTTCGGCAAGGGACGGTCTCTTTGATACATCTGTTTGAGACAGCGGGACGTTTCATTATTTATTGCTCAAATTTATTTCCCTCTGAGAGTGTGTGTGTGTTAGGGAGAGAAGGCTAGACACCTGTGATGTATTGGTCACACTAGGAGCTGACGTGAACAGAGTTCATCTATTACGGGAGATGGAGTGAGACAGGATTACATTACCTAAGCACCTCCAGTGTGGGGGATGAGAGGGCTTAAACAGGGCAAGTTAAGATACATGAGGCTATTCGCCACTCTCAAGTAAATGTGTACTCGTAGGTGTTTGTTAGTGAGGAGAGCAAACAACAGATTTCGTAGCCTTGGCAATTTTTCATGCACTTCAGGGGTTTCTAGGGTCCAGGTGTTAGTGCTGTCCAGTCGAACAATGGACATTGAATCACTGTACCACCTGGTGTGGAGCTGCGTCCAGGTGGTGTCAACTAGACATTTACTCAAGATAATATGAATGCTGCTTGCCTGTGAACAACCTGCCAACATGATGACACATTCTTTAAAGGTTCGAAGAAGGGGTATTCACAGCGATGCCATAGAAGAACCATTTTTGGGTTTCAGTGAATAATTTTACTGAAACTATTAGTTTAATTTTTTATGAGTGTGTCAAAAGTTTTTCAATAAAATGAACCTTTTGTGCATTGGAAAGTTTCTATGATGTTAAAGTTTCTTCATGGAAACATCAGTGCCAATAAGGAAACTTAATATTTAATAGTGTAGGGTGTTGTGGGTGATTTCTGTCCCATATCTGGACCATATCAACAGAGCTTACCTGCAGGTGCTTACTTTAATGAAACGCAATTGTCTACCAGGTGACAGTTGTAAGTCCATTTGCTTAGAGTAAAGTAAAGTAATTGCTTCTTGTCAACAAACCACATGATTTGAGGTATCATTCATGTGTGTAGCACAAGTGTTGCAGGATAAGATAAGTTGCAATGTTCAATACTAGTGTGACTAAAGTTTGAACAATATTAATAGTGGTCGTATCTTAGTAATGAGGATTTTGGCTAATACCAATAATATTTACACTGAAAACTAATATATTGACTGATATTTATGGAAGCCTGTTTCCGGCCACTGAATAATAATAATAATAATAATAATAATAAAAGGTAATTGCGACTTTTTATCTCAGAATTCAGATTTTTTTTCTTGTAACTGTAAGTTTACATCTCGCAATTCTGACTTTTTTCTCAGAATTGTGTGATATAAACTCACAATTGTGAGAAAAGAAAACCATTATATCTTGCAAATGTGACTTTTTCCTTTTCTCAAAACTGAGATATAATCTCATAATTCTGAGAAAATATCAATCTTTTTCCCCTCAGAAATGGACTTTACAACTCTTTACAACTTGAGTTTATCTCAGAATTCTGCAAAAAAAGTCAGAATTGTGAGAAAAGACAGAACGTTGCAATATGAACTTGTAATTGTGAGGAAAAAAGTGAGATTTGTGAGTTTTTATCTTTCAGTTCTGACTTTACTTCTCGCAATTGTTTATATCACTTTTTTTTGTATTCAGTGGCAGAAACAGTCTTCCATAGATATGAGATATCAATAAATACAAAGAAATTAATACTTTTATTCAGCAAGGACAGATTAAATCAGTCAAAAGTGACAGTAAAGACATTTATAAAGTTACAAAAGATTTCTTTTTTTAAATAAATGCTGTTCTTTTGAACTTTCTATTAAAATCCTTGAAAAAAAAGTATCATGGTTTCCATGAAAACATAATATAATAAGAAACACAACTATTTTAACATAATAATAACATAACATAATAATGAGAAATGTTTCTTAAGCAGCAAATCAGCATATTTTTGTGATTTCTGAGCGATTAAAGGCTAGAGCAATGATGGTAAAAATGTACATTTGTCATCACAGGAATAAATGACATTTTTACATATATTACATTGTTGTTTTAAATCATATTTAAAAATATATATATTTCACAATGTTAAATGTTTTCTGTATTTTTGATCAAATAAATGCTGCCTCGACTAAGAAACGTATTTCAAAAACATTTAAAAATCTTACCGATGCCAAACAGTGGTATATTTTGAACACCTTTTATGCATTGCCTTTGACTAATGTTTTAATGTTTTCATTTACCTTGGGCTGTTATATAATCACACATCTCATTCATACACTTCCATACAATAAAGAATCTATTTATCAAAGCTAATTTACCTGTTTTCTCTTTTTATTCTCTCTTTGTGTCATTTCACTCTTGTCACGTCCTCTTTGTGTTCATTTCAGGGTGTGTCTACAATATGTGGTGATTTATAACGAGGGAGCATGAACGCTCCAGATAAGGTTTCAGGAAGCAGCAGCTCACTTGATCTTATACCCCAGCACTGAGCCTCTGGGTTTGGGTACAAACACACACTAACCTGTGGCTGTAAGCATTGGAGCTTTAAAATCCTGTGATCGTGGATATCAACCGCATGGCTTTTTAAATTACCTAAGGCTATCGTCTACTCATGCACACAAAACATATGCAGTGTTATGAAGCCAATCACACCAGAACACATAAACCCATACAAAGCTAAGCTTTTACATTTTCTAAATAAAGTTATGTAAAAAACTGAGCATAGCTAAGTTATTTTTAGGATGATGCTATGCGGTTTCAATTACATGTGTATTTGATTGACACTTTTATCCAAAAGCAACTTCTCGATTTCAGTCGATTCCCATTGTTACAAGACAACATAGATTTTTAAATCTCAAGAATTGATTAGCCTGTTTTCAGTTAATGAATGGAATATTATAGCGCGCCTTCAATCCAAGAAATCGTAATAAGCTTTGTGCTTTTTTACTTTTGATATCAAACAAAGTCTCAGATTTCAAATTCTGTCCATGTTATTACAATAAACACTGAATACCATTTTGGTGCTGTTTAATGTGGAGTGACAGATCGCTGTAACATTTCAGTGACAGTTTCAGCACGAAATAAACATTCAAATGTATGTAAAAAGAAAGAGTACAGCTTGCTGAAATCTATATTCTGTCCCATATAACATATTCATTATTATTTTTACTGTTCTCCAGTGCTTATGTTGGAATAAATCCATCCAGTTTTTAGTGACAGCCACCATTTAAATGTTTATATTTCAAAATATGAATTGGAGTAAAAATATAATTATGTACTTTATTACTTATAACTTATTATTTATAACTTTATTATTATGAAAACTTCATTGAGTGTCATTTAAACATTTGTTTGTAAATCAGTTAATTTTAACCTTCAATATCATAGTCATGTACCAATCGACACTCATGTATATATAGCATTAGTTGATAGCATTAGTTTTTCTAACACTGTTGCTTGCCTTAACACAGGTCCACGTGTGTAACACTAGTACTCTCAACTTTCTCCATTCGTTAGTCCGACACACTATATCTGTGCTATCCTGAGGCTACAGACACCCCACAGGAAAGCTCATGGGAGGTAATGCATGGATATTATATACCTGTGCCACCTACAGACTTCTCTTATCTTCCCTCCTCGCCAATCCATCACTCTCTTTTCTACTTTCAGTGTCTTCTCCTCCTGCAAGTGTCTTCTCTCTCACCCTCCTACTTTCATTCTCCTCCATTTTGTCAATGACAGTCTGTCTGTGGCCTGTATCTCCACAGCCATCTCTCATGTTCTCTTTCAGGAGTTGCAGGCTGTATTGGTTTGCTACACACATACACACACCCTTTCCCTCCTTTCGTTTTCCTTTACTCCAGTGATAGAAATGGAAGAATGAGAACATCTCTCTTTTGCTAATGGGTGGTGGTGAAGGATCAGATTTCTCTGTTGTAATGCAATAGAGACTTTGCCTCCAGGCATGAGAAACACAGGCTGAGAATCAAACTTCCTGGGTGTTTTCTCCCTACTCTGAACTATTATTCACAGACATTAGCTGCTAATGGAACAACTGTGGAAAAATATAGGTGTACTAATGCCATTAGGGCTTTTGAATTCACTATTTAATTTGTATGCTTCATATATATCAAATTCCCTTTGGGAAAACCTGTCCTGCAGGGAAACATTTATGCAATTCAGGTTGTAAAAACAGCCCTAATGTATCAAGCCGGTGGGCTTTTACTTAAATCAGAGCTTATCAGAATCAGTCGCTGAGTGTTTGACCTTATTCTAACCAGCTATTGATTTAACCTGTTTGGTAAAGCATTTCCCATGAGTACTCAGGTTTGATTGACAAATCCTTCAGCAGGAACATAGAATTGCTGAAAGATATGCAGGCATACCTTACACACACACACACACACAAACATGTGCTTACTCCATCTGCTAACCTCTTACTCTTCACAAAGCGATTCGATCCCCTGAAACGCAAAACTCGTCGGTGTCTCAGAGAGTGTTTTGACTTAAGAATGTCTTGAATAGGGCATCTTCGTGGACGCTCGTAAATATGATTGACAGAAGCTTGAGAGTTCAAAGACCAGCAACTGAATACATTCCAGCTTGTGTTTCATAAGATGTTATATTAGGTGGCGCTATTTGTAGACTAAGTATCTGTTTGTCGGTGGTCATGGTTTTATCCAATAGTATGGGTTCCTTGAACAACAGCCTTTTTTTGTCTTGGATAAACAGTCGCATCACATGTAATAATCTAAACTGTAAACTTTCATCAGAAGAGCTAATATAAGGAATATTGCCCTACAAATGCAAAACACAGTAGCTATGCCAACACTAAAACTCGGAAGTGTTTTGATTGAATTTTGATTGCTTTGATATCAGTCTTCACACTGCATGTTATCTGAATCTAAGCATGGCTGACATTTCTGTTGAACACAAAAGAGGAGAAGATTTGAAAAACCATGCAAATATCATAGAAATACAATATTGTGCACTATATTCCAAGTTGGTCCCACTTTATATTAGGTGGCCTTAACTACTATGTACTTACATTGAAATAAAAAAATTGATACAATGCACTTATTGTGTACATATACACCGACCAAAATTATAAACGCAACACTTTTGTTTTTGCCCCCATTTTTCATGAGCTGAACTTAAAGATCTAAGACTTTTTCTATGTTCACATAAGGCTTATTTCTCTCAAATATTGTTCACAAATCTGTCTAAATCTGTGTTAGTGAGCACTTCTCCTTTGCCGAGATAATCCATCCACCTCACAGGTGTGGCATATCAAGATGGTGATTAGACAGCATGATTATTGCACAGTTGTGCCTTAGGCTGGTCACAATAAAAGGCCACTCTAAAATGTGCAGTTTTGCTGTATTGGGAGGGTCCGAAAACCAGCCAGTATCTGGTGTGACCACCATTTGCCTCACGCAGTGCAACACATCTCCTTCGCATAGAGTTGATCAGGTTGTTGATTGTGGCCTATGGAATGTTGGTCCACTCCTCTTCAATGGCTGTGCGAAGTTGCTGGATATTGGCAGGAACTGGAACACGCTGTCGTATACAGATGCTGATCCAGAGCATCCCAAACATGCACAATGGGTGCCATTATCATGCTGCAACATGAGGTGATGGTCGTGGATGAATGGCACAACAATGGGCCTCAGGATCTCGTCACGGTATCTCTGTGCTTTCAAAATGCCATCAATAAAATGCACCTGTGTTCGTTGTCCATAACATACGCCTGCCCATACAATAACCCCACCACCACCATGGGCCACTCGATTCATAACACTGACATCAGCAAACCGCTCACCCACACGACACCATACACGCTGTCTGCCATCTGCCCTGTACTGTGACAGCGGGATTTATCTGTGAAGAGAACACCTCTCCAAAGTGCCAGATGCCATTGAATGTGAGCATTTGCCTACTCAAGTCGGTTATGACGATGAACTGTAGTCAGGTCGAGACACCAATGAGGATGACGAGCATGCAGATGAGCTTCCCTGAGACGGTTTCTGACAGTTCATGCTGAAATTCTTTGGTTATGCAAACCGATTGTTGCAGCAGCTGTCCGGGTGGCTGGTCTCAGACGATCTTGGAGGTGAAGATGCTGGATGTGGAGGTCCTGGGATGATGTGGTTACACATGGTCTGCAGTTGTGAGGCCGGTTGGATGTACTGCCAAATTCTCTGAAACGCCTTTGGAGACGGCTTATGGTAGAGAAATGAACATTCAGTTAATAGGCAACAGCTCTGGTGGACATTCCTGCAGTCAGCATGCCAATAGCACGCTCCCTCAAAACTTGCGACATCTGTGGCATTTTGCTGTGTGATAAGACTGCACATTTTAGAGTGGTCTTTTATTGTGGCCAGCCTAAGGCACACCTGTGCAATAATCATGCTGTCTAATCAGCATCTTGATATGCCACACTTGTGAGGTGGATGGATTATCTCAGCAAAGGAGAAGTGCTCACTAACACAGATTTAGGCAGTTTTGTGAACAGTATTTGAGAGAAATAGGCCTTTTGTGTACATAGAAAAAGTCAGATCTTAGAAAAATGGGGGCAAAAACAAAAGTGTTGTGTTTGTAATTTTGATCGGTGTATGTTTTTACATTGTACTTCTGTTTTTAAAAATACCTGCATGTAATCACATCTGTAATACCTTTCTATAATTACATTTATAGTTACACTGTTGACCCATGCCTTACACCTTAACCCACCCTTAAACCTACACTGTAAAAAACAATTTGTTGAGTCAACTTAAAATAATTTGTTACCCTGTTGCCTTAAAATTTGAAGTTCAGTCAACTCAAAACAAGTTTAGTCAACTTAAAATGTTAAGTTTTACTAAGTGACAACTTAGATATTTGAGTTGATTTAACGTACAATTTTAAGGCAGATGGGTGACAAACACAGCTTTTAAGTTTAGTCAACTCGAATATCTAGTTATCATAATAAGTTGTCACTGTACAACTTAACATTTCAAGTTGACTAAATTTATGTGAGTTGACTGAACTTAAAATTTTAAGGCAGCAGGGTAACAAATTATTTTAAGTGCACTCAACAAATTGTTTTTTTTTTGGTTTTGTTTTGTTTTGTTTTTTACAGTGTACCCATATCACCAAACCTGTCCCTAATCTTACCCATTAGGGACAAAAGTGATTTGCAATACAATATGAACACAATAAGTACATTGTACTTATTTTTTGATGTAAGTACATAGTAGTTAAGGCCACCTAACATAAAGTGGGACCTCCAAGTCCTCTGAAGCCATAAAATAACATTGATTAAAAATAATTTTTTGTTATTTTTGATTTGTTACAATTTTTGTAATTATTAATAAAATTTTACAAGTAGCAAATTAATTTGAATTTTTTTAAATAATTATTTTCCTATTTCTATTTTCTTCCTAGCTCTTCTTGGCTATAAGAGAATTAGTACTTGAGTCTCATTGATGAATGAATAAACTATTCTTTTGAGTTAAATCTTTTTAATGAATCGTTGATCCAGTTCACAAAGCAAGTCTAAGGGTTGGATACAGAATCCTTGGATACGAATCCCATGAAAAACATGACACACGATGAAAGAGCTGAAAGATGAGAGATTGAAAAACGAGCTTAGACGGCATACTTGCGACTGCGTTTTTACTTCGCATTTGCTTTTGTTCATACTATCAGGTAGGTTTAGGTGTAGTGCTGATGGTACGGTGCTGCAGTGACACGCACGAAACAAATGTCACATGTTCAAATGTACGTTCATCTTTTCCTGGGAAAAAAACGAAAACACTTTTAGCGTCACTCAGTGGACATTTCTTTTGGAAACTGCAGTGACATTTACTTGGTATGTATTTGGCATCTCGTGAAAACCTTCTCATAGGCATGTTTTCATCATGAGACCAGGTTGCAACACGCTTGTAGTTCAGTAGAAAATTATAGATTTAGTTCTTGTTTGCTAAGCTTTCACAATGTCATTCTTAAAGGGATAGTTCACCCAAAAATGAAATTCTGTCATGAATTACTTACCCTCATGTCCTTCCAAACCTGTAAGACCTTCATTCATCTACGGAACACAAATTAAGATATTTTTGATGAAATCCAAAAGCTTTCTGACCCTGATTTCAAAGATGAACGAAGGTCTTATGCTTTTGGAACTACATGAAGGTAATTAATAACAGAATTTTCATTTTTAGGTGAACTATCCCTTTAAGAACTTAAAAGATACAGGAAAAAAAGGCATATAGATACAGTCACAACCTGATAAGACAGCTTTCATGACATATATTTTGCAAACTTACAGAACATTCAAAGCAAGGCTGTGTGCTGGACTAAATGCGCTCATTGTTTATGTGTACATATGGTGGTACTTTTACTAGTATCAAACTTATAAAATGTGTAAATGAGTCAAAAGAATCTCAGAATTGACACACGCAAACTAAGATCTACTGTAAGAAGACTGCAGTTCCAACACCTGTACTGAACTGTAATGGCAACATAAGTCCTATGATGAGAATAACCAGATATTCTTGAATATTTTGTCCTTATTAAAGACTGACCTTGTGTGCACCAAGGTTCAAATGGCAGCATTCACACTTCTTCAAATGAATTGCACCAGAGTTCATTTTAATCGAATCAAACCCGCCAAAAGTAAACACGCCCTAAATGATTCTTTCAGAAATCAGACTGATCCAGTTCTGGAGTTCAACTCACTTACACAGTGATCAGGTCACAGTGGTCAACAACCCACTAAATATGTCTGTTCATCTTTTCAGAATATAGCATGTAGCTTACTATTGCATTCATTTTGAATGTTTAACGTCTCATTCACTGTTACTGCATTTTAAAGAGCTCAGCTTAACTTAATGCTCGGATTTTATGTTCGCTGGAAGCAAGAAAGTCATACAAGAGGGTGACAAAATGATGTCAGTATTTTCAATTGTGGGTGAACTGTTCCTTTAACGGGTCGCGGTTGGTTAAACTCATTTTTTTCGGGATTTAACAAGTACCTCTGACATGGAGTGAGTGAAAACCATTTACGTATTGGAAAAAACACATTAAGAGATGTGGCTTGAGGAACATTTAATTCAAGGCAGAGCAGAAGATTGGTATCTGTGTGTGTGTGTGTGCGTGTGCGTGTGTGTGTGTGTGTGCGCACCTGTGTCCTCATGTCAGTCCACTATCGCTGTCTGAGTAAGACAGGCTTTAAATGAATAGTGCCCTGGAATGGGGATGGACATAATTGCAAATCAAATTGGTTTTGGAATTAGTTGTTCCAATTACATACTTAATAGAAACCAAGGAATGACCAGCACAGGCAGAGGCCAGAGTATTAACACATTTTGCCACTGAGAAATGAAGGAACTGCTCTCAGTGACGGGAGCAAACGCAGCCACCCCCCCTCCGGACCACTGGTCAATTGCCATGGCCACCTGACTTTCATTAGCTTTTCAACAGAAGCTACTTCTGTGGAGTTTAAAGCCTTATGTTCAGAAGAGAATGATTTCAGAGAGGTGCTTTTCATTGAAATAACACTGTGAACAGAAAATGCATAGTCTTTAGAAGCTAATAAATCTTGATGTCTTTTTTGATTGCTTAACGCAGTTGTGTTGTCTAACATTGAACAAAACTGTAGTGTTATTGATTAAAAATGACATTTAATAACCTCATTGTGCAACCCAGTGGCTTTTCAGGCAAAATGGTTTATTTATAAGAAACAGCAAATGCCATGAAACAATTCTGAATAATATTGTCAACCTGTCTTAAAGTAAATTCATTTAAAAAAAGATCAATGCCACAATTCCAATATTCATTTTAACTAGTGTCATCCTGCTATGACTATAATTGCAATCCTGAATAGACTCTGATTTATAGTCCTGGTTATATCTAAGATAATTTTAGATAGTATTAATTGTCAGTGTCTCATTTAAGGAAAACACAAAATTTTCATTATGGTGGCTCTAAATCAGCACACTGATCTTGACACTAACCACTCTGAATTTTCATATAAATATTAATTAATTCATTTCTTAATTTACTGTTTACCAAGCAGTTTTAATATGTACTCTACTAGTCAAAAGTTTTTGAACAGTAAGATTTTAAATGTTTTTTTAAGAAGTCTCTTCTGCTCAACAAGCCTGTATTTATTTGATCCAAAGTACAGCAAAAATAAATAAATAAATAAATAAAAATACATAAATAAAAAAAAAAAAATTAAATTGACATTGCAATATTAAACTAACTGTTTTCTATTTTAATATATTTTAAAATGTAATTTATTCTTTATTCCTCTGATTTCAAAGCTGAATTTTTTGCATCATTACTCCAGTCACATGATCCTTCAGAAATCATTGTAATATTCTGGTTTGCTGCTCAAAAAAAACCAAACAAACAAACAAACAAACAAACAAACAAAAAACATTCATTATTATTATTATTATTATTATTGTTGTTGTTGAAAACAGCAGAATTTTATTCTATTCTATTTTATTCCTTGCTAAATAAAAGTATTAATTTCTATGCAACCTTTTTCCTATACCTAAAGCCATTCGATTGCTCTGAGGAACATGCCTAAATTTAAATAATAGTTCTCATAGCTTGCGGCACATGCAAGTATTCTCTATTAAGACAAATTTAATGTCAAACCTGGCTTGATGCATCTTTCATAGTTGAATATAAGTAGCCTATTTCAACAATAAATAAATAAATAAATCATTTCATTATGTTCTCAGAGGTGTATCATTCAGAAGTCTTGGAGTAGCTATAGTGCAAGTTATATGGACGTTTTTATGAGCTGTCAAGGGATTTTGCAAAAAAAAAAAAAATACACAGACGAAAGAAAATCATTCAGATTTGGAACAACATTTGAATAACAGAAATACTTTTTGTACTTCTTATAAAACTCCACTGCATTATGTATTACGTAATGACAAAACCCTCTTTCTGAGACTTTCTAAAAAGACATCTGAAAACTTTTCATGTGTGACTTCCGAGCATAAATGTTTCTGTCTGATTGGGGGCGCATGGCACCGTGTTTCAGAAGCCTTTCCTGTTCCACGTGCTTTCCATGAAAAATAATATAGGCTGTAGTGTGCAGAAGGGGGGGACCAATCAGCGCTCAGCAGGGCGGAGCGGGTGGGACGCCGAATTCAACTTGAAAATTCAGCTCTCTACAAATTATTATTCCAGAGAAGAGAAACTCGAGCGGCTTATTCATTTAAAGAAGTGGCAATTTTACTTGCATCCGACTAAACTTTGAATTGCCTGACAGAAGCTTTGTTGCAAGTTTCTTTTTATCTTCGGTTCGGGCAGCAGGTGTTCGTTGACCGCCACAGAGCTCAGTTCTTTTCGTTTGATGCATTCATTCAGCCAAGCCACACTGCAAGAGCGCTAGGCGAAGACTTTCATTTAACCTTTCAAAGTTAAAATTTACATCGATTCGCTGGAAAACCTAACTTTTTTTTTTTTACGGAGTAACCGCTGGAACAGAGCTTAACAACTGATGAAGGTGAGCGTTGGTCTATGTTTACAAAAAGGGTTTGGAACTGAGAACCGGTTCTTATTCATAACATGTTTTATTTTTTTAGATAAACACAAGAACAAATAGTTTTTATGCATTGACTGTTCTAGAACTTACGTTCATCAGACAGTAGGCTATTAAAATACTCTTCACTTCAAAGTGTTGCTGTCTCACAATTTACAAACACTCCGTTCCTGAAGCGTCAACCCGACTCCAGTCCGACTTCGAACGAATGACTCTCATGAGTCGGTTCTTTTTAATGATTCACAGAAACAGAGCGCGCCCAGCGTAATCCGATTCCCAAAGGAGTGACTCTTAAGAGCCGGCTCTTTTTAGTGAATCAGAAGCGTGCCCCGCGACTAGTGTGGTCGGATGATTTTATGCCGGTTCTTAGTGAATCAAAACCCTAATGAATCATTCAGGTACTGAATTAATTTGACTAATTTACTGATTTGCAAGTTATTGTTTTCAACTTAGTCAAAGTAGCTGACGGGTTGTGAAAACAAAACAAAACAACTGATACAACATTTTAGCTTTGTATTTTTATTTACTATTTATGTCTTTGAAAAACATCCCAGAAATACAACTTTTCCAAGAAATGCTTTAAATGTAGGCTATATCTGATTTGTCATCTGCTCAGGGTTATGACTTAGTAAGTCATATTACACCGTTCGTAATTTGCATACTTATGACGTCTGCTTTTTCTGTTCACAGGTGTTTATTCGTTTATGAGGAATTTATACAGGACGTTCTTGGTTCTTTTTGCGTCTTGGTTAACCTGTTGGATACATTAAGTCTTCTGGGTAACATTACACCTAACTAGTTAATCAAGGAACATTTCCCGCGGTCTGCTCCAAGCGGATAAAGGCACATCTAATGAGCACCGATATGGATTGTAAGGGATTCTTCAAGAGTCGCTGAATGCCGTGAAAATGCTCGAAATGATCGGGTAGATAATCCGACTGCGAATACGTCAAAACAACGTGGCTTTACAGGAGATATTGGCGCTCTAAGCGGATAAATTAAATCCGGTACACTCAAACGTATTAATACTTAACTGGAATCAATACTGAAACATCATGAACCGTCTCGGGACACAGAAGAGCGGTTCGCGATTAGCGAAGGGATGTTCGCGGAGCGTGTCTTTAATTTTGGAGCAGCGTGCGGAGACTTGGTCTTCTTGGTTTGAAGGTGTCGCTTTTTTCAGTGCTAAATACGCGGACGAGGTTGAGAGCTTCCAGAAAGCCGTGAGACATGAAAGTAAAGCGACCGGGAAAGTCGCGGACTCGGAGCTGAACTCTCCCGCGTGTGGGATGAATGAGAATCGCCTAGTAAACGCGGTGAAGCGGAGCGCTCACTTTTGGCTTTTCTCGCAAACCTCCACATCTGCCGAGGTTATAGATTCCAGCTTTAGCGGGGGTCAGAGCCCCCTTACCAAGGGCAAAGTTAAAGGGATTATTCACCGCCAAGGAAATACTGGGAAGGAGATGACGGGGAAAGCTAAGTGCGGGATGTGGGGTTGGATTTTTGCCCTTGTGTTCCTCTGGAATACCCACATGTTGCGCGCTCAAGGTAAGTTTCGAGTTGTGTATCATAAAACGACTTTGTGTTACTTTTGGGTTTAAAACATTATTTTGACAAGTTGTTAAAAAGTGGGTTGTAACGATGCTGTTGCATATATAAAACGGTATAGTTTTAACATGATTGATACTTGAAGGCGAGGTAAACATTTAGTGCTCTTAAGGGTATCAGAGATCCCGAAATAGAAGAGCATAAGGGGCAGAGAGAAAAAGACGGACATAAGCTACACGGAAGGAGACTGGGATGGATTGAAACGAAAAGAGAGACCTACAGAGAGAAGGGGGGACATGGGAAGAGAGATGAACAGACAGAATGAGGGACATGGAGAGAGAGGGGTGGGTGTCTCAACAAAAGCGGTAAAGGTCATATGCTGTCAACACGCACATTTTCTCAGGTCACACACACGTCGTATTGACTGACCGTCAAACTGACAAGTAGAGGGAGCAGGATGCATGAATTTCCGAAGTGCATGCATGTGAAAGAGAAAGGGTGTGAAGGAAAGGACGCTGACACACTCTGAGATTCAGAATTATGATTCAGAGCAGAATTCAGTTAAGCCTTGACTGGAATCGGCTTCATCAGGCTGTAGACTGCATACAGTGCCAGCTGGGTCGCTCTGGTACCCGGCAGGCTGTTTTCCAAGGGGGGCGGTGTGTTACTGATTGAATTAGGATGTTTTAAAGCAGAGCACAGATTTTGCGTGCCACGCGTGGGAGCATCTCAGTCTTTAAAATGGCAGCAAGATTAAAAGATTCAAAAGTGTGATTGTATTGCGAGCGACGCCTCACCGTATTAAAACGCATTTGGCATGGAGATGCCGTGGGCTTTTCAGTGTTGGGGCTGTGAAATCCATCTCCCTTTCTTTTGGAGGTTGCATTAATGCAGATGCATGAATGCATTTGACTCAAAACAGTTTACAAGAACACCCACTCCTGTGACTTTTCTTTAGCTTTGGTGGATGGCACTTTTTTCCCTCTCTCACTTTCTCTGCGTGCTTGCAGACTCAGCTTTCTCCCCGTGTTAATGTCAAGGTCTCGCTATGGCTTTGGATGTGGCCCAAACCCCAACCTTAAGGAGGTCAAGAAGGTTATTGATCACATCCCGTCAGGCAAAATGGCAGAAACGGAGTCATCCCGCTTTGTCAAGCATCTCAGCAGTTTGATTTCGCGCAGTGCCGCCATCAGTTTTCCGTAATCAAATTTATTCTTTTTAAACCTGAAATCCCTCAAGGATTTGTGTCTCTCATCATTCAAAGCTTCACTTTTGAAAAAATTTGTTATTCAGAAGTTATATTTAGAAACAAACCACTTGCAAGAAAAAGTTCAACGTAAGCTCACCTTCTAAATCACTGTCATGGAAAGAATTTAGAAAATATTATAGACAAAGGTGGAAAATTTGAAAGGTTAAGATCTGATCTGAGACTGGAATTTTGACTAATGAAAAACCTGGAAATGTCACTGAAAATCTGAAACATTTAATATGCAAGTAAGTGTATTATGCAGTAATACCAAGTATCAACTAATAAGAAACATACAATTTTGGAAGTTCATTGGTCAAAAGTTGTGGAAACCCTCTGAGACACTTGTTCTTCCGTGCAATGCAATTAGAGCCGGTTTCTTCCAGTTTTCATGTCATGAAGCTGTTAATAATACAAGGTAGGCCTTGTTATTTCCTTCCGTTTTCTCTCTAAAAAAGACCGATATTAAATTCATAGTGAACGAATATTGCCGCTGTGCATGCATCAACAGGTGTCTTCGTGGTTTTTCCTTGAACCCTAAACAGATTTTTAAAATACTTCAGTCCCAAAAGCTAAAACTTTTGAGAACTGTCACACGGCATCCCAAGACTGCGCTCTCTGTATTTATGACTCTTGCCAGACATGTCAGCCACTGAGTGGCTTTCTGTGTGTACGCTCTCAATGTGCGTCAGTGATGAATGTTTGCATTCGAACGCTCTGACATCTTGATGCGCCACCGAGGTCCCTCAGAGAATCAGATGAAGAAGAGAGGTGCGAGAGAGATGGGATGAGAGAAGAGATGTGGGCTGAAACAAGCAGAGAGGGTGCAGATGTTAAAGAGGAGTGGAGCGTGAAAAGGAGGAAGCAGTGCAGAAAGAAGAAAGAGGAAGGAATGGGATGGGATGGTAGTTTTGGATGGGTAGATCTCTACGGAGGAGAGCACCGGCATCTCTTTACCATGCTCTTCCTTCACATCCATCACGAGAGACAGTTTTAGGGTCACTGGGATGTCTATCAAATCAAAAAGGAAAGAAAAGCCTGTGCGTTAGTTAAAGCAGAGGAAGAGAGGGGGGAAAGTAGAGTGGAGGAGAACATAATGATGGAGGGAGGCAAAACGCAGAGAAGCCGAGAGAGAGAGAGAGAGAGAGAGAGAGAGAGAGAGTGTAGGCATGATAGAATGAAATCGAGATTGATGTGATTGCTTGTCCGTGTGTGCGCGCGTGTTCGTGTGCGCAGGCCCTGGCAGGGTCGGCGCGGCATGAAAACTGCTCCTTGTGTCTGAAGCCTCTCTCTGTGCCGCTCTGGTCAGATGGGCTTTTGATCCCGGATGACAAACTCCTGCAGGGACTGAATAAGAACTGCTCAGAATTACACCCAGTGCCACACTCCAGTACGTACTGCACCCTTCCCACAATCCCCTGCCATGCTCCCACTGGCACACTCAAACACCATACTGCCTTTCAACTCCTAATGAAACACGGTTGCCATAAATATTCAAACAAATCCTCCACTCTTGACTCTATGGCCAGGCTGGTTGTTTATCAAGTCAAAGTAAATCAAGAATCATTAGTAGAGTTTATTAAGGAATACTATTGTTATGATTCAAACTAAAGTTTTGAACTTTGACACATAGCTCATCCTGCATAGTTTGTGCTAAAGATACGAACGAAACCTCGAGAATCCTTGAGATGTTGGTGAATAATATTGATTAGACAGTTTTCACTTTATGATGATAGGACAGTTTAGAGTTGACAGGAAGCAAAGTGGGAAAGTGAGAGGGGCGGATTGGAAAAGGTCCTCGAGATTCGAACTTGGGATTCGAACTCGGGACACCCGTAGTGCAACAGCACTGTTAGTCCGCACAGTGGCCACAAGGCTATCGGCGTCGACCATCACCCTGTTTTTATCCGCATTTTGAAGTATCACATCAGAAACAAGTGATTGGAAATGTCAATTTTTTGGAAAAAAAAAAAAGGGTTAATGCGAATAAAGGGAGATTGAAACATTTGCAGAATGAACATTTGCGCAGTGGGACGGGCATAACCTGCAGTGACTGCATTTATTGTTTTGTCTGCTCGCTCTAATGCGTAAGTAATTTATTATTTAAAAATTATTATATACAGTGGCTTCTCCTACTCCTTTTAGTGATTTTTAATGCCAGTTTATCAGGAAGTGATGATTTTGTTCTCTTTGACTCGTTGGATGGAAGCGATTTTTCAATTCTTTTGTTAGTGCAAAATCCCAAAGACTTTTACTGAAGGAAAGGCGTTTTCTTAAGAAACTGTAAAAATCTTTCTAGGATGAGCTTTATATAATGGCTCAGATGCTTAAAGGTGTATTATAGATTAATAAATGTTTATTTTTCGAAGATTTAATTTGTTGTCCTAAACATCGATTGCATTAGACTCTCTACTGCCACTTTCACTGCAACATAAATTGCATTTCAAAATTTAAACAAAAAAATTGGTGCATCACTGCTTTAGGAAAAAAACATTTTCAAGTGAAAAAAAGTACCTAGTGCATTTCTAACAGTATGTACACATTTCGGCATGTTCTGATTTTGTGCATTTTCTCACACAATGCCCAAGTCAATTACTTTCCCTCCAGGGAAGTCTTTTGGTGGTTTCTGTATTGGGAACTAAATGAGTGCATATGTTTTGGTTCTAATTTACATCTAGCCTGTCTTGGCCCTCTTCTCTTCATTGTTGCTCTGCTCATTTACCCTTTTTTACCATGTGTTGCCCCACATTTCTCACACTGACACCCTTAAAGAATTCCGAAGTGGCTCGTTGTGTGACTGCGTGTGCGTTTACGCATGAGTGCAACATTAGTATCAGGCCCCAAAAGCCGTTGTGCCTTTATTGTTCGCTCGTATTGTCCGCTCGTAGACCCGTCCCTCCCCCAGTTGTGACCCAGACTGTGTCATTAACCAAAGCCTTTGTGTCTCTTTTATTCTAAAGTGGCCAAATGAGTATAGACCTCTTAATTTCAGTAGTAAACAAAGTGATTTAATTGGTTTATTGCTAACCACGTTTCATTATAGTAATCATCCTGAATGATTAGGAAAAAATAACTTTTGATAGTTTGCCGACAGGTGGTCTATTACAAACAACAATATAACTGCTCGTATTCACTGAGAAGAATTAAAGAGCTTTGAGGAAATGCTTTGCAATAAACACTTGGATTTAATTCGCTCTGCCTGTCTGAACACATCTGCCTTCCGCACTTAAGTATTATCAGGCAATCATTACATGCACAAGACATGCTCAAAGTCCTGTCTTTCCACCCTCTCTCTTCTCTCTTCAACCGAAAATTAGCGCATTTATCGGGCATGACAGTAATGAATCTTATTTAGGATGAGATCAAAGCCAGACAACGTAAGAACATTTTCACACAGTGCAATTTTGATTTGAATTTACATGTAAACCCTTTCTTTAATTCCCTCATTGTTTCAGTTCTCCTCTCTGAAATCGGTTTCAGCTGTTTCTTCTTTCTTTTCTTTTTCTCTCTTGTTGATGCCTGTAGCATTGACTTTGAGTCAAAGCATTGGCTTTTGGACAGAGGCCTTTCTGTCATTTCTAATCAGCTTTCACACCAATAGATTTTGTCTTCAGCATTCATAAATGATGAGATTAGTGCATCTTTGTTGTTGAGTACTACATGTTGAAGTGCCTGCTTTGTCATTGAATTTAAGTGGTAACTCGGCAGTCTGCGCATACGTACCATTCATTGGTTTCTGGAAGCCCAGAAGGCCACGTTTCATATTATGCGGGATTGCGGCATATTAACATCTTTTCAATTTCATTGCAGGCTTGTCATCGAGTGAGTTTATCAGTTATGCAGGATTAGTCCGTGAGAACTACTGTAGTTTATTATCTGAATTGGAATTATTTCAGTGCCATGCACTACTTGAACTGGAAGCTCATTAATTAAAAATTAATTAAAAATAAATTTAGGGCAAACTGACATGTCGCTTTACACAGTCAGCTAAAACGCTGATGAGCAAATGAAGTGGGTTTTTTATTGTCTCTTTTCTCAGAGTCAAGGCCTCTGATGATTGCGATAGGAGAGGCCTGTAAATATTCACTCCAAATATGAAGAAATGAAACTGTTATTTGACTCTGATGAAATGTGACCTGTGCTCGTTTTTAAAAAGATGAGTTTTGCTCAGGCTTTTTAAAGCTGAGGACCTATGATGTTATAACCAGCATCAAAGTTTACTCACTTAATTAGAAGAGATGCGTGATTTCACAGTTCGTCACAGATGAAAGTGTTTACAGTGCCGCCACACGACACGACCCACACAAACAATAACAAAGTACCCAAAGATAAACGCATTCTTTTACGATTTAAAACAAGTGAGTGAGATTCTGATCAATATTTTAGTGGTTACTTATTCTTATTACAGGCGTCAGAGGTTTTAGCCGCAGCGTGGACCGTAAACCAGTTGTTGTTGTTTTTTTCAGTAATTGGGCATGTGGAAGCCCAAGGTCTAATTCATAACTTACTGCCTCCAGTCAGTATCATGCCATGAAACTTCAAAAGGGACCAATTTAAAAAGCTCTACTCTTACACAAATTGACTTGACTTGATTGATCGCATTGATTTCACCACAGTTTGACATGTTGAGCTAACAATATATTTTAATGTGGACTCAAATCACAGCCATGCTGATATAGAGCGATTACACACGGGTAATTGTGTGATATTGCTTATATATCTATCGGCACAGTGCATTCAGGGATTGTTTTATTCTATGAAGATCTTTGAAATTGCCCACTAAACAAGGCATTTTAATAGTTTTGCGTTTACATTTTGCTCTGTCACTGGTATTGTGCCTTGGTATCAGTTTCTTAAAATATGTGCTGGTAAAGCTTTTACTTCAGTAAGGGTTGTATGTGCATGCTGTAGCTGTTTTCAATGTTTGTCCTTGTAGCAGTTGTCAGGGACAAGGCATGTCTGACCAAGAGATTCCATGCAGGGTTGGACCGAATGAAACAAACATCTCCACATACCAAATGCCAGGTCCTGCAAGGTTTGGTGTTAGTGACGCCAAACGGCAAAGGTCAATGTGTGTCCCGTAACTGTGCTGCACCAGTTTTTAATGGGGTCACGAACTGCCTTTTTTTTTCATTATTTTGTACTGTTCTCTGAGTTTCCCTTATAATGTTATCAAAATTTTTACATCAAAAACATCTGAATTTAGAAGAATAGGTTATTTTCTGTTCTGTTTTCTCACAGCTTGTCGTAACACGTCGTAATGGGCGTGGCAGATTGTAGACTCAAAAGTAAACGCCCCCTGGTATGATTAACAATTGTGCATGTTTGACAGCCTACATCCTTCATAAATGGGCACTGCTGTAATTTAGGGTAAAAACGCATCAATACTCATAAATACAAACAGTCTGTAATAATAGACGAAGCTATAGTGACCATGTAAAAGACCAATTTAGAGTAGACGTCACAGTTACGTCACTTGCAGCCGGGCATTGTGGTGGCAGAAAAACACTGGTAACAGGTGGAGTGGAAAGTGAAAAATCCACAGAAAAAGGGTTAAAATATATTGCTGTATCTTTGAATGTCAGAATCAAATGCAAATCGTTTTTATAGAATAATGTGGTCAAAAAATCCATTTGAAGCCAAACGCAAACGTTTAAACAGACAGGACAATGGATTCTCTACTTTTAAAGCATAAATTATATATATAAACTATAAGCTCAAACAAGAGAATGACAAGTTTATTTTTCTTATCAGAACTGTGAGATATAATTTTGGAAAAGCGAGAGTAAAGTCAGAATTTTGAAATATGATATCATATTAATATCAATTTTACCTTTTTTTCTTTTATTCTATGGTTCCCATAGACTGCCACTTAAAAACTGCCATTTTCTGCCACCAGATAGTTTGCAAACATTGTTCTATAAAATCAGTTACACCTGTGTGGTGCGACATTACTATCGGATTCCAATATAGTTGCCACTAGGGATGGGCGATATGGGCTTAAAAATTTATCACAATAATTTCTGGTATTTATTGCGATAGCCATATCACTTTCTGTACTGGAAGCTCCTAACATTAAGACGAATTCCTTGTGTGTGAAACACACTTGGCTATAAAGCTCTTTCTGATTCGAAAGCTGGAGGGCGCCCTTGCGCAAAAACTCCAAATATGCTTTATAGCAGAAATAATAGTACTGACGACGCTTCAGGAATCTCTAATCCAGTTATCGCTGTAGCTGAATAAAACGCAGACAGAGGAATTTTAACTGAGGAAACTTGAAGACAATAAACATACGATTGCTACAATATGGTTTGTCTGTGTTCTTCAAGCAATCTTGGGTATTTTTATAAGGATAAAGTATATTTATAATGCAATGCTAATCGACATAGCCTTTATAATACTATAAAATAGTATGATTTCAGCCCCATTCTGTGATATGAAACCACGGCCGATCACAAAAGGTTATTTCAAACACTTGACTGTTATGAAGTTAATTTGGAGAAATAAATGAGAATAAATGATATCTTTGTTGGACAACAGGTTTGTAAACAGGCTCAAACACATGCAAAACTACATCGCACACTTGCTACTAGTACAGTTAACGTTATTCAAGGCTCAGACCGATTTTTCTCGTACTGCACAGTTTTGACCAAACCAGTTCCAGATTGGAGCTTCTCATTTAGCGATGTACTAGTTTCACGTCCGCCTTCAGCATGTCACTCCGCCCTGTTGCACACAGAAATATGTCAACAGCCAGACTTTATCGTTATTATCGCGGGAAGACTAATTCTTATTGTGGGGAAACTTTTTTACTGGTATATCGCAAATGATAAGATATCGCCCATCCCTAGTTGGCACAGCATTGTCTTTTAGTTGCAACGTTTCTGAAAATCCTGCATCAGTCTGGTTTGTAGACGAATCTACAGTATCAAGTAAACAAAGGACCAAGTTCTTACTGACATGGTCTGGATCTTCATTAAAAATAATGTTCATCCACACTTGTTTAATGATGGGATCAGAAGGAAGGCAAAGCAAAGTCTGTTTTTCCACAACTTGGCACTGCACAGCATCTTCTTGTCTTCAGAGCCATCTTTATCGTTTGGATTCTGTGTAGATCTGCGTTTGCCTCTCTCTTATGTACTCACTAAGTGTGCGAATCGATGAGTGTTAATGTGCCTTGGAAATTTGTGGGATGAATGATAGAAGTTTCATTTTTGAAGGCCCCAAAGCCAGCCTCCATATCGTGTAATGCTGGGGAGTATTTGTATTCAAGAATGAATTTAGTCATAATTTTAAGCATTTACTGGGCACAAACAAACCATAAATATGTTATGAAGCCTGTTAATGCTTTATGGCATGATGGATGTAGAGGGCAGAAGAAGGGTATTTAATTGTCTAATGAGAAGTTACACGATACAAAGAGGTCATCTTGAAATTTCCAACAGAAAATTTGTACGCAGTCCAGAGTTAGACTTGCTGCATTGTGTTCGTAAAACACTTTTTTTGTTTGTTTCAGAAATAAATGGTCTAATTTTATGAAAATCAGCTGATTTAGCACACAGAGATGTGGATTTTATGTGTGTGTGAGAGAGAAGACTGTTAGTGTTTAACTTACAGAGAACCATCTGGCAATCAAGAATAGGACGACAAGAACATTTGCGCATTCAACTGCCAAATGTTTTTCAAAATATCATATTCTCATGACTGATTTTTCTCCAAATATTAGTCCAAAGCAGAAGAATAAGTGACAAACATATTTTTCAACATGTTTTTTGCATTTTAAGTAGCAAGAAACAGTTTTTCTCTCACCCAAAAACACACAAAAACACAAGCACACATTACACACATTAGGGATGCATTAGATACCCCGGTGGTTTAGAGAAAGCTTCGAAATGGAGGTTGTTTATCTTCATTTTGCTCCATTGAACATGCGCTACGGCCAACATTGCTAGCATGGGACTAAAAGCATTACAATAAACACCCCACCACTTCCACACTCTCCGTCTCTCATTCAAGTGAAATTTATATTTACATTAAGTCATTTAGCAGGCGCTTTCACCCAGAGAAATGCACTTACAACCCCAGAACAAGCAACAGACAACCGCTAGTTTGTCTGACAACAATAACTACCTTACCCTCAATTATAATCTCCCTCATGTAGTCAGAGCTGAGAAAGTCACTTGTGAACATCTGACTGCAGTGTTTTAACATCTCTACATGGTGGTTCATTGGTAGTTGTGTTCATTTAATGAAATGAAACTCAAATACCCATGCCTTTTACTTGCTGCTTGAGTTTAGAACTTGAGACACACATAAGGTGTTATAAAACAGTGGGCCATACATAGGATCAGTCATTCAAGACTTACACAAGCGTGTGTGTGTGTGTGTGTGTGTGTGTGTGTATATACTTAAAGAAAATTGTGTAATTGACTTTGAAATGTTGTAAAAATTTAAATAGTATTTTTATTCTATTTAGTGATGAAGTTAATAAAGTTTGGCGTTAGCATGTTGCTTGGTTGCCAGGTCTTCATCTATCCTGAAAACCAGTTCAGTGCCAAAACTTACATTATGCTTTTTTTTTTTTTTTTTTTTTTTTTGCACTGTAGGTCTATTGTAAAGTATAAATAGTAGCATTGAACACGACTTTAACTTCATAACCATTAAAACAAACAATAAGCTAGAGGAAGTCAACACTGTCATTAAAATATGTACTCTAATATTTACAAAGCAACTAAATGCAATACATTTCAGCTGAGACATGTCAGACTTCAGGAGGTTGCTTGGATGATATGAATGCATACAGAGTACATGCATTTATATTATCCAGGCAACCCCCCAAAGCCCACCATTCCTTAGTTGAAATGTATTGCATTTCGCTACTATGAATAATAGGCCTACATATGAAATAACAGTGGTACTGTCTCATACAGTCATTTCTCTGACATACTATTTCAACTATTGGCTTTTCTGTTTACATAAAAATTGCAATCTGTCTTGCCTGATTTGACTAGCAAGTTTGACTGTTCCTTTGTCAAAATCCTTACATTTAAATCAAAATTGTGCAATATGTCAAACCCTCAAACTGCGGACCAACCATTGGCAACCATGCAATGTAATCTATTTAAAATGCATTCCAAATGCATTTTGGGAATTTTTTTTCATTACTGAATAAAATGCAAGTATATTTATTGACACTCTGAATGAATTTGGCAACATTTTTGGAATTTTGAAACAACCTTTATTTTGGGAGAGGCAGCTTGCTATGTGTTGGAACAGATTCACAGTCTTGGTAAATTCCTGTCGAGGGTGCAAGCTCTTGTAGTTACAGCAAACTCTACAATCTGTAAGACAGTCACTTGGGTACAACAATGAATGAAGCACTTGGGTGTGCTGTGTCAGGTTACATCTGTGTAAATGACACAAATAGAGAAAGACAGAAAATGAGGGCGAGGAGGAGGGAGGGTGGTTCCTCTGTCTCGTTGAGCTCCAATTTACCGGACTGAAATATTGTTTTACATGTTTCATTGAATACGCTCATTCACACCTTTATGAAACAACACATGGCGAGGATGGAATACAGCAGCTCATGAGCAGATCTTGCTTTTTTTGTGCAATTTGTCAAAAAGAAGTACATTTCCAGTGTTGTTAATGTTAAAATTGGAATATTTCAAACCACCTGAATAGGTTTCTTAAAGGGATAGTTCACCCAAAAATGAAAATTTGATGTTTATCTGCTTACCCCCAGGGCATCCAAAATGTAGGTAACTTTGTTTCTTCAGTAGAACACAAACGAAGATTTTTAACTCAAACCGAGAGAACCTAATTTACCTAAAGATAAAAGCTTATTTTACGATGATCAGTGAATTAGGTGTACCAAACAATCACTAAGCAACAAAGAATTCAATATCTAGCTGAGGAAATTAATATTTTCCAATAAGTTTAAAGTGATTTTTACCATTTGTGGGCATTTTTACCTTTATAAAGCCATTCTTTTTCTGAAAGTGTGCATTGTCTTTTGCGTCAAATTCTTATATTTAATCAATAAATTCACTTGGAAAAATAAGACATTTAGGCTGTTATCACACAAATTAAATCATTATCATTATATTATAGAGGAAACACAAATGCTGTTTCTGAATTGGCATTTAGATGTATTTACCCACTGTTTAATGCAGGACAATGAATGCATTTAACCTGCAGTTACAATTGCATGAATAATGTTTTAATATTTTAATCCTAAAACGTTGAATGCTGATATTTGAAATTATTTAAAAAAATGAAAAGGTACTTTGAATGTGGAATTACAACCGCCAGTAGGTGTCAGTAAGTCACTGTTAATAAGCGAGTCATTGCGATTGAACCAAATCATTTAAATGGTTGATTCATTCAGGAATGAAACATCTTGTTTTTTGTTGGTGAAATAGAGCAAAAATATGGTGTCTAAAACCTGAGTCTCTTAATATTAACTTCTAGTTTATTGAACTGTTGTATATATAAAAAAAAAAATCACAAAAAAGGCACTCATGTGATATTGAGTAACTATATGAAATGATATAAATATACATGTTCTGCCCATATATCCTGAATTTCGGGAAATGCATTTTATTAGACTGAATCACGCAGTGAAAGTACGCACTCTAAATGAACACAGTCAGACTAGCCAGTGTTTAAACACTCATAACTCCTCTTATAATCAATAAAGCTGTCCATACACTGTATGATAAATTAATCTCTTACTTACATAGTTCGTACATCTGCACTTTGTTGCTTATGATGAGGGAATTCGCGAGTTTCAGCCTGAACAAAACTCCAGGTTTTATCAATGACTGTTCTGAACGCCTCTGATTGGCCACTACATTCTAAACTCAGCAGAGTCCTGTGTGATTGGTTATAATGCGCAACGCTGTAAAAACGCGTAAAAATAAAATATGATTTAACGTGAGCAGGTCTAAATTTAATGCAGCAGTCGAATCTTTTCATTTCATTTTCACTAGTTTTATGTTTGAAGTATTATATTTTTATTGAAAAACCAGGGGACTCCCCCAGGTATATTTTTTTGGGTATTATGGGGGGTCCCTTAATGCTTTTGGGAGGACCGGGACCCCCCCAGCCCCCCTCAATTCGAACACTGGTGACGTATAAGTGCAGATCGCTTCTGGCGCTTGCGTATACTACGCCAGAGCGCGAACACCTCACGCGCCAGATGCTGTGCATGCGCTCAGGACAGTAGGGCATAGCGGTGAATCAGAGGTAAAAAATGATATAAATACTGTTCAGTTTCTCGCACAAACCGATCGTTTTGTGTCTTAGGACATCAGTGTATCATCACAAGTCGCAGGGTTTAATTTGGTTTTGTTTGTGTAAGTTTTTTTACTTTCAAAGATTTGGTAGCCATTGACTGCCATTATATGACTGACAGACTGCAACGGTTTGAGTTAAAAATCTTCGTTTGTGTTCTACTGAAGAAACAAAGTCACCTATATCTTGGATGCCCTGGGAGTAAGCAGATAAACATCAAATTTTCATTTTTGGGTGAACTATCCCTTTAAGGAGTAACTGTCTGAAAAAAAAAGAGAATCTGGTAAGATTGTGATAAACCTTATTCTCTTTGGGTTCCTTGCAGGACAGCTAGAATTTGAAAGAATCGTTTCAAGATGTCTTTTGTAAACATCACAGATGTTTCCAATCAACCTGCTAGGTGTGTTTAAGTAGTAAGATGATGCATAAAGAACACAAAGTAAAACCAATAAATAACTTTCATCTAGTAATACAAATCATAACCATAATTATAGCTTGTATTATACTCATTATTTTGAAATTCAGCTGACATGCAGTCTTAGATGTGCATGTGTCGGCTATTCAAAAAGGGATTCAAACACTGCTTTTTTATTCAAATCAACAAAGTGCGGCAACTATCATATTCATAACTATTTAAAGTTACACAGTTTCAATCTGTCACCTCAGCAGCTTTGAGTTTCCACATAAAAGACTGCCACAATGTTTTCATAGTGTTTATTTATTCTGTTTTATTTGAAAGTTTAGTGTGCACAGATTAATTTATTTTCCCTGGTTTGTTTACCTTTTTATCCGTTTTATCAAGAAGTTCATTTGTATCTGTTTGCTTAGCATTGATCAGCCTGTCATCTAACAGCTGAAGATCTAAATGGTTTGTTTGCAGTGGAAAAATGGTTTTGAAAATTGCGTTTCTACACAAGTTGCTTCAGAACGTCTGATGTGGTCTATTTTGGCATCTTGATGTCATTTGTACGTTTTCTGGAGCAAATGGGAGAGAGAGCGGCGTGTTTTACAAACGACCTTGCAGCCAAAGATCTGCTGTGGGCAACATGTGCTTTGGAGTAAGTCGGTAGGAGAATGACTCCAAAGGCGATCAATCTCAGTTATCTTTAGCTTTAATAGCAGATTTTTCACTGATGTTTACGATGGTTTTGATTGAACACTGTGCTTGTTGTCTACTGGCCCACTTTTCGACTAGCAGAAGTGAGAACGTTAAAGCAGTGGAGCAACAAATCAGCACGGTTACTCTACGGTGAATATATTCAGCAATGAGTCACACTTTATTCTAAGCACCAGGGCTGAACACAATACCGCTGTAAACAGTATGTCACCGGAATGGAAATGTGATATTATTTACTGTATGGCGTAGACTTAAATCTAACAAACCTCCAACCACAATAAAGGATTAGATAGAAAATCCCTGCTACAGGAGTTTATTTTGATGAATAAACTTTGAGAAGTAAACTTTGACTTCACTTGGCCTCATGAAACACAAGCAGAGCGAAGCCATTCTTACGTAAATTGTTGCTCTGAATTGAATCTGACAGTTTACAGATGAATATTTCATGAATGAGGCCTATTGTCTGTCACTTTTTCAGCAGTAAACTACTTTTTCATATCCTAGTTTAATGGTTAACTATAGGTAAGCCATTTGAAGGCTGATTTCTGTCTGCTTGATGCTTTCAACATTAGTCTGAGCGACATTTCAATTTTTGAATGTTAAATAATAGTTCAACCAAAAATGATAATTCTGTCCTTAATTCCTCACCCTCATGTCATTTCAAGCCCATAAGATGTTCGTTCATCTTCAGAACACAAATTAAGATATTTTTTGAATAAATCCTAGAGCTTTCTGACCTTGCATAGACAGCAATGTTGTCTTCATCAAAATTTCATCAAAAATATGAATAATTTGTGTTCTGAAGACGAACGAAGGAACTGATGACAGAATTTTCTCTTTTGAGTTAACTATCTCTTTAACTAGTGGCATGAGTTTTGAATGTGATTATTTGTTCAAATCATAGAAGAAATTAATTAGAAAATCTGTTTACAAATGCTGGTTTTTAGTTATTAAATTACTGAATGTGTGAAAAGTAGGGTCGGGTATGGAAAATCGATTCCAGAATCGGATACTTCTTGTAAAATTAAAATTTCGATTCCGCCTATCAATTCCTATATGCGGTTCTTTTTTGTTTTTTTTTCATCTGTGAGGACCCGACCTAGTGATCTGCCAGGACCTTGCTCGCTAATCCAAGCGCATAGCGCTCTAAAGTGTGGCTACACTTGCGATTAGAAATCGAAAAAGCGAAGTGTAATATTTGTGATAAGTTAAACTTGTTGCAGTAGATGCGTCACCACCAATATGACAAAGCATTTTAATTTAACAGATCGTTAAAGATCACAAACACGATTCAAATACCAACGTTATTCTGTTCCTAAATTACAATGATTCATCTGTTTGATTCCTCAACCTTTCTTCCGTGCAGCGTACGATCATACTAGTGTGATTTGAACATTCAAATCTGCGTTCATGCTGCCGCTGACCTAAAAAGAGCAACTGTCATGTATATGAATGATCAGTTTCACAGTCTTTTCAACCACACAGTTCATTATTTCTGTGCTACAAACATTCAAATAATCACAGAAGTACTGGGATAAAAGTTCATAGTCTGGATATAAACTCTGATATGTACGGTAGAGATCAAAATAAAGTTTATCATGCTTTTGAAAATTAATTTGACATTCCAAATAATGTTAAAGATTTATCGATTACATTGTTATGCCAGTAGATGGCGGAAGGGGGTTGTAAATTATGTATTTGTCTTTGATAAATTCATTCAAAAACACTGATTCATCCGGTAATGAACCAAGTAAATCTTGAGTGAATCACTGAATCATTTACTTATAAATTAGGCCTACATCTGATTTTGTTTAGTTGTCTAATGTTTTTTTTCTTCAGAATCGTAAGAGAGAACCACAACGTCCATTTAAAAAAACAACAACAACCCAATTTATCCAGAATCACGCAGCTCTATTTTGCAAACAGCTCTTAAGTGAATTTTGTTTTTATGTAGCCTGTTGATTTTTGTTCATGGCATTCAGCTGCAACTAAATGTTTAGCAAAAAAAGTAAATATGCTTCAAATCATCTTTTATTCACATTGGAATCGAAACTGGGAATCTAAAAGAATCGGAATCAATAAGCAGAATCGGAATCGGAATCAGAATTGATAATGATACCCAACCCTAGTGAAAAGTGTTTGTTTTGAATGGAATAGATGAAAGTTTTCGATTTAAGAAAAATGGCTTAAATTTGTTCTGTTCATTAAACAAAGCTATTACTCGACTCCTGAAGTCTTGGAAATGTATGGACTAATTTTCTGGTGCTTTTTGGAAACACTAATTGTGGACACTCATTCTGAACAGTAGCACATTATGTAAGTTCAATACAGGCTTGCTTTTTTAGTAAACTACATGAGAAGGGATAAAGTTGAGGGCTTTGTGTATGTGTGTTTGTGTGTGTGTCTGTCTGCTGGTGACTGATACTGGCATAATGGATGAAGCGTAGACCTTAATATGCACAATCAATGCTTAATTGGTATCCGCTGAAAACAAATTATTCCTCCGAAAATTAGTTTTCTGGGTCGGGTCGTTATAAAGTAATTAATTCAGCTGTTTAATCGCTTTGTATTGCTGTGGGTTTAGTTTTTAAATAAATTTTGTAGGACATTTACTGAATTAAATTTGTTCAAATTCTCAAACATTGATTGTGAGTGATAGAAAGCTGTTTTGGAGGGTTTTGTTATTTTCGTTTTTGCAATTCTTGCTTTGGACTCCCATTGTCACTAGTTGCTTCAGAGCAGAAAATCGATCGTAAAAAATAAACCGACCTGCAGATAAACCCCCTTGCGTTCGCTATATGCTGTGAAGCATTCTCTGTACAATAAATTTACTAAATTCAACCTCATTCAAATGTCTTTCAATAAAAACGGGTCCATTTTGAACAGGAAAATGTTGCTTGAATGAAAACGGGTGGGTTGTTTTGAAAGTAGCAAGTACCACATGCTGAGGCTCAAACTGTAGTTGAAACTAGTGATAAATCACTGTTTTGAAGGTTTTGCCTGTGTGAAGGTGACATTAGAGAGATGATTTGGAAGCGTGAGTCCATATAGGGTTTGCACTTATATTACGATTTGGTCAGATCGGATGCGCGGCCATATTGGAGATACTCGGATGTAAAACAACAGGATTGACTGCACGGTTAATGTACTACTGAATACTGAATGTTCTGCTAATTTATGTTGTCTAAACCACAGGAAAAAATGTGGAAGCTGCTGAATCATATAGAGAAGGACTTAGTAAGCAGGAATAGGCGCAATATTTTGACAAACTAAAGCTAATAGGTGGTAAAGATACGTATGAGCAGTATGAATGAAGATATTAGCCTACCTGACCAGAAATAAGAAAAAACACGTATGTTGCCCTGGAAATCCAGGTTCAGTTTGGCGAACCACAAACGCCTTTTGTTCCTCGGACAATTTTTTGCACTCTTCTCCTTGATTTGTAGTAACCTTAGGCAGTCTATAGTAGTTAAAAAAAATTCCCGGTCCGACCCATTAGTACAGCTCAAAACATGACTATAATTGATCATTTTTCAGCAGCAATAATCAGCAAAATTTGCCATAATGCCCGCAATTTATATACAGTATAATTACCCAAGGATATAATTGCATGATGACAGAATTATCATTTTGGGTGAACTCATGAAATCATTTTTTGCTGGGTAACAGCAATGATCAGCACCAAACCGTCTGTAACCACCTTAAACTAGCCTGGTCCAACGTGGAAATTCATGCTGGTCTAAGCTGTTTTTTATTAGCAAGGTAGAGAAAAAGAAAGCTCTTAAAATATGTTTAATGTGTATATTGTTAGCTCTTTCAAGAAATGATAGCTTGTAACAGCCTGTAAAATGGCTCATATGACAGCAAGCCTTCCTCATTAATGAGCACCCATATGATACATGGACAACTCTGGCGGAGGAAACGCATATCGTCTGGAATTCAATCAACAACATGTTTAAATGTGTCACACAAAGAATTATGTAATGCACTTACGCTGTGAGAAATACTATAAACATCCAGCTATAAACTTGTCATTTTACTGAACAGGTTACATTTAAATTGAACAATTTGTGCCTGTGCTCATAAATAAATTGGTCACGTATTCAGTATGCTGTTTTCTCTAGATTGCACACCAGATATCACCTTGTTTCTTAGTTGCTTCATGGTACCGTTTTTTTAATTTTTCAGATAACCGTTAGAAATAGGTCACCTTGATTGTAACCTACCTCCCAAAATGGAAGAAAACAGACACAAACTTATTGCTCTCATTATAGTTTTCAGAAAACAGTGTCTGAAAAGCCGCAAGCCTTTGAAATCAATTGTGTTTAATGTATTGATTTATTGCTTAGTTTATTGCTTTAATACTGCCGACTCAGTAAATGAATTAAATTAATAACTTGAGTTATATTCTCAAGGGCATAGGACACGGAACGAAGAAAAGGCTATATATTTACAGCATATGTCATTTAATTGTTACTCAGCAAGATTTATGCTTATGTGAAATCAAAATTGAGCCGTGTTGCTTTCTAAATGCTTGTTTCTAGTTGTATTATCCATGATTAATCAGATGTTTTTTCAAAGAAAAAAAAATATCTTCATAATCTTTCCGCAACATATAATAACTTGTGCTGCCTTATTGCTGTGTTGTTTTTTTTTTAATTATTTAAAAATTTTTACCTAGACTGTAAAACATTTTCTGTAGCCAAATATCAGCTATTTACGCATTATTTTGGGAACCTGTGGTAGTCTGTCTTTTGAGTTGAAGATCGTTTTAAAATAGAAAAATGTAAGAAATATATTGCATTCTGAAAGTAAATGAGTTGCACACAGTTTCATGTTGAAACTTTCATCCAAGTCTTCTTTTTCATGTGATGCGCCAGACATTTCAAAGTCAGTCATGCCCAAACAGGTACTTTTGGAGTCGCTCTTTAATGTGTGGAACCTTATGCATGTTTATTCATGTTTTTGAAATCTTGCTGATGTCTCAGATGGCTATAATCAGTCCATTGGTTTCATTTCAAAACATCTTTTTATTAAGTGGATTCTGTGTGTGTGTAAAGAGAAAGAGAGAGAAAAAAGAGACCCACTAGACCCAGCACCAGGTGTGAGTGCCTCTTTGGCTGATAGACAACCACACACTCACCCATCCCTCCATCCAAAGGTGATATGGTTATTGATGTTTTTGATAGCTGCACATTGCACATGCAATTCAAAAAGATGCATGTCATCCAGCATTCTATTTATCTGTCTGTCTGTCTGTCTGTCTACCTATCTATCTATCTATCTATCTATCTATCTATCTATCTATCTATCTATCTATCTATCTCTCATTCGTTCGTTCGTTTGTTCTATCGTTTGTTCTGTCATTCTGTCTATCGTTCTTTTGTTCTATCATTCTATCTATTGTTCTATCAATCTATCATTCTATCTATCGTTCTGTCATTGTTATTCTGCCGATCTATCTATCATTCTATCATTCTATTATTCTATCTATCGTTCTGTTGTTCTGTTATTCTATCATTCTATCATCCTGGCATTCTATCCATCGTTTTATCATTCTATTTATCATTCAGTCTATCTATCTATCTATCTATCTATCTATCTATCTATCTATCTATCTATCGTTCATCTATCATTTGTTCTATCTGTCGTTCTATTGTTGTCTATCGTTCTGTTGTTATTCTGTCGATCTGTCTATCGTTCTATCGTTCTATCTGTTGTTCATCTATTGTTCATTCTATCTACTGTTCTATCATTCTATTGTTCTATATCATTCTGTGTCATTGTTATTCTATCTATCTATCTATCTATCTATCTATCTATCGTTCTGTCTATCATTCTATCTGTTGTTCTGTCATCCTGTCGTTCTATCTATCTATCTGCCTATCTATCTGCCTATCTATCTGTCTATTTATCTATCTGTCTATTGTTCGTTCTGTCTGTCGTCCGTTCTATCTATCGTTCAGCTATCATTCATTCTATCTATTGTTCTATCTATCTGTCGTTCTGTTGTTCTATCTATCGTTCTGTCATTGTTATTCTGTTGATCTATTGTTCTATCAATTGTTCATCTATCGTTCATTCTATCTATTGTTCTATCATTCTGTGCCATTGTTATTCTGTCTATCTATCTATCTATCTATCTATCTATCTATCTATCTATCTATCTATCGTTCGTTCTATCTATTGTTCGTTCTATCATTCTATCATTCTATCTGTTGTTCTGTCATCCTGTAATTCTATCTATCTATCTGTCTGTCTGTCTATCTGTGTCTATCTATCTATCTATCTATCTATCTATCTATCTATCTATTGTTCTATCATTCTATCGTTCAGCTATCATTCGTTCTATCTATGGTTCTATCGTTCTGTCGTTCTATTGTTCTAGCTATCGTTCTGTCGTTATTCTGTCGATCTGTCTATCGTTCTATCAATTGTTCATCTATCGTTCATTCTATCTATTGTTCTATCGTTCTATTGTTTTATCATTCTGTGTCATTGTTATTCTGTCTATCTATCCATCTATCCATCTATCTATCTATCTATCTATTTATGATTGTATTATTCTGTCAGTTTTTGCATTTTTATTTCTGCACTAGGCAAATGCCCCTGATACACACACACACACACACACTGTTTATCATAAGCAACTTCTACAGTAAATACTGCCTGAAATGCCCACAATTAGTCAATTTTCTAAACAAAAAATTAATTGAACTTGGATCACTTCACACACCCCACGTCTCTTTCTTCATTAAATCAATTATCGTGGATCCATGGTTATAATTGCTGTGTCAGACCACTGACATTTGATTGTGTGTTAATTAAACTTTTTGCCCTCACTTGCATATAGAAGCATCAGAGGCGCTAACAGCATTAGCATGCACCCACACAAACACTCTATTTCAGTAATGTGTCAGATAGGATATACCCATAACACCACCAATGATTTTTCTTTTCTCCTTGCGAGCTGTACTCACTCATGCCACGAAAGTGTGTTTCATCTGTCTCTCATTAATTTGCTTTTTTTCTGTTTTAGTCTTATTTCTGTCAACCTGTCAGAATATGAATTGAAAGCTAATGTAATGAAGGCTGTCAAACTGAAGACAGCAAAACATGTAGGCGTTTGTTTTTGATGGCTAATAACTATGAATTTTAAAGATTTAAGAAAAGTCTTCTCAGATAATTTAAAGTACAGACAGATAAATGCCATCTGGTGCGAAATGCTCTTTTTGGCTTTGGAGAGAGACATTTATTGGCACTCTGTCGACAAAATCCAGTTTAGGTCAGCAGTTAAATTAGATTGACTCTTTAAATTAGAAGGAATATTGCTGTGCTCCAAAACCTAGTGAAGTTGCCCACCTAAACAACATTTTAAGGTAATGAGAGAGAAACTTTAATTTCTAGAATGCATTGTGACAATAGTGGACCGAGCTGAGAGAAATTACACCACAGTGATATACTGAAAATAATTGCTAAAATGTTAGCTTAGCAGCACGCTAATACCAAGCTCTACTGGAATTAATTGTGAGTCTGTGTTGTTCTTCATGTGAGAAGCACCAATTTGTGTGAAATAGTGTCCCAATCAGTTGTGTATGAGATTCCATAACGTTAGGATGCTGTCTTAAAAGAATTTCTTATGTAGACTTCACAGTTGAATTAAATACAGCTAGAATTTAATTTCCTCCAAAAATATTACATTAGAAGCTTTGCACACCTGTGCTTTCATAATATGAATTGTTTTGCTTTTTCACACTCTTCCTCCCCTTTTCTCTCTGTGTTTGTGCCTTCCAAATATTTATGGCTGTTCGGTGTCATCCAATCACACGCACTCTCTCTCACACACAGACACTTCCTATTAAGTCTTTCAAGCACCTGTTTATTCATATTACCTCTCTAGTAATTAGCATATACTTATATGCAGACCAATTTGTGAACAGCCTTATTATTCACAAATGCAATTAAATAAACATGTGTTGCTCTAATAATGATAATCAAAATTCATTTTCACCATGCTTCACCTCATGAATTAACCATATGCTCAAGCTGGGAGCACTCTTGATGATTTGTGGTGTTTGATGGTTTATACACATATATGCACGCGTGTTCAATTTGGAACATGCGTTCCATGATTATGCTTGAAATTAATTGGCAGCTGCATTATATGAGGAAGTGTAAAACTCATGTATCATATGCGATTAATTCATCAAGACTTCAGTCTAGTGTCCCAATGTCCCAGTGCATGCATAAACTGTTGTTTTCTTGTCCCTTCACTGTGAGCAACAGGAGCAAGTTTCTTTAGACGCAAAGAGAGCATTTTTGTTAAATGAGGCGTGCAACTGACGGATAATGAAATGTATGAATTGTATTTATTGTACAGTTTGCTTGCACTGGTGCACACGTACTTGTCCAGTCAGCCATTTTATTTGCTTCTCATGCCTTCTGTGTGCTATGAATAAAATGATTTTAAGCACCTGTATTTCTGTGGATATGAAGTGGAATCATGCCTATTGAGATATTTACTGTATACCAATAGGTTTTTATTCACATTTTTTAGAATTGCACATTGATGTACAACATATTTTTGAGTTTCCTGACTTGACTACCTGATTATTTATGTATTTATTTATTTGTTTTTAAAATAAGACAGTATAAATTGTGACCCTGGACCACAAAACCAGGCATTAGGGTCAATTTTTTGAAATTGAATTTCAATTGATTTGTTATAATTTTGAATTTGATATGATAATTTTACATTATCTGCTGAATAAGCTTTCCATTGATGTGGTAATTTTATGATAATTTTGACCCATACAATGTATTCTTGGCTATTGCTACTTAAGACTGGTTTTGTGATCCAGGGTCAAAAATGATGGTTTGAAATTAGTTTTCTTCTTTTAGTTTTAATATTAAGTATGATCTAATATAATCTAATATTATATAATAAATTATTATATGATAAAATATCATCAGTTTTTGTCCTCCTGGTTTGGATTCAGTATTTCCTGTGTTATCCATCAACTCAGAAGACTAATTTGTGATTGAGGGCTTTGATGGTAGTTGTGGATCCAGGGACCTGCATGCAAAGCCTGATGGGGAGAGAGGGAGGGGGAGACTTTCAGAGACGCTCCAAGTGTTTGTTTTTGAGAACTTCCAAACTAGGACATCTCTGTGCTTCTAGTTCAGCTCTCCGGAGAGCTTCCAGAGAATGTTAAACATGTCAATTTTACTCAATATTGGAAGTCAATGGTTTTCCTGAAGAATTCTGCAGTCTCATTTTATCTGGACTCTGGTTTGAGGTTAATTATTTTAAGTGATGGAAATTTGTTAAACGAATAGTTCACCCAAAAATAAAAATTCTATCATTATTCACTCACCCTCATGTCGTTCCAAGCCCGTGAGACCTTTGTTCATCTTCACTACACAAATTAAGATACTTTGTAATAAATCTGGGTGCTTTCTGACCCTGCATAGACAGCAACGCAACTACCACATTTAAGGCCCAGAAAATAAGGACTAGGGATGCACGATATTATAGGACCAATATCGGAATCTGCCGATAATGGCACGTGCAGTGGCAGCAGCGGCAGCATCCCCTGGGTCCTAATGCCTGTTGGGTAATGAGTTTTAATTCTGTAGGGGGCGCTGTTTGCCTACTTCTAATAAAATAAAAGTAAAATATAAAAATAACATTTGTTATGATTTGTTTCTGATTACATAAAGCAGTAATTGATATCATATCATAAAATCACGCTTTTTGTGACAGGTGGGATTCAACTTACGGCACTTCTCATTCATTCCTATGGTATCCGTAAAGGGCGATTGAGTGTCGCACAACTATGACTGAAATTCAGTGACGTCAAGGCTGTAATGTGATTGGTTATTATGGGACACGTGATCCAAATTAGCCGTTACGCTTTCTCCAATAGTAAGTAATACAGACCCTCTCATCTCTCTACAGTAAGAGAATCTCTGGCTAAACTCTGCACCGGACACCGGTGTATAATAATAATAATAATAATAATAATAATAAAATATGATACTTGTAAATGAAAAAAACTTTATATATACTGATTTATTCATTAATGTGCAACTCTTTTGCTTTAGACCACCTACAAATGTTAAATCTTAAAATATAATGTTATGGTTACCACTGCATTTTTCTGAAAAGCGATGGCAGTGGTTGATATATACTGTAGTTTTTTGTAGTTATTTTCAAAGCTTCAATGTACTGTCATTATAAAAGAACTTCATTTTTGTTTAATTCTAACAAATAAGTTCTTGTTAAAAACTAACCAAAATTAAAAAGAATATTTGTTATAATTTCCACACAGGACAGACTTGGTGTTGTTTCCAAACAAAAGAAAATATATCGGTATTGGTATAGGCATCGGCATCAGCTGTCGGCCAAAATGAGTTGAAAAATGCTGCTGATGCAGGAGCTGACATTCTGACATTCAAATAAGTAAGGCTGGGCAAAAAATTGCAATTCATCCTCTTTGTCAAAATCTTGCGAGGGTCTTACGGGTTTGGATTGACATGAAGGTGGGTAATCAATGACAGAATTTTCATTTTTGGGAGAACTATCCCTTTAACAGGATTCTCTGTTTTGTTTAATGTACGTTTAAATGACAAATACCTATATTGACTAGTGGTGGTTCATCAAAAGCAATAGTTGCAAAGCTTCCATTTGATTATATAAATATAAAAACATAAAGTTTGTTAATTGAATTGTGTTGTAATTTTTTGCAAATTTTGTTAAAAGGTCTATGAACACAGTGTTGCCGTCTGTTACTAAAACCTAAAAATGTAATCTCTTTGATCTAGCTGCTAATTAATTTGCTATCTGGAAATGCACACAGGTGCTGTGAAAGTGGCCCAATGGAGTCAGTTAGATTCATTTGGGATTTAGAATCCCTTGATATCAAAACTAGCCAATTAGCACCTTAGTAATGAGCATTTTTTAGTAGATGATGCATTTTGAACAAAACCCTTCACCAGATACCCTTGGTGTGTCAGCCAACCATTGTTTAAGTGAACTTGATGATTTGCCATGATTATCAATCCTCTTATTTTTGCTTTTAGAATGTGGTAACACTTTACATTTACTTAAAGGAATAGTTTACCCATAAATGGCAGTTTGCTAAAAATGTACTCACCCTCAGGCCATCCAAGATGTAGTTTGTTTCTTGTAGCACCATTTGTTCACCAATGGATCCTCTGGAGTAAATGGGTACCGTCAGAATGAGAGTGCAAACAGTTGATAAAAACATGACAGCAATCCAAAAGTAATCCACACAACTCCAGTCAATCAATTAACGTCATGTGAGGTGAAAAGCTACGCGTTTATAAGACAAACTGAGATTGGATGGTACAGACACAGAGTCTCAGTGCAATTCAGATTGGCTCTCTCCTCAACAAGTCACACAATTTAAGGTCTCATTCAGGTTTTTAGCTCACACTGTACAATTAATAATTCACAAATTTTAATCTGGCAAAATTCCATTCACAATTTGTCACCTAATCCAAGAGTCACCAAGATCAGCTGTTTTACAGCTTATCCTCTGCTTTCCTTCCCGGTCTGAGCTTGTGTATTCGCGCACAAAACACATGCAGAGCCACATAGCCTGCAGACTCAGTAAAGTAATTAGGCAAGTGCTTTGTTTACAGAGCATCTAATTGTAATCACAGTGTTTACAGTGTTGCACTAATTACAATAGCTTTAATTTGTTTATGCCACATCTCTGTCCTTCTTTCATCGTAAGAGCTCACTTGGAGTACATACAAGATGATTTTTACTTGTCAGGTTTGCCTCGGTTTTACATATTCAGATTTGTTGCACATTCATGCTTGTGCATGTTTGTGATTATATGGTAGGCTGAGAATAGATAAAAATTAAAAAATGAATTGAGAGGTTGATTGTGCAACTTTTGGTTGAGGTACATGCCAATATTAAAGGCTCTCAGCGTAATCCTGAGATCCTCTTAAGAATTCGAGAATTTCACTAATGACCTCTTTCATCCCCAGCACACACACACAAATGAGAGAGAGGGAACATCCTTCAAGTTTAATTGCACTAACTTAAGCTTGTCACATGTGCATTTTTAACTGTTTATAATGGAATAGAAAATATGAGGGAAATGAACAAAGCGATTGTTAAGTTTTGTGTGGGTGGTTTGACAGTAATCTCATATCAAGGTACTTCATATTATGGTTTGTCAGTGGTGTATATCTAGTTTTTCTGTAAAGGAAGTGAAAAAAGGTTTCTGTGTCATGTGGTAATGTCTTTTTAAATTGAATTAAATAATTTATGAGTGAAAGGTAGTTAGAGCATTTTTTCTTTTTAACTTGATGCAAACCAAAAGAGAAGATAATTTATAATAAATTAATAATTAATCTGTCATTTGTGTTAAAACAGCTTCACATTATAAAATCTTTTAAAAATGGATTATAATTTTTTAAAACCATAAATTCTTTTTGGGTGATTCTGTTTGGATAAATACACACTTGTGACCATACCTCTGTTGATCTTTGGTTGAACAGTTGTTTTTTTTTTTCTTTTTTTTTTTTTTGCCGAGACAAGCAACAGAACATCCCATTTGAATGAATTGTTGATTTTCAGTAAAATATGTTCAAACTGATAATATACATTCAAAGCAGTTGATTATGGTGGGATCGGTCAACCTCTGATAAACAGTTATTCCCACTCTTCTTGACTGGTTTAGCACAATGCCTACTCAGTATTTTTAGCTCTTATGTGTAGGGATGTTCAACACAAAAGTGTGGGATGAGAAGGGCTTGATGTCTGACAAAAATAAAAGGGGCTGAAAAAAACCATAAAAGGAGAAAACACATTATAACTGTAATAAAACCCACAGCAAGCATTTGTCTTGGGAATGATGCTTCCTGTAATCATCATCTGTTGGGGTAACAATTCTGCAGTCAGAACACAAACAACTGGGAGTGTGTGTTATCCAAATATGAGTCTAGAGAGAGAGAGTATTTGAGCAAGGTATGAAGGGGTCTTTGGGTCCACATGCTTATTTGTTCTTTTGACATGATGCTCATTGAACAGATGTTCAAGTAGATTGAAATTGTTCTCCACCAGGTGGTTTTGTACAGTGGCCCAGTAGTGCACAACACAACAAAATCTCCACAACACAACGAAATTGGCACAACACAGTGGAAACAAGCTGCAACACAACAGAAATGCTTGCATACAAACAGGGCCTATATACTGTATTTGTAATCTTTTTTTTTCATTTGACGTGTGGAGCTCCTCTTTAATAAATGCGGCACTTTGTCTTTTTAAGCGCTGCTAGAGTTGAATGAGCTGAGGGATTTAATGCACACTCTAATGATCTAACGAAATCCAAAATTTGATATCCAATATATTTTTATGAACCCTTGAAGTTTCTATGGGGCAGTACATCATATATTAGCCCATTTCATGGTGCCATTTCTATTTACACTAAGTGCAAATAGTCTTGCCTTGTCGACATATAGGCTATTTACACTAACTCCACCCACCAATCTCTGGTAGGGTCACACAAAATTAAAAATGGCATAGGGAGTAAGGCGCATAAAAGTAGCTTTTGACGTAATAAACCCGAGTTCAAATCTGCATTTTGTCGAATTCACTCTTCTCCCTTTTCCCATTATATTTCTAATCGCAAAGGCATTTACTTCCAATGAAGAAAATATTTAAGAAGTGGAAATAATGTGCATAACAAGTGTTTAATTAAAAAGTATATCAGGGTTAGGGGTGGGTGTAGGGATGGCTTTGTTGTCCTAATAAGCTGGTATCCATTTAATAATTTTCATAAGTATAATCATGTGGCATCCTCTTAATCTATGACAATAATGAGGTGCTGAAGTATAAATGGTATCCAACTATTGTTGAAACTTACTAAAATACTGAAGAAAATACTGCTACTTTTACATAGTGCAAACAAAATTTGCAGCTATTTTCACTTAGTGTAAACAGCGTATCGCTAAGAAAGTAGAATATCGTTATAGAATATCTTACTGAAAATGCAGTATATTTGCATAATAGAAAACAATGTGTTGTCTTAAATGGGAATAAAAATGATTTTTTGATTCAACAAAGAGGTGTGCCCCAAGGATCAGTATTGGGGCTGCTGCTTTTTCTATTTTTGTAAATAATTTACCATTCATTTTCAAACAATGGCATGTCCAACTTTATAAGATAGATCATAATAGATATATATGTGATAGATTGGGATGAAATCAGCACTCGTGTCATATTGCTCTTGCTGCCAGTGTGATATCGTGTGATATGTGATATATATAAATATACTTGAAAATCTTGAAAATATGGTATGCTGCTTCTAGATATTTTATACAAATACTAGTCTGCTATACAACACTGTAAAAAATAAAAAGTTGAGTTAACTTAAAAAATTAAGTTAATCTGCTGCAAAGCAATTTTGAGTTTACTCAACTTTAAAGGAGGGAAGTTGTGCCAACTCATATATAAAAGTTCAGTGAACTTCAGTGAAGTTGAGTGAACTACCAGTCAGAGTTGGCACAACTTAGTTCTTGAAGTTCAGTAAACTCAAAAAGCTTTGCAGCAGATTAGCTTAAATTGTTAAATTGACTCAACTTAAAATATTAAGGTAACCAGCTGCAAAGCTTTTTTGAGTTTACTGAACTTCAAGAACTAAGTTGTGCCAGTAATTTTTTGCTTGAAGTTCAGTAACCTTCAGTAATTTTTTACTATTTAAATGTATAACTTTAAATCTTACATCCAGACTCTAAGCCACATTGTATGCTCCTCCACATCCTTTAAGAATACAAATGCATGCAGTATGAACAATACTGTAAATATAACACAAACAAGATTTTGTCATCATTACAGAAAGTATTTATTGGCATTCTGCAAAATGAACACAATTTAGCTTTTCTCCACTCAAACTATGATGTAACTAGGATGTTACTAGTTGATGTAACTAGTTTAAGTCTCCTGAAGAGACGCAATTGTAGGGATGCATGAAATAGGATTTAGAAAATAGTACATTTGAAAATAGTTTATTTTCATTAATATTAGTATATTTATAGCTTTGATACTAGTTTTACTTATTAATATTATTTACATATATTATCTATTAACATTTTTGTTTTTCCTATAATGTATTTTAGCCTGTATTAGGGTTTTACACACTCACACAAAAACTAAACAAAACAGCATGTAGTTTCAGTTAGGTACTTTTATTTTTTTTAATTGACATGAACTTGAAGCAAAAATGAAAATGCTCTAAAAACAGTTATTGGCTAAATACAAATAATAAATGACAGTTGACAATGAACATGAAAAAAATGCATCAGAAAGTAAAAATAGAAATAGAAAATAAATGACAAAATTTCCAGGAATAATGTATCTTCAGGATCCTCTGTGATTGGTGTGATTGAGTGGCATTTTCTCTGCAGATGATGAGGTTGTGAATATGATGCATCTGAAATACACAGTTGAGTTTACAGTTAAAGAGTGTCCATGTGTTTATGTAAAAACAATTATGCTTATGAAGGCCATAAGCAAAAATTGACATATAAGCAGTATGCCCTTCAAAATATTAAAAAAAGAAAAAGTGATTTAAAGTGGGATCTTGGGATAGTTTTATATAGCTTTAACACTTAAGCATAGACTTAAGTAATAATTTTAAGAAAAATCTAACAATGAATAAACTCATTACCTCTATTACTTACTTACTGGAGAAGAGAGTATCCTTAACCGAACAGAGCTGGTCACACAAAAAAGAACCTAAAAAAAAGAAAAAGACATTATTGGTAATGGGAAACAAGTTACAATATGAAAGTTAAAATTTTATAGACATTGTAAGAAAGAACTTCACCTGTTGAAACTGTGTTGATAGTCTGTGTAGCTGGATAGTTGGTGTCCAGAAAATGAGTAATGAGGTGTTTTGACAGTTACAATTTTTTTTTTTTTTTTTTTTTTTAAAAGCCAGGAATAAAAAAAAAACTAAACTCGGTTCTAAATAGACCTTTAAAGAACCATCTTTTTAGAGTGTACTTATAATGCAGTGCTAATTGACATAGCTTTTAAGCTATCACTGTATAGAAAACTAAAATATAATACAATTTCTAGGGTTTTTTTTAATACATGTTATATAAGGCTCAAACTCACAGCACTTGCAGAGATGGAGCAGCATTTAGTGTGAAATGCGTGATGTGTAATGTGATCACGTCTCTTCAGAAGACTTTTTACAATCTCTTTATGAACATTTTGAAGCATCAGAATTTTAGGTGAATAGTTTTTCAGTGAATGGACAGAAATATCTCAGGTTTCATTAAAAATATCTTCATTTGTGTATTAAAGATGAACAAATGTCTTATGGGTTTGGATCGACATGGCGGTTAGTGAATGATGACAGAATTTTCATTTTTTTGGATGATCTAAATTAAGCCAAAGAGGACAGCAACAGCAGTGGTAAGGCCATGTATATATTCCAACACAATCTGCGTCTCTAGTACTACATCCTAGGCAGCTTTAGGTTTGAGTGGATGACAACATCATCTTCCAGTAATAGTTAAGATGCTCATCTTCATCCCCTTGGTGTAGACATCCTCTGGCTTTGTGTCCTGCAGTAAAAAAAAAAAAAAAAAAAAAAAAAAAATTATATTTCCTACTAAATATTGACATTAAATGTTTAAAACATAACAAAAAATAATAATAATAAAATTCTGGATAACGACTAGTTTTTACCAGAACAGAAATAAGTCAGAAATAATACAAAAAATACATGTATAAAAAAATACTGCATATCTTCACTGTATGGAATAACCTGACTCTTATTGAAGCTGCTAAATTTGTTCAGTCAAGAGGAGTGAGTGTTGTCTTAGCTTTTTAGTTATTTATTTTTTTTTTTTTTTAACATTAACGGAACAAATATTAGCAGGTTTATGAGACTAACGTTAATGCACGGATCAAATTTACTGACACACAGGCGATTTTATCTCAGCCGTTGACTCTCATTTCAGACCTGCAAGTGATTGTTTATGTAAATAATCACATTTTGACATAACTTTATGTGTATTTGACAATTTAAGCGAACTAAGCTGCTACAGAGAGATGAATCTGAGATCGCATATTTTCTGCACGCTTCGGTTGTGTGTCAATAAACACGTTTATCATCTTACACGTCTTGCACTTTCACATATATGCACCAGTATCGCGGATTCACAAAAAAAAAAAAAAAAACAACAACTGTGTGCCAGATAAACTAGTAAGTTATATCGCCTAGCACAACGAAATAAAACACATAATTAACCTCTATCTGGTTAATTAAATACTCGTTTAATCGACATTTGAACTGTATCTATAAAAATATATCTGTATACATACCTTGCAAATGCTAACGTTAGCTGATCGTGCTTGGAAAAACAAAGCTGGCTAACTAGTTAGCCACCGGACTTCATTCAACAATGTTTATTCTTTCTTTAAAGAACATTTGCAAACCTAACTGTGTAGTTTATTTGGCTTACTTTCTACATTAAATCTGTGTAGAAAGAACTTACCTTAAAAGAAGACATCCACTCCCTTTGCCATCGTTGTTTATGTTTGAAGCAGTAAACTCCGTGTATAGTTCAGCGACGGCACTTTGCGCATGCGCAATAATGTCAAGTTGACTGCTCAAATGAAGAAATAAAAATACTGAATTTGCTCAACTTTCTTATTTGTGTTCATTGAGAAAAATATAGTAAACATTGAGTTAACTTGTTTTTATGTGTAAACTCAACATTTTGCTTAAAAATGTGTCCACTTGACTTACATTTTTAAACTGAGTGAACAATTTGCAAGTTGGAGTTTTTACAGTGAATATTAGAGTAGCAGATTGATGTTTTTCATTTATTTTTAAACTTTTAGTTGAACTGGTAGATCTTGGTGTAAGCAGTGTTAAAGTTGTGGGTTTAATTCTCTTATATATTTAAAAAAAAAAAAAATTAATAATAATAAAAAAAAATCTGCCAAATACTTACATGTAAATGTATTTCAGGAGGGACATTAAAGAATTTAGTTCATTTTAATATTTCATGTTAATATTTGACATATTTAATATTTAATTGTAGAACATAAGTAAAAAAACATTTCTGAATTAATTTTCACAGCTTGATGCGGAAATCTCAGTTGGAATCCTAAAATCCCAACACAACGTGCACTTTAATTATTAATATGGCAAGTGAGTAAAGCTAATAAAATAATTGTTGCATGACGGAGCCTCTGCCGTGATCAATCCCTTTTCTTAGTCCCCACAGCAAAGTAAACTGGCTGATGCCAGGATTATTAAAATTGCTAGGTGACTGCTTTTTAATTTTATGACTACACACCATTTATGAGATTGATTTCAATATGAATGATTAAAATGCATGAATTGTCCTTTTTTGGCAAGAATTTTCATCTCAATGATGAAGATAAAGAATTGACATCGAATTGAATAAATTGAAAAATCAAGACCTGAGAACAGAAAGAAATAGGTACACTGGCACAGAATTCCAAGTCTGACTAATAGTTTATGCAAGTCTGAAATCCATTTTGGTCTGATGATCTCATTGGTGCTCTCTCAAACAAGTCTATTTTATTCGAATCTTATCCAAATGGTGACATGGAAATGCATGTTTGAGCATGCGCTATCACAGTACGGTTGGCTTGCGTTGTGTTATTGTGTGTTGGTGTGAAACTTGCTTCTCTTCATGCATCAGTTCATGGCTCCAGGTGTCTCCTCCTCTAGTTATCTCGTCAGACCTTACACATAAACACACACACACACGCTCACAAAAGCATGCACACACATACAGGATAAAACAAAAGATGGAGGCAATAAAACAATGAGAGCGAGCAGACCGTTTACCTGCTTAAGATGCAGATATGAACCAATTTCACTCATCCATGATTCCCCTCGTGCCACACTCAGCTTGTTCAGGGCAATGTTTTTCCCCTCTTTCCTGTTGGAAATGTGGGATCTTGACCTTGTTTACATTCACATTTGGTTATCAGATAGAGACTTGTCTGAATCCACATACATAAGAATGTCTAAATATATTCTTTGACTGAAAACCAAACATGTCCCACAGAATTCACACAAGTGTTTATTAGAGAGCTTTTTTATTTGCTTTTTACTTTGTACATTCCACGTAATACAGGACTAGTTTCAAGTCAGTGCTACTCTCATGAGAACAATATCTGTTTTTTGTTTTCAATGACTGTCCTTAGCTTTACAAAAACTCTCCCCATTAAATCAATAACAGAGTTGTGTTGCTTTTAGTCCATGTTTGTTAGCCTTGAGGTCATTTATATACAAGTGTACTTTTAGCAGATACGCAGAAAATTAATAGTCCCTTTCTTGGAAAACTGAGCAAAAATATTGATTAGCAAGTAGCAAATCATAGTTTTGCTAAGCTTTTTTTTTGGTAAATGTTTTTCTTGCCTGCTTTGCCATGTGAAAATTGTGAATTCTGATTCCTCAGAAAAGTAATAGCACATCTCATCTCGACAAACCATTCATTTTGAGGTATTATTCATGTTTGCAGCACAAATGGTAAAGGCATATCACTTACTGATTTAAAATCTTAGGCATAGAGGTTTATAGTCAATTCTTTACCAGAAGTTTGAGCTATTAGCTGGGAAAATGTTGTTTATATTTGACTATGTACAGTATGTAACTACATAAAAACACACACACATGCATATATATATATATATATATATATATATATATACAGTACTGTGCAAAAGTCTTAGCCCACTAGTATTTTCACCAACAAAAAAATGGTTTAAAGTCAGTTATTTCTGTCTTTTGCTGTAGTGTGTCAGTAGGAAATATCAGTTCAGTTTAGTACATTTCTAAACATTTATTTTGCCATTAATTGTAATAATCCAGTGAGATTTTTGTTTGCACAAGGAGTCTGACAACAGCCAGTGCTCCACACAGAGATCTGATCTCACCATCATCCAGTCTGTCTGGAATGACATGAGGAAACAGAACAAACTGAGGCAGACTAAATCCAGAACTGTGGCAACATCTCCAAGATGCTTCAAGACACCTGCAAAGTACTGTTAAATGTTTTAGGCACTTGTGTAAAAATGCTGTAAAATGAGGATGCTGTCAAAAATAATGCCATAAATAGATTTTATTTATCAATTAACTTCTATTAACTAAATTAAATCAACATTTGGTAAACCATATTTGCGTTTAAAACAGCTTTTGCCATAGTTACATTTGTGCATGAGTTTTCAGGTAGCTTTGCATGTAGGTTTCTTGAAGCATCTTGAAGATGTTTCCACAGTTCTTCTGGATTTAGTCTGTCTCAGTTTGTTCTGTTTCCTCATGTCATTCCAGACAGACTGGATGATGGTGAGATCAGATCTCTGTGTGGAGCACTGGCTGTTGTCAGACTCCTTGTGCAAACAAAAATCTCACTGGATTATTACAATTAATGGCAAAATGAATGTTTAGAAATGTAAACTGATATTTCCTACTGACACACTACAGCAAAATATAGAAATAACTTACTTAAAAACATTTTTGTTGGTAAAAATACTAGTGGCCTAAGACTTTTGCACAGTACTGTATATATATATATATATATATATATATATATATATATATTTACACACTGTTGTTGTCAAATTTGGGGTCAGTAAGTTTTTTTTTAGTCAGAAATGAATATTTTAGTCAGCAAAGGATGCATTAAATTGATCAAAAGTGACATTAAATATATTGATAATGTAACAAAAGGTTTTAAATAATTACAAATTGTAATTACAAAACAGTTTTTAATATTGATAGTTACCAATAAGAAATGTTTCTTCAGCATCAAATCAGCGTATTAGAATGATTTCTGAAAAATCATGTGACCCTGAAATCACAGGAATAAATTACATTTTAAAAAATATTGAAATAAAAAAAGTTATTTTAAATTGTAATAATATTTCTCAGTATTACTGTTATGCCATATGTTTGGTCAAATACATGCAGCCTTGGTGAGCATAAAACACTTCTTCCAAAAAAACGAATTCATAGTGAATACATGTGTATATTTTCACTTAAGACTGGGATGTTATCAGAAAATAAGGTTTACATTAGTCTGCTTAGAAGCAAGATGTGTGATTCACGCAGTGATTAGAAGCAAGCTAAAAGTGAGTTGGAAAAAGCATACATTCGGAGGGTAATTTTGGCTCTCCTATAGTGGATAATCTTCAGGCAAACACATTTTATAATGTGTTTTGGGTTCTCTCAAGTTTACAAGATATATGACGCACTTTTAGCTTGGAGTTGAGGGCTAATCTTTGCTAATGCTAAATTAGATGCTGTGATGGTAGACTTACTTCTAAGAGTATTAGTACACTTGCAGACAGGTGTCTGAGTGTGGGTTTATATGTTTGTGTCTGGCTGTGAGTGCCTAAGTATTTCTTCTGGAAAGTGGTGGATTGTAGCCTATTTATGCAAAGCTTTGTGTGCCAAAAGTAGAAGTGAATATATGAAATACAACAATGGGAAAGATAAATAATGGTGAATAAACTGTCTACTCAAGTCAGTGCACCTTCCCTGCATTGTTATAATGTTAAAAACATTCTGTTGTTTACTTGCCAGGCACACTTTGTAACAAAAAGATGGAACTTCATGAATTATTAGTATTACACTGTAATTATTTTTTTTTGCATGTTTTTCCAAAAAAAAAAGGGCTTTTTAAAAATTATTACACTAACATTATGACATAACTCCTGGAACTTTACTGCTTAAATAACCTCACTGTTTCACCACGGATATTTTTAGGCCATTTCTGGACATATTGAGTGCATAGATTGGTATATTTGGCATTTGTTGCCCATGTATCCTACAGTAATTGGTTGCTTCAGGCCAAAGGATAGGGGCACATGGTTGAATTTCTGTGCTGTAATTGATTTAGAGTTTTTTGTCTGTTCGAGTGGAATAGTTTAGATTTCTGCTTGTACTTTTGTGTACTTTTGCAAGAAAGTGTGTCAGTATTTTAGTATTTTTATGTAGACTGTTAAAGATGTTCTTTCGCATTCTCTTGAGGTGGAGAGAATTGCAGCATGGAAAACTGTGGCAACTAACAATATTTGCTCTGTTTTTTTCTTTTCCTTTGGACTGTTTACACATTTCATGTTGGTTTCTTTCATTTTGGCTTGGCTGAATTTCATAGTGAGTATTCGGTGTGTGTTTGTTAGGTAAGAACCTTTTACATGAAATGAAATTGTTGTCTATGTTGAATATATATTTTCTAAATATAATGAAAGGGAATGAGGTGCTGTCAAAGCACCATAAAAGTATCATAAACATGATCTATATGACTTGTTTTCTGAATCCTTATCTAGCTTTAGCATAATAAACAGACCGAAAGTCATTTTTAAAAATATATTCACTGTAATTGGATAGAAAAGCCATCAATACATTTTTTGGTGACACTTTACAATAAGGTTTGATTTGTAAACATTAGTTATCTACATTAGTTAACATGAACTAACAATAAAAAACCTCTAAAGTATTTACTAATCTTAGTTAAATGTTAATTTCAATTTAATGTTTACTAGATTATTAAAATCAAAAATTGTATCTGTTAATATTATTTAATGGACCTAGCTAACATGAACTAAAATGGGTAACACTTTACATTAAGGTTCGTTAGTTAACATTAGTTAGAAACGGTAGAAGTGAAGATACGTTTGCTCTTTTATGCTTAAGGAAGATTAAAGAAAACAGTCTGATGCCGTGGTATATTGAACACACCCGCGCCCCAAAGAGAGCATAGAGCAATAAAGCAATAAAGCAACAAAGCGCAGCTGGAAGAAAACAAAACTAGAGGTATTTCGTATTGCATGGCAAGAAAGTGCCTTCTCCTACAGAAAATGCTTCTACCAAAATACAATACTTCTGAAGCATTTATTTATCTTATTTAATGTTAACTTCAGCATTTACTAATGCATTATTAAAATTACAAGTTGTGTTTGTTAACATTAGTTAATGCACTGTGAACTAACATGAACAATTTTTATTAGCTAACATTAACAAGATTAATAAATAGTGTAATAATAAATGCATTTGTTTATTGTTCATTCATGTTAGTTAATACATTAACTAATGTTAACAAATGACACCTTCTTGTAAAGTGTTACTGTAAAATGTTACTCATTTTTCAAAATATTTAATAATATAAGAAAGAAAATTACACGTGTTTGGAACAACATGAGGACAGAATTGCCATTTGTGAATGAACTATCGCTTTAAGACCTTCACAATCCAACTGAAGAGAGTCATTGATTCAGAGAAATAAAGGCGAGAGATAGAAAGAAAGTGAGAGAAGTGCAGAAGAGAGGCGTATTCTCAGCATCCAGCCTCCCACCACTTAACCTGAATGAGATATGGAAGAAGGAGCAAAGGAAAAAAGAGCGAGAGAGAGAGAGGATTGGTGTGATAGGAGAGAGACTTGTTATCAGTCTTCATTGAGATAAATGAGCCGCCTGTATGAGTTCGGCAGAGGGAGAGAGATAGAGCGTACGTGTGTGAGTTTTTGTTAGACACTATCAGTGTACTTAGGCTGCGGTTTACAAGCGAAGGAGAATGGACGGACACAGGGTTATCTGCAACAGAGTGCAAGAAAGGAGAAGGACGTGAACATTGAGGGTAAACAGAGGGTGAACTGAGACAACAACAACAAAAGCATTGGCTGGTCAGACTTACGGCTCACGGATCAAGTGTGGATTTGTGTGTGTGTGTGTCCTTTAGTAATTGCAATGCTCAAAAAGACATTATGCTGATATAACTGTATCCAATTACCACATGCTTAAAGGCCAGTTAACACAAAACACGTTTTTCAAAGCAAAGACACAGTGAAATGAGGGGGAAAACACAAGGTCTTGAAAGTTGAACTTCTTTTAACTTGTCATGTATGAGATGCTACAAAAGTCCATCTAGTGTGTGTTTACATAGAAAAACAATGGAAAAGTAGCACAGTGGAATGGAAAAATGCATGCAGTGTGAACGGCCGCTTAAGTTATCATTTGAGATTACACAGTTCAGTCCTTTTGACATATTTAGTGAGTCTCTTTAACCCTTATATTATGCTTGAATTCTGGGTGTTATTTAGGGGTTTTAAGGTTGCAGGTCAAATTGACCCTAATTGGATTTATTACAGTTCACCAAAAATCACAATGAAAACAAGCAAAATAAATAAATAAATATAGTAAAAACCTTCTCTCACATTAACAAAAAAAAAAATAAATAAATAAATAAATAATAATAATAATAAAATTTAAAAAATCTGTTCATCTGCCGTTTACCATGAGGGTCAAATAGATTTATATCATAAAAAATTTAGCATGAACATACACACCTACCAATGGAAGCCCATTTCCACCACTGAATAACATATATATATATATATATATATATATATATATATGTAATATATAATATATAGAGAGGTAATTGTGACTTTTAATCTCACAATTCCGAGATATAAACTCGCAATTGCAAGTTATAAAGTGAGAATTGTGAGTTTGTATCTCGTAATTCTGACTTTTTTTTTCAGAATTGCAAGATTTCTCAGAAAAAAAAATCCTTTTTTTTTTCGCAGTTGCAAGTTTATATCACACAGTTCTGAGATTTGGGAGATGTAAACTCACAATTACGAGAAAAAAAGTCAGAACTGTACGATAAAAAGTCGCAAGTAGTGGAAATGGGCTTCCATACATACCACAGCACCTCAGAGTGTCAAAACTTTTTTCCATTTTATAAACCTTTAGGTGCTCTGATATAGTGTTGTACAGTAAGTGGTGTGAGCGATTACTGTTTGCTCTTACTGGAAGCCATGTAAAGCTGGATACTGTTTCCTTTGAGTACGTACTGCAGTAATTTAATGAAGCAGTAGTCAGGTTAGCATATTTTACATATAATCTCTGTGGTAAGTGTGCTTATTTTGCATGAAGAAATTGAGGCCTGTTTTAAGGGCCAGTACAATACAATTTTAAATCCAGATTAGTGTAAGTTAAATGCTATGAAAGCCTGTTTCCACCACTGAATAAAAAAATTTAAAAAGGTAATGCGACTTTTCTCAGAATTGCATGGTACAAACTCACAATACTGACTTTTATTCTCAGAACTGCATGATATAAACTTGCAATTCTCACTTTTTTCTCATAATTGCGAGTTTATATTTCACAATGCTGACTTGAGAGTTAAGTCAGAATTGCGTGAGTTATAAACTCACGTTTGCAAGAAAAAGGTCAAAATTGAGAGTCTTTATCTTGCAATTCTGACATTATTCCTCTCAATCGTGAGTTTATATCATGCAATTCTGAGAAAAAAAGTCTAAATTGTGAGATAAAAAGTTTTTTAAGTTTTAACAATTTTTTTTTTTTTAAACATTTTTTTATTTAGTGGTGGAAACAGGGTTCCATAAAATGTAATGTCCATAAATGTATAAATATTTTACAGTTTAATTTATGACAGTTTTACATTTTTAAGAGGAAAATGTGCTGTAGTGTCAAGAAAATAATGGCATACAGTAAATACAAAAAAAAAATAAATCCTAATGGTCCTAAAACTTGGCTTCGTTGTGTTTATAAAAAACAGCATTTGAAATGAGGGGAGGAAAAAAAAAACTTTATTTTGATTCTGCAGTTTAATATAACCTGAATGTTTTCTTGGCAGATTTTGACAGGTTCTGCCTATTTGTCTTGATTTTAAGAACAAATAACTTTCACACTGTGATTATATCACTCTGAAATATATTATATAAAGCACCGGCCACTTTTAAATTTAGTATCTCTGTTGATATTATATGGGTTTGTGAAATGGGACTTTAATAATAGGCTTCTGCTAATGTTTAAAAGAAGCTGTGGGTGACTTGCCAAGAAAAATGAAACTGGAAAACTGTTGCATAATAGCCCTCTCTCTCTCACACATAGAAACTCATCAGTCTATTCAATGATAGCGTCGACAGTTGCTAGTTTACAGGTGGCCACAGCTGTGAGGGAAATGGATCTCTGTTAATCAGGTTGGCATGAGTCCTGTGGTATCGTATGCCTCTAATGTATGTGGGCGTGGACGTGGACGTGTCAAGTGTCAGCAGTTGTCTGCTTGAGTTCTCACTGAAAGCGTCTGGATGGGTATCATGTATCTGTCTGTGGTCAGCGAGCCACACAAACACTCTCACAGATTGACACGCTGAGTGAATGCGCTCGCACACACCCTTCAGTTAACTCAGCGTTTTCAGATTTACCCAGGGAGAAATGGAATACTTTCTATAACTTGATTTTAACAGTGGTAACAACTGGAGCAGGTGGCAGCTCTTTATGTGTGTGTATATATATGTGTCAGGGGCGTTTTCCCATAGGAGGTGAATGAGACAGGGCCTGCTTGAAGAACTCAGATGAGAAGTTAATCATTTAAAAGGAGGCCTGTGCGATGTTGCTAAAAAGTATGTCTTTTTGCTAGTCTTTTATTCATATTTATACATTTGTGAGCTGTATTATAGGGGAATGTAACAGTACAATTATTTCAAGTTAATGGAGAAAAAATCACTCAAACAGCACTGAGAAAGCTGAAAATTTAAAATTGTGAAAAAAAGTGAGAATTGTGAGATTATACCTCAAAATTCTTGCTTTATTTCTCGCAATTGCGAGTTTATATCACACAATTCTGAAAAAAAAATAAAGAATTGTGAGTTTATGTCTGTATTCTGTAGACTGTATTATGTATTCTGACGCCTCGCAATTGTGAATCATAATTCATAGAAAAAAATTGAGAATTGTGAGTTTTAGAATTATTTTGCAATTATGACTTTATAACTCGCAATTCGTTAAATTGTTAAATTCGTCAAATTCATATCATGCAATTCTGAAAAAAAGTCATAATTCTGAGATAAAAAAGTTTTTATTCAGTCGTGAAAAATGGGCTTCCATAAAATTGTGCTGTACTGTCATGAAAATAATGGCGTACTCTAAATACAAAAAAATCCTAATGGTTCTAAAAATAGGCTTTATTGTATTTAGAAAAAATAGCATTTGAAATATGAATAAAAACTATTCTTTTGCTTCTGCAGTTTAATATATCCTGAATTATTTCAAGTTAAAATGGAAAAAATAATTAAAACAGTACTCTGTTGCAAAGTTGAAGATTTAAAATTGTTTTATTGCACAGGGAAAATATCACCTCTAAATCAAAAGATGAAAAAAAGAAAAACTTGGCAAACGAAATTAAGGCCTATTTTAAGGGACTTTATTTATTTGTTTGTTTGTTTATTTATTTATTTATACATTGCAACATTATTTTAATTGTAATTATATTTTATTACAAAATTGTCTTTACCATAATGCATTCACAGATTATTTTATTTTAATTTATTTTATTGATATATAACCATTTTATTTTAATAATATTTTATTATTATTATTCATTTTTACATTGCAACATTAATGTAATTGTAGTTGTTTTACTACAAAATTCTCTTTACCATAATGCATTCACACATTTTATTTTATTTTTATTTTTTTTATTTATTTATTTTTTTTTAAAAATCGTAGTAGTCTCGGTAATCGGTAGTAGTCTCGATAGTAAAAAGTAGTCCTGGGCAAAATAGTATTTTTAAAATATATTTTAAAAAAATCAAGGCATGTTTTCTAAACTAGTTTTCGTTAAAAGGCAGAATATTTATTTATTAATTTCTAAGCAGCAGTACATTCATAATAGTTTCTAAGCACCAATTCATAATACATCGTACTAAACAGCCAATTTTTTATTTTATTTATTTTATTTTATATCCTAACTATGGCAAATTTGCGCAATGGAGGTAAACAACTGACCGCTTTTAGTCACGTCAAAAACATTATAGTATTGGTTTCCTGTTGACAGTGTAAGGAAAATAATGTTGCATATAACTGTAACCATAAATCACGTAAACATCAAGTGAAACTGGGGCATGAATTTATATCGAACTAAAAACAACCAATGAGACTCTTCCACCGCACACCACCGCTGAATGCGTATGCCAGCGACTGCATGTGTAATCTCTATTGTCATGAAGCAGCACTTCTAAGATTCCTTTCTTTATTAAATTCCCAGTTCCTCTCCCACCAATTCCCAATTCGTCCCCAACTCGAAACTAATCCTCTTTACTCCTAAACTTCTCATGGGCTGATTTTTCTCACACACACACATTAAGAATTCCTTAAAGTGAAGTTAAGCTCTAGAAGCGGCCTGCTTTATCCACTGCCCACCGTCTCCATTTCCACACTTATGTATGCTAATGAAAATGTATGCTAATGAGTTCTGCTTTTTAAAATCAATTTGGCCGATCTGTTGTACTATGTATAGATATTTTTGCCAGAGTTATGCAGCGCAGTTAAAATATCACTTTGGTCGCCATCCAGTTTTTATTAATCGAGTTTTAGGCTTTAAATTAGTATAGCGTATTTTACCCGCTATGGGCCAAATCTGGAGCTCTTTTTCTCTGATATGTTTTCCTGTGGTTTTGGTCTAAGTAAAAGTTGTCTTTATGTATTTATCCTGCATTCAGGTCATTTTGTATAACACGCTGACATCAAAACCCGTCATGGTGTCTGCGAGGCCTGTACGGTGTGTGTGTGTGTGTGTATTAAATGGTAGATTAGCAAAGACCCTTTTTGTTGGTACTCCAAAAAGGAGCTTTCACATAAATCAAAGCAATTAAAGGATTATGTTACTGAATAGCACCAGATTTTACATGAATTAAACAGTGCCAGGTTTTATGCGTCATTTCTGCATATTTTTAATTTTCCTGAGTGCAATAGAGATATTTGTGGCTTCTCCTGTGAATATTTGTACTTATGCATTGGATGTGTTCATACCATTAAATATGCAGCTAATCTGCAATCTTGTTAGCTTTTTAAAAGACATTTATCACTATCCAATGATTCATGTCAACAAAGAAATCATGAGACTTTAGTTACTTGAGAAAAAGTATTAAAGAAAGTATAGCAAGGAAAAAGTCATCTCTTTCCTGTCTCTAAACAGTTCAAGTAGCATGACATCCATGATGGTACATAATAAATCAAAATTCCTGTTGTGTCATATCCTGTTAGTCGTATTCATAAAACGTAGTGTGCCAATCTTTTTAACTCAAAGTGTCTTGTTCGATGTTATTTAAATTATCTAACAAGCCAGGCCACTGATGTGTTCTAATCTCTCTTATTAAAGCAGTTCGTTGAAAGATCTTCACCAATGCAAAGATTCTATTTCAAAAGCTGACCCTCAATATCAAAAGTGGCCAACAAGGTAATTAAAAAACATAAAATCTAATCTCCAAGTAAATGACTAGTGAGCTTGTGAAACAACCGGCTGCATGAAATGAGTAACTGCATCATTAAAATATGCGCTGCTTTCAAGAACAACATTCATCTCATATTCTGTTCCCCTTTTTTCTTTGGACTCAACAGCTCAATAAACCCAAAACATTCTTTTGATCTAAGGACATGTATTTATCTAGAATGATTTACTACTACTAATGTGTTTACAAGATTATTCATGAAATTATGAGTATGTCTGAGCTTAGTCTGAGATTATGGAATATTTGGTACATCCTTTATATAAACTTTTAATTTTTTTATAAATTAGATCTGTCATTGGACAGCAATTTTCATGCTGTCATAGATTTTCAATTGGATTCAAGTCTGAATTTGTTACCCCGCTGCCTTAAAATTTTAAGTTCAGTCAACTCAAAAAAAGTTTAGTCAGCTTGAAATGTTAAGTTTTACTAAGTGACAACTTAGATATTTGAGTTGATTCAGCTTACAATTTTAAGGCAGCCTGGTAACAAACACAGCTTTTCAGTTTAACAAACCTATTTTTTTGTTTAGTCAACTAAAATATCTAAGTTGTCACTTAGTACAACTTAACATTTCAAGTTGACTGAACTTATTTGAGTTGACTGAGCTTAAAATTTTAAGGCAGCAGTGTAACAAATTACTTTAAGTTGACTCAACAAATTGTGTTTTTTATTTTTTTAGTTTTTTTAGTTTTGGATTGTGTAAAATAATAAACGAAACGAACAAAAACATGGCGAAGGAGAAGTAAACAGCACAAAAGGCGATTGGAATGATTTTTGATGAGACTTGGGAGCAGGCTGAGTAAGACTTTTTCGCATGTGGTGTGTGTATCTCTATAATGTGTCCATGCATGTAAATGTATGTGCGTATGTATGTGCTTGCATGTGTATATGTGTGCGTGCGTGAACAAAATAGTCTCTTGAATGAAAACCGTGCAACCCAGTGTCACAAAAACACTTGTACATATGTAATATAGTTGAATATTCAAGTATGAAGTGTTGGATTATTTCAATCATGATTTCTCTCTTTTTTTCTAAATAAAAATCAGAAAATTGATTTAATATATATATATATATATATTATTATTATTTATTTATTTTTTTTTTGTCTATTTTAATTCTGTTTACAAACTCACCACACACCACTAATGATCAATAACTGTACTTTTTTGAAAGCCATTTGTTTTCTGAAAAAAAAAAATGACACTTGAAAATTGCACATTCTGTTAGAATTTTACAGTCAAATAAACAAAATATATAAAAATTACCTATTTTACCCTTAGGTCTTAAAGGGTTAAGCATATGCTTATATTTATTGCCACCTGTAAGCTGTTTTAGTAGCTGTGGTCATTGTATCAGTATTTTACTTTATTCTGAATTGCTTTTAGAAATGCGTCAATAAAATGAACCGAAACTCAGTGAATACTCGGCACACAGACAGGATATATATATATATATAGCAAGCTTGATATCTCTACTTTTAACCCTTTAAGGGGCCGTTCACATATCGCGCCGTGGAAAACGCTAGGTGCGCCGCTTTCTCCTTCTTTCCAAAGCGCTCTGTAGCTTGCACTCCCGTGGCGTCTGCCGTTGCTAAGCAACCATAACCTGCGCTCTCAGTGAAGACGCTAAAGTTTCAGCAACGGACAAACGGATTTCCAGCACTAAAATTCACTTGCTGTAGCTCTGCTACTAACATTAAATTTATTTTAAAATGGCTTCCCTGTTCAGCTATGATCATCTGTTTCTCCATCTTGGCTGAGCTTTCAATGTTGTTACGGGAAAGGATGAAGCTAATTGGTTGGTTCTTGTCACATGACCAGCGGTGCGCTTGCGACATTCTGAAAATAACGGTCGCCTAAAAAAACTCACCCTGGGGGCTTAGCTAGAATATTATAAACTCACTTGTGAAAGGGTTAAATAAAGTAAGTCTTATCAAATACAAATATTCTGTGCTAAAGTAATCCGTATGAAACCAACATGATGTACAGTTTTGCCCTCAGAGCTAATTATTTTTAATGCGATCACGCCCACAAGCTACTTTTGCTTTCGATATGATAAATAGCCACGTGCGAGGTGAAGCATGTTAGCGCCCCCATCACCGTAAACAAAGCTTGACGATTCATCAAGTTCTTCTCGGCTACTGTTAGTTTCTGGAAGAAGTCGCACTGAGAGGAATAACAGAATTTACCTTCAGAAAAAGAAGACGCACTGAGAGGAATAACACAGAATTCACCTCAGATGAAGAACACAACGCGATGCGCAGCTGATCCAGAGGAAGAGATCAGTCTTATGAGTAAGTAATGTTTCTTTTTTGCATTAGTTAACGTGTTATTTTGACATAAGCTTGAACACATTTACTAGCTTAGTTTTTCCCAAACCATGATTCCTGGCTAAAATGTTTGAAATCGAGTGAAACATTTTGAATAGGTAGTTCATCTAAATTTCTTACGACAAAATGAAGTTTTCATGTTCTATATAATATAAAACAAAATACGAAATAAAGGTAGTATGAGTGTACACCATAACATGATGAATGCTACGAGTCTAAGAATGTCTAGATCATGTTTATTATTAATACTCTGTTCCCAAATAGAGTTTTATAACGTGCTAAACGATAATTTGTTTCTCAGATATAAAATGTCCTTTTTTAGATAGTACAAAGCATGCGTGAATCTGTGACTACAAGATTGTTATATACCGATGCTTCTGATATTAACATGCTCAGAGATGTTTTTTGTTTTTGTTTTTTAGTGATCTGATACCTGCATTGCAGATGAATCTTGCTGATTTTCACTCGAGTGTCTTCAAACAGTTTTTTTTTATAAGAGCGCTCAATGGAAAGAAGCAGCAAACACTTAAATATCAGGTATGGTTTACTAGTTTCACTTGCTGAACAGGAATGACACAAGGTCTGTTGATGTATCTGTGGTTAGGTCAGTGAGTACAATAATAATCTTTGACCTTTGTTATGTATGTTTTGATTATATTGTGTTGTAAATAAAATACAAATGACCAAAAACCCCCATTATCTTACTCTCCTCACATTCTTTGTTACCTGCCTCATAGTGACAGTCACACTGATGGGCCATTAGGGGATGGCTTTTTGTCTCTCAGGTGTGAATCACTAAATATTTATGGCTAAACAGCTTTTTTTTTTTTTTTTTTAAATCAAAAAACACGTCTTAGAAAATTTACATCAATATATTGTTTTCTGTGATAGTAGTAGTACTAGTAGTAGTACTAGTAGTACTAGTAATCATGATAACTTTCACATCATTTTGAAGTAAATATTCTAGCCTACAAGAGTGATTACTCAAAAGCCTTGTTCAGGACTATTCAGTATATTTCAGCTACATTTATTTTCCCAAAACGTACTAACCACGCATAATCTTTTTTTTTTTTTTCTAAAAAATGCAAACATGTACATCCATCTTGCTCACATATTATTGTAGCACAGTTGTGGTAAATACAAAAAAATTACATGTTGGCCAGTAGTATGTTATAAGTAGCTGAAATAAGCACAAATGTCAGGGCATGTCAAATCATCTAAAGGGCCCCAAAATCACCTCAGACCCCGGAGGGTTAATGCTAGTTGTTCTGGTTGGTATATGTCAGCTTCCTTTAAATAACTTGTCGGTTATCATTTTTTCAGTAATGTGCATAAAATCATTAATATTTATTGTGTAGTTGAAAGCAGATGCATTTAACGTGCACCTTCTTAACACACTGAGTGTGATATTCACAATAATTGAATGTCACACTCAATTTACATTGTTAAAACAGATGTTGACTAATTATCAGTTAAGTGTAATGTTGATAAAAAATGGAAAGTATGCATTTAAATATCAGTTTATCACACAGCACACTGAAGTAATTAATCTACAGTGGCTTTGAGCTGTCATAAATCATATTTAATGAAACAACAATATAATATTCATGCAAATGTATTTATTTATTTGTTAAGTAAACCCCTTCAGGGTGTTAAAAGTCCCATCTGCTTCATGTTGGAGTCCTGATCACCTTTCTAGGGTTTATATTGTGATTCAAACCATCTGGATGGTCAGATTTTTGAGTAAGAGTTAAACTGTTGAGCATTAATACATAAAAAAATTGTTTCAAAAGCTCTGTCCATTTCGCATTCCTTTTCATTGGTCATTTTTGGTATAGTCACAAGCGAATATGATTCATTTGTGTACCAAGTCTAGCTAGACTTTTCACACTTTTTTCTCCCACGCAGCACTCAAGATACACACAGGTCAGGATGTCTAGCTATATGCATAAATGATCACAAAAAGCCAGTTATCTTTGGAAGGCTCTTTGCACTGTTGGTTTGTACTGTGATTGATTCAAGGCAGGATATTTATATTTGTATATGTCAGATCCCTAATCCTTAATTCATTTGACGAAAGGGATAACACATTGGCAGTGGCTCTAGATGTCCATTTTCTCTGACTTTTCCATTAGAGCAGAAGACCGGAAAGAATGCTGTATATTTGGGTTTACACAAGAAATGCTTCTCAAATGTTTTTGGACACAAGACCTCAGTGAGTATTCAGAGCTTTCAAAAGCTTTTGAATTAATCAACACAGTGAAAACGATTGAGCATTTGACTTTTTAGAAATTCAGTGTGCTTTTTAATTTATTAAAAACTGAACTTGGATCTTATGCTAAATTATATTGCATTGCTGTCTGAAAGTAAGTGATATTGAGTTGAAAGCAGTTAAATATCATCTCAGCTCTCTGTAAAAAAAAAAGTGTCCATGTTGAAAACACAGTTCAAATATTGAGACAGAAAAGTGTTTGTGTGTTCCCCTAATGTTTTTTTATTCTTTCAAAATGGATTGGATGTGTTCACTTGGGTACAAACTTGAATTTGTACTTTTTGAGTAACATTATGCTCAATCAAACCTGTCTGCACCTAAACCTTTAGTGTGAAAGTGACAAATCTCATGTGATTTGAGGAAGCTATGAATGGAAGCTAGTCTAGGGTCTCACATACAGTAGTAGATGGTCAGACATAGGCAGGAGACTTATTTCAGTTGCATTTTGCTGTTAATAACAGCTTTTTGACCTTCGCAGTAGCAAGATCACATTTATCGTAACAGATGTGTTGATGAGATGTGAGTCATGCATTTAAAAGATGTTCTGTCTGTGGAGAGCTGTATTATATTACTGCAAAATACTGTTGAAGTGCACTTCATCCTCTATGCCATATTGGGTTTGGCATTGTAGGCTTATATGCATTGACTGTTTGTTCATAAATTGCAGATCCATATGAAATATGAAGGAATATTTATTTAACAGACTCTCAGAAAATAAATAAGACATATAGTGGTTTAAAATAAAGATACAAAAGGCATCCAGTCAAGAGTGTTGTCTATTTTTCTTGTCAATACTGGTGTCAGATTAATATTATTAACAACATGATTGACACCGACAGGTCTAGGCTGCATTCACATGGCAAAGCCTAAGTGACAGATATGATATTTTGACACATATTTAATTTTCTGTCCCACTTGTTTATATCCACTTAGACAAACATTAATATCTAGCAAAGATGGACATTTTGACTGACAAGTCCATTCACTTATACCTATGTGAGCTTTTTAACAGCAACGGCCTTTCATTCAAACAGCAGGTACGGTATAGCACTCAGTACTGCTTATGTTTATTTATTTATTCATTCATTCATCAAAAAAGACACTTTAATGGTAATGATGACACAGCAAGGAGATGTTGGATACAGACAGGGCATAAAATTACCATAATGATAAACCAATAAAAAATGTACTGGTTTTTAGAGCTGCCCTCGAGCAAAGATTTTTCTGTTTGACTATTAGTCGCACGTTTATTCATAAACCGTAAATAAATCATAATAATGAGCCTTTAATTGTCTATATAGCCTAATAAGTGCTCAAGCACACACAAAAAAGCTTGCCACAGTGCACCGACAGATATAATAATTATGAATATCAGAGAAAAACAGCAAGGTTTTAACGATTTATTGATACACTAGTGTTTTCTTTGTTTTCGGCTTAAGAGATGAAGTCGGCGACACTGACTCGTCATCTCCGCAGTAGTGATGCGTCTGTATGCATGTTTCACACAGATTTACATAATCTGAGAATATTTGCTTTCTATTTGAATTGGTTTGTTTAAAAGTAGACATTTCACTTTCTATAGATATATTTTTCATATCTGTAAGGCGGAGTTTCGAAGTTTTGAGCTCAATTTCACAGAAACCGAGATGGCAGAAAGCGTATCCTGTTTGCTTTCATTATTGTACAAAAGCGCAACGTTTCGTTGTTATTCTGAGTACACACAAATAAACATAGAGTCTTTACAGATTCGAAAATGTATTACTCTTATCTATGACCAAAAATGACGGAGTATTTTAAGTGACCGCACTGGCGCCTCCATCTGTCATGCAGTAAGAGCGCTACTATTCAGCCGCTCGAATAGCGTATATTTTTCTAGGTTAGCATTAGATTGAGCAGCAGTGTAGAGTTGCTACTACACACATCTTTCAAATTACAAGCCATATTTGAGGTCGATGAATGATAGGTGAGCGTTTAGATGTCCTCCCCGAGGTACTGTATTACCACATAGACCAGCTGTTAACAATCTGTCTGTCACGGACTGTGTGACTTCGCCACTTCCTGTGGAATTTTTTTTCTGTGACTAATTGACTAATACAATTTTTGGTCCACCAAGCCTTTTCTTGTCGACTTATGGTTTGTTGATTATTAGGTGGCAGCCCTACTGTTTTTTTTTTTCATGTATTTTGTTCAGGTGGTGAAAATATCTTTATTAAAGGGGTCATCGGATGCTAAGTTCACTTTTACATGTTGTTTGAACATTAATGTGTGTTGGCAGTGTATGTACAAATCTACCCTATAATAATAAAAATCCATGCAGTTGTTTTTAATTAATCTGTAAAAATAATATTCCCTTTTTCAAATCGAGCCATTCTCAGATGCCTGTCGTTGTGGCGTCACACCGACAGAGGCCATTCCCACGATAGTTGATTGACATGAGCGTCTTACCTCTGATCAGTAGTAACAGTCCGCCCTCTTTGTTTCAATGCCGGAGCATGGATGTAAGTTAGACAAGAATATCTCCGATTGAGCGATTGAGGTGTTGTGTTGCTGGATGTAATAATGAACATAGTGGTCGTCAGTTACTCCCAACATCTGAGCCGCTGGAGATGCAGTGGATTACGTTTGCTTGTGAAGGGAATGCGCCTCCCGATCTACATATATCCGTCTATGTTCGTGCGAATCATTCATGATCCAGCTTCACTTACAGCAGAAGTGAGTAGAAGGGTTTTTTTATGAATCTCTGTGATCGCCTTACCTAATAAAGTGCTAGTTAGCAAGTTTAGCGGCTAAACATGACTAAATGCGGCTAAAGAGAAGGGCGGGGCGAGCAGAGTTCATTTACATTTAAAGCAGCCTCGACCAGAATGAGATTTTTGCAGAGCTGATTTTGACAAGGTAAAAAGGGTGTTGTTTTACACAACCATTGAGAATTTTTAACCAAAGTATATTATAGACTTTTCATTAAGACCCTAAAGAATCATATAAACTTGTGGAAAATAGGCATCCGATGACCCCTTTAACACACAGCAAAAGATATCAATTATTTATTCTCCTTATTGGCAGAAACTTAAATTGTTGGTCCAATCAATTCAAGAATGAAAGTTCTGTCACCATTTACTCCTTCTCATGGTGTTCCGAACCTTTAAGGCTGACTTTCTTTTGTGGAACATTCAAATTTTTTTTAACTTTTTAAATATTTAAATTTAAATTAGATTTTTTCAAAATATTCTTTCTTCCACAGGAAAAGGAAACTTCTACAGGTTTGAAACAACATGAAGGTTTTTTGGAAGAACCATCTTTTTAAATGCCACCCATTTTGTTGAATGACCCTTTGACATCCCTGTCTAGAAATGGGTTAAATTTCGCTGGATGCTGTGGCGGTAAAAGGGTAAATGAACGAGTCCCACACAGACGTACGCAAAGCCACTGTCTGACCCTGCCTCCACTTTCCACATTTAATGAAACTATTACTGCACTCAGGCACTGACTGGTTTGTCTCCAGCAGACTCCAACCCTCCCTCCCTTTTCCAAAATTGGGAAGAAAAAAAGAGACCATTTCTCTATTCATGGTTCACAATCCAGAAATCCAGGAAAATGAGGTTATGGAACTGGATATGTGCCACGTGCTCGGTGTAGATTTTCCTTCTAGAAGAGGAAAAGAGAATTGGGGGGTGGATGGATCTGAAGGAAAAGTTGAGGGTAAATATATAGCAGAAAGACCAGCTGTGTTATGTCAGTAGTTTAACGTCAGTCGGATTAGCAGTTTTATTTTCCTGCAAGCTGAAGCGGAATGTAAAAGACGGAGGGAAAGACATAACTACTTGAAAAGGAGAAAGGGCAGCACGGTGTGACTGCTGCGAGAGATACTGGGAGAAACGGATAATTGGTGCGAGGTGTTAGCCTGTCAGGTCCTATACCGGTATTCGCTGTGTTTACGTCTCTCTCTGTCTCGCCATCCCTCCCCTCGCTCACGTTTTTTCCACATTAGAAGTGCTTGCTTGAATCAGGAGGAATTGCCTCTCACTGTAATCATGATTTACCACAATCAGTGGCTTCTTTTGTGGTGTGTGTACGTGTTAATCATTCATCTGATTCATTTATCTTAAAAAGGGAGTGAGGAGCTAGCTGAAGGAAAAAATATGGCAAAAGAAGGAGTGTGGGGAAAAACAAATCCTGGATTAGATCCTCTTCTCAGTTTACCATTCAACAACTCATTCCATGTGCTGCAACTCCTTCTTAAAGGGATAGTTATATAAAAATCCTTTACTTGCCCTCATGTTGTTTCAAACTCATTTGTCTTTTGTAGAAACTTTTAAGCTTCAAAAAGGACACTAAGGCACCATGGACGTATGATAAATGTTGTCCATATGACTAGATTTTTGTGAGGAACAAAATTTAGGTTGGCAATGACAGAATATGATTAAAATTTTCAGTGTTTGGGTGAATCATTTCTTTAACTTCCCTGAGATCCACTTTTAATTTTAAAGGGATAGTTCACCCAAAAATGAAGATTACTGATTTACTCGCCCTCAAGTCATCCTAGGCATATAATAGTTTATAAAGTTTTAAATATTTTTAAGGCAAGACACTGCAGGTGATTAGAGAAAAATAAATAAATAAATTAGTAGTAGTGGAATGAAATGTTGTATATAATAAATCAAATTATGTATGAACAAACCCCTCTGTAAAAACCTTCAGGATACAGACATGAATAAAAATGTGAAGTTTGGTGTGTGTAAGTGCTACTGAAGTGGAGATTTACGGCTCAGTGTACGAGAAAAAACTAATTTTGACAAAACAGTCTTTAAAATATGTATTGTAATTGAAATCTATTGACACAAATAGATAAAGTGCTATAAAAGAAACACTTAACAGTGTCTTTTGCATGTATTTTTCCCACTAGTCTGATCTCAATCTCAATCAAAAAAATCTTTGACAGGTGCATTAAAAACAGTGTTTTTCACTGCCATTATAAAACTTGGAAGAGCCAGGACATTTTTAATATAACTCCAATTGTATGAAAGAACAAAATCATATATAAACCTAGGATGGCTTGAGGTTGAGTAAATCATGGGGTAATTTTCATTTTTGGGTGAACTATCCCTTTAATCAAGATTTCTTCACGATTCATCATGATTACTGACATTTTCCACAAACTCTGACTGTGTTTTTGCTGTACCTTGTTATTTTGTTGTACCTTGTTTACCTGACTTATGATCTTTATTTTGATTGGCTAACCTATTGAGAGTAGCTATATCTATTATCTATTTGTATGTTCCTTTTGAATTATCTAACTACAAATATTTCACATTTTAAGGTCAGTCTGTTTCTAGATTGAAATCTATGTTTTTTTAACAACAGATTATGACAATGCTTGAAGCTTAGTGCACTACAAAGACAGAAGTTTCTTTTCATTAACACACCAAGTCTGTGATTAGTTTGATGTAAATTGTGCACCATAGTGTGAACAAGACAACAGAAAACCAAAACAGTAATCTACAAAGCATTCATTTGTATGACGAGAATCTAGCTGAGATTTTACAGTCTGCTTTAGGCTTCAAAAATACCAGTGATAAAAAGTGAACAAGTTTTTTTTTTTTTTTTTTTTTTTTTTTAATAGAATTGAAACCTTTTTTTTTTTTTTCTTCAAAGTGGAGCTCTGAAAAAGGGCAATTTTATGAAAAGGTTAGAGCACAGCTTACCTCCTGGCCTTCTGATGTCCTTTAGAAACCTGTTATCTGACCATGGACCATTTTACCACCAAATTGTCTGTTGAAAACATACTATATACTGTCGCAACATATGCCACACATTTTTGTAAAAAAGTCCTTGAGTCACTGTCAACTTCCAGATTATCCAAGGATTTACAGTGTTGATAAAAAACATATGTAGGTATATTTATAGTTACAAATTTGGTTCATGGTTATGTGTCAAGAGAGAAAAACGTTTGTATGCACCCAGATAATCTATTTATAATTGGATTGATGATTCAATCTGACTGGAAAGCCTTCATGTAAACACCTCAGTTGATCCAACTGGGTTCAATCCCAATGAAATATTGATTGGATTGAAATGGGTGGTGTAGACCTGAAATAATCAACAGGAAAAAAAAACTCCAGTGATAAGGTGTGACTTTCTCTGGTTCTGAAAGCAGCGATTGAGCAAGATTTGTTTAAAATACACTTGAATGTGCGAATAGGCTTGCAACGTTTAGAGTAAGTAAATAAACAAATAACTAGTTAGATTGGTATGTGCAGTAGGTAATTGTGACCATTTCATATACAGTTGCATGCAGAAGTTTGGGAACCACTTGCAGAATCTGTGAAAATGTAAATAATTTTTACAAAATAAAAGAAATCATACAAAATGCATGTTATTTTTTATTTAGTTTTGTCCTGAGTAAGATATTTTACATAAAAGATGTTTACATATAGTCCACAAGACCAAAAAAATAGTGGAAATTATTAAAATAACCCCCTTCAAAAGTTTGGGAACCCTTGGTTCTTAATATTGTGTGTGGTTACCTGGATGATCTAGAACTGTTTTTTTGTTTTGTGATGGTTGTTCTTGAGTCCCTTGTTTGTTCTGAACAATTAAGCTAAGCACTGTTCTTCAGAAAAATCCTACAGGTCTTGCAGATTCTTCAATTTTCCCACATCTTTTGCATATTTGAACCCTTTCCAGCAGTGACATGTGAGTGTATGATTTTGAGATCCATCTTTTCACACTGAGGACAATTGAGGGACTCAAACACAACTATTAACAAAGGTTCAAACATTCACTGATGCTCTAGGAGACATAATGCATTAAGAGCCAGAGGGTGAAAACTTTTGAACAGGATGAATATTTCCAAATTTTTCTTATTTTTTTTCCATTTAGTACTGCCCTTCAGAAGCAACAGAAGACACTTGCTTGTTTCCCAGAAGGCAAATGAAGTACAATTTACCTTGATCTTCAAATTCAAAAAGTTTTCACCCTCCGGCTCTTAATGCATCGTGTTTCCTGAACCAGAAGTCTCGCCCATAGGCTTACTTCCCCATCTTTATATAGCAATATGCTAATATTTTAAGATTATTGTTTAAGTTTAGAAGTTTTGTCAGTTCATTTAGACACAACTATAATTAATATCATATTGCATGCATCAGTCAGATGTTCAGTTAAAACTAAGCAAATTCCATGACTGTTTATATTTACATAGCACTTGCTAACCTTTGAATGCATACAGAGAATGACAGCACCATCACAAGCTCCACAGGTGTGTATGTGTGTGTATCCATGTACTCCAAACGTCGTAAAACACCATCTAAACTAACAAAGTCGACAGCTTGCATCCCAAGAGGGAATCACATTGCGTCTCACGGAAGGAAAACAAGTGGGTGCATGTTGTTTGGCGTGGCTTTGTGATATTTCTTTGTCTTTGTGTGTGTGGTTCGTGTGTCGAAGCTCCTTCTAACAAAGCAGATGGAGAGAGGTTGGTATAATGGCTCCGGTGGGGTTTGTCCCCTGCTGATGACATTATCGCGGTGGCAGGTGTGATGACCTCATAGTGGGGGACCTGATCAGACTCGGGGCACAACCCTATACCATCTGTCCATCATGGAACCGAGACTTCCTGTGGACATGGGCTGCATCACAATTTGCACACTATTTGTACTGTGTAGTATGCAAGATTAGGATTGCTGCATCTAAAATCAGATGCTAATGGTGCTCAAATGATATAGTATTTTTGAATTTGATACATTAAAGGTAATATTTCAGTATTTTACCCATGATCCAATGTGTCTCTTCAGATTTTTTGAGTTTAAAGAGCAATTTCAGACCTGTAGATGTCCGTTTGTTCCGAAACAGGGACTTCAATTGTTACAGTGTTGCATATTATTTTATAGCCTAGAACTGATACATCAGCTTTGTACATAGCCTACTCAAAAAATGTGTGCTTTTCCATCAGTGAAGTGTACAGCAGAGTCAAATTCCAGTTGGAAGCTTTTGAAAAGCCTTCTCGAACTTCTTTTCGTCTTTTGCTGCCCCTCTCATCTCCTGGGGCGCACCTATTTTGTGGATGTTGCTGTAGTACTAATTGCTAATCTGATGTGCACTGCATCAGTTGCAGAAACTCATTACTACAGTTCAGACAGATAAGCAAAATGGTATCTGAAAACTTTTTAAAGAGAAAGACAGGGGTCAAATTTAACAACTTGTCCCAGGGGTCATTTTCAGTGTGTTTGGCTAATTTGTGTGTTTGTTTTGTGTAGGAGGGTGGCAGAGTGGGCAGATCAATAGATAGATGGATACATGGAAAGAGAGAGAGAGAGAGATGGAAACAAAGCAGGATCGAGACAGGCTTCAACTTTATGGGTTTCACCCAATTGTCAGTCTGTCTGTGCTTCTTGAAGACCTCTTGAAGGAGGTTCACAGCACATTGACTTTGCTTTCACAAAAGAGGCTTCTGCATATTGTATTGTGTGTTTCCTTGCTGAATAAAACTATTATGATGATGTTCTGTTTATCCATCATACAGTCTCTTTGTCACAAAATAAAATAGGATAGATGAGAGATTCCTTACTATGTATTATTCAGAAAGGAGTACAGTACACTTTTTGATGTTATGAGGCCATGGGAGAGGAGTTGTTATATTTGTAAATAGTAGAGAATGTTGACAGCACTTGATTTTGGACATGGCTGCTCATTCACAGTGTTACCTTCTGTTATGAGCCATAACTGGTTTTGCAGCAGGTAAGTGGTGTATTATTTTTACGCAGGCCTATTTCCCCAGGAGTGTTTTCATAGACAGGATAGATGGACAGATGCAGTGGAAATGTTTGATGCACAACTAATTGCGTTTCATTGGCTCTGTCAAGCAAATCACTCATAATGCCTTCATTACAAAAAAAATTAGTGTGGTAGAGATTTTAAGATGACAGCATAATTTAATTCTTTAAGTGTACTTCAGATACCAGAATTGCCTTCGTGGTTTATTAAATACACCATTGTATTATTTCACTCTTAAAAATAAAAGCTCCAAAGGGATGTTTTTGCTGTGATGTCATAGAAGAACCATTTGGGTTCCCCAAAGAACCTTTTAGTAAACAGTTCTTAAAAGAACCATTTTGAAGAACATTTAAAAAAAAAAAAAAAAAAATCTAAAGGCATTTCCACTATAAAGAACTTTTTCTGCATTTGAAAGGTTCCTTGGATGTTCAAGGTTCTTTATGGAACCATCGATGCCAGTAAGAAAAACTTTATTTTTTTAAGAGTGTGTGGTAAAGTTATGCCCTAATTTTTTTTTTCATCAAAGCATCATGAAAAAAAACATGATTTCCACAAAAATATTAGCCAGTAGGGGTGTAACGGTCACTTGTATTCATCCCGAAATCAGGAGTGTATGAATACTTTGGGCTCTAGAAATGCACTGGTTGACTGGCTATAAAAATCACAGCCAGTTTTAGATTTATTTTGGCCGATCTTTATTCCAGAATTGCACACAAGCTGCATTGTGATCATTTCCCAACAATATAATTTGTGAGGAATTTTTATGAAGTCTTCAAAGAGGTGAAAATACTGTACGAGGCAGATCAAGCTCACTGTTCATGATGCTCAAAATATAGGAAGACAAATATGTAACCCTGAACCACAAAAACAGTCATAAATAGGTTGTGTATAAATAATGTGGGTCAAAATGATAAAAAAAAAAAAAAATATGCCAAAAATCATTAGGATATTAAGTAAAGATCATGTTCCATGAAGATATTTTGTAAATTTTCTTACCATAAATATATTAAAACTTTATTTTTGATTAGTATTATCCATTGCTAAAAACTTCATTTGGACAACTTTAAGGCTGATTTTCTTAATATTTAGATTTTTTGCACCCTCAAATTCCAGATTTTCAAATAGTTGTATCTCGGCCAAATATTGTCCTATCCTAACAAACCATACATCAGTGGCTTATTTATTCAGCTTTCGGATGATGTATAAATCTCAATTTCAAAAATTGACCCTTAAGACTAGTTTTGTGGTGCAGGGTCACATACAGTATGTGAGGGTTTATATGAATGTTCCTCTGAGAGGAGCTGACTGTTTTCAGCAATGTTTCAATGGCATTTTCTTTTCCTCTTACCTTCATACAATGCACATTAAAGTAGTGTTTATAAGCGCAGCTGCTTTGTTTACAGCGGTAACTGAGGAAACGCTATATCGCTGCTGTTCCATAAGCGCCACCTGCTGTCAAAGAATAAGTTTGCATTTTCATTCAGATCATCTTCTGTTTTTGTTTTGCGCAGGTGTATTATGTAGCAGAATTTCACAAATCTAAAGTCAGACCATGTAGTTCTTGCTTTGCTTTTGAAATTATACAATCTAGTTCAAATCAAATACAACTGCTTATGCCGAAGGTCTTCAACCCTGCTCCTGGGGACACACTCTTCTGAAAAGTTTATTTCTAACCAGCTTCTGCACACCTGCCTGCAATTTTCAAGCAGTCTTGAGGAGCTTGATTGGCTGCTTCAGGTGTGTTTGATAAGGGTTGTAGCTAAACTCTTCAGGATAGTGGGCCCCCAGGAACAGGCCTGAAGACCTCTGGTTTATGCTACATGTATATAGCACTACTGTCTGTTCAAAATAAATGAAAAAATATGAAAAAAGAGAAAAATGTCCTGTACTAATCTTGCATCGAACCGTGACTCCGAAACCAAGTTACGTACCAGGCTGTCACTTTGTGATTGTATAGCAGTTGAAATGGGTATTGTAGTCCAAATTCAAAATATTGGAGAGAGTTGTCAGACTCGACACTCACATGGGTTGCCAGATCGACGACACTTAACATGAACAAGCACAAGTGACAAATAAAGGAATGCAACAAGCCTTACACTGTAAACTGATGAGCTGACTTATCCGCATTTTAATATGGCTCTGTTCATAGAGCTTTTTAGGTAGATGCTGAAGCTTTTTAGGATGGATAGATTCTGCGACCTCTGTCCCAGTTCGTTTACTGGCTTCCATTGCTACAATACGCTGTGTTTTCCACCAACTGGCAACCCGATGTGTTGAAGCACTGGCTAGAATAACTGGCTCTAGCGTTGATTTTGGGGAAACAAGAATGTGAACTTAGTTGTTAACTGTTTCCTAAGTATTTGCAAACACATTGTGGTATTTTTATGCTTTAGTACAGTCAAAAAATACATGTAGCACCTTTAAAGAAACCAAATTAGTGTATTAGAATGATTTCTGAAAGATTATATGACCATAAAGACTGGATTAATGGCTGCTGAAAATTCAGCTTTGCTATCACAGGAAAACAAAATGCATTTTAAATATATTAAAATAGAAAGCAGTTCTTTTAAATCGTAATAATATTTCACAGTATTGCTTTTTTACCGTATTCTTGGTCAAATACATGCAGCCTTGGCGAGCACAGGAGACTTCAAAAACATTTAAACTTTTGAACATGTTAAAAAAAGTATTGTATTATCATTATACATCTTACAAAATGTGCTGTGGTGGTAATATTTAATCCTTCTATGATACTTTTATGCTGCTCTTGTGCCTTTTTGAAGTGAAGTTTGAAAGCTTCAGGTCAGATTCACTGTAATGGAAAAAAGTGTAAAAACAGTTTTCAGATTTTCTTCTTTCTTCTTTCTTCTCCAGTCTTTGAATGACTGTTGGATGAGTAAATGATGACAGAAGTTTCATTTTTGGATGAATTGTTCTTTTAAAGGTTGATGTAGTTCCATGTAAGTGCTCTCAAAGTGTTGTATTATTAATGACGAACATTATATTGAGATGTATTATTGAGGTGTTCTTTTCATAAACTATGGATGGCGATGTTAAGATGGCCAAGAGAAGATTGTGTAGGTCAGATGTATTCACAAAAACTCTTTCATTCAGATTGAATATGCACTGTGGAGCTGTCTATTCTCATGCCATAATGTAGTTTTGAGTGCATGTGTTTATATTGTCTTCAGATAATGGAGCGTTAATGTGTGAATGAATTTGTAAAGTGTCACAATGCACGGCGGGCATGCGTATGAGTGAGCGATTTGGCAGTGTGACACGCTGAAGAGTGTGTGGGCGCGTGTTGTGCTGCCTTGCAAAGTGTGTAACTATGCTGTCTCAGGGCAGGGGAATTATGAGTGCAATTCTGATCGTCTGGAAGAGACATGAAATATTAATGGCACTGATGATTGACCGTCAGACATGACAGATGGCCAGTGACATGGCTTGTGTGTGTGTGTGTGTTTGTTTGTGTGCAGGCGGTGTGAGAGGAAGGTGTGAGAGGAATGAAGCCTTTCCTTCGGTAGCTGAATACCTTGCCTTCCATTGCAGATCTTAAATCTGATTCATGTATATAAAGAGATGTCAAACCCATTCTGGGTCAAGAGCCAAATTTATTTGTATGCATGTGTTTTGTTGCTATGAATGTCTAGTGTCAACTTTAGGCTGCTTAGTAAAACAAAAGCTAGGATACGTTTACCGATTTCATTCACGGGGCTTGAATATATAATGCTGTAAGAAATGGACACTGTTTCAGTGTATACAAATATATTTTCTTAAATTATTCTGCATGTTGAACTTGAACCATTTTTGGCTAGTATAATATGTCACCTTGGAAAAATATGAAATATACCATGTAAAGATGTGTTGGAATACATTCAAATTCTATGTATATACATTTATATATATTTTAAAATAAGTCTTATATGCTCACAGAGGCTGGATTCAAAACAGTAATTTTGTGAAATATTTTTGCAATTTTAAATAACTGTTTTCTATTTTAAATATATTTTATAGTCATTTATTCTTGTGATGCAAAGCTGAATTTTCAGCATCATTACTCCAGTCTTCAGTGTCACATGATCCTTCAGAAACCATTCTAATATGTTGATTTACTGCTTAAGAAACTTTTATTATTATTATTATCAATGTTGAAAACAGTTGCTTAATGCATCCTTGTTAAATAAAAGCATTAATTTCATTAACAAATCTTACTAACATTATTGTAAGTCATGCAGGTTTGGAACCACATTAAATTGAGAAAATTAAAAGTCTGTGGATTTCTTCCTGTAATAATCTTTGTCTTAACTCTGAGTTTGTTTCCAGCATAATCGAAAAGTGTATTTTGCCTGCAAAGAATAAGATTTCATCATTCACTCTTGTCAAAATGTTTTCAATTTTCTTAAAGAATACTAAATATAATCTGCTTGTGGCCCTTAATCAAATACTCGAATCAATAGAGAATCATAAGAATTATTAGCAGGCATAAACACTGGACAGGAATTGTAAGCTATCTGTGTTTTTATTACATTTGCAAAATATTCCGTTTAATCAACCTCAGATGTTATTGCCATAGTCATTTCTCTTTTTCCATTCCTGATGTTTCTGTAGGGGTCAACTAAGGTCATGTTTAATAAAGGATGCCAGAATAGATGTCAAACACACACCAACACACGCACACACACACACACACACACACACACACAGACGTGCAATAGCCCCCAGCTTTCAGGTGATGTTTTTGATTGAAGTAATGTCTCTTTGTCATCATGGGGCTGATCAATGCCAGGATCGATGTGAAGGACTAAGGCTATGGCATTTGTTCTGATAATTGCGTGTTGTGATTACGACTGGAAAAATTAGTCAGCTTAGTTGACAGCTAAAATCCATCATCCCATCATGTTTACTTCAGCATTCAAATAGCCATTTGCCTATATATTCTCCTTGATTTGTGACATTGATTTTAATTTAGCTTAAACCTATTATGCTCCTTTTTATAAGATGTAATATGAGTCTCAGGTGTCCCCTAGAATGTGTATGTGAAGTTTTAGCTCAAAATACCCCACAGCTCATTTATTATATAATTTAGAAAATGCCTGTTTTGAGTGGAAGCAGAAACACTCTGTTTTCGTGCATGTTTCTTTAAATGCAAACAAGCTGCTGCTCCCCGCCCCCTTTTCCAGAATAGGGCTGTGCCTTTACAGCTCACACCTCAGATACTCTGCCAAAAACGTCTGTTTGGTTTTGATTATCATGTCTATCACGCTGAAATCATGTGTTTTAAAGCATATTAGTTTAAACATCTGATATAACGTTTTCTAACAACAGAACAGTTAGCATGCTTTGCTCGAACTTTTGCCATGCCGTTAGAACTGATTCACCATTGTCGCTTGTGAAAACATAATAACGGCGCTGTGAGTGGAAACATGCAGGTTAATGAGTGCTAATATTATAATAAGACCCCATTTCTATGCCACGAGGGGAGCGAAATCTGAGCGGCTCGTTTTTTCACATGCTTTCAGAGAAAGGCTTACCAAAACATAGTTACTGGGTTGTTCTTTTTTCACGTTCTCTGGGTTGGTAGATACACTGGGGACCCAATTATAACACTTAAACATGGAAAAAAGTCAGATTTTCATGATATATCTTTGAAATCTTATTTATAATTTATTTCAATTTAAATTCAGTATTAGCCCTCAATTTGTATCTTAGCTACTTAACATTTATAATGGAATGGCTTGACAGCACAGTTTTTTTCCTTTGTTGACACTGAAACAGGTTGGACATCTATAGTGCAATATAGTATAGTTGAAAATAATTATTAACATTTGCATATAATTCGGAATCAATGAGCTATTTTCTTTTTAGGGCCAGATTATCCATATAAGCAAATCATTTTTCAATAAAATATTTCCGCTTAAAACTCTGTAGCTGAGCTATGGCCAGAAAAAGATTAAATGCCCGAATTTGAACCGTAGCCCATTAATTGATGTCTGCTAAATGCTGTTGAACTCGCCACTAAGTTTTGCACTCCTGTTTGTCAAGTGGGCCTGTCAGACAGCCGTATTAAATTGACTGACAGGCCAGATTTGGCACCTGGGCCTCTAGTTGAGAGCCCTGTCATAAATGTTACTTGCAACCCTAGTTGCGATAAAACTGTGTTTGTGCATGTATCCTTTTGGTTGTCCTTTTGTGTGCATGATGCATTACAAGTAAATGCTATTGGGCTTGTAGATAAGACCTGCTTATCCATACCTGACTGCCTGATTCTTTCTCTCCCTCTCTCTCTCTCTCTCTCTCTCACACACACACACACACAAATAAATGCTGGCTGTGTCCGAAGCAGCTGCCTTTGTGCCATGCTGTTCAATCAGTCATTGACTTAACAGACAGCACTTTAGTATCAAGGCACCTCCAAAAGAAAGGATTCTGACAGGCTTCCAAGGCAACATCACATCTAATTATACTCGTATCAAAACACTTATTAAGTTAATTTAGTTTTTTCATCTTCTTTATCAGATGCATTTTTTTTTTTTTTTTAATAACTGTTGAAACTCTGGATCATGGGATGTCACTTATCCTTCAGAAATTGACCAGATGAAGTCATCTTAGTAAACAGGATGTTACACCAACATTGCATGGCTCGACAATAGGGACGACCTGATGGCCTGAGGCCAGTGTGTGAGAGTTTTTGTGCCAGTTAACAGAACTATCATGTCCCATTAGACCAGTTGTTTCCTATCAGGACGTCATCTGATCGCTGGTCATATACTGGTGCTTTAACTTTAAATATTTGGCTTTTGGTTATTTACACAGACTGTAAAAAAAGATGGATGACAAAAGATGTGCAGTAGAGAGTGGTTTGGGGCCAGAGTCTGCGCAGTAGTGTCGTGAGGTGGAGCTGCGGTATCAAAGTCCCGCCCATCATGACACCACACCCCATTTTTATGGTATCAAATAACTACCTAACTCAAAAATAGTGAGTTTATCAATTCTGAGGGGAAAAAATGGCAGAAGTGTGGGATATAAACTCCTATTCCGAGCTGAGGGGAAAAGAGAGAATGATGAGTTGTTTTTCCTTATTAAAATTGTGAGATATAATCTCGGAACTGCAAAAATAAAGCGAGAATTTTGAAATATACAATCAAATAGACAAATTGACTTTTTTTTTTTTAAATTATTTTATTCCATAGCTCCAGAGACTGCCACTTGAAAACCGTAATTTTCTGTCACCAGATAGGCTTCCACCCACAAAAAAACGTCATCCCTGTTTCGGATCTGTAAGACTATCCCACTATCTAACGTCAGTTTCTTTGAATAATGTATCGTATTCGTGTAATTTTCTAGCTGTAAAGGCTGTCTCTCTGGGTTTTCTGCAACCATGATGCGTGCGCATCCCGAATGTTTACAGACCTATAATTGGTCTATACTGCATCCAGTTACCTGGGGGCGATCAAGACGCTTTGGCTTCACTTTTTAGGACTCGTGCGGCAAGCTTGGTTATTTATTGAATTGCAAATGCTACCAATTTAAATATCACCAATGTAACATATGCAGCACGAGACGCGACGCAATGCGACATCATGACGCGACAGAATCAATCAAATATCACAGCCAATCAAAAGCATATGTGGACGGGCTCTTTCCAGAAGTCCACTGCACTCGCTATGAAATGTAAACGTTAATAATCTAATTCATAAATATGAAATATTTTTAAGGTTGTTAAATGTACATAATGACTAACTGATACCATATTTGTTATGCTATGCTTATATGCTTGTTGGTTTGCATTGAGTTTGCAGTTTTAGCACATATCTTTGCTTTAATTTATTTTCAAGATCTGAGGTAAACTATCTGTTGTTGCTTTCAGTATGGGTAACTCACTGTAACTCACATTAGACACGTTTAACTTCGAATAAAGCACATAATCAGTGCCTGAGATTATCACTGTCATATAGTTTATATGTTGTTGTTCCAGGCACAACATTATGGAAATAGAAACCATTTCTAAAATAGAAATTTCGTGTGTCAGTGTCATGGCTAGTTAGGACAAAAGATTAACATGGAAAATATACTTTTTATCACATGTCGCAGGCGGCATCGCGTCACATGTAGTTAGGACGCAGTGTAACAGTAATTTGATTACAAAATAAATGTAACTGTAATCTGTTACAGTTACTGAGAAAAAAATTTAATATAATAATGTAATTAAATTAGTTACTTATAAAAATATGATTAATGATTACAAAGAGGATTACATCTGAATACTTGTATTAATATTCACTGTTTCTTGTTATGATTTTAAATCTGTATTTAACCTCAGATCTCAAAGGAAAAAGAAGTGCTAAAGTCTGCTAAAATTTTGTGGTGGCTGTATAATAATAATAATAAAAACTCATTATTACAAGTTGGTTTTGATTGCTTCTATTGTCCTCGCTAAGTCGCTTTGGATGAAAGCACTTTGCTAAATGACTAAATGTAAATGTAAATTTAGAAAAGTAGTGAAATGTAATCAGTTATATTACTTTAAAGAAGTCATTGGATGCAAAACTCACTTTTACATGTTGTTTGAACATAAATGTGTGTTGGTAATGTGTGTACACAACCACTCTATTATGATAAAAATCCACCCAGTGGTATTTTTGTAATCTATATAAAAATATACCCTTTTTCAAATCAAGCCATTCTCAGCTTCCTGACGGTGTGACGTCACACCGACAAAGGCCGCTCCAACAATATTTAATTGACATGGACATCTTACCTTAGACCCGCCCTGAGTGAGCTGTAACAGTCCGACTCCGACGGCCATTGTGTCTACTCTGGTGCAGGGGAACACCCGATTATCATAGCAGTCGTCATTTACGTCTATGTTTGCGCGAATCATTTGTGATGCAGCTTTACCTACAGCAGAAGTATAAGGGTTTTTATGCATCTTTGCAAATTGCCTTTTATAAGAATGTGCTAGTTAGCAAGTTTGTGGCTAAACATGACTAAATGCGGCTAACGTAAACAGACCAGCTCGTCTCCCCACAGAAGAGAGGGGCGGGGTGAGCAGAGCTCATTAGCATTTAAAGGAACATGCAATTGAATGGCTCGCTCTGAACAGGGCTGAACGAGGTAAATAGGGTGTTTTTACACTACCACTGAGAAATTTTAACCAAAGTATGTTTTAGACTTCTTATTAAGACCATCAGCTTGTGGAAAATGGGCATCCGATGACCCCTTTAATAAGCTTATCGAAACAGTACTACTCATTACTTATTACATTTTAAATAGGGTAACTTGTAATCTGTAACCTATTATATTTCCAAAGTAACCTTCCCAACACTGGCAATAATAATAATAATAATAATAATAATATATTTTTTAATGCCTTCTAACAGCCATATAGTGTTTACAAAAGCACATTTTTTTGCATTTTGGTCACATCTTTCCAATCACTGTGATGATCAAATAACATATGTCTGCTCACATTGAAATAATGTTCTACATTGTATCAGCTAATCTGAGAAAACCTGTAAAGACATGCATATTCATAATGTTAAAAAAAAAGTAGCAGTTGCTTATAATAATTTAGTTTAGAGGTTCAGACAGTATCATGTATTAATAGATATGTTTCATGTTGTGATCACAGCAAATAATCTTATCATTTTCTCCCGCATGTGTAAGTCTCATTCTGATTTATTGTGCATTTACCACACACACACACACACACAGAGTGTTCAGTGCCTGCTGTGTCAGTAGTCAGTAAGAGGCTCTGGAGCTAATTAAGGAGGCTCTGCAGGATCAGTGCGGCCTGGGAGCTCTCTACTCGTTTGCTAATGTCTGTCAGCATGTCTCTCACACAAGTAGGAACCACTCTTCCTGCGGGGCTTGATTACTACTGTCTTGAACTGGATGTAACAGCGAAACAGCAGGCTGAATGTCAATTTGCTTTCTTCTATGAAGCAGAAGTGCAAAATGTGCTGCGGAAGTATGTACTTTACGACATAATAGCATGTGCCCACTGGCCTAATACTGCCCAAAAGTTTTTGTAAAATGAGGTTCTTGCAGTTTATTTGTTATTCTGTTATTTTTTGTACTGGATTTCTGTATATACTACCTTTGAAAAGTTTGAAATAATGTTAATGTTTTGACTGTTGTCATTTATTCCTGTGATGGCAAAGCTGAATTTTCAGCATCATTACTCCAGTTTTCAGCATCACATGATCCTTTAGAAATAATTTTAATATGCTCATTTGGTTCTCGGGAAGCATTATCGTCACAGTTTTGCTACTTCTAGTGGAAATGTGATACACTTCCATTTAAGCAAATCAGCATATCAGAATGATTTCTGAAGGATTTATTCATAGGAATAAATTAAATTTTAAAATATTACAATAAAAACTGGCTATTTTCTAATTGGAATAATATTTCACAGCATTGCAGTTTTACTGTGTTTTTGATGGAATAAATGCAGCCTTGTTAAGCATTGAAATAAAGAAAAAAATCTTCATTATTCCAGATATTTGAGTGGTAGAGTATATCGGCAAAAAAACCCTGTTATGCATGAAAATTGGGTTTGAGACCTCCAGCATTGGGACAGGGTTTCTGACTTCACCAGCCCCTCTTGATACAAAGAAACAAAGTACCAGCTCTCTCACATGAGACCAGACTCTGTGGCATCTCTGATCTGATCTCTTTCTACTGTCAGTCTCCGATGTGGACGGCATTTGACTAGGTTATGGGCTGTGGGAGGACCGTTGGGATTAAATGCTTCAAAGATGATGAAATATCTCTTTGATAATAAAGAATGAAGCTCGGACAAAGGCTGTTGTTGAGTTCAAGTAGATTGAAGCTTTGGAGCGTCCAGCTCACACTTGAGTCCGCACTTCACACATCTGAGAGAAAATATTTAAAGATTTATCCGTTTGTTGCTGTGAAAGCTGTCCATAACAGTTCTCTGAATATTTGTGTCACATGAGGGAACGATTCACCAAAAAAAGAAAATTCTGTCATCATCATTGTCTTGAAGTCATGTTTACAAAGGATCGGTCTGATGCAATGAGAGCTTTTGAGAACTTAAAAGTGGGTTTGACATTAATTGTGTCACATTCAAAAATATATAAAGTGCAAAGACTGAAGTTCTCCGTAAAATTACATTTTAAATATGTATAAAAGTCTGTTTTTTTGATCGTACAACAAGCATCACTAGGGTCCAATGTTGTTGTGTTCAGCAGAAGAAAAAACAACAACAAACAAGCTTTTGGAACAGCATATGGGTAAGTAAAATGATGAAACAACTTTCATTTTTGGGGGGTGAGTCATTCCTTTGACTTTAGTCGACATAATACAGCATTTATAACAAATTTTACTTAGTGAACATATTTTACATAGAAACAGGAATTTGTGAATTTTCAATTTTACTAAAAAACATGTAGAAAATAACTTGATTTTTATCCTTTTGGAAAAGCAGTCTTAATTGTGAAAAACGGTCTAAAATGGAATAAAAATATAGTCTTTTTTTTAAACATTTACATAATTACTTCAGCTTTAAAACTTGGAATATATATATATATATATATATATAGAAAAAAAAGGAGGTGGGTTAAAATTCTCAATAAAAGGTTGCAATGATAATTTGGAGCGATAATTCTAGTATTTGCTATAAATGAGTTTGTATGTGTATTTTTTTGAAAAATAAATAACATGTTCAACAATAATTATAACAACAGTTTCTAAGTCTATCTTAATTATCACGTCGCGGGCAGCATTACAAAATAAATGTAACTGTAATCTGTTACAGTTATTGAGAAAAAATTTAATATAATAATGTAATTAAATTAGTTATTAGTTATGTTGTGTTCAGCAGAAGAAAAAACAACAACAAACAAGCTTTTGGAACAGCATATGGGTTTATTTGATTAAAAAGAAAAACATAATATATATTATAGCAATTAAAAATTGTGGTTTTCAATTTTAATATACTTATATTTTAATATGCTTAATTATATATATATATATATATATGTGATACGTTTTTCAGCATTCTATGATGAAAAAACAAAATAAAACAAAAAAAACAGCATTTATTTAAAATAGAAATCAATATACAATGCCATTCAAAGTTTGGGGTCAGTAAATTTTTTCTTTCTTTTTTGAAAAAAAAAAAAAAAAATACTTTTATACAGCAATGATGTGTTGAATTGATAGAAAGTGATTAATATCAATATTTTGAATAAATGCTGTTCTTTTTACCTTTTATTCGTCAAAGAATCCTGAAAAAAAAAAGAATCACAGGTTTCATCAAAATATTAGGCAGAATGATTTCTGAAGGATCATGTGACACTGAAGACTGGAGTAATGGCTGATGAAAATTCAGCTTTGCATCACAGAAATAAATTATATTTTAAAGTATATTAAAATAGAAAACTGTTATTTTAAATTGCAATAATATTTCAAAATAGTACTGTTTTTTCTGTAAATAAAATAAATAAATGGAAGTTTGATGAGCATAAGAGACTTATTTAAAAAAAAAAAACATTACGAATCTTACTGATCCCAAAGTTTTGAAGGGCAGTGTACATCTTAATAAGACCACGGAATATGTATTAAGATATTTTCAAGTTGATTTCATGTTGATGTCCCTTAAAGAAAAGGTTAAGTGAAGTGTTTACCTTACTAAATCAGACTCTGCTTTGTTTCTTTTTGCTTTGTGGTTTCCGTCTAGCCGCAGTATTCCTCTCGAGTCCAAACAATCATTCTGTTTGCAACAATCAATCAAACTCCACTGATGAAGGTTCAGAGGAAGATGGTCAGAGCAGAAGTACAGTTGAAATTAACAGCTGAAAGAAAACAGTTGCACAGCAACAGCTGTTGAGTGCTCTGAATTTCAATGCCATTTAAAAAACCCATCCATTTTCTTTTTAACACAGCATCCAGGATGACGGTGATAATACATTATTGGTCCAGTTTCAGACCTAGAAGAGGTCAGTGGATGTTTAAATGCAGTATTCAGGTTGAAAGCACACACATGCTATTTTTCCCTGAAACTCATCAGTATCTTTTAAAGTTTATTTTTGTTTGTTAGGATTGTAGTAATTACATATTTCTGTTTGTTGGGGTGGTACAGACATGTTTATTGTTAAAGGTGGGTGTTCTAAGTGTATTTGTGTGTGAGAGAGAGAGAGTTTCTATGTGTGTGCTTAATATAATGAACATAGGCAGTGTTTCAGCTCTGAGCTTTGATTGATTAGTTTGGCTTGCCGTGTTTATTTCCTATTTTTAATCCGGCAGCTATTCATTAGGCCTGTCAGTAAAACCTTTAAATAAAACTCTTTCCATCTCTCTCTCTCTCTCTCTCTCTCTCTCTCTCTTTCTCTCTTCCCCTTCTGTTGTCCTCCATAGCTCCTCCCTTCTTTCTCTTTGCATCTCTCTCTTTCTTTAAACAAACATAAATAAATAGATAAATAAATAAATAAATAAATAAGGTTACACTTTATTTGAAGGTGTCCTTGCTACAGTGTAATTATACATTATTAAGTACTGACTAATATTAATTAACTACATGTACTTACTATATGGTTAGAATTAGGATTAGGGTTTGTCCTAGGGTTACTTGCATGTAATTATGCACAATTAACTGTTATTATAATAGTAAGTACATGTAACATGTATAGAAATAAAAATTGAAATAAAAAAAAAATGGATATGGACAGAAATACGGATCAGATATAACCTTAAAGGTTAAACCAAAAAACATGCTGAACAATAATAATAAATTATTTTATAATGATAAATATTTTTAATAATAACAAAAATATTGAAGACAAATATAAAAAATAATGGAAAATAAATGACATGCTGAACAATAATGATCAATTATTTTCTAATAATATATTTTTTAATAATAACAATAATATAGAAGATAAATATTAAAAATAATAATTTAAAACAATTATGGAAAATAATGACAAAATAATTTATAAAAAAAATAAATAGAAAAATATTAATTAAATGGATATGAATGCAAACATATAAATATATATATATATATATATATATATATATATATATGTTAATTGTTAAACAGAATGACATGCTGAACAATAATGATAAATTATTTTCTAATAATGAATTGTTTTAATAACATTAATATTGAAAACAAATATTAAAAATAATAATGGAAAATTAACGGAAAATAATAATACCAAAATAATGTTAGAAAAATAAATAAATAGAAAAATATAAAGAAAATGAATATGCATGCAAATATATACAAAATATATAATGTATAATAAATATTAATGATAAAATATTTTTAAGTAATGATTACTTTTAATTAAAAAAATAAAGAGAAAAAATTATATTATTCTAATATTATAATTACTATTATTTTATAATAACTATTATCAAGTTTGATAATACACTCCCCCATCTGCCACTGGCTGTGTATACAGATGTTTTTTACCCCAAACTCATGCTATTGAATATGAAATTATATGCTTTGATGAGCTTTAAGCTTATGATTCCTAACAATAAGTAATATATATTATATAATATATACATATATATAGAAAATATAAATATAAATAAAGAAAAGTGTTTTTTAACAATGAAAAAAAATATATACAATAGTACCGTGCTCAACAAGTATGATATATAAAATTTTGATATATAATAATTAATGTGTAAAATTATCTATAATTGTGTATAATAACATCAAATATTATAAACATAGTAATTTCTCATTGCGCAAAAAGTAAAAGTCAAAGTAAATTTTTGACAGTGTTGCAAGTAACAGATGGTTACTGTATTCAATGCATAGAGGTAAGGCGGTACAGATTCTGTTTGTAGGTGGGTGGGTGTGTGTGTGTGTTTGACTGTGAGTGATGGTCTCTGATTCAGAAAGGCCCCAGATGTTCAGCTGTCCGGAGTCTGCCAGTCACCATCCAACTCTGACAGGACCCGACAGAGCTGTCATCCCTGAACGCCTGCCAGTCAAACCGATGCTCGATGCGTTCCGGGGCGTATCTGTCACTATTTGTTTTGCCAAAGACTTGATGAGGAGAATGATAACTCTGAGTTTTACTTCTCGGTGAGGGCATGAGAATGTGTGTGCGTATGTTTGAACTGTTTCTCCGTATACATATCTCGAGGCTTGTCACGGCTCCGCAGGTGCCCAGGCGTGTGATTGGACGGACTGTAAATGAGGCGGGATGACCTTGACCAAAAAATCCTACATATTTTTATCACCTCTCATCACATTCAGAGTGGACGGTAATAGCCATGCCATATATCACGTCTTATGAACAGTGTTTTATGTGTGTCTTTTATGCAAGACTGCTTTGTTTAATAAGCAGAATAATTGTAGAATTTTCATTAAAAATAAATCATTCAAATTTAATTTTCCCAAAATTGAGAATGGTAATAGCAACATTCAGAAAACTATATTTATTTATTTATCTATAAAAGGCCAAAATTCATTCTTCACAGTACAATCAATTTATAATAAATAAAATCAAGCTCTGTCCTTTTTTATCTATTAGCAAATATTGTTTCACTTGGAAATATGTCACTTAGTAAATAATGGTACTGTATTATAACATAAAACTTAAAAAGCAAACCCAAAATTCTAAATTTCCATTTCACACAATCCAGTCAATTTCCAATTAATTAAATCAATTTTCATCCTTTTTGTCTGTTTAAATATTGTTTCACTTGGGAATACTTTACTTTACAGAAGTAAGCAATGATTATGTTTAATAATATTTATTAATTCTTTATTATTATTTTTTTTTTATATATAATATTGTTAACATTATGTTTTAATTCTTTAAAAATCAGCTTGAAAATTAAAAAAAAAAAAAGTTCATATTATCTTTTTTTTTTAATCTTCAAAAATCAAAAAAAAAAAAAAAAAAAAAATCCAAAATTCAAAACAAACAAACAAAACAAAACATCAAGTTCTCTCTTTTTTTGCCTGTTAGCAAATATTGTTTCACAGAAAATGTCACTTTACAGAAGTAAATAGTGGTATTTATTATTAATATTATTATTTATTGTTTTAAATTCAACATAAACAATCCAATCAATTTCCAATCAAGTTTCATTCTTTTTTGTCAGTTTAAATATTATTTTACTTGATAATATTTCAATTTACAGAAGTAAATAATGATTATATTTAATAATATTTATTTATTTATTTATTTATTTATTTTTGGTATAATATTGTTAACATTATTTTTTAATTCTTTAAAAATCAGCTTGAAAATTAAAAAAGTTAATATTATCATTTTTTAAATTCTTTAAAAATCAGCGCAAAAAATCAAAAATTCAAAACAAACAGACAAACTAAAATAAATCATAAAATTAAATACTCTCTTTTTTGCCTGTTGGCAATTATTGTTTCACTTGAAAATGTCACTTTACAAATGTAAATAATGGTATTTATTATTAATATTATTATATATTGTTTTAAAATCAACATAAACAATCCAGTCAATTTCCAATCAAGTTTCAACCTTTTTTGTCTGTTTAAATACTGTTTTACTTAGAGTTATTTCAATTTACAGAAGTAAAAAAAATATATTTAATAATATTTTTAATTCTTTTTTTTATTATTATTATTATTTAGTATAATATTGTTAACATTACTTTTTAATTATTTAAAAATCAGCATGAAAATTCCAAAAAGTTAATATTATTATTATTTCTTTTAAATCTTTATAAATCAGTAGAAAAACCTTTAAAATTTTAAATAAGTCCACTTTACAGAGGTAAAAAATTTATTTATTATTATTATTATTAGTAGTAGTAGTATTTTTTTAATCAACATAAAACCAAAAACAAGTCAAAATTCCCTTTTTTGACAATCCAATCTATTTCCAATCAAATTTCACCCTTTCTGTCTGTTTAAATATTGTTCCACATTAACATTATTTTTTTAATTCTTTAAAAATCACTGTGAAAAATTCACTAAAAATGTGTTAATATTATTATCATTAAATTATTACATTTTAAAATAAATATTATTATTTTATGTATTCTTTTAAATCAACATAAAACAAACAAACAAAAAAAAAACAAGTCAAAAATCACTTTTTTTTGGCAATCCAATCAATGTCCAATCAAGTTTCATCCTTTTTGTCTGTTTAAATATTGTTTCACTTGGAAATACGTTACTTTACAAAGGTAAATAATGGCATTTATTTAAAATCAACATAAAAGTACAAACAAGTCAAAATTCACCTTTCACAATCCAATCAGTTTCCAGTGAATAAAATCAAGTTGTGTCCTTTTGTCTCTGAAAATTGTTTCACTTGGGAATAAGTTACTTTAGAAGTAAAATTCAGTGTTAAACCAGTTTAATTCAGGTCATATAATGCTTTTTGGATTTTGCTACACTCATATAAAAAGGTCCAATCTTCATTTGAATGAAACCAATTCTTTTCCCCCACCCAGTCTGAAGTTAGTAAGTACAAACCCAGCTATGAAACTTTTTGCCTTTATAATATTTGGCCCTGCACTATCCGTGACTCTTTTTAATATGACGCTACTAAGCTTCAGTAATACCTTCTGCCTTAACATATCAATATAGTCCCATCCCTGGCAGATTAGATTAAAATGCCCCAAGGAAACAAAATAAAACTTATTTCATGCGTCTTGCACAACGCGGGTCAATGGGGGAAATCTCTTTTCACTTTCTTCCCCGTCTCTTTCAACGTCTTTGTGTCTCTAAAGGCTACTTTTCGCTGCTTCGCTTTAGTCCTATTTCATATGGGTGATACAGATTTGCTATTTCAAAGCAAAACATTTCATCATGCTCTCGTTTCATGGTTGGGCAGTTTTTGGAAGCCAAAATTCATTCTCACCAAATCAGAACTCCCTCTGTTTTTGCCCATCAGTTATTCATGAGATGCCAAACGTGAGCACATAAACACATGCGCGCGTGCAGACGCTCGGGCATCTTAACACTCGACGTTACTGGCTGTGTTGACATATAAGCGTGATATAAGTGATAATGAGTCAGCTATGGCCGGATGGGTGCGCATGTGTGTGTGGGATCATAATAAGTTTAGAAATACAGAATAAAAATGAAAAGCCGGTGCATGATGGAGCACCTCATCATAAGCAGCGAAACTGACAGGGAGGCAGGAAGGGAGGTGAGAGAAAGAAAAATAGTGGTAGAAAAAAGGAGTGTTGATGAAATGATATTGGTTTACCTGTGTGTGTGTGTAGGGTGTGCGTTTGAGGTCTTATAAGAATGCTGCCTGTGACTCGGAATACAAATGAACAGAACCGCAGGAAAAAATGAACTGCAAATGAGAGAAACCTTTGGCTAAGGCGAACCCATAACCCATCAGAGATTTCGAAATCTCTCTCTGTCTCTGTGCAAGGGGTTAACACCAAGGTTTGTATGCCAGAGGGAGCTTGCGGAAGGGGAGAGCCGTATCCTCTTTGACCTTGGCTGGATGTTCTTGTGTTCACTTTGAAGTGTGCTGGTGCACTTGGTCGAGGAAGCTAAAAACGGAAAAATAAAACGGCCTCATGCTTGTTGGATTTTGTTGTTGTTTTTAATTGTCGTTTTTTGGCTTTAATGCTGATTGCACCTCTGGGGTGAAATCGACAACTATATCTGCAATTTTCAAAGACACAAAATGAGTTCTTTCTGGTCCTCGAATCTGATTGGCTGAGAGGAGTGCGATATTCTAGTGATAGCGGAACTCCAACCGTTTCACTGTTTGTATCACTCCGCTTGTGGTATTTCTCACAGTGTCATGGCGGATACCCATATAATTTTATAAATAATGCCGTTTTGTGTCAATGTAGTTCTAAGAGTTTCATTAGGTAAGAATGTACTTGTATAGATGTCAAATATGCGGTTCGTTAATGAAGATGACATCTATTTAAAAATTTAGCTTCAAGGTTTTTGGAGGTGTGCTCATGAACCCGCCGAGAGCAGCATTACCTCGGCCAGATCTTCTGGAATTTACCGCTGGCTCTGCTGTCTCTACACTGTAAAATGTAATTAGTTGACTTTACTTAGAAAAAGTGTGGAAACCAATTGCACAAAAAAAAAAAAAAAAAACAAGTAAAGTGAAATAGGAATAGTATGTTGTACTGACAAATGCTTACTTAGTTTACTTACACAAGAGTTGTAGTAACTAACAAACAACTGTTAGGGGTACTTGATTCTTTACTTTAGGTTTACTCTTGACTTAGTATAGCTACTCACTGACTCCCAGAGTGCATTGCAACATGAATAAATTCTGCAATTGCTTTGCTTTACTGTTGTTGTTTGTATTTGCCAATTTCATTTGCTGTCTTGTGTCAGTATTAGCACAAAAAACAAACAAACAAAAAAAAGCTAATAAAATGGTTATTGATACAGTTAATAAAAATAAATAAAATTGGTGTTACCATTGTTGTGATTCACATGCTGAATGTTGAAGTCTGTGTGTGACTCACGCACATTACCCCAAATATTAAAAGATTGTATAAGGATTGTATAAAAGCTTCTTAAGGGGTTTATAAAAAAAAAAAAAAAAAAAAAAAAAAAACAGTGAAATTGTAAAAGATCTTTAAACAACATGAAAAATACACAATCTGATGATTTAATTAGAATATAGGTCACCTTCTAAAAGCAACCTATTTATTACTTTTCTTTCCTTGAAATCAAATAACTCCGATTTCATGTTGCATTGCTGCATCAATAGAAAGAAAACTATAGTAATATAAACAGAGTTCCAAGTGCCCAACCAAAAGTAACACTATTCACTTTAATGGTGAGTATTAAAAAAAAAAAAAAAAAAATCAGGACAATCAACATTAATTCATGAAGTCAGCTTATGTGATGTTGTCTCAAATATTTCAGTTGCACTGAAAATTCAACTTTTAAGATGACTTTGGGAAATGAGTGAATGCAAGTAGTAAAGGAAAGATGTGAGTGAAAAGTCTATTAAAAATTGCCCCATCTCAAAAACTTTGTTTTCTTCTTCTTCTGTTGTCATGTTGCACATTAGCAACATATTCATATATATTATTAATGTCATTGGTTTTGTTTGTGGATACTTGAATATTTTAGGTAAACATCACTCAAAGCCGTAAGTAAATTGTTTTATTTGCCTTGAAAGTAGCTGTAACTTAATAAAACCTAGTAAGTATAGTAACTAAGTAAAAATAACTAATTATATCTAAGTAAGGTAAACTATTGTGGTTGCACACGAGATATAAGTCATTTTGGGTCAATCTAACGGGCAGTGTTTGGTCTCATTTAGTGTTGGGCGATATGCTCAATTTTCATATCGTCCTATCGTCAGACTGTGAGATCGCCCATACACGATATTATCGTGCTAATTTATTTAATTATTCACTTAGTTTCATTAACGGAAAGTGAACCAACACCAGCATAAGGCTAAAAGCAGCCTAATGTTTTCAATATGACTTAATTTGCGTTTAACATTACGACAGTTTAATAGAAACATTGTAAGTTACTAATACTTACGTTTACTTAATTATTCAAAAAGCACAAAAAGCAGCTACAGACAATGAGCGAAGAACATTAAAATAATGACTAGACGCAAGGTTATGCACTTTAAATAATACCCCCGGTACCATAGGTGAATACAATAGTTGCATCACTGTATGAGGAATAAATCTCTTACCCCTTATTTACACTGCACACGTCTGCTGTGCAAAGGGGGGTCATTCCCCCCAAAATGAGTTACTTTACCCTCCTTGCTGAACGTGATCAATTTCAAAAGTGAAAGTAAAACCGGAAAAAGCGCATAAGAAAGCGATTCCACGCTTTCGCGAGGGTCAGAAACTGCACGCAATCACAGATGCATGCTTCCCACCCAGAAACACCCCCTCCCACTCACCGTGATTTGTGCCCCCTGTAGAAATTTAAATGCCACCCGATGGAGGTGTCCTGGCATCCGCTCTGCGACGCGGCCAATCTCGTCAATGCTTGTTTATATACTGGCCACCACGCGGCAATTTTCTGAAGCGCCCCAGAAGCTGCTCTCTGCACTGCATCGCTAAAGTTGGGTGCCTAGTCTATTTTTGATGGATAATAATAATAATCGTCTTGCTATCGTCAAAGGCATCAGCAACAGGCGATATCTCTGACTATCGTCGGTACACTCATTAATCTATTATTTGTCCCAGAGCAAATAATTTTGGCTGAGGGCAAACTCTCATAACGGTATATTTAATGTAAATTTAGTGCTGCATATCAGAGTACTACCTTTGTAATTTTGAATGAATTGCCTAGCAACTTTTATGATGGCTGTTGTTGTTGTTTATTAAGTTGGCTTGAGATCTGCTATATAAGCTTGTTCTTCTTCTGAGCCATAATTTAGTCAGTATCTCCTGATAGAGCTTTAAAGCTACAACTCGGGTCAGACCTTCAGACTGGTCTGAAGTTATTTGTTATATCTTTTCTAACTGATCCGGCCGAAAACCAGACTATAAAAACCACCTAAAATCTCATAGACTTTTATTGAGGGGGTGAAAACAATGAGTCAATTTATACAATGAGTCTTATGGTGTATTTAAGCTATCTATTGCTATAGTAAAGCTTAAGAACTCCCTACTGTTAAAACTGCTAAAAACCAGCCTTTAGCTGTTCAGACTGGCCTTAGCTCTTCAAGCTGGGAGACCTGCTAAAAGACCAACCAACTTAAACCAGCTATTTTTAGCTTAAACCAGCTAAGATTAGACAGCCAACCTAGGCTGGTTTTAAGCAGTTTTTTTTTCTTCATTTTTACGAAATCAGCTGGTTTTACTTGGTTTTAGCTGATTTTTAGCTGGATTTTTTCATTCATGTTAGCAACATGTTAAATTATGTTAAAAACATGCTAACAACATGCCAATCATGCTAGAAAAATGCTAGCAGCATGCTAATTATGTTAGAAACATGCTACCAACGTGCCAGAAGCATATTAAAAATATACTAACAACATGCTAATCATGCTAGAAACAAGCTAGCAACATGTTAATCATGCTAGAAACATGTTAGCAACATGCTAATTATGTTAAAAACATGCTAACAACGTTAATTTTTTAAAACATGCTAACAACATGCTAATCATGCTAGAAAAATGCAAGAAACATGCTAATTATGTTAGAAACATGTTAGCATAGTGCCAGAAACATGTTAGAAATATGCTTACAACATGATAGCCATGCTAATAACATGTTAGCAACATGTTAATTATGTTAGAAACATGCTAGCAACATGTTAGCAACATCTATCTAAACTTTCAGGCTAGGCTTTCTCAAGCCAACTTCAAAGTTTATTTTCAAACTTTACTCATCTAGTTAAATATTGTTATTCAATAAATAATATTTTATAGAAATAACAGTAGTATTTAATTATAGTATTTAGTATTGGGGAAAAAGTGTGTGTTCATGATGGTGATTTTAGTTATATTATTTCACCATTAGATGGCGACAAAAGTGAGTCAGCAGTAAAGACTTTTTATATTGAAATAGACTGAAACTGGGTTGTAAACACTTAAGTTATTTTTACTTTCAACAACACTTTGCAAGATGCGGCCAACAAATGCACTGAGCAGCGCTGTCGTCGGAAATCACCCTTAACAAATGAAAGGATAGCACAACGAAGATATTGCTTTCCTCAGCGGACATTCAAACTAATGTTTTATTGTGAATATAAGATTGAACTGAAGAATGAATGGTGTATCGGATGCAGGTAATCACACTCAATCTCTGTTGCATAATCCTCTAAATAATACAGTGAGCTTTTACTACAGCAATACAATAAGCTTTCAATGAAGCAACTCAATGTTCCTTAGATACTAGTTCTAAAGTGATGTTTTCAAATTAGTAACAGAGGCTTGGGCTCAGCTGTTAAACTGTCAACTTGAAATTTGAATCCGTGGCGGAAAGAAAGTAGTTCAGACAGAAGACAGTTTTTAAAGACACTCCGTTGTTGTTTCTTATGTATTTACACAAACATATGGTTGTATATTGACGCTGTATATCAGCACTATTGCCTATGGCCGAATCATACCTGTGTTGCTATACAGCCATATCGCACTGCTCCTCGTGTGATATTTCTCTTGTTATTTGTTGTTCTTGTTACAAATGATAAAGTCATTAATGATAAAAATCAGAAAATATTTGGTCGAGATACAACTATTTGAAAATCTGTAATCTGAGGGTGCAAAAAAACTAAATATTGATAAAATCGCCTTTAAAGTTGTCCAAATGAAGTTCTTAGCAATGCCAAAACTAATCAAAAATTAAGTATTGATATATTTACGGTAGGAAATATCTTCTTCGAAATATCTCCATGGAACATGATCTATACTTAAGATCCTAATAATTTTTGGCATAAAAAAAGTTGATTATTTTGACCTATACAATGCATTTTTTGGCTATTGCTACAAATATACCCGTGCTACTTAAGACTGGTTTTGTGATCCAGGGTCACATACATATGTGTGCAAAAATCTACTTGTGTGTGTGATATGAGTGCCAAGAGAACTTTTTGCATTTGATCAGTTCAATATTGGGTCTGCTGAAAGCGGTCTGGGTTTGATCAAGTGTGAACACTCCTCTGGCAGCAGAGCGTGGCAAAACGACTTAATTTGGAGACGAATGATTCTCACTTATATCTTTTTTTTTTTTTTTTTTTCTTAGATATGAGAGCATTATGAGATGTTTATAGCTTTTCAAGTCAAGCACACCTAAATTAATCAGAACAGCACACCAAGAAGTTGCTAAAAAGCAGTTTTTGCCTAAGCAGTGGTCTGTGTTGGAGCGTGAAACACATACAGGCACAAGATGCAGGATGACACCTACAGATGCATTAAATAGTCAAAAGTCTGTTTTGGAAAACTTAGTACAGTATATTCAGGTCAAATATTTAAAACCTTTTGCTTAAGGAAAACAGTTCATCTTAATTTGTTGCACAATTTGTTATATTCATTTAAGACGCTGGAGTTTGTGCTTAGTAATGAATAATTACACTGCAAAAATCATTTTTCCTAATCAGTTTTTTTGTCTTGTCTTCCGATAAAAACTAAAACATCTTAAAACAAGATAAATTAGTTTGTGAAGGAAAATACTATAAAATTAGCCTTGTTTTCAGAGAATATATCTTACATTTTAAAAAGATATATATTAGCAAAAGTGCATGAAATATCATGACTTGTTTTCAGAGAATGCATCTAGAATATGCATCTTTTCATACCCCGTCTGTACATAGTTTTTTCCTGTTTTAAAGGAATAGTTCACCCAGAAATGAACATTTTCTGAAAATGTGCTTCAACTTCAGGCAATCCAAGATGTAGATGAGTTTGTTTCTTCATCAGAGCACATTTGGAGAATTTAGCATTGCATCACTTGCTCACCAATGGAAGTGAATGGGTGCCGTCAGAATGAGAGTCAAAACAGCTGATAAAAACATCACAATCCACAAGTAATCCACACCCCTCTATCAATTAAGGTTGTATTTTTGCGTTTTCCAGTGAAATTTTCCAGTACATAGTTTCTTTCTGTTTTAAAGGAATAGTTCACCCAGAAATGAACATTTTCTGAAAATGTGCTTCAACTTCAGGCAATCCAAGATGTAGATGAGTTGGTCTCTTCATCAGAACAGATTTGGAGAATTTTGCATTGCATCACTTGCTCACCAATGGAAGTGAATGGGTGCCGTCAAAATGAGAGTCAAAACAGCTGATAAAAACATCACAATCCACAAGTAATCCACACCCCTCTATCAATTAAGGTTGTATTTTTGCATTTTCCAGTGAAAACGTTGTCTTGTATGAATTAGGAGAGAAATATGCAGAAGTCAAACACTGTTATGAGTGAAAATAGTTCTAAACAAATATATTGGTGAATTTTGATGTGAGAGTGAGAGAGATTTTTTTTTACTGGAGGAATCATTATTATGGATTATGGACTGGTATTTTGGCCAGAAGCAACAGTTTAAAGTAAAAAAAAAAAATATAAGATGCCTTGATGAATTTATTTAGATGTGTAGATGTGCACATATCATAATCATCTTAAGATGTTTTCTAAATAGTGTGGCGTGAGAATGAAGTTTTCTGTTTAATTAAAGCAGCACTATGGCAAAAAAAAAAAAAAAAAAAAAGTTTTTGTCTGTACTTGTGGGAAAGTGCTCCACTTCCTACAGTGCAGATATTATTGTACTTGTCGTATATGCAGGTACACACATACACCCTCATCCACACTAGAACCAATCTGGGGAGACAGGAAGTCATGCTTTGCCCAAAGTCCTCTAGGGGATGTTGTCAAATATTAAATTGTCTCCCTTTAATGAGGTCACGTACTGTGCTGTGTCCCGTGGGAGAGGCTCTGTGTTGGCACCCACATACACACACACTAAGTTGTAGTCTTTTTAAAATTGCAAATCAAATCCTGCTTTCTTTGACTTAATCCAAGTAGCATGTCCCACCCATGAAGGTTATCTCTAAGGAATTCTTCTCAATTCCTACAGTTTTTTCTTTACTTTTCTATCTTTAGGTAAAAAAAAAAAAAAAAAAACACAAAAAACAAAACAAATAATATTAGATATGATGAGATTTTCTTTTCCGAAGGTTTGCTTGTTTAGATGAAGCAATCCGAGATATTGCGCAGGAGGAACTTTTTACGTTTTAATAAAAGTTGCATTTGTTGGAGAACTTAGTTGTTCAGATTTGCAAGTAGTCATTTAAAGATGTTACTTGTTTTCCCTAAGGAGGTTTAGAAAATTTTTGTTTCGCAAGCATACATTGAGATTTCAGTAGCATCTAAATTAAACACAACTGTGCTTTTCTTCCACATCCTGGGAAAAAATTAGAGCAAATTACCTACTGTTATACATCCAACTTGTTGGTCCTTTGAGAAATGAAATTCCGTCCAGATAGTCTGTGATTGCGGATATTGTATTTTCACAAAGGTACTCCTCATTTAGTTTGACCTTTGTAGAATATGCACCTAAATTAAATTTTCCCATCATGTGCAAATTCCTGGTGCACCTTTATTATATATCTAGACTTTCTGTCCAAATCAGTACTTAAAAAATGACAGCTGCATCATGTTAATAATTGTTTAGAAAACAAATCCCTTCTGAATAGTGTTTTAGCTTATCGAGATCACCTTTCAGCTGCTACAGGGGCAATCCACCTGTGCCACCTTGTAATACTTACCTTCATAGGTCAATAACAGGCTGAGTTGGGAAATCTGTAATTTCCTGTTAACATGCTGAATGATGGGAAATAATTTGATACGACTTTTCATACTTTTCCATGCTGTTTTCTCACAAAAGTGTCCATGCACTAACTAATTTCTACAGGATATTTATAAAACGGACAGAACTAGACTCTTTAGTTCCCTAAAACAAACTTAAAATAACTGCAAATTTCATTTACTGGCGTAACAGTCAGAAGTAATAATTGAATTTGGGCTGGAGAGCTGGCAAGCTGTCAGAAAGCTCAGGAAAAAAAAAAAAAACATTCCAACTTTTTGTCTCTGTAATAATTAGCACTTCCCATGTGTACTTCTCTTTCATCTCAGCTCTAATAATTCTGAGGGTTGTGGGATTGTTAGTACATTGGGAAAAAAGCCTCTTTTGACTGACTAGTGTTTTAAATACAGGCTTTTTTATAGTGGGCAACTAATTTTAGGTATAAAGGTAATCTGCTCAATTACATTTACTTAATTTGTAAGTGCTACCAAAGAGATATTACAACTTGTGAGCGGATTTTTGCTGCAATTATTTGTCTTTTTTTTTTTTTGCAATGTTTTACACTCATACCTCAAAGAAACAGAGCAAACTTCTGAACAAATAAAGATCTGACGCTCCAGTCACATAAATGCCAAGTTCTGTCATGAAACCCTAGATGGTGCAGGCTAATGAGTCGTTAATGCAAACTTATGATATTCTAAATATCATTTAAAAACTACTTGGCACGAGCTGATTGGTTCATGTTGCATACACAGCCAATGAGCTTGCTGCTTTACATTTAAATGACCGGTTAACGTTCACTAGAGCAGTTTGCAGCACACTTTCAGGGTTCCTCTGAAACCCTCCACATCCCCAGCTCCACCTGTATAGATCTGCTACGGGTTATATGTGACCATAGACCACAAAATCAGTCATAAGGGTCCATTTTTTTGATTGGAATGAATAAGCTTTCCATTGATGTATGGTTTGTTAGGAAAGGACAATATTTGGCTGAGATACAACTAAAAAATTTAAATACTGGGTGCAAAAAAATTTAAATACTGAGAAAATCGCCTTTAAAGTTGTCCAAATGAAGTTATTAGCAATGCATATTACTAATCAAAAATTAAGTTTTGATATATTTGCGGTAGGAAATTCACAAAATATCTTCATGAAACATGATTTTGTGGCATAAAAGAAAAATCGATAATTCTGTTACTTACAATGTATTTTTAGACTGGTTTTGTGCTCCAGGGTCACATATATGTATTTGTGCATATATGTGCAGTATCAGCATATATAGCACATTTCTGTTCATGCATTGCAGCAGCAGCAGCAGCAGTAACCTACAACAACAGTAATAACCAACAGCAGAATAGCAGATCTATTCTGCCAAGATCAAATACATTGTCATATCCATTACCATGTTAAAATCTTTAGAGAGTTGTCATGATAGAAATACAATATTTCTGCAAGCAAAAAGACACTTCTTTCTAGTTTTACTGAAAACTGAGGTTTTTTAAAATGACTTTAATGTACAGAACCTCTCTGAAAAATGTAACATTTAACACTTGTCTTTTGTCCGCCTTAGGTAAGAAATTTTGTCAAGGTTTTTCTTTTACAGACTTTTTCCATGTGGTTTCACTTGAAGAGTTCTGTCTCTGGTTTACAGGTGTCATTGGTTTTCCCATTGACAAGTGATCTGACTTTCGTTGTTGACCTGATATAGCTTGTGTTTTTCCTTGAGTGTTACTTTCAATGTTAAAAGGAGATCTTAATTCAAGATTTTTGTTTTCATACATTAAGTGAGCTTGCTACACCAGATAACCTAATACTGTTTCTTCCAGAGCAAAAATGTACAGATAATGTAGTCACCCTCTTGTCATCCAAGATGTTCATGTCTTTCTTTCTTTAGTCGTAAAAAAAAATATTTTTGAGGAAGACATTTCAAGATTTCTCTCCATATAGTGGACTTCTATGGTGTCCCCAAGTTTGAACTTTCAAAGTATAGTTTAAAAGCAGCGTCAAAGGGCTCTAAATGGTCCCAGCCGAGGAAGAAGGGTCTTATCTAGCGAAACGATCGTTATTATATATATATATATATATATATATATATATATATAATTTATATATTTTTTAATCTCAAATTCTCATCTTGGTCTAGCTCTGTGTGAACTGTGTGTATTCCTGTTTATGACAGTTAGGGTATGTTGACAAAATTCTCATCTCATTTTCTCCTCTAACTTCTAAATCGCCCTACATTTCTGCAGAAGTACCAGCCCAGTGTTTACAAAGTGAACATGCAAAGAAGATCAAACGCCTTTAACAAAAAAAGGTAAAACAGCGATATAGGACGATTTTGAAGTTGGAGGAGAAAATGTGATGAGAATTTTTCGACATACCCTAACTGTCATAAACAGGAATACACAGTTCACACAGAGCTACTGTAGACCAAGATGAGCGTTTGCAGTTAAAAAGTATATAAATTGTAATATATATATATATATATATATATATATATATATATATATATATATATATATATATATATATATATATACACATATATTTTTTTTTAGAATATAACAGATCGTTTCGCTAGATAAGACCCTTCTTCCTCAGCTGGAATCGTTTAAAGTCCTTTGAAGCTGCATTTAAATTGCATTTTAAAAAGTTCAAACTTGGGGGCACCATTGAAGTACAGTATATGGAGATCAATTTTGAAATGTTTTCCTCAAGAAGCATAATTTCTTTATGACTGAAGATAGAAAGACATGAACATCTTGGATAACTAGGGGGTGAGTACATTATCTGTACATTTTTGCTACTCCTTTTAATTACTCACCCTCATGTTGTTCCAAATCCGTAAACCTTAGTTCATCTTCAGAACACAAATTAAGATTAAATATCAGTGGTTCAAATCACGTTAAAATGTCACATTGAATTATGTCACATGGACTGTTTTAACAATGTCCTTAGTACCTTTCTGGGCCTTAAATGTGGTAGCTGGGTTGCTGTCTACGCAGGGTCAGAAAGCTCTCGGAATTACTCAAAAATATCCTAATTTGTGTTCTGAAGATGAACGAAGGTCTTACGGGGTTTGGAACGACTTGAGGGTAAGTAATTAATTACAAAATTTTCATTTTTGGGTGAACTACTGTTCAAGGGCTTTTGGGGTCTGTATGTTTTTGATACAAATCTCTCATGCTCATTCTCTCTTATGAATAAAAATGCACTAAAAACCGTAATATTGTAAAATATTATTAGAATTTGAAATGACTATTTTCTAATTAAGCATATTTTTCAGCATCATTGCAGTCTTCAATGTCACATGATCCTTCGGAAATCATTCTAATATGCTTATTTGATGATAAATCAACATTTGGTGATAAATCAACATCATTATCAGTGTTGAAAACAGCTGTGCTGCTTTCACACACACATACACACACAACCTACAGCACCTGCTCTGTACTTAATGTTTTTAATGTTCTTTTGTAGCAGCTGCATATAATTTTGTACTTATTCAATCAAACCCTAGTATATATGGTTATTTATTGTACAGCTCTCTGGAATACTTTGTTCTGATTGGTCAATTGCAGAGATCAGTGATTTAATAATTCTAATATTGAGTTCTGGAGAAAATTACAGTCTTATAAAAAACCTTTTTGCAATTGCAGTTTCATATCAAAGAATTACCTACCATATGCTCCCTGTCTGTAGATTACCTTCCGTGAGGTTTTGATCGTCAGGATAAATTTGGTGTGAATGCTTTTTGATCTAAACCGATCTGAATAATGAATGAAAAGAGATCCATCTGCCCATCACGTCAAGACAAGACAACCACACCAAGGTTACCCTGGTGAATGTCTTGAAAGAATCGGTGAGATCCAGTCTTTGACATGCTCTTGAGAAAAGGTTGAAAGTAAGAACTTCCCACCCTTTCAATAAAATCTTTACCGCTGAAAGCTTTGCTGGAGATCTGTGCCATGGGAATACAAGACGGCTATACTCTTAATACAGCATGTCAAGAGATTTCTCTTTCGGAGAATGGTAACTCTTTTAGATGGGGCTCATCACCCGTTTTACTTGAAAGAGTGTTTCTAGAGCGCGTTGAGACGTTTCTGGGGTATGTTGTCCTTGTGAACAGCAGGACTGTCAAGAGAACTTTTCTGCTTTTGAGGGTATGTGTCTGTGTTTGCGAGGCTCTCTGATAACTTAATCTTATGTCGAGCTGTGTTTAAGCCTGTATTTGGATTTTGTTGAAGAAAAACTGCAGGAAAGAAATATCACAAATGCTGTCTTCAATATCTCAGCTTCTCCTAGACAGCATCGGGAGAGCAAATGGAGAGCAATGACTTTTGCTTAAAATTCTGTATTTATAGAAATTTGTTTTAGCTAGTTTCCAAGGCAACATTTCTCAATTTCATTTAGATTAGCTTGATGTACTACAATAAACAAAAACTGGAATGAAAATTAATAGCAATTACACTGCGATTTATAAGTTTGGGATGAGTAAGATTTTTAATGATCAAAAATACAGGTAAAACTGTAATGTTGTGAAATATTATTACAATTTACAATGATGGTTTTCTATTTTAATATACTTTAAAATGTAATTTATTTCTGTGATGTAAAGCTGAATTTTCTTCAGTCATTACTCCAGTCTTCAGTGTCACATGATCCTTCAGAAATCATTCTGATATGGTGATTTATTATCAATGTTGGAAACAGTTGTGCTGCTTAATATTTTTTTGGAACCTGTGAAACTTTTTTCAGGATTCTTTTATGAATAAAACGTTAAAAAGAACAGCATTTATTTAAAATAGAAATACAATATGTTCAAATGTTAGGGGTCAGTATTTTTTTTCTGTCTTTTTTTGATAGAAATTAATACTTTTATTCAGCAAGAACGTGTTAAATTGATAAAAAGCGATAGTAAAAACTTATACTGTTAGAAAAGATGTCTATTTCAAATAAATGCTGTACTTTCAAACTTTTAATTCATCAAAGAATCCTGAAAAAAGTATCACAGGTTCCAAAAAAAATTATGCGGCACAACTATTTCCAACATTGATAATAAATCAGAATATTAGAGTGATTTCTGAAGGATCATGTGACACTGAAGACTGGGGTAATGATGCTGAAAATTCAGCTTTGCATCACAGAAATAAATTATATTTTAAATTATATTAAAATACAAAGCTGTTATTTTAAATTGTAATAATATTTCACTATATGACTGTTTTTTCTGTATTTTTGATCCAATAAATGCAGCCTTGATGAGAAAAATGTAAAAACGTTCGAACAGCAGTGTATATAGACATATATAAAAAAAAAAAACTACTAAAAATGACAAAAAAACTCAACAACTAAAAAATAAAATTCAAACTATGATTCAAAATATTAATAAAAACTATAATAGCATCTCAATTATACTAAAATAACAGATAACCATCTGATATTAAAATTTTAAATCTACTTAAATTTAAATCTACTATTTTTTCCAAATAAATTATAAATGAAAATACTAAAAACTAAAAAGAATTTCGAAGTGAATTTAGGTATCTCATTATAATGTGCAATATAAAAAATGGATTTTTAGATTTTAGAAATAATTTAACAGTGTTATATAATTATTATTATTATTATTTTAAGATTTTATTTTATTCTATTTATATTATAAAAAAAATAATGAAAGTGATACAAGAAGTTAAATATACAATATTGGCTGTTTCTCACATTTTATTTTTCTGAGAACAAGACCAGAACAATCCCACATGTCTCCTTTTTCAGAACAGATCTAAACTATGTGCTTAGATTTGCCAAAATACCAAAGTTTACAATAAAAATCTAACATTTCAGTATGAACGCTATGTAGCTATAAAATATTTTTCTGGGAACCACAGTGCAGGCTGTATGAAACCATTTGTGAGGCAAGTGACAATATGACAATAGAATGACGATTATCCCATTATACAGCTTGTGGTGTAGACACTTGGAAATTTTCGGCATTTAGCTGCCTGCCTGCGTTTCTATGAGTGTCCTTTTCTTTCAGCTTTCTGTTTATTTTTGTTTGCTCTCTCTCTCTTCATTCAGTGTTAGTTTAGTACTTCATTTTCAGAGCTGTCAGATTTTGCATGCTTTTGAACTTTAAATTGATTATAAGCAAACAAAAACGTGCTGAATGCTTCGCTAACCCCCTTATCTAGCGGCAAACAGTAATTATTGTGCATTTGTTCTATTTGCCCTCTGAAGAATAACTAATTCTCTCAGCTGTACATGTCTACCTGAACACAAAAGGGTGATGGGATATTCAAAACAATTTAGTCTTTTTCTATACTGGTGTTTATGTTTTTGTTTTTCAAACGAGCCAATACAAGTGTGTGTCAAGCGAGTCAGTTTTTGCTTTGGTGCGCATTTTGACTGTGTGGTTGTTTATGGGCCCAAGTCCCTTCTTCAATGCAAACAGTTTCCAGTAAAACTGCAGTGAAATATAACGTTTTTGCTTTCGCATTTTTTTTTTCAAGGGAGGGTTGTAAACTTCAGCAGAGAAAAATAGGGGACACTCTCTGTTCCTTTCTACCACATGCCATTTGAGATTGAAGTAAACTGTTGGTGGCAGGTGACAATTGGCCACTTTGTAAACAAAAATGAAATCCTGCAGAGTCACAGTGTGTGCCTGCAGCTATGTGTGTGTATAAAAAGATATCCTAAATTCGAAATGAACTGAAAATGCGCAAAAATGCATTGGAGATAAAATCACTATGCTTGAATTTTAATTTAATATTGATATTTTAAAACCATATAACACTGGATAAATTCAATTTCTATTAATTTTAGATGTATTTTACACATTTTAATTAACTTTGAATCAAGTTGTCCAACAAATCCAGTGAAAAATGTGCACCAGTGAACTGCACAAAGAACCGACTGAAAGTAGATGGATTGTCTTTCTGTTTTACAATTTAAGCACACAGACATTGTGATGAACAGTAGACCTATAACTGAAAGTGCGAAAAGCATGAAGGTGCAAAAAAGCTCAGTCTGTTCTTTTTCTTTCTTTTCTTTTGTAACATAACACCCAATATTAGAAATCTTACAGATCTGTCTTTTTCAATTTGTTTTCTATTGCAATATGTCATTTTTAGCATTGACGCTTGAACGTGAAACTGTTCAAATCTGATATGCTGAAGCTATATCTCAGCTTGTTTGCAACATAACATTTCATTACTATGAGAAAAGATGTCTTTTTAACGAGAAAAGTGTCGTTTTAACAAGAAAAGATATCATTTTAACTAGAAAAAGATGTTGTTAAAACGACATAATTGAGGGGAGGTAATATGTGTGCTAGCAATGCGTCACCATGCTAAATAGAGTTTTTCTTTTATTAAATGTCAAAAAAAATAATAATTTAATAAATGTAAATGTAACAAATCTAAAGTCTAAAAATGCAGTTTTATATCTTTTGTTTATATAAATGTAATAAAAATTATATGTGTGCTAGAAATGTGTCACCGTGCTAAATAGAGCTTTTTTTTTTTATTAATTAAATGTCATAAAAATAATAATTTAATAAATGTAAAAAATAATGTTTAATTAAAACTTTTGGAGTTTGAAAATGTGGCTTAATTTATTGTTTTGTTTGAAGTAATTTATTCAATTATTACTTTATTAAATTTAATTAATAATATTTCAATTAACAATTCTAGAGTCTGAAAATGCAGTTTTATTTCTTTTTGTTTAATTAAATGTAATAAAAATAATATGTGTGATAGCAATGCGTCACCGTGCTAAATAGAGCTCTTTTTATGAAATGTCATAAAAATAATCATTTAATAAATGTAAAAATTCTGGAGTTTGAAAATGTGGCTTCATTTATTGTTTTGTTTGAAGTAATTTATTCAATTATTACTTTATTAAATTTAATTAATAATATTTCAATTAACAATTCTAGAGTCTGAAAATGCAGTTTTATTTCTTTTTGTTTAATTAAATGTAATAAAAATAATATGTGTGATAGCAATGCGTCACCGTGCTAAATAGAGCTCTTTTTATGAAATGTCATAAAAATAATCATTTAATAAATGTAAAAATTCTGGAGTTTGAAAATGTGGCTTCATTTATTGTTTTGTTTGAAGTAATTTATTCAATTATTACTTTATTAAATGTAATTAATAATATTTAAATCAACAATTCTACAGTCTGAAAATGCAGTTTTATTTCTTTTTGTTTAATTAAATGTAATAAAAATAATAACTGAATAAATTACTTTAAAATATGTTCAAAAATGGCGCTTCTTTTTTGTTTAAAAAGTAAGCAAAAAGTATTCAATTAATATGTTTTATTACAATTAATTTTAAATAAATACATAAATAAATAAATGTTCAAACTTTGGTCAATAATTTTCATATCAGTGTTTCACTAGAATAAGTGTTTGTTTGAATGTCAGACATTGTGTCTTTATTTGCCAAATAAAGTTTCTCAAGTCTTATATAAGCCCTGGAGTTTGCACAGCTCAGGTAACACAGACTGATGATTGTATCAATAATATTTGTCCTTTCCATTTCACAGATTGTACTCTTCCTGCTTTAAGTTCTTCTGAGTGACCTATAGTCCTTCACAGGAAGATTTCCTGGTCGTAAGGCACTTTTAAAGGGGTGTGTGTGTGTGTGTGTGTGTGCATATGTTGTTTCCCATTCCCTTGAGAATCTTCTGCCTCCACTTTATGGAAATGTCACTGATCACCCTGTCTCTTCCGCTGCGTGAGTCTGTGTGATGTGTGTATGCGTGTACAAGTGTGTGTGTGGACAGCTTGTGCCAGAGTTCACTGAAATGTTTGTGTGTGTGTTTGATGTGTAAATGTCACTGATCACCCCATTTCTTCCACCTGATTACCCATGCTTGCTTCTACCTGTCTGTGCGCTCAGATCTTCTCTGTGGGTAACTGTATCCTGAGGCCAGAGGAAAAGACTGGTGCATTGTGGGTGGGGGGGCCACTTAACTCCCCAAAACTGAGTGACTCTGCGGCGAGTGCATGCGGCTGTCACGCCATCTCATTATACTGGAAACACAAAAAAGGTCAGATCACAGGGTGCTATGATCCTCGCATGGTGTATTTGGCACTAGAAGAAATACAGTTTTGCTTCATTAAGTTCAACATTAAGCTCCTTTCCTGTGTGATGAACACAGTCATTGTCAATCAGTTAAAAGGTGTTAGCACAAAGTTTCAGTACTAAACAATTAAAGTAACTGGAGAGTTATTAGTTATGATTTAGTGGTCCTTTATAGCCATCAATGTTATTCTTGCTCATCGGTGTTCACGAGTGTTTACAATAAAAAAGTAAAATCTTTTAAAAATCTGACTTGTGTCAAGATGTTATTAAAATGAATCTGAATGCATCCTGAATTAATTTTGTCTCATAAAAGAGTTTAATTTTCTGGTACTTACTCTTTTTTTTGCTTTTGTTTTTGCCTGTAGGTTTCAACATTGTTATTACCATTGACATAATATTACATTCTTGTCAATATTTTTATTTTCATTCAATTTCTTTATTTTTTCTGTTTTCATATTAATTTTAAATAAAATGCAATTTTGTTGTGTTTTTGTCTTTTTTTATTAGTTTTTTAATATGCCTTTATAGTGTTTACTTTATTTTTAAGTTTTGGTTATAACTTATATAACTAAATATATAATATATGCAACTAAATATATTTATATAATTTCACTTAATGTTTATTTAAGTATTATAATTTTTAGTTAATGATTAGTTCAGTTAATGATTAATTTTCAGTTTTCAGTTAAAGCAGACAAATTTGATTAGGAAGACAAAATTGTTTTAACATTTATTTTAAAATTCTTTTTAAAACTTACCTAATTATTTACATTTAAAAGATTATGCCGAACCATGTAAGGTGTTCTTTTCAAGAATTTACTTTTGTAAATTATTTTTTCATTAATTATTACTTTTCTTGAATAAATTTTTTTAATTGAATTAATGCATACACTTTCACTCAAAAGTTTTTGAACAGTAAGATTTTTAATGTTTTTTTAAAGAAGTCTCTTCTGTTCACCAAGCCTGCATTTATTTGATCCAAAGTACAGGAAAAACAGTAAAATTTTGAAATACTTTTACTATTTAAAATATTTTTTTTTTCATATATATTTTAAAATGTAATTTATTCCTGTGATTTCAAAGCTGAATTTTAGCATCGTTACTCCAGTCACATGATCCTTCAGAAATCATTCTAATATTCTGATTTGCTCCTCAAAAAAACATTTATTAATATTATTATGTTTAAAACAGCTGAGTAGAATTTTTTTCAAGTTTCTGTGCTAAATAGAATGTTCAGAAGAACAGCATTTATCTGAAATAGAAATCTTTTGTAACATTATAAATTTCTTTATCGTCACTTTTGATGAATTTAAAGCATCCTTGGTAATAAAAGTATTCATTCCTATAATTTCTTTCCCCCAAAAAATTATACTGACTCCAAGCTTTTTTAATATAGTGTATAATGTTACAAAAGCTTTTTATGTCAGATAAATGCTGATCTTTGGATCTTGACAAAAATATCCTCAACCAATTTGAATATTGATGATAATAATAATATTAATAATAATAATAATAATAATAATAATAATAATAATAATAATAATAATAGCAATAAATGTTTCTTGAACATCAAATCAGCATATTAGAATGATTTCTGAAGGATCATGTAACTCTGAAGACTGGAGTAATGATGCTGAAATCACATGAATAAATCATATTTTAAAATATATTTAAATAGAAAGAAGTTATTTTTAAATAGTAAAAATATTTCACAATATTACTGCTTTTTCTGTACTTTCTGTGGATCAGATAAATGCAGGCTTGGTGAGCATTAAAAATCTTACTGTTCAAAAACTTTTGACTGTTAGTGTATATATACATTTATACTGCTCCCAAAAATATTAAAATGAACTTTAATTTGAATTATTTGTATTAAAATATTAATTATCACTATTAAAATATTAAATTTAACGTGTAGGTATCCAATTTTGAAACAACTCGCCTTGCACCATTTACTGACTCGGGCAAAAATCACTCACGTTTTCTTCAGAAAATGTAAAAATCTTGTTGGTTAATGCCTCACATTTCTATTCTCTCACCTTTGAGCATTTAAGGAAAGCACTTAGTGGCTCCAGGAGGGCTGTTTCTGCAATTAGTCTTTTTTTTTTGGATGAAAGCGTTTGCTAAATGGCGAGTAATTTACTAACAAGTGTGATGGGATCCACTGAGGCATTGGCCTTTAGCTGCACAATAACAGGCTGAAGTCATTTTATCCAGCTGAGACAGTTAGAATGTTTCATTGAATGTTGACCTGGCCAACGCACCACACGAGAGGACTGTTCCAAAAGTACGCATCAGCATCTTGCCACCTTCTAAGATACCTTGTTTTGCCCAAATCCTAAGGTAACATCATACATAGCATAAATTTGAAATGGTTGGAGTTATTATATTTATATTATATCCGCCAGAATTTGTATAAAGTGTTAACAAAGTCCAGCTGTTTTACTCAATATCACTTTGTTAGCCCAGCCACATGCTGAAGTCAAAAAGTACCATGCTGTTAACTTGAAATGCTATCGTCAAATTCAGTTGGAATCAATTGTAAGTTGTCTTTTGTCAGTAATGCTCTTTTGCTGCTTCCTGAAAAGCATTCCAAATCGATCACTGCTTTATGCAACAGAGCTTACAGTATGTCTTGTGAATGTACATTGAGTTGAGTATGACCAAAGGCCGATGGAATGTTTTTATCTTTTTTTATAGCTTACTGTATTCATGTAGTGTGAATTGCATATTGGCTTTCACACATTTAGAGCAAGTGCCAGAGCTCATTTTATCTGTCTCATCTCAGGTCACATGCCTTCCCTACTGTTTTCTACTGGCTGGATGTTCTTCAGTCAGTTCTTCAGTGTTAGTGATGTCATCTGAAGCTGTTCGGACTGTAGATGGAGAGATTAGATTCACAATGCACAAAGGCTATGAAACTAGTTTCCCATAAAGCACTTGAGTGAAAGTCCCTTTGAGTTTATTGGGTGAATTTGTATTATGTAAATTGTTCTGGATTTGTGTGTGACAGTAACTGTGCAATACTGACATGAAGGTGACTTTTTCTTTTGACAAATTTGAGTCTTTCCTTTCGCATTAACTGGGTGTCTAGGGGCGACTGTGTATTTGCAGATTTTCTCAGAAGTGTATTTCATTTTTATTATGGCCTAAACGTTTTTGCTACAGCCTAAGGACTTAAAACTGTGGCCCAAGGACTTAAATACATAAAACTGTGTTAAGAGAGGGCACCAAAAAGCCTAATATAGAAAGCGTCAGCCATTTCAGATGACTTTAGGGTGAAGTGTGTATTTTGACTAATTAATGTGTAGACAAAAGCCATTTGTTGGTTGATCCTTTAAAAGTGTAAACACTGCACAAAGTCACTATTATAACGCATTTTTATCTGAGCATCCTGACATTATATATGGTGTAAAATTTGGGGGTCAGTAAGATTTTTTGGTGGAAAAAATATACTTTTATTCAGCAAGGATGCATTAATTTGACCAAAGTGGCAGGAACTTTCTTTTCATCAAAGAGTCCTAAAAAAGTATCACAGTTTTCACAAAATATTAAGCAGCACAACTGTTTTTAACAGTAATAATAAATGTTAAAAAATAAATGTTTCATGAGGAGCAAATTAGCATATTAGAATAATTTTTGATGGATTATGCGACATTGAAGACTGGAGTAATGGCTGCTGAAAATTCAGCTTGGCCATCACAGGAATAAATGGGATTTTAAACTAAATTAAAATAGAAAACAGTTATTTTAAATTTTTATAAGAGGTTCAGGGCTGTCAGTAACAATTATTTTGGTAATCAAGTAATTTTAATAGGCAATAAAATAAACCTAACCAAACAATATCCTTTAAAATTACTTAAAATACATATTTAATAGCAATGAGGCAATAATATTGGGTTCAAATAAAGTATCAAAAGGAAGTATGGTTTTATTGAGCAAAACTGTTAAAATATGGAACGTTATAAACAATAAAGCTAATGCACTATAGGCATTATAACAAATGACTGCAGAGGGCGCCAACGGCCTGACGATTGTTTTTACACTTTACTGCTCGATTTAATCCTTGTTTAATATTGACCAAACAACATTTAATTCAAATATCCACTTAATCTTTAATATCTGGCCATTTCTGTATTACAGAAGTGCTACCGCCTCTGTAATTTCTCGAATATGTGTACATCAAAACGTGTGAACTCAGAGTGAGGGTTTGAGCTTTTATTTTGAAATCGCGAAGAACATTTAGCATATATTGATGTGTTCTCCTGTGTTTGCATAGGTTTATAAATGACTTACCTTACAAATGTGATGAAATATCGAACGTTGCGTTCCCAGATGAATGTTATAATATTCACAGATGGATTCTGAGACGCTCCACACATGTAAATGATAACAGTTCATCTTGAGCAGCATTTAATGTGAACAAAGCCGCTTTGAGAGACATACATAACATACACGCGCGCAAATAAGTAAAGCGCATATATTAAACCTGCATCTTTTTTTTTAAACCATAGCGTTTGTGCATTCACGACAGCATTATGGTGTATTAGGATTTTTAAATGAGTTTAATATATCATGCAATCTTGAGAAACGGTCTAATAATATGTTTCATTGATTCTCGTCCATGGAATGCGCCACTTCCGGTATTTGCCAAACAGGTCTTGTTGCTTCCGGTTCACCCGTTTCGCATATGCCTCGTTAAATATGAAGCTGTTTTGCTCAAAATGCCTTGAAAGTAGACACTAAAAATGATCATAACCAATATCGATCACATATGTGGATTGATATACAAGTTTTTTTATTTTTAATCTTTTAATTTATTCTAACATTTATATATAAAATCGAAGAAAACGTCAGCAATAAAAACAGTTTAACTGATTAATGTTACCTTTTAAGTCAGTCGATATCGCCATTATTTAATACAGCTATTAACATGTTCTCCAACAAGTGGAAGCAATGAAAGGGGTTTGAGATACTTTTCTCTTGTTTGGTGGGTGTGTCAAAAATGTCTGCCCAATCAGCAGCCACATGTATGTAAACCACACCGTATTAAAGAGACAGCTCGCACAATGGGTCCAAGTAAATGTAATTAACATCAAAATAAGTTCACAAGAGCAAGTACATTGTTTGCACATTTTTATTTACATTAAAGACAAAATAACTGAAACAATAAGAGCACAAATGTAGATCTGGAACTTCCTTAAGTCTGTAAGTCTTCTGGTCCATATCCTCTCCTTAGGAAGGTGTGCTAGACAATGATTAATGTAACATAAAAATACTATACATATTTAGATATTTTGCTATTGTACTGTGGAGTGACACTTTCATAAACTTTTCTATATTCCTCTGATTATATAATGGTAAATATTACAATCTCACAGCATAACAACAGTGATCAGCAATAATGATAAGCCTAAAGCTCACAATAAAAATAATAAGGTCATATAGATCATAACACAGTCTTGGAGGTAAGAAGTGGATTATCCTTTACCTAAAATGTTTGTCTTTTCATCCTGAAATGTGAGGCAAATGTTGGATCACAATAATTAGGAACCACAGTTTCCACAAATCCCTTCACTCGATTGGGATGTTCTCTTTTAATCTGGACAGCAAGGGCAGTGATTGTAACATTGAGTGTGTTTTGCAGTATTAAACACGTATTTATACTGATTTCATCAGGTTCCGAAATTTCTTCAAAAAGAACACAAAGAATGGCCTTCTCAGCTGCCGTGGTTGCAACTCTTGCGTCATCAGAACAGGGTGTTTAACGCACCACCGTTTCCGTTTAAAAAAACACTTTGCATCATTTTGTTGGGGCTGAACGCAGACCTGTTTTCGGGGTTTGGTCAGGTGACGTTCGACATACCCTATTGCAGTTGAGGATTTTTTTTAAATCGACTACTTGAATTCATTCAAGGAATCGTGACAACCGTAAAAAGAATTTCTTTCAAAAACAGTATTCCCTCATATAATGAGATGTACTCTAAATGTGTACTCAGGCACAGTTATCAGTATCGAAATGGCCAAATATTGGCTGATGAATCAGGCTGGGTGTAAAATCGGTCATTAATCAGAGTAATATTTGGCCACTATGGTAGGCCTGGGCTGTTTGAAATATTGAAACATTATGGTCAGCACTTTATTCTTACGCTCAGAGTGTGCTTTCATTCATGCATCATAATTAGCCATCTTTGCACATTTAGGGAAGTTTAACTATTCATTATAGCAAAATTAAGCATTCTATTATTGATGTTCTCTTCACAGACATCGCTCCGTACTTTAAAACCGAGGTAGGGGGTGCACAGACACACCTGGAGGGGAACAGACTTGTGCTCACCTGTCTGGCTGAGGGCAGCTGGCCGCTGGAGTTCAAATGGATGAGAAACAACACAGACATCACTGAATACACACCAGAGTACAGGTAATATTCAACACACACGCACCTGCATGTTTAGACATAAATATTTAATTGATTTAGCTGTTTATATCTCTCATCCAAAAGCATGCAACAGGGACAATCCTTCTGAAGCAAGATCATTAATCACACTAAAATAGGCTTTAACATCTTTAAGGAGCTATTCCATATCATGAAGTCTGCATAAAACTGCAAAACATAAAGTCCCCAATTCACAAATCTCAAATTTCGATTTCATGGCGTTTTTAAAGAAGTTGGTGCACTATTTTGGTATAAGTATCCATTAACTTGCACCCGTGTACCGAGGTCATTGGATTTTGTGTTGGAGATTGTACAGCACAAAATAGTGCTACAGTATAAAATAATATAGACAGTGCTGAGTCCTTTGGGATCTCATTTGTCCTGTTCCCTTCTTTGGCCTCTTTCTCTTGTCTGGTCATCCATCTTTGACCCCTCGTGTTTTGGAGACATTATTATTACAGTGACCTCAGAGTTGTGTATAATAAAGAAATGGTGTATAATAAGAACAGCGTTAGCAAGATGAGCGATGAGGTCTATTTTAATCTCTTTTAAAGTCACGAAACTTGAATTTAAAGGGGTAGTTAACTAAAAAAATAAAATTTCTGTCATTTACTCACCCTTTTGTCATTCCAGGTCGGTATGAATTTCTTTTTAATGCTCAACCCAAGAGAAGATATTTTTGAGAACGTGTGTAACCAAACAGTTGACGGTAGCCATTGACTTATTGCATATTTTACCGTACTGTGGGAGTCAATGGCTACCATCAATTTTTTTTGGCTGAAATGTTGCCATGAAAACTGTAATAATTGCCTCACATTATTCTAAACAGGGTTATCATTATTATAACTAAAACTAATACTATTAAAACTTTTTTGTTTGTTTGTTTTGTTAACTGAAATGAAGCTGAAATAAAATATAATTCGAGCATTAGATTAAAAACAAAAATTAGAAATGTTGCCTAGGCAAGTAACTAAAGTTTATGATAAAATTTGAAGTAAACAAAAACTAACCAAAAACTGAAAGAAAGACAATTAAAACTAAATATACAAAAACTAAAAGTAAAAGTGTTTGGCTGAAATGTAAATTAAAATGTTGCCATGAAAACTGTAATAATTGCCTCACGTTGTTCTAAACAGTTTTATCATTATTATGAACTAAAATGAAGACTATTAAAACTTTTTGTTTTGTTTTTGTTAATTGAAATAAAATATAAATATTAGATTAAAAACTTAGAAAATTAGAAATTAGAATTAGAAATGTTGCCTTGGGAACCAATTAAAGTTTATGATAAGTTAAAACTAAATATACTAAAACTAAAACTGTCTGCTTGAAATGTTTTCATAAAAAATAAATAAAATTAAAACTAAATGTATAAAAACTAAAACAGTTTGGCTGAAATGTTGCCATGAAAACTATGATAATCGCCTCACATTGTTCTAAACAGGGTTATTATTCATTATTATTAACTAAAACTAATACTATTAAAACTTTTGTTGTTTTTGTTGTTAATTGAAATAAAGCTGAAATATAAATATAGAATATAAAATATAAAAAAAATATAAAATATAAATATTAGATTAAAAACTTAATTTTTAAAAAAATTATAAATGTTGCCTTGGCAGTTAAGTATGAAGTAAATAAAAGTAAATAAAATCTAAAAAAAGATCTAAATAGAATATTTAAAAAAAAAAAAATAAAGTAAAAAATATATTTAAAAAAACTGAAAGAAAAAATGTAAATTAAATATACAAAAACTAGAACTAAATATACAAAAAAAAAAACTTACAAAAAATTTAAATAATATGCATTGAAAAATGATTAATACTATACATACTATAAAAATACTAATTTGAAAACTAAAAAAAAATAGCTATTTCAAAATATTAACAAAAACACTAAAAATGAAAACCTGTATGACTTATCTTTCTTCTGTTTCTATTTCATCTCGACAGTAACATTAAAATGTAATGTTTTTCAGTGTTCTCCTGAATCTTTTACTTACATTTGAGATGTCTGTAAAACCCACAGCGTGTTGAGTTTTTATCAGTGAGCTGATTCCACATTCAATCCATGTGAGCCATCAGTTCTGCATTAAACACAGTCATCTGTTAAAACCGAATCAACACAGATTTAAGCAGCTCTGACCCTGTGGGCTTGTAATCTTTCTTATTAAACAACACACACTCACATCCATCTGCCCATAAATCCAAGCACTCGTTAGTGTCCACTTTCAAACTTCTCGTGTGTTTATTGAACTGTTTATTGTACAGGTGGAATAAAATCATGTTGCAGGTTCTGATAATACATGTTTGACTGTGATATACAAGTGCCATATCTTGGGCTGTATTTAAAATAACATAATAACATACTACTCATACTATTTCTGCAGTATGTACTATTATAAGGTAAACAGAATGCAAAGTCAAAACATACTGTAGGGTATCTACTTTCAGTGCAGTGCACTTGATCTGACCTTTTAATTACAGTGTGACATAATGGACATAATATCACCCCAGCCTTTTTAGTATTTCCTTCAAACTGCCAGAAGTTAAGATATTCTTATGCAACAGTGGATTAAAAAAATTTGATAACTGGAAATGACTCACCAAACTGAATATTCACTGTAGTGAGGTTATGAGACAACAGTGTAGTAAGCTACTGTTTGAAACATGTATCACTCCATTTCACACTCAAAAGGGCGTAGTATGCAGTATACACAGTGCACAGCAAGAACATCAAGTAAGCAATATGTAAATCCCAGATCTCTTTCTCTCTTCCAGGTACACGATTACGTCGTTAAAGCGTGAGGACGCGGGTGTATATCAGTGCGCGGTGAGGAACAGGATGGGAGCGCTGATCCAGACGAGAGCCGATGTTCGCGTGGCTTGTAAGTACATGTGTATGTTGTTAGAAAGGGAGTCCGGGAGGCTGAAGCACAAATGGATTTCACACATCACCACACTCACCTAGAACACACACATATGCATGTAGCACAGGAGTCCCATAGGAGATGAACTAGAAGTGGCATTCAGGAAACACTTCAGTAATTTCTAAATGTGCTGTCACTCCAGTACACTTTATTTACTGTTTGAAATACAGCAGGCGCGTGGGACACATATACAAGCATATTAGCAAGCATACAAGCATACAAGCTAGGTGCTGGGCGATGAAACGTAAACAATAATTAACGTGATATAATTTTCCTAATGTTCAATACAATGTTTATGCACCAAAAAACAAAACAGAGCTACTAATTTGAACCGCGCCACACAGAACATTTATTAATTCGGTTCAAAGTTCAAACGGCAGCACAGCACAAGCTTACTAGAGCAGACACATTTACTCGCTGATGAGTCTCGGTCACACGAGCACTAAATAGCTTTGTGAGATCCGGTGTGAAGCACTTGAATTCAGAGAAGAACACTAATGACTCTGATTTAAACAGTTTGAACCCAGATGAAACAGTGCTGACAAACAGGAGAATCACTTTGTGCAATGGTACACTCAGATGCTGTTCAGTCTACAAATGGCCATCATTTACCATGGATTTACTGTAGTAACCCTGCTAGCACACATACATCACAGAGACGTCTATTTGACGTCTGCATTTAGATCTGGAAGACATATTTTTTAGAGTGTTTGCTCATCTGAAATGTGGCTATACAGGGCTCAACGCTAAGGATTTTTTCTACTGTTGTTTAATTTTTACTTGCCTGGTCAAAATTTTCACTGGCGCTGCCATAAAAAAAGAAAATATTTGCTGTTATCATTGTTTTTGCCTCATGTTATCTTTTATTTTAAAAAATGAGCTTATGTGACACCAAAATTTTACATACAAATTAAGTTGTACAATTCCAGTTTCAATACCATAGCAAAACCTACTAGCCTAACAAATATAAAGTTCAAACATTATTTGTTTGTTCAAAAATTCTTTTATTGTAATTAATATTTTATTATAAATGAAAAGATTCTTTAGGAAAAAACAGCAGACAGACTGAAAGAACGCAAATCTCTGCCAGCAGGTGGCGCTTATGGAATAACAGTGAGATTGCGTTTCTTTGGTTACCGTTGTAAACAAAGCAGCGCCGTGCTTATGGGCACTACTTTAAATGTATTATACAGAGACAAATGGAAAGAATATGGCATGTACACTTTTTTTTTTTTTAAACAGTCAGCAAAATAGGAGGGATCATACAAAATGCATGCTGTTTTTTATTTAGCTGACTTGAATACAATATTACAAATAAAAGACATTTACATATAGTCCACAAGAGAAAATAATAGTTGAATTTATAAAAATGACCCTGTTTAAAAGTTTACTTTTTTTTTTTTTATTTTAGTGATAGTTCATGAATCCCTTGTTTGTCCTGAACAGTTATACTGTCCGCTGTTTTTCAGAAAAATCCTTCAGGTCCCACAAATTCTTTGGATTTTCAGCATTTTTGTGTATTTGAAAGAAAATTGAGGACAACTGAGGGACTCATATGCAACTATTACAGAGGGTTCAAACGCTCACTGATGCGTCAGAAGGAAACGCAATGCATTAAGAATTTGAATTTGAAGATCGGGGTAAATTTAACTTATTTTGTCTTCTGAGAAACATGTAATTATCTTCTGTAGCTTCTGATAGGCAGTACCAAATGAAAAAAAATATAGATATTTAGGCAAAATAAGAAAAATGTACATATCTTCATTCTGTTCAAAAGTTTTCACCCCTTAATGCATCATTTTTCCTTCTGGAGCATCAGTGAGCATTTGAACCTTCTGTAATAGTTGCGTATGAGTCCCTCAGTTGTCCTCAGTGTGAAAAGATGGACCTTCAAATCATACAGTCATTGTTGGAAAGGGTTCAAATACACAAAAATGCTGAAATGCTAATTTGTTGGATCTGAATGATTTTCTGAAGAGCAACAGGCAGTTTAACTGTTCAGGACAAACAAGGGACTCATGAACAACTATCACTAAAAAAGCACACAGCTGTGAATCATTCAGGTAAAAACAGAATATTAAGAATCAAGCGTATGTAAACTTTTAAACTGGGTCATTTTTATAAAATCAACAATTTTTTTTCTCGTGGACTATATGTAAACGTCTTTTATGTGTAATATCTTATTCAGGTCAGTACTAAATAAAAAAATAAGCATTTTGTATGATCCCTCTTATTTTGGTAAAATAAGTGTATGTAAACTTTTGACCCTCAGCTGTCAATTTTTAATAATGTTTAAACATATTTTGTATAATAATTTTTTATATTTTTTAAAGAATAAATAATTTTTACAGATGTTGCTGTTTTTGATAATAAACATAAATTTATATCTGCATCCTCAAGCTACTATACTGTCAACTCAAGCTACTGTCAAATGTGCATTTCTGAAAGCCAGAAAAAATGTAATATCATTAATATTGCAGCCTGCACTGTAAACTGTGCTGAAGATACACATCATCAAAGTCAGGCAACACAAACCTGTTTAATGATTTAAAACAACATCACTCATTAGAACATGCAGAAACTAAGAAATTAAATTTTTCTATTAAGATATTCCTTTTGTTAAGGAAAAATTACTGGAAAAGTGTAAAGAATTCAAAAGTGTGAAGTCTTTGTCATGTTCTGACCATAAAGAGAATTTAAAAACACAGTTAACGACAATTTTCATATAAAGATTCTCTTCGCCCATTTCTTTCCCTCTCTTAGACATGGATAACTTTGCTGATCTGGAACAGAGGAAAACGGTCTCTCAGGGAAGAGCCGCTGTCCTGAATCCTCCTGCTGTGACCAGTTACCCTCGCCCTCAGGTCACTTGGTTCAGAGACGGCTTCAAGATCATTCCTAACCATCGAGTGTAAGTTGCCATTTCGACATGTATGAGATCAATGGATATTGACAAAAATCTGCATTATTTACTATGTAAATGGTTTTGTCCAAAAAATTGACACTTGTGTCATCATTTACTGACCCCCATCATTTGTTTCTTCAAACCTGTATGACTTTTTTTCGATAAAATATTGGTCTTTTTGGTGAATGAGAACTGCCAAGCTCCATAGAGTATCATAAAATACGACTCATGCGAGGAACAGACTGAAATCTAAGTTGTTATTCTCTGTCATCATTTATGTCTGTTTTTGTTTTCCTCAGAAGAAAGTAAGTCATGTTAGAACATGGCGATGAATTAATGATGACAGAATTTAATTTTTTAAGTGAATTAATCATGTGAAGATCAATACATATCGACACCCGTCTGTTTAAATTCATTATGTAAATGTTTCCTAACACAATAATCTGTCAAAAGTCAGGCAACCCTTGTACACGTTACACACACACACACACACATGCTTGCATTGAAAATAGTGTTACATCAATCACTGTCTACAGTGTCTTTAGACCGATTGCATCAGTTGGGCCCCGCAGCAATGATGTGCTTTATGACATTCATTGATTCTCTAAATGAAAGCGGCACGTCCTGCAGTTGTTGACGGCGCGCTCCTCGTTCTTGGATTGTTAGTAGCAGGGTCGACACGTCTGCTCATCAAGCTTTACTGTCAGCGTCACGGCAGCATCTGAGGATAGCTCACCTCGCCGGCTGTCAGTCAAACGGTTGTCATGGCACCTATGAGACGGTCTTCATTTCAAAGGCCACTCGTACGTGAAATGCGTTACTCTATCAAAGAAACGAGATCTAGAGGAGAGAGATTAATACTCATGTGTGTCCAATGAAATACACCCACCCACGACTAGCACAGGGGTTGTGAGGAGAGTGCAAATTGTTTAAGCATAAATCTAACAGAATGTAGAGGAGTTTAGACTTTTTTAAACTAGAAAAATAAACTGAATTCCGCATATGTTATTTGAATATCCTATACAGTTGTGCTAAATTTATATTGTTTGAAGGAAATGGTAATTCTGACCTAATTTATTCACCCTTTGTTGTTCTGAACTCTTTTTTATTTTATTTTATTTTATTTTATTTTATTATATTTTATTTTATTTTATTTTATTTTATTTTATTTTATTTTATTTTATTTTATTTTATTATTTTTGTGTGTGAGGAATATAACACTTTAAGGTTTAAGATTTTAGATTTTTTTTTTTTTAAATGTGGGAGTATATTTAGAGGACATCTCAAATCTGTAAGAAAATTAATTTTGAACTGCACTGCAAAATGTTTTTCTACTTTTTTGTTACATTTGTAAATATGGAGGTATTTCATCCCTCTTGTCAACTTTCAGATTTCTTTTCTTTTCTTTTCTTTTCTTTTCTTTTCTTTTCTTTTCTTTTCTTTTCTTTTCTTTTCTTTTTTAACAGTTTAAGTTTTAAGATTTTAGGTTTTTAAAAAATCTCAAGTCCTTAAGAAAATTAATTTTGAACTGCAGTGCAAAATGTTTTTTACTTTTATGTTAGATTTGTAGATATGTCTACAAATCTGACCTCCTGTCAGCTTTCAGATTTTTATTTTATTTTATTTTATTTTATTTTATTTTATTTTATTTTATTTTATTTTATTTTATTTTATTTTATTTTATTTTATTTTATTTTATTTTATTTTATTTTATTTTATTTTATTTTATTTTATTTTATTTTTGCGTGAGGAATATAAAAACAAAAGTTTTTAAAAAGTTAACAAGAAGAGACCTCCTTAAAAACTACAGGGACTTTCAGAGAAAAAAAACAAAAACAAAAACAGCTTATGTGCAGGTATAATTTATATCTAGTTTGGTAGTTTGGCTTGTGATTGGACTATAAATTGAAGCTTGTGATTTCTATAAGAGTGCTGAAATCTGTCTTCTTGTTGCTCTTATCTGCATGAAATTTCATTTCCATGTTCACTCTTTCCTCTTGATTACTCTTTGAACTTCCGATCTCAAGACACGCACTCCTCTTCCCTTCATCTAGCTCTCTCTCTCCATTCCTCCCTCATTTAAACGTTTTTTGCTGCTGTTTTCTCTTCCTACTCTGCCTGATTGTGATAATTAAATTGGCTCTTTGGTTCCTTAACATAGCGGAACATCATAGATTGGACCACAGTATCATCAGGCTTTCCAACCGAACATGCACACACATACAGTACTTGACAGTTGTCACAAACGTTTTCAGACTTTCATGTTAATGAAAACAACTGAGCGAAACATACTGACTGAGTTTGGCTTACTGCAACCAGTAGTTCACAAGTTCTTTGTGTAACTTGTTAAGTTTCTCCAGTGGCATCAGGCAGGGCTGTAATTGTAATCTTTATTTTTAAGCATGCGGCCTCATAAGCAGCAGCATCAGATCTGCCTGTGGACAGGATGTTGAGCAGCTGGTGTCCTGGTGGTGACACCATAACCTGAAGCTGACTGCTCTGAAGCCTGCAGTGGTGATTGTGGACTTAAAGAAGGACACACAAACCCCCACAACCCTGAACATCAGTGGCTCAGCTGTCAACACCGTTGAGTCCTTAAGTGCGCCCTTAAGTGGGAAGCAAACAGTGATACTGTTACAAGGAAGGATCGACAGAGGATGTATCTTAAGTGACAACTGAAGAAATTCAGTCTGCCATAAGCTTCTATACGATAGTCTTTAGGTGCACTTTCTTCATAACAGTTTGGTGCAGGTCGGTCAATGCACACGAATACACTGCACTGATCTTGATGAGTGATTTGCATGAAAAGTTTATATATATATATATATACATAGATAGATAGATAGATAGAGAGATAGTCTCTCATTCCCAACAAGGCTGCATTTATTTAATAATAAAGAAAAAGGTTTAATAAAAAAAAGTAAAAATAGTAATAATGTGAAATATTATTGTAATTTATTTATTTATTTTTTTCTATTTTCATATATTTTAAAATGTAATTTATTCATTTGATGCCAAAGCTGAATTTTCATCAATGTTAAAAACAGTTGTGGCACTTTTTTATTTTTATTTTTGTGAAAACTATGATTTTTTTTTTTTTTTTCAGTATTTTTTTTTCATGAATAGAAAGTTCTATTTAAAATAGAAATCCTTTATAACATTATTAATGTCTTTAACTTCACCTTTGATCAATTTAATGTGTCTTTGTTGAAAAAGTATTCATTTCTTAAAAAAAAAAAAAAAAAAAAGTTAATAAAAAAGAATTAGTGCAACAGGTAACAGAAAACTGCACAATTACAATATCTTAAACAATTTACACTGCTGCTCAAAGGTTTGGGGTTGATAGATTTTTTAAATATTTATTTAAAATATTTATATTTATAAATATTATTGTAATTTAAATAATTGCTTTTGATTTTATGTAATTTATTCCTTTATTGCCCAAGGTGAATTTTCATCAATGTTGAAAACAGTTGTGCCACTTAATATTTTTGTGATTTTTGTTTTTGTTTTTAGTTTTTGTTTTTCATATTTTTTGGTTTTTTGGATGAATGGAAAGTTCTATTTATTTGAAATGTGTCTTTGTTGAATAAGTAATCATTTCATAAAAATTAAATTAAATTAAATTAAGTTAAGTTCAATTAAATTAAGCTAAATTAAATTAAATTAAATTAAATGAACAAATAAATAAGTAAATTTCTGTTGCTAACCCCAGACTTCGGAATGAAGTTTATATACTGTAATAGTTTATTTACTATATACTATAATACTATATACTATATACTATGATAGTTTATATACTGTAATTATGTTATATATATATATATATATATATTTCTTTTTTTTTTTTATTAAATATGTATTAAATATATAATTATTAAACTAGTTTTGTTTATAATGATACATTTTTATATTAAATTAGCCATATTAAATTAGCATTTTATGATGTATTAGGTAAGATTATGAATTTATAATGGACACAAGTGTATTTAAACAATAACCCACATTAAATAATCCCTCATTAGCTAAGGTTAACAAACTGTACCTTATTGTAGGTGTTGCAAAGTGTTACTTTTTTATTTTTGAACAACAATACTTGTGCATGCAAGCATGCTTGCACAAGCAAGGTTTAATGTGCTAGCTAAAAACATCCATCTGCCTCTTATGTACATAGACCACAACAATTAAAAACGGCACAGATGGAACATACACCCCCTTAGGAAGACAAAAAATACAATGAATGCAGCCCACCTTGCCTCCAGGATATCTACAAGGTCCAACAATACGCCTTCACACACGAGTCATCACCTCTTTGAAACACTTTCGTAACAATAAACACAAAAATAACCGTGCACAAGAACAGTAACCATCATTAACAACCAGACAACATCCCTGCTAAATGCTTGCTGCTGTTGTTATTGTATGCTAGAGTTTACTGCTGAAATTCAGCACCTCCTTCATTTTCCAGGGTGCACAATGTCCTTCATTCCATAAACGTCTCATTTTATCCAATGACCCTGCAGGAACCTTGAGTATGCACGCTGTGCAAGCTATATAGTTGCATATTTGACCAATTTACAGCATATTGTACGTTGCTTTAGATGTACTATTTTCTATGATGAACATGGCTAAACAATATTCAATATGCTTTTCTTCTCTCTACCATTGTATTTCACATTCTGCATTCTTTTTGTGTGGACAGGTATGTTTATTGTGATCTTGGGAGCAATTTGACAAGTCAAATTCCATCTAAGTACAGTTTCCTGGCTTGCAAACTCAATTTGTCATTTTCTGTCTGTCTTTCCCATGGTGCTCTCTATTCTTCTGTTTTTTCCTATTGTCACCACCTTGTAATAATTTCATGTATTTAGTTATCTGCACTCACTGTGTATGGTTTGACTCATTCACTGCCAGAGCTACAGTTGGTATATTTCTAAAGAAAATAAAAATGTGTTTTTTCTGCTCCACTAGCGGGAACAAATCAGAATCAGGAAAGTAATTATTCTATCCAAACAGGTTTTCACTTTCCACATCTGGCATTTCTAAGCGGCCATTCACACAAGAACACATTTTCACATTCCAGTCCACTGTTTTTCATTGGATGTTTAAACTGTTGCTCTCAAGTCTTTTGCGCATCTTGCAAATAAAGCAGCATTCTAAGAAAGCAAGTGCTTAAATTAATGTTTTAAAAATGCCTCTGGACTTTGTGACTTTCTGCTTCTTGCATTTTTAAATGCAAAAAATACCATTGGTTGAGCCAGATGTTGACGTGTTGGGCTGCTCAGGCAAACAAATGATGTTTGGAAATGTCAAAAGTAGACAAGGGCCAAGGAGTTGGCTAGTTAGCATCGTCCAGTTGTCCTCTGCTAGTTCATGCTGTAACTAAACCAACTAAAAGCAGAAAAACATATTTTTCCATTCAAATTACGTCTCTTGTGACATTGTTGCAAGTAAGTTATAAATCACAGATGTTTCCTTATAGTAAAGTAGACAAGGGGACAAAATTTGCCTAGTTAAAGGTATAGTTCACTCAAAAATGAAAATTACCCCATGATTTACACACCCTCAAGCCGTCCTAGGTGTATATGACTTTCTTCTTCCAGACGAATACAATCAGAGCTATATTAAAAAATGTCCTGGCTCTTCTAAGCTTTACAATGGCAGTGAATGTTTGTTGAGATTTTGAAGTCCAACAAAGTGCATTCATCCATCATAAAGTATACTCCACGTGACTCCAGGGGATTTGTAAAGGCCTTCTGAAGTGAATCGATGTGTTTGTGTTAGAAAAATATCTATATTTAAAACTTTATAAACCGTAATCTCAAGCTTCTGCTAAATGTCAGAATATGCTAGTCTCGGGAAGTTTTGTTTACAGTAAAGGAAAACCAGTCTTCTCTTGGCTTATATGGAAGTCCATATGCATGGTAGCTACAGATTGCAGTTTATAAAGTTTTAAATATAGATATTTTTCTTACACAAATGCATCAATTTGCTTAAGAATTTCTTTATTAATCTCTTGGAGCGGTGTGGGCACTTTTTATGATGGATGGATGCACTTTATGGGACTTCAAAATCTCAACAGCCATTCACTGCCATTATAAAGCTTGGAAGAGCCAGGACATTTTTTAAAATGACTTCAATTGTATTCGTCTGAAAGAAGAGAGTCCTATACTCCTACGATGGCTTGAGGGTGAGTAAATCTATAATTTAAAATTTTTGGGTGAACTTTCCCTTTAACATTGTCCCATGCTGATTGATGGTGTAACTAAACTAGTTTCATCTTTCTTTCAGGCTGTCTGTTGTGACAAAATTGCAAGCAACTTATTCAGGACGTGCGATACTGACAAAAAATTATCTCAATATTTTCTGGGATTTCATCGATAGCGGTAATTAGATGATGTTTTGCTGAGTGTGTTATTGTGCTGGTATCTTAAGGACTACCGTGGACAGCTGACTCCTGAATTTTTTTAATATTCTTCATTTATATGTGTGGTCAGTTCACAGCAGTGATAAAAATTAATATTTTCCAATACGTTTAAATTAAGTGTGCATCATCTTTTGAGTCAAATTCTTACATTTGGGCTGTTACAAAGCAAATGAAATCAGTATTAACAAAATTCATTTTGCAATGCAGAGAAAACCCAGAAGCTGCCTCTGAAGTGGCATTTAGATGTATTTTACGTGCTGTTTAATGCAGCTCAGAGGGACATGGAATGATTTAAACTGCAAATACATAATGTTTTGATAACGTTGAATACTGATATTTGAAATGTTTTAAAAATGAAAAAGATCCTTAAAAGTGAAATTAAAACCGCCAGTACGTGGCAGCAAATCAGTGTTTATAAGTGAGTCATTGCGATTGAACCGAATCATTTAAACGGTTGATTCATTCAGGAAGGAAATACCGTCATGTTGCTTAGAGACGCAAAACAGTGCTGTGGCTGTGTTATTTTATAGTCTTTGGTTTGGAATGAGTTTTGTTAGCGAAATAGAGCAAAAACAGGCAAACGGTCAGTGACTAAAACGTAAGTCTCTTAATATTAATTTCTTGTGTAATGAACCGTTGTATAAAATCACATTTGTAATCATACTGATTTTGGAGAAAAATGGCACTCTTTGTGTAATATTGATTAACTCTATATAAAAAAAGATATATATATAAAATTTTTCTGCCCCTATATCTTGAATTATGTAATCATTCTAAATGCATTTTAATAGACTCATGCAGTAAAAGAACGTACTCTAAATGTGTATACGCACTAGTCCAACCTAACTTACTAGACTCACGAAATGTTTGCGTGCGCTCTGCTCTGTTGGTGTGTTTTGTTTGTTTTTCGCGATATACTCCATACTGTCAAATGGCACATCGTTAAAACAACAATTACGACATTGTTGCAGATGACATATGTCACACACTCCTTCAACTTATACAGTAAATCAGAAACATTTCATCATAGTACAGTAGATGTTTTTAGAAATGATAATTTTAGTGGCTCCTTAGGGGGATAGTCCATCCAAAAATGCCCGTTTGACTACCTGTGAAACACAAAACAAGTTATTTTGTTGTTGTTGTTTTTGTATGTCAATGTGGTCTAATGAATTTCATACAGGTTTGGAATGACATGAGGATGAGTAAATGATAACCTACTTTTCATTTTTGGTTAAGCTATCCATTCAAATGTGTAAAATGAGCTAAAACGAATCTAGAACATTCACTGTACACCATTAAATCCAACCTGTATGTGTTAGTTAAAAGCCTGGAATATCTTACGTTAAAAAGTTGAAGCTGAAAGTGTGAAAACATCCCATGCTGAGATTTTTCCACTGTGGATTTATTTTGGACTGAGTGCGAGACTTCTCTTTTTTTCATTTTCCTTTTTCCTTCCCTCTTTTTTCCCCTGGATGGAGAGGCTGGAATTAAAGACTGTGAGTTCAAAGGGTTTTTTTTTTCCTTACAGGAGATAGATTAAAATGCTTATTCTTGACGTTTTCATGTGGTTTCTCTCTTTCTCTTTCCCTGTCTGTCCTCTCGCTGTCTCTCGCTCGCCGCCTGACTTTATTTCACCTTGAGCTCCATATGAGCAACATCCAGTGCCCATTAAATATCTCAGAGGCTTATCTTTTTCTCTATCTCTCTTGTCTTACCGCTTGTTTGCTTGTCTGATTCGCATTTCCTGCCCTAAAAGCTCTGCCATATTGAAGTCAGAGTATGGGTTGTTTAGTTCTTAATGGTTCCTCCTCTTTCACCTTGAGTCTGTGTATGCGTACATGCATTAGTCTGTAAAAGTGTCCAGTAATCAAAACGAAGCCGCTCGCTGAAATGTCGACAAAAGAGCTCTATATATTTAAATGTGAACAGTCACCCATGACTGGACTTTATTGACATTACACAGTGGCTCATGCATTAAAACACTGAGCTCCTCTGTTTTGAAGATTACTGTTGGCTTTGGACACTGTTTCGGAGGTCTGCCTTTGCGTCAGGATTTGGTGTGGAGAAACTGTGCACTTACATAAATGATTAATGTCAAAGTCACAACTAATGTTTTTTTTTCCCACTTCATCATCTTCTTTGTCATTATTTGAGTTGTTACAACATCATTTCTATTTTCAGATGTCATTTAAATTATTGAGGTTGAGTTGAAGTAGTGCTGAAAGAGCCGGGTAACAGCAGCCTTGCAGTGTGAGATCCCAACAGTATAATTCCACCTGGAGTTTTCACCATGTTTTATGGTTATATAATGGAAATTATAACTTCACCATGAAAGTACTGTAAGCAGAGACTCCTGTACTGTGTAGTTAAAGGGACAGTTCATTCAAAAATGAATTTTCTCATTATCTCATCCTAATGCGGTTCCAAACCCAAAAGACTTCCGAATGTTCCTGAATGTTCCATGGAACATAAAAAAAATGTTGAAGACAGGAAAAGTGCTTGTTGCTCTTTTCCACACAATTTCAATTGATTTAAAGCTTCTGAAAGCAGCATAAAACTGCCATTAAAGTAGTTCTTACAACTTGCACACTACTTAGACAACTAAATGGATTACACAATGGCCTTCTTAAATGAAAACAACAATAAATATATTTTGATTTTTTGTTGTTAAGGCTGTAGGGCTGTATTACTTTAACTATAATTGCGTCCTGCTCGTTTATTGGTTTCAGATGCATTTTTTAAATAATAGATTTTTTTGTTTGTTTTTAATTTGGTCTTCCAAACTAAAATGTCTGTATCATCATGTTTTGCTATAGCTGTTGGGTACACAATAAAACTACACAGCATCATTTTAGAATACTTACTTATTTATGATTTATATGTTTTGAGGCAAAATAATGGTCATTTTGTGTTACCCTTGTAAAAGTAGCATTTTCATTGCATTGTTAGAGGTTCAAGCACGTATTAGAAGTACAAAATCACTCATAACTCCTAAACCTTTAGTCGCAGTCTCAAGTGTCATTTGTCATTAGAATCCTTGGCTCACTCTGGACAAAATGCATGCCTCAGATTTGATCGTGAGCCTGGCAAAATTTTCGGGCATTTCACTTTTGCCAGAAAACCTATTTTTGCGAAATAGTTCTAGGTTTTTCACCCGATTGGAACCAAACCAGAAAGATACTCTGGAGAGTGAATATCAATAATTATCAACAAGGTGTCTACAAGGACATTTGCGTTCCTCACGCTTTCTTGCGTTTGAGCACCTGTTAGGCAAGGTTAACGGAGGCTGATTGGAACAAAATTTGGTGGGCCTGTTCGACTCACAGCCCCAAAGGTCTGAGAGAAATTTTAAAAAAGACAGCCACTGGGGGGGGCGATATCACATCGCATGTTTTTTCGCACATATGTGCGATATTTGTATCAGATGATAGAACTCCTCATTCTGGACAACTTTGCCTCTAGAACCATTGCTGTCAGTCATATCGTTTAGTAAATGATTGAGAAGATGGAAAAAACCTAGTTTTGCGAACTAGTCCTAGGTTTTTCACCCGACTGGAACCAAACCAGTGCAGAAAGATACTCTGGGGAGTGAATATCAATAATTATCCAAAAAAAAAAAAAAGTTGAACTTTTGACTCACTGCCGTAAAGGGGTGCCAAAACATTCATAACTCCTGAACGGAATGAGATATCTCTGGCAAACTCAGAACATGTATGTAAGAGCTCAATCTGAGGTCACAGGAAAAAAAAAAACGTGGAGCTTGACCACTTGGTGGCACTTTAAAAGGGAAAAAACATAAAAATGGCCATAAGTGTGCAAGCATTCGTCCTATCAACATGAATCGGTGTGCATGGTCTTGGTGCCACAAGTGTCTACAAGGACATTTGTGTTTCTCAAAAACATCGGCCAAGATTGGCCAATGAAGTTTGAGCACCTGTTAGGCAAGGTTAACAGAGGCTGATTGGAACAAAATTTGGTGGGCCTGTTTGACTTACAGCCCCAAAAGTTTTGAGAGAAATTTGAAAGAAATCAGCCACTGGGGGGGCGATATTTCGCACATACGTGCGATATCTGTATCAGACGATAGAACTCCTCATTCTGGACGACTTTGCCTCTAGAACCATTGCTGTCAATCAAATCATTTGTTAAATGATTGAGAAGATGGAAAAAACCTACTTTTGCGAAATAGTCATAGATTTTTAGCTTAATCGGGGGAAAAAAACACTGCACCACTACAATACACTGGACTCTCATGGCCAACAATTATCAAAAAAAGAGATTAAATTTACCATTTGGGAAGCTATAACGGGGTCATTTAGAAAAGGGGCCTGTCCGAATTTACCCAAAATCCTATAAAGCTTAAAGGAAAACTCAAAACTTGAGCACATGAGACAGGTGATTCTAAACAAGCATGCAAAGTTTGAAGAGGATCGGCCACAGCTGGCACTATAACAGTCATAAACATTAAAAAACATAATATTTCTTTGGTAAATTACCTGGTTTTGCCAAAAATGCTTTTTTAAATCAATAATTTAAGTGCTTACATGCTTACTAAATAATGTCTGTGTTCATATGTGCTTAAATGCTCTAAAGCGCTTGAACCCCGGTAATCACTGCTTGCAGCTATATTATATAATTTTTCTTAGAAGCCATTAAATAGCCTATAGTATTTTGCATTTTAAATACACATATTTAATGAATTTTCTCTTTCTTTTCTTTTTTTCTATCCTTCTAATCTTGTCAAAAAACAGGTTCTCATTGTGACAGCTCTGCTTAAGTTCATGTATATTTTTTATATTATTTGAATTAAAGTTGATATGTGTTAGCAGGTGTCTGTATTGTTCTTTTGTTTTCATGTACTTTACTTTCAGAAAAGGCCTTTCAGTAACGGTCTGTTTCTCTCGGGAGTTCTGACAGACAGGATTGTAATTTTGTTCGGCTTTCTGCAGGTCTCTGGGTGTGGCACATCTAGTTGTGGCGGTGACACTTCAGTTACGGTGACTAAAGTGTGGAGCTCTTAGTGCTTTTAAAAACTTGCCTCATATAAAGGTGTGATTGTGTCATGTGTGTGTGAAAATTTGAAAGCGCTATTGACGTTTCTCACAAGAGCACTATTGAACACAGACCATAGAGGAACATGAAAGCCCACTCTCCCTTCTTTCCTTATTCATTTTGTTGTTTTTCCTTAGCAAGTTATTTTTTCCTGTCCTCGAGAGAGATAAAAATATCGGTTCAAAAAGCGGCAAAAGCCTCACATAATGTAAGTGGACGTGCGCGCGTGTTTGTGCATGTTCATTTTTCATTGTGTCCAGCGATGTATTGATTTGTGCATGTGTGCTGAAAGGAGTAATTATCAAGTTGCCCTCTTGTCGATGAGACCATCCAGAACTAAAATAATAAAATGCTCATGTGCTTTCATTAGTACTTTACCTTGCACAATTTTACAAATAAGCCAATTGATTTGGGACAGTTCACCCTGAAATTAGAAAGGAAATTAAATCGTAAATGGACAGTCTTGTTGACCATTCTTATGTGTGTTTTGTGTGTTTCTCTTTTGGTTTCAGAGCAATAACATTGGACAATCAGCTTGTGGTTTTGGGGACGGCAGCAGCAGACGCGGGTCGGTATTACGTACAGGCTGTTAACGAACGTAATGGGGAAAACAAAACCAGCCCTTCCATTTACCTAAGTATAGCAAGTAAGTGTTCAAGCAGCATTGATATATATTTATATGTATATATATATATGAAGAGTTCAGATGCAAAACCAGATAAAAGCTATCTCGGTCAAAAATGAAATAATGATACTGAGTGAATGCTCTCGACACATATTATACGTCCATCAAATACTTTTTCTTCAAACTCGCTAAAATACCAGCCTCAGCCCAATCGGAAGTACCGGTACTTACATAGAAACCTATGCATCTGAGCCTGATAAAAATGCATTTTTTAAAGAAAGAAGTCAGATGGATTTATCTGGTTTTGCATCTGAACTCTTCATATATATATATATATATATATATATATATATATATATATATATATATATATATATATATATATATATATAATTTTAAAGAAATACGTCAGATGGATTTAGAGGCTTTTGCATCTGAACTCTTCATATAAACATATACACATATAAACATATATATATACGTATAATACTGCTGTTCAAAAGTATGGGATCAGTAAGACTTTTATGCTTATCAAGGCTGCGTTTATTTGATTAAAAATACAGAAAAAAACTGTAATATTGTGAAATATTATTGCCATTTAGACTAGTGGTTTTCTATTTTAATATACTTTACAATATAATTTATTCCTGTGATGCAAAGCTGAATTTTCTGCATCATTACCTCTGTCTTCAGTGTCACATGATCTTTCAGAAATCATTCTAATATGTTAATTTATTATCAATGTTGTAAACAGTTTTTTTGGACTCATGATTCATTTTTCAGGATTCTTCAATGAATTAAAAGTTTAAAAGGTCAGCATTTATTTAAAATAGAATATTTTGTAACAATATAACAGTTGAAAAGTTAAAAAAAAATTGGGGACAGTAAATTTTTATTCTTTCTTTTTTTAAAAGAAATTAATACTTAGTAAGGATATTTAGCAAGGGTGTGTTAAATTGATAAAAAGTCATAGTAAAGAGTTATATTGTCAGAAAAGATTTCTATTTTGAATAAATGAATATATTTTGGACCATGTGACACTGAAGACTGGAGTAATGATGCTGAAAATTCAGCTTTGCATCTTAGGAATAAATTATATTTTAAAGTATATTAAAATAGGAAAACATTATTTTAAATTTTAATAATATTGCACAATATTGCTATACTATACTTTCAAAAAACATCAAAAATCATACTGATCCCAAAAACTTTAGAATGGCCATGGTACATTATCATACAAACAACTACAAATCCACATTACAAAAACACAATCAAACCACACAACACACACACAACACATCACACACAAAACACACACACACACAAAACACACACACACATACACACAACACACACACACACACACACACACAACACACACACACACCAAAACCACACACATATCAAAACCATCCCCCAACTCACAACCCCCCAACCCCACTCACCCCTACCAACCCCCAAATTTCACCTAACCAACCCCCCAAACCAACAACCTTTCACCCCCCCCATAACACAACCAACCTCCTCACAAACTATCCCACAAATCACTACCCCTAACCCACTATCAAACCCCTACCACCAACCCACCCCCCACACCACACCCCCACACACACACTCACAACCACCCACCACAACACCACCACCCACAAACATCACCATCCACACCACACCCAACAAACCAATCACCCACCACCCACAATCACCAACCACCAAACACCAACCCACAACACCACCACAACCACACCACCAAATACACAACCCACAACACCCAACCCACAACCCCACCATCATCCCACCCCACAACCACAATCAACTCAACCACGATCATCACATCCACAACAACACTCCCGCCCCCCCATCCCCAACCAAAATTAAACACCCAACATTATTATCAACCACTCAATCCAATATCAAAAACAACTCAGAAAAAAGCACAGCTCCACACATCACCACACCATCATTCCCCCACAATCACACAAACCCACAAACAACCTCATCTCATATCCCAAACCCACAACCCACCCCAAACCCCCCCCACACCCCAACCCCCAAACCCCAAAACCCCCCCCCCCACACCCAACACAACATACTCAATACTCCCTCATTTCCTCTGTACTGTAGACACACTTAGCTGTGATGTGCGGCCCAAATAGTAGATTAGGATTTAAAGGACAACGCCATTTGTCTTTCCACAGGGAGTGACCAGAGACCCCCCCGGATTGTCTATCCTTGGCTCCTCTATAAAAGATCGACCCACCATACCTTCGGAAAAACCCACCCCAAACCCCCCTTAAGCCACCCCCCACCTCAGCAAAATGACCCCTCCCGTGCAGCCAACCTATCCTCCCCCCAACCACCCGTACCCCATCTTAATTTTCAAATGAATGCAAAACTAAAGGAACAAAAGGTTAAGGAAAGTGTTCCATGTGAAAATCATCTACTTAAGTCTTTAGTTTCTCTGCAGTGTTTTAGGGGACAAGAGGTTTACAACTGTCAGTCAAATCCACCATTTGGAGAAATTTTTTCTAATCAAAAATTTAGAGGAAAGGAGATTTTGAAAGTAGTTTAAAGGATCTGGAATTCCACAAACAGAGTGTTGAGTTGAATGAATATGACAAGGACATAAGAAGGGGAAAGAACAAAGAATGACGAGTAGAGAGCTAACAGCAGGAGGGATTTAAAAAAAAAAAAAAAAATCACTGCTTTTTAATTGATTCATTCAAATTATTTTTTATGTTTTTGTATTGACCTTTAAGAAGTTTTATGAGCTTTTAGGGTTTTTTGTTTATTTGTCCATACTGGTATGGGAGCTTATTGAAGGGGGCGTCTCTTCGGTTGCTGCTATATTAAAATTTCAACAGGAACACAGCAGGGCTTTTATAAACGAGAAAGTACTTGCCAATATTTGAAAGGGGCCAGAGCCTTCTGTGTGATGTGTTTGTTGATATTGGGGTTTGTGGTGTAAAATTTGCACTGGAGATAGATAAGACAGCATAGGAATGGATGTTTGGAAGGGAATGAATTCTAATAGAAATTAAACTTAATTTAGTAAATGAAGCATTGAATCTCTTATGATCATTTGTCTTTGTTAAAGTAATAGTGGATTATTGCAAGGTTTCTTGCATTGTACACTGCCATTCAAAAGTTGTCAAAAAGTAGGAACATTAAAATTGATTGATTTTTAAACATTAATACTTTTATTCAGTAAGGAAGGACACATTAACTTGTTAAAAAATGACAGTAAATACATTTATGATTCTAAAGAATTCTAAAGTATCTTCTAAACAATCTTCTAAAGAATTCTGTAAAATGTGTCATGGGTTCCACAAAAAAATTAAAGGATTAGTTAACTTCCATTTACAGATAATTTACAGACAAGACGACCATTTGTGGTTAAAAAGAAAAACACAGATTGTTTCACTAGATAATACCCTTATTTTGCGGCTGGGGTCATTTAGAGCCCTTTTAAACTGCATCTTGGAAGTTTAAACTCACTGGCACCACTGAAGTCCACTATGTGGAGTAAATTCCTGAAATGTTTTCCTCAAAAAAAATAATTTCTTTATGACTGAAGAAAGAAAGACATGAACATCTTGGATGACAAGGGGGTGAGTAAATTATCTGTAAATTTTTGTTCTGGAAGTGAACTAATCCTTTAAGCATTAAAACTGTTTTCAACATTAATAATAATTAGAATTATTACTTACACTTACATTACTTGCATTACATTTCTGAGCAATGACTGCTAAAAAATTCAACATTTCCGTAACAAGAATATAATATATATTAAAATATATTGACATAGACGACAGTTTTTTTGTAAATAATTCAGCCTTGGTTAGCATAAGAGCCTTCTTTCAAAAACATTTTTTAATCAAATGTAAATTCATGTCCCAGTCACATTTTCTTGGTTAAACCAACATTACTTACACTATCAAAAAACGACAACAACAGCAAGTTTTACATTAACAATGTAATCAATATTCTATTTATGAAAGCCAAGTATGAATCTCAACAAGTTAGTGTTTTTAAGCATTTTACTTTAATTAAATTAATAAACTCAAGACAGTAACAATTTAAACAATATATGAGCTTATGTTCAGCTGTTATTTTTAATAGCTAGCTTTTAACTATTTTTGAATTTTTCAGATCATCAGTCATCAAAAGCTTTGTAAATGTTGGTCACAGACACGGAGATTTACTTTAAATTTTACCAAGATGATTACTCACTAAAAGTTCTCACAGATCGTGTTTTCGTGCCATTTTAAGTCTTATTTTGAAGTAACAAAGTGGTTATATCTAAATGTGTGAGTTGTTTACTTACTTTTTTTAATTAGTCTTACCATTAACGTCATTCTACTGTTCATTCAGACTGATTCGCGAACGTAGAATGTGCACGAACACAAGAGGCGGGATTTACCTCATGAACCAATCACAGCCAAACATAACCAGTCATATCTAATCATATCGTGATGGAGGCATTGCCTTCTCTCACGTGACTTTCCCCCATTCATTCTCAAACTGACAGCATGCTTTAGGGAGTCTGTTAAAACTCAGTGGGCTCAGGGGAGTCGAGAAAGACGCGGACTCCTGCTGTAAGTTTATCTGCTGGTGTCGCTGTTGGGCAATGTTTTTTTTAGAAAAGCGACTAATTTATATGCTTTTTTAATGTTATATTTTATAATATTGGCAGTGTTGTTTTTTTTCTCTCTTCCAAAAATATTATATCACATAATTAAAAAATATATCCGACTGAATACTAGCACATACTGCAGATACTGCTTTTGATATTAACGGACAGACAACGTGCTCTCATTGCAAGCATATATCAGCATTAATGTTAATATTTTAAGGCATGTCCCGACAGTGTTCAGGTAAAACATATACTCTACTGGATAAGAGACAGGTGGCGTCATAAAGTCAGGATGTTAGAACACCGAACCTTGAAGTTGAGCCTCTCATATGACTCGCACGCAGACCCTTCATAGTGTCACCGTGAGTAAGCACAACCGAATCGATGTAACCATGGAAATGACGGCTAGCATGTCACTTTATTTGACTTTTTCAGCATCTCATGCTGTCTTCTGCGAGTAAAAGTGTGTGGTTTTGTGTGTGACTCATCTCTCGACATGTTGTCTGTGGTGAAGTGAGGCTGAGCAGGAAGAGAGAGTACGCATCCATCTGGACCAGAGGATGGAAACCAGACGATGACATCTGGAGAGAGACAGACAGAGAGAGAGAGAAGCATCTCATTAATATTTGTAGGCGTTCAAATACGTAAATTGTGGTTTTAACCACATATATTTAAATAGTTTAAATAGAAAATAGTTTAAATAGACACCGAAATGTATAATATGAGTATGCTGATGGCATCTAACTGTTGTATGTTTATGAATCTTTTGTGGAATTTTGAACTTTTGCCATTCAAGGGATTTCACTGTATTTAGAATAAATTACAATAAACTGATTCCAAAAAGCACAAATGAGATCACAGAGAGAATTTACTAGAAAAGGACAAAGCTAAGTCAGCAGATCAGACAGATCATAATACGGTTAATGCTGCGATTTATTCTGTGCAAGTACAACTCACAGAAAAAGAAAGTGCCTGTATAGTTTTTGTTCTCAGCAGCAGGTTGATTTGGCTTTGGTTGGTCTGTGGGCGGCTAATTCACTAATATGAGTTTCTTGTCAACAGTCCGTGCAGCCACTTAAACATTTAGAAGTATTTTGACAGTCTGTGTCTCTTTCTCGCCTCTTGTTCTCTCTGTTTATGTTGTTTGTTAGTGCTTGCGTGCCAGATGTTGATTATGCATGGTTTAAAACTAAATTCATCAGACACTTGTCCCTGGTGTCATATGCATTTTTAATTTTCACAGAATTCCTGCCTCTCCGTGTGTCTAGAGATACCACTAGTACCTTTCTATCTCTCTTTGTCTTTGTCCCAGGCCTTTTTACTCTCTCCGAATGCATGTATACAATGCAGTTTTTTAAGAGAGACAATTACATTTAAATGTGAGTTATTGTTTTTTTGTGTGCACACTGCAAAATTAATTAATCAGTATTTTTGTCATTTTTCAGTTATTTCTCTTATGCTTACCAAGTCTGCAAAATACAGTAAAAGCAGTAATATTGTGAAATATTATTACAGTTTAAATTAACTGTATTCTATTTTAATATATGTCAAAATGTAATTTATTTCTGTGATGCAACACTGAATTTTCAGCATCATTACTCCAGTCTTCAGCGTCACATGATTTTTAGAAATCATTCTTATATGCTGATTTGTTGTGCAAGAACCATTTATTTTTTTACATCTATGTTTACAACAGTTGTGCCACTTAAAGAAACAGTAAAACTTTTTTTTTCTTTTAGGATTTTTAGAAACTTCAAGTAGACCACTTCTGATTAATTTAATGTGTATATGTTGAAAAAGGTATTAATTTCTCAAATGCAATCAAATAAAATAGTAGTGTATTTTAAATTAATTTAAATTTTAAATTAAAGTCCACTTCTAGAACAAAAATTTACAGACAATTTACTCACCCCCTTGTCATCCAAGATGTTCATGTCTTTCTGTCTTCAGTCGATAAGAAATTATGTTTTTTGAGGAAAACATTCCCAAATTTTTCTCCCAAGTTTAAACTTCCAAAATACAGTTTAAATGCAGCTTCAAATGGCTCTAAACGATCCCAGCCGAGGAAGAAGTGTCTTATCTAGCGAAACGATCGGTCATATTTAAAACAATTTGACATTTTATTTACTTTTTAACCTCAAACACTCGTCTTGTCTCGTATCTGCGATGCGCATACATATTCTGTGTAATCCGGGTCATTACAGTTAGGGTGTGTTGACAAACTCTTTCTTCTGCAACGTCAAAATCATCCTACATCACTATTTTACCTTTTTTGTAAAGGGCGTTTGATCTTCTCTGCATGTTCACTTTGTAAACACTGGGTTAGTACTTCTGCAGCGATGTAGGACGATTTTGAAGTTGGGAAAGACAACGAGGTGGGAGGTTTTTTTTTAACTTTATTGACCGTATTGAACTAGAAAAAAAAAAACGAGTTCACGCAGACTTAGACAAGACAAGCGTTTGAGGTTAAAAATATATAAATTGTCAATTTGTTTTGAAAATGAGTGATCGTTTCGCTAGATAAGATCCTTCTTCCTCGGCTGGGATTGTTTAGAGCCTTTTGAAGCTGCATTTAAACTGCATTTTGGAAGTTCACATTTGGGAGCACCATGGAAGTCCACTATATGGAGAAAAATCCTGAAATGTTTTCCTCAAGAAACATAATTTCTTATTGACTGAAGAAAGAAAGACATGAACATCTTGGATGACAAGGGGGTGAGTAAATTATCTGTACATTTTTGTTCTGGAAGTGGACTTCTCCTTTAAGTTTCTTTTTTTCTCACCTCACTGGCAGACTGAAGTTTCTTCAGTGTGTTTTGTTAGTACCCATGTTATTTCTCTGAGGACATTACAGGTTTCGTCCTTTATCAGCAAAACCTTTTAAAAACGGCACCACTGATTGTGAAGACTGTAATCCAGGCGACTTTATTATTGTCCAAAACATCTAATCCTCAAGATTAAAACATATCCAGATCAGGATTAACACATCTGGAAAATTACATACTCATTAATCTTTAGATGAGATTTATGGCCAACAGTTATTTACAACCATCTCTGGATCTGGTGTTCGCTTCAGCCGCAGTGTTTTTAAAAGGATCTTTTTTAATGTTTTTGATTAATCTGTAAGTATTATACAGCCCTGCTTTTCCATTTCAATCAAATCAAACCAAACCAAATGGAACGATTTGATGAAATGCAGGCCTGCTGTGATGGTGAGTGATGGGTGATGATGGTTTTATGGAACAGTAGGTGTTATGATGAAGTATAGTAACATCAGAAGCAGACAGCAAAGCTTTATGTTGTTGCTGATCATGCATGAACGCTCAAATCAAATCTGGGAACATAAACATGTCTCAAAAGGCAATATGTTATTTATTTTCACTGATTCCATGAGCAAAACCATAAAGTATATGTAATTAATGATCTAGTTCGTTATATCTGCAAATCACCATCAGAGAAAAGGCTTCTAGTTTGCATTCTTTTCAAATTGACAAATTATTATGCTGCTAATGATCTAATCTGAAATTAAACTTTTTGTGAAGAAAATGTCAGGGACTCCACAAGTTTCTACAAAAACTGATCCATTTTATCCAGCATGATTTGAACACATCTGACCTTTGCAAAGAAGTTTAAGCATGGTCTATGTCACAAATTGGATCAGTGACCTATAATAGTGCAAAATCTTTAATATTTTTTTCATTTACGTTGTACATCGAATTGTTTTAACATTTTCAAACTCCCAGTTCTTTGCTTATATCCAGGTTTAAATGAAAATAAATCCCAGATTTTCAATGCTAACCCTTAGTCCCCACTGTTTATATATATATATATATATATATATATATATATATATATATATATATATATATAACATATTTATATATGCATTATTGTGCTTTTGCGATTGCATTGTATGCTACAATTAATATTTTAAATAGTGCTTTTATATTCATACTTTAATAGCTATGATTAGCACCAATTTCCATGTGTTAACAGGAATGTAATGTTTATTATATACACTATTCAGATGTTTATAGTCTTTATACAGGCCTTACTGATAGTGGTACCAAACATCTTATATATAGCTGGTTCCTTTCAAGTATTTTGTTAGCTATTTCAGTGTATTGCATCTTTATGTCTGCCTGCCTTTAAGTGTTTGTCAGGATATTCTCAATAAAAGGAGTTGACTTTGCTGTTGCTTTAGAAGGTGAAGTTTAAAAGACATTCAATCTGTCGTTTCTCTTCAGGAGATCTACTGTATGTCAGTATCTATCACAGTCACTTTTAAACAACCTCCCTCCTCAAAACATTCACCACTGGAAAGTTTCCTCTCAATTTGTCTGTCGTAGATTGTTATTTGTTTTCCAACTTATAACAAGCTTCATTACATTTCAGATTGATATGCAGCTTTCCAAATCTCGTTCTGATTTCCTTGTGGGATAAGGAAATGCTGATTTTAGGCGATTTAATTCTAAGGCACATTTATTAGAAAAAATAGAATATGCTTGCAAATTGGCATTACATAACCCTGTTACTTGTGGTCAGGACCATCAGTTAAAAAAATAAATATATAAATTAAATGTTTTGATAAAGATGCACAGTTTTTGAAATTCCTGCTCGTTGCTAATTTGACAAGACCTGAATTTATGTATTAATGTAGAACAGAGGGCACGTGGTAGAAGGGAGAGGATTTTTTCCACATGTATTAATTTATTTGGAATGCCAGAAGAACACATTATTTGAACATATCTTTGCCAAGCCATGTTAGTTTTAATTTGCTTCAGGAAATAAATGACAACTTGGAACCCTCAACTAGGAGTCACACAATGCCAGGTCTATCAAAACTTCTTGCAAACCTTGATTTTTCGACGTACTGTGGCTATTTCTTAATTCTTTATTTGCGCTTGGTAAATTGCGCTGGTCAATATGTAAATGAGATGTTGCGTCTGTGTTCTTTAATTTGCGCATCGTTAGTAAATCACCTGCAGAAATTTTCCCTCCCATCGGCGCTGTTTTGGAATTGCGCTCTCGTGCTAATTTGCCCTGTTTACTAAAACTGGCCCTTATACTAGCCTAAATTAAAAAAAAAAAACAAAAAAAAAATACACTCAAGCTCACTGAAGATAAAACAGTCAGCAATAAAATAAGAATAAGAAAATAATTACATACATGGGCAATAGAAAAAAAACTACAGTAGAACAAATAAAAAAGAAATGCTACATACATTTTATAAAGTAATACAATGTATATAAACACCGCAAATTCTTCACTGTGTAAATTAAATACATATTTATTCTTACTAAAGTTACAAAAATGATTTAGTCAAGAGCAGTGAGAGATTTTCTCTCTTTTGTTGTTTGATTAACATGAATGACAGAAAGCAGGAATATTAGACTGCTGCCACTTTAAGAGCTACCCGGATTCAATATACTGTTTTACGTTTTTTCTTTCTCAGCTGTTTGCTTTCACTTAAGACCTACATTACTGTGTTTACGAGGATACTTGCAAAGACAGGCATTTTGACACATACAAGTGTATTTAACTATTCAAGGCCTATAAAGCAGCAAAAATAGCTATACTAAGTTCGATGCTCCTGCGCTCTATGAACGCTCTGACAGCGTTTAGAAACAGTGCACGCATATAGCGAACTAAGTTTGCAATGCTTAAAAACACATGCAAATTAGGATATGCCGATATTTTTTCAACTAATTTTGGCCGATAACTGATGCCAATACCAATATTTTTTATTTTGTTTGGTAACAACACCAAGTCTCTCCTGTGCGGAAATTATAAGCAAATTATTTTTAATTTTGGCTAGAACTTATTTAGTTAGAATTGTTAGAATTAAATAAACAATAGTGAAGTTCTTTTATGATATCACATTGAAGCTTTGAAAATAACTATAAATAAACTATATATCAATTTTTTTTTTTTTTTTCAGAAAAATGCAGTAATCTTAACTTTTTATTTTAAGATTTGTAGATGCTCTAAAGCAAAACAGTTGTAAAAATTCTAGGGCTGTCAAACGATTAATCGCGATTAATCGCATACAAAATAAAAGTTTGAGTTTGCCTAATATATGCGTGTGTACTGTGTGCAATTATTATGTATATATAAATACAAACACATTTATGTATATATTTAAGAAATATTTACAAGTATATGTATTTATTATGATTTTTATAGAATTTATATTATATATAAATAAAAATATTTTGTATATAAATAACATATTTCTCTTAAACATATTAATTTGTGTGTATTTATATATACATAATAATTACACACAGTACACACACATATATTAGGAACACTCAAACTTTTATTTTGTATGCGATTAATCCCGATTAATCGTTTGACAGCCCTAAAAAATTCTAAAAATCTTTTAGAGCTCATAATTTGTTTAAAAAATTATAACATTACACATCAATGAATAAATCAGTATATATAAAGTTGTTTAATATACAAGTGTCATGTTTGTGTTTTTTTTTTTTTTTTATTATTCATGTAAGCTATAGCTTCTGACCTTTAAATCATTTATAACATCAATCTCTGCTTTATTTAATCGGAAATACAATCTAAATGTTATTTGTGTATTTTACTTTCATTTTATTGGAAGTAGGCTAACAGCACCCCCTACGGAATTAAAACTCTTAAAAATCCCTAACGCAAACACTAAGTTTTCGTGAGCATGTAGCACAGCAACGTCACGTGAGTGTGTAACCGCAACTGAGGCGATAGTCCAAAATCTCTACCGGTTGACAAATGTCTACTGGTTAATCGTGTCTACCGGTATCGCCCACCCCTAGTAGTGATGTATGAATCACAGATCACACAAAAGTCACTTTCAAACCAAGCAACTTCCGAATTCGCACAACCAACTTGAACCTGATGCGAAATATCCTCCCTCTTACGCAAAACTGAAGATGATAGTGTAAAATTACCAAACAACACTTTTATAATTGAACTCCTCTATATATTTTTGGAGCAGCTATACTTTTTTTGCTTGTATACTTGCTCTGTACTGAGATATGAATGTTTCTTCATTTCTAGTTCACTCACGATGTCCAATCATAGGTTATGCAATTAGCAGTTGGACATTTTCTTGTTTCACACCAGTGAGCTGTTAATTATTTTGTATATTTGACAGGCTATAATAGGCCAATCCTACATGCACCTTGAGAATTGACGCTAGCGCGTGTGTTCATTTTTGCGTCGTCTTCCCATTCCTGTCCTCCTTGTCTGCATGTGTTGTCATGTAATAAAGTCCATCCTTGAAGACATTTGCTCACCTCGTTTTAACATGAAGGTTTTTTCCTGTCATTTTCAATTACAGGCGCAAGGCTGTTTGTTGATTCGGTGTGTGTGTCCGTCTGTTTGTGTGTGACCTCTGCGGGGTCTTGTCTTTGCCAGTTAGAACACGCAGGCCAAAATTTTATCTCGCAATGGCAGCCGACTCGCACAACATGAGCCAAAGTCTCCTTCAAGAGAATTAACCAAATCATTAGAGATAAAGAAAGAGAGGGGGGAGGGAGAGAGAGAGACTCATTAATGTCTGAGTAGTTTACTGAAAGGTCTCTTCCTCCCTCTGTATCGTCCACTAAAGATGTTTGGGTCTTTTACTCTGTTTATATTGTGAAGGTTGTAAGTGTGTGTTTTCGGGTCTGAGTGATAGAATTGTTTTAGTTTCCACTATAGACATAATAGCTCTGCTGTAAACCTATTTAGCTGCTTTGCTGCATACTGTCTACATAGGCAGCTGCCTTCTGAGGGAACGGAAATGGAAACTGATAAGTGGCTGATTTTGGATGCAATACAAAGTCAGCAGCTTTTCATGCCTCACATTTAGCACTTGACACAAAACTGATTCCAGAACAGTTTGATTTTAGTATCTTTCTAAGCTCAGGGCCTTAATAAACATTATTAAGCAATGCTTTAATAATACTTTAATAAGCATAAATCCACAGGTCACACATATATGTTTGATATAATCAAAAATTGTTTAATTGATTTATTTTCATTTTAGTTTGTTTTAGTAATTGTGTTATGTGATATTTGTCATTGTATTAGTTTTTGTTTGTATAGATTTCTATTTAGCTATAATTTATAAAATTATTTTAAAAAATATATAATTTCAATTTCAGTTTTAATTTTAGTACTTGAACTTGCTTTATTTCAATTAATTACCAAGGCAGCATTTCTAATATTAATTCATTAAAATTATTGTTATATAAAAATATTGTTTTTCGTCTAATATTTACAGTATGTTTTATTTCAGCTTTAATTCAAATTACAATTCATTTTTGTTTGTTAGTTTAATTTAATTAACAATTAATTTTGTTACAGATTTCCATTTAGCTATATTTGATAAAATTATTAAAAAATATTCAGTTTCAGTTTTAGTAATTTTAATACCTAAACTTATTTTATTTCAGTTAATTACCAAGGCAACATTTCTAATATTAATTCATTTAAATTATTGTTATATAAAAGATCATTTTTAATCTAATATGTATATATTTTATTTTATTTCAGCTTTAATTCAATTTACAGTTTTTTTTTGTTATAGAATTCAATTTAGCTATAATTTATTAAGTTATTTAAAAATATATATTTTAATTTCAGTTTTAGTAATTTTAGTACTTGAACTTTATTTCAGTAAATTTGTTTGTTAGTTTAAAATGTTAACAATTAATTCTTGTTATAGATTTCAATTTAGCTATAATTTATAAAATTATTTAAAAAATATAATTTCAATTTCAGTTTTAGTAACGTTAGTACTTAAAATTATTGTATTTCAGTTAATTACCAAGGCAACATTTTTAATGTTAATTACCTTTTTAAATTTTTATTATTTATTTATTTATTTATTTATTTTACCAATAACAACACTGGTAATAGGTTTTGGAACAGAGTGGGTATTTAACTTGTTTTTAAAGTTTAACAATTTTTTAGACTACATTTTGAAATTATTCACCCATTTACTCTTTGTAAAATGCTAAAATGTATTAATAAAATGTATTAATATTAATAAAATGTACTGCACACTTTTGCACCTTTGAATTTTTTCTGATACACTCAGTGCTACTTACTGTATGTTTCTTGCCCTAAAAAAAAGTAATGACTTTCTGTGATTGTTTTTTTTTTTTTTTTTTGTAAATGACTCTCATGATTGGCTAGCCTTTGCTTTTCTGTTGAAGTTCACTATTTTTTAATGTGTAATAGTCAATATTCTGTGCAATAGAACTCCTGTTTTCCATTAGATTTTCTTGTCACACTTTATTTAAGGTCCAATTCTCACTATTAACAAACCATTAATTACAGCTTTTCCCTCAAATAAACTTTTTAATTTGCTGTTATGTTTATGTATTAGGTAAGATTAGGGGTGTAGAATATGGTCATGCAGAATATGTGCTTCATAAGTACTAATTAACAGCCAATATGTTAATAATTGGCAGTATTGGGGAAAGTTACTTTTAAAAGCCTTTTCACACCAAAAGCCTCAGGCTTTGAGAAAAGTAAATTCACGTCTGTATAGTAGACTGCAGAAGAAGCTTATGGTTGAATTGGATCATCGAAGGTCGGCAGCAAAGACATTGGTTAATACAATGGCATTAAATGCGTAAAGGATATTTGTGTTATTTAACATATATTCTGAGTTGAATTTCACTGTTTTTATTCATTTTGAGGAATACTGAATCTGTTTTTTGTGAGTGAGATGAAGTAATGCATGTTCACATTTATTCTAGAACTAACATCTTACTCCCGATTTCTCTCAACATGGGGACAGGAGAGTTTTTAATCAATAAATAAGGGAAAAGTAACTTCCGTTACTTATTTGAAAAAAGTAACTCAGATATTTTTTTTTTTTGTCAATTAAAAAGTAATGTGTTACTTTATTAGTTACTTGGAAAAAGTAATAATATTACATAACTCGCGTTACTTGTAATGCGTTACCCCCAAACTGATAATAGGCATGCTAATAAGCAACTAGTTAATATAGAGAATTGGTTCCTATACTGAAGCGTTACAGATTTTCTCTTTAAAAAAATACCCTAAACCCCACCGCAGTGAAGTGCTGAGATATAAGAGTGTATTGTGTTCAGGATCTTCATGATAGTGTTGTTTAAGAATCTGGACTTATGACATAAAGTCTAAAGAATGGATTTCAAAGGAACCTACTGAAATCACAATCCTTTTCTGTTATCGTTGTGCATTTGAGTGTGTCATTTAAATCCATCGCTCCAGGGCAACTCATGCAGTTAGCCTGAACTGTTCCATAAAAAAGTGTCCGTCAAATAACAAGTAACTACAAAAAATAAAGTATGCCGCAGTTACACGTGGGAGAGAAAGTCTTGTATCTTGCTTTAGGACGGGTTTTAAAAACCCCACGGAATATAAAAGTGGACTTTTGTGGCTTTTAGCCCATGCCTTTTAGCTTTGATGCCATCTGTACGCTTGCGTAGCCTACGCCTAGAAGTTGACAAAATTAACTTTGAACCGTTATCTGGATTTATTCTTACCTCACATTGAGTGTCAAGTCTGAGGCAATTTATCTCCCATATTAAACTCCATTGGGCCTCAGCCCTGAAGGTCTCCAGTATGTGTGTGTGCATGAGTGAGAGTGTTTATAGTAGTATTAGTATCACATTGTTTGTGCGTATTTACTCTTCCTCCATTTACGATGTGCTTTTACACCAGAATGCTTTCATTTGAATGTGTCTAATTTGACATGGCCCTGAGTCAGGCTGCCTATGAGTCACTCCTGCAGCTAGACAGTAAACTGGATTAATTCATGTTTGTCAGTGTGCTTCATAGCAGCAGCATCCTGAGCCTCTGTAATCCACATTCAGTAGACTGCATGAGGACACATAGACTGCCGTTCAAAAGTTTGGGGTCAGTTTTTAATACTTTAAGCAGCCATTACTACAGTCTTTGGTGTCACATGATCCTTCATTCTAATATGATTGTCTGTTGCTCAGGAAACATTTCTTCTTATTATTAATAATGTTGTAAACAGTTGTGCTGCTTAACATTTCTCTGGAAATGGTGATACATTGAGTGAGTGGATAAGTAAAGTAATTGAAGTGAAGTGAGTAAATGAGTGAGTTAAAGGAATAGTTCACCCAAAAATGAAAATTATCCCATGATTTACTCACACTCAAGCCATCCTAGATGTATACGACTGTCTTCTTTAAGACCAATGCAATCGGAGTTATATATAAAAAAAATTGACCTGGCTCTTCCAAGTTTTATAGTGGCAGTGAATGGCTATTGAGATTGTGAAGTCCAATAAAGTGCATCCATCCATCATAAAAAGTGGCTCCAGGGGGTTATTAAAGGCCTCCTCAAGCAAAGTGATGCATTTGTGTAAGAAAAATGTCCATATTTAAAACTTCATTAACCGTAATCTCTAGTGTGGAGTTTACTTTATGATGGATGGATGCACTTTATTGGACTTCAAAATCTCAGCAGCCATTCACTGCCATTATAAAGCTTGGAAGAGCCAGGGAATGTTTAAATAAAACTCTGACTGTATTCGTCTGAAAAAAGAAAGTCGTAAATACCTAGGATGGCTTGAGGGTGAGTAAATCATGGGGTATTTTTCATTTTTGGGTCAACTATTCCTTTAATAAGCAACTGAAGTCAAATGAGTGAATGGGTGCATTAAAGGAGTCATATGATGTTGCCAAAAATACATTAGTTTGTGTATTTGGTGTAATGCAATGAGTTTATGCAGTTTAAGGTTAAAAAATCACATTATTTTCCACATACTGAACACTATTGTTGCTCCTCTCTGCCCCACCTTTCTGAAGTGCGATGATTTTTACAAAGCTCATCGATCTGAAAAGTGTGGTGTGCTCTGATTAGCCAGCTATCCGGTGCGCTGTGATTGGCCAAATATCTCAAGCGTGAGATGGAAACGTTGCGCCCCTTACCATGTTGTGATTCCGTGTCCCGGCGCAACGAGACAAAAACAATAAAACCTATTATAAATGAGGCGTTTGTTGCATCTAGTGGGGGGAAAAAAGAAGTATGTTATTTTGAATTTTCTGTGCCGTTTTTGCCATTTTCAGGTGTTGCATTTAAACAAACTCCTCCTAGAGATTTAAACAGATCAACACCAGATTTGGTCAGTGTGATTTAAAGCCCTTTGTGACGTTAAATTGTGAGTATCTTGAGTTTTTGTGGAAGAGTGTGTCCGTGGCAGCCTGACAAACTTTGATATTACGCCAGGAAGTTGTTATAGTTTAGGCATACAATATCCGATCTGCGCCAAAATGTACATGTTTGATAAGAGTCCTGTCCTGAACACATGCCTATCCCCATATTCAGTTATAGTCATAGCTCCACCTGCTGGCAACAAGAATTGGCATGTTTTATTCTCTATATCTCCTCATAGAGACTTAATGGCATCCACATTATATTTGGTCAGTCAGGACTTTGCAATGTTAAATTGCAAAGATCTTGAGTTCTCGTTAAAGGGCGTGTCCATAGCGGCCTGACAAAGTTCGATGTTTCACCATGTAAAAGGAAGTTGTTGTAAATCATACAATGTCCGACCTGCCCCAAACTTCACCCATTCAATAAGAATTCTGTCCTGAACACATCTAATGGCCATTATTCAGTTATAATCATAGCGCCACCTGCTGGCAACAGGAAATTACTTGTTTTAAAGTGACTTAAAAATGCAATGTCCGATCTGCACTAAACTTCACATGTTTGATAAAAGTGCTGGCCTGAAGACATCCAAATGTCAATATTCAGTTATAGTCATAGTGCCACCAGCTGGCAGCAGGAAGTTTGACACATATAAATGACTTTGACATATTCCTCCTATATTACCACTTTTAATGCATATTGCTCACTGTTCACTGCTTTCCTAAAGCAATCAGGGTGGCGGTGAGCCCGGGTGCGAGGGCCCTTACTTTGCGTGGTGTTACGCAAATCTTCCCACACAGTGACGTCGATTTGTGGGGGCATGTTTGAATGAGCCATTTTAGGAAGGCGTGGTTAGGAAGTCTTAAAGGAGAAGTCAACTTCCAGAACAAAAATTTACAGATAATGTACTCACCCCCTTGTCACCCAAGGTGTTCATGTCTTTCTTTCTTCAGTCGTAAAGAAATTATGTTTTTTGAAGAAAACATTTCAGCATTTTTCTCCATATAATGGACTGCTTTGGTGACCCGAGTTTGAACTTTCAAAATGCAGTTTAAATGCGGCTTCAAACGATCCCAAATGCGTTTTTTAAACGATCCCAGCTGAGGAAGAAGGGTCTTATCTAGCGAAACAATCGGTTATTTTCATAAAAATAATACAGTTTTTATACTTTTTAATGTCTAACGGTCATCTTGTCTTACTCTGCCTGGACTACGTTTTTTCCGGTTCATGACAGTTAGGGTAGGTCAAAAAACTCCCATCTCACTCTCATCTCAACTCTCCTTCAACTTCAGAATTGTCCTATATCGCTGTTTGACCTTTTTTGTTAAACAGTGTTTGATCTTCTTTGCATTTTCACTTTGCAAAGACTGTGTCGGTACTTCTGCAGTGATGTAGGATGATTTTGAAATGATTTTTGAAGTTGAGGAAGAAAATACAAAATTGGAGTTTTTCGACATACCTTAACTGTCTTAAGCCAGAATACACAGAGTTCAGGCAGAGCAAGACAAGGCGAGCGTTTGAGATTAAAAATGATTTAAATTGTATTTTTTAATGAAAATAACAGATCGTTTCACTAGATAAGACCCTTCTTCCTCAGCTGGGATCGTTTACAACCGCATTTGGGATCGTTTGAAGCCGCATTTAAACTGCATTTTGGAAGTTCAAACTCGGGGCACCATAGCAGTCCATTTTCCTCAGAAGTCCGTTTTCCTCAAAAAACATAATTTCTTTATGACTGAAGAAAGGAAGACATGAACATCTTGGATGACAAGGGGGTGAGTACATTATCTGTAAATTTTTGTTCTGGAAGTGGACTTCTCCTTAAAATTTCATATAGAATATCTCTTTGTGTTTGAGACTTTAATCTTTGTACAGATCTTATGCGCAAAAAGCTTGTAACACAAAGGAAAACATGAAATCGCATCATATGACTCCTTTAAGAACCAAATGAGTAAGTGATTGATTGTAAATAAGGCAACAACATTTATAAGTGAATGAAAGAGTAAATGAATGAATAAATAAATGAGTGAACAATTACATGAATCCACAAATGAGCATGGCTCTTAAATCGCCTGCTGTTGTTTATAACTTTAAAAGCTCGCAACTGTTGTTTACTCACTTGGCATGACTCTGAGTAACAGACCTCATGACCCAATTACCCAAGTTTAACCACACGACTCTAAACAGCTCGGAGATATTGAGAGATCTTCAGATCTCAGATCACACTCTAACCTTCACGGATATACAGCTGTAATGAGTTTGACTGGAGGACTGTTTGAATACGTGCGCTTGCTGAAGGTAGATCTGTGGTTTCACTCAGTCATATTGCGAGCCCTCAGAGACTCAACTCTTTAATTTGGTCCGCTGTGGCTGGATGAGTTTGACACTTTTAATTAATTAATGCCGTTACACGTCACTTAGCATGCACGTTAAGAGGTCAGATATGAAAGCGCTGCTCATGCTGTATAAGTTTCAGATATTTTGTGTGCAAAGCTGGTTCACTCAATACTACTAAAGGGCCTTTTAATCTTTTTTTTATATTCATATCATATCAGCTAGTATACATTAATATATTTATGTATTAGTGACCTGAGGTAAAATCACATCTTATCAGTGATGAAACTCTGAAATCAGATGCAGTGTTAAACCATATTTTGGAACTCAGACAAAGACCATTAAACATGACCGGGCATGCTGTGACTAAAATAACTAGCTGATAGATACCGCTAACTGTTCTTTCACCAAAATGTTCTCTAAAGGCAACTAACCAGTTCACACACTCAGACACATGAGACTTAAAATCATGTCCATGCCAATCCAGAACCAAGGAATGTATAGTAGATTTAATATATTCAATATACAAAACCTACATGCTGTTTAGACCAGTATTTGATGAATTGCAGAGTATTTACCTTGAAAAACTGTGTCCTAAACTTAATTATTCCATCCTCAATGAAAGAAAACATGTTGCATAAAATGACAAAATCAGAGCAGGATTTTGGATCAATAAGACTAAAAAAATAACATTTTTTAATTTTATTTTAAAATTTAAAATTTTAAAATTAAAATATTAGTCTTATTTTGGTATTATTTCTATATTATGTATTAATATTTTAAATTTGCTTTTTATTTGCATAATTTCAGTTTTCATTTTAGATAATGTTTTAGTCATTTTGTTATGTACATTTGTCTTATTTTATTTTATTTTATTTTATTTTATTTTATTTTATCCAGTTTTAGCTTTAGTTATTTTAGTACTTAAATGAAAATGTTTGGCTTGCCAAAAACTGAAATAAATTAGTATTTCATCAAATAGTAAGGCTATATTTTCCTTTATTTCAGCTCTATTTTAATTATTAAGACTAAAAAATAACACTAAAAATGTACTTTTTTTTACTAAAGTCACCAGTCTTATTTTGGTATTATTTCTATATTATTTATTAATATTTTTAATTAGCTTTTATTTTCATAATGTCAATTTTCATTTTAGATGATGTTTTAGTAATTTTGTTATGCACATTTGTCATTTATTTTATTTTATTTTATTTTATCCAGTTTTAGCTTTAGTTATTTTAGTACTTAAATGAAAATTAGAAATGTTTGGCTTGCCAATTAACTGAAATTATTTTTTTTTTTAAGTTTAAGTTTTTCATCAAATATTTAGGCTATATTTTGCTTTATTTCAGCTCTATTTTAATCATTGAAAAGACATTTTTTTATGTGTTGAGTAGTTTTACCTTCGGTTAATAATAGCAACAATGAAAGCCACAATCCATAATAACCATTTTCAATGTTTGTAATGTGCAAGAGGATTTTTAGATAGAGACTAATCATATTTCTTTTTCGAAGGAGCTGCCAAGGACATCATAAAGAATCGAAAGAGTTTGATTATTTTTCCTAACCAGCTGTGACTGTCAGCAGCATCCTTTGTATGTTCCTTATGTTTTTGTGGTTTTATTAACAATTTTTATGTATGGTTTTACAAACAATGTAAATTATTAATTACTGATTGTGCAAAAGGGTTTTGACCTTTCTAAAACTAAAAATAAAAAATGAAATGAAATGAAAAATGCAAGCCAACAACAGAATGCCTCATTTTGTGCAATGTTCAGTTGGCATTTGCAGCTGGTTAGGACACAGGTAATTACTGACATTTTGGCCTCGTTCATGAAAAGCAAGCAGAATGGATTTCAGTGTGTCATTTGTAAAACTGTAAAACTTTGTTCTGATTTTGCGTTTCTACCAAAAAATGCAGTAGTTTCCCAAGCTCTGTGAATGAGGCTCATTGTACAAAATGGTTGCAAAACCCAAAACTAAACTAAAAAGATATGCTTTTTTATACCAGGCACTCAAGCTGAAACTAAACCGAAAGGACCGAAACTTCTAGGTGAAGATGTTTCAAGTTTTTCTGATCGAGCAATTTGCCATTCACTGACAGTGTTCAAAGGTGATCTGTGAAGTTCTTTTGGGTCGTACTTCTTAATTAACCGCCGTTCCTCCTGCATTCTTGGCATGATCAAAAGATCTCTGCCGGCAGAACAGGAAGATACGTTCGATTAAAATGAGCCCTGAAAGTATATTAATAGCTAAGTCTGTTAGCACTCTCAAGGGACATGCTGAGATCCAGCTCTTATGAATTCATCCAGACACCAGGAAGACTGCAAAAATAAGTCTCTGACTTTTAGACTTATTTTCCTCACCCTTGCCTGCTGCGGCCTGGAAGAATAAACTGGATTGACTCTAAGTGTGTGAATTACCTGACAAAAGCGAGAGGCATCTCTGCTATTTTGTCTGTTGAGGATAAGTGGAAAAATTGTCGGGAATTACACCTAGCGAGTGGACATCCCTCTCTTTCTCACTTGGCCTCTTTTTACCTCGCTTTCTTGTTCATTAAGGTGATTGACACTGGAACTGGAGAGGGTCAATAGGTGCTGGTGTGCAAAGGAGAAAGGAAAGAGATCTCTTTGCAATTTCTGTTTCGTCCGCTTTCTCTCTCTTTATCTCTGTCCTATGTGCTTCTTTCACAGCACAATCGCAGCATCGTTCTCCTTCTCAATACTTCAGTCAATCGAACAGAAAGCTGTAAATCATGACTGCTATAAAAATTAAATGTGTTGTAGATGTGTGTTTTCAAAGAATGTTCCAGATGAAGTGAGGAGTGTATCTGTGTAATCCCACAAGATATTGTAGCCTAGTGGTAAAATATCTGGGTTTGTAACTAAAATCACTACCGTTCAAATATTTATTTGGGGTCGGTAAGATTTTTAAATGTTTTTGAAAGTCTCTCATGCTAAGGCTGCATTTATAATATCGAAAAATACATTAAGAAGTAGTAAAACAGTAAAAAAAAATTGAATTTAGAATAGAAAATAGTTGTTATATTTGAAAATATTTCAAAATTTATGTATACCTATGATGGCAGAGCTGATTTTTTTTTTTTAATACTGACCTCAGACTTTTGGTAGTGTAGGATCAAATTCGGAGTTGGTCTATTAAAGGGATAATTCACCCAAAAATGAAAATAACCCCATGATTTACTCACCCCCAAGCCATCCTAGGTGTATATGACTTTGTCCAGTAAAGTGCATTCAACCATTATAAAGTATACTCCATATGGCTCCGGGGGGTTAATAAAGTACAATGGCGTTTTAGTGCCATGTTAAAAAAAAAAAAAGTCTAAGATTACGAGATTAAAATCGTAATATTTCAAGAATAAAGAATAAGGTCGGAATATTATGACATAAAGTCATAATATTTTGAGAATAAAGTCGAAAAATTTCGAGAAATATATTTATATTTATATCAAAGTATTTTGACTTAAGTAGTATTTCGACTTTATTCTTATAATATTTTGACTTTATTCTCGTAGTATTTCGACTTTATTCTCAAAATATTTCGACTTTATTCTCATAGTATTTTGACTTTATTCTCATAATATTTCGACTTTATTCTTGTATTATTTCGACTTTATTCTTGTAGTATTTTGACTTTATTCTCAAAATATTTCGACTTTATTCTCATAGTATTTTGACTTTATTCTCATAATATTTCGACTTTATTCTTGTATTATTTCGACTTTATTCTCGTAGTATTTCGACTTTATTCTCAAAATATTTCGACTTTATTCTCATAGTATTTTGACTTTATTCTCATAATATTTCGACTTTATTCTCGTAGTATTTCGACTTTATTCTCGTAGTATTTCGACTTTATTCTCGTAGTATTTTGACTTTATTCTCGTAATATTTCGACTTTTTCTTGTATTATTTAAACTTTATTCTTGAAATATTTTAACTTTATTCTCGTAATATTTCAACTTTATCTCATATTATCTCAGCTTTATTCTTGAAATATTTCAACTTTATTCTTGTAGCATTTTGACTTTATTCTCGTAATATTTCGGCTTTATCTCGTATTATTTCAACTTTATTCTTGAAATATGTAAACTTTATTCTCGTAATATTTTGACTTTATTCTCATAATATTTCAAATTTATTCTCAAACTATTACGAGTTTAATCTCATAATCTTAGATTTATTATTTAACGTGCCACTAAAATGTCTTCGTAATGAAGGCCTTCTGAAGTGAATCAATGCGTTTTTATGAGAGAAATATCATGGGGTAATCATTTGTGAGATTCAAATCAGAAACATAGTTCACCCCACAAAAAATATTCTGTCATCATTTACTCACCCTCATGTTGTTCCAAACCCAGTATGACTTTATCTTCTGCTGAACACAAAAGACAATATCTAAAGAATGTTGAGGTCAAAACAACATTAAACTTTCATTGTATGGACAAAAACAGGAAAATACATAACTAATGTGTTCCAAGAAGAAAGTCAGGTTCGGAATCACATGAGAATAAGAACATTTTTCAGCCTTTTTGGATGAACCGTCCATTTAAGTGCAGTCTAAATCAGAAACAGCAACTACAATCAGACATTGATGTTTTAACCCTTCCATTCTGGACGATGAGGTAAACATGTTTACCCTTGCTGCTCCATATTCATTTAGATATTCATGAAGTGAAGTTTGAGGGCTTTGACTCCAACGAATGAAGGAGGGAGGAATGGAAGGTGACATGGAAAGAGGAAGAGAGAGACTGCTGAGGTTCATCTGTTTATTTCATGGTGTCTTATCATCTCCTGTTCAATTACAGATCCAGAGATTAAGAGTGACAGATGATCAGAATAACATGCGCCTCCAATCCAAATATTAAATGTAGTCATATGCATGTGTGTGGCTTCTGCTCATGCATGCACATGGGCTTGTTTTTGAATTATCCATTCCCCTCTCTCTTTCTCTCTCTCTCTCTCTCTCTCTCTCTCTCTCTTTCTCTCTCTCGCATGAATCTGATGCTTCTGGGGTTCCTCTGTCAGTTCCTGATGATGTAAATCTTTCATGACTTGTCTCTCATTCTCACTTCCTCCCTCACGCTCATCCTGTTCTTTTCCTTTCATCCGCTGTTTCTCGTGTCCTTTCTTCTCTCCCCGCTCTCCTCTGCTCTTCATTTGCCCTGGCACATCAGCTTCCTCCCTGAAACTTCATCACTCACTTTGTGCTTCACCCTTTTTCGTGTTTGTAAAGTTTTCAGGAGAAAATGGGTGGGAGAAGAAGCGAGAGGAAAATCACGAATGAGATTTCTCTAATATCTCGGTTGTTCCTCCTGTGCACTAATGAGAGCAAACCTTTGCTTAAAGCCGAGTTAAATTTTTCACACAATTTCGTTGCCCGAGACCAAATTTGCAGGTTGTAAAAGATTTATTTCGTCGTAAGGCAAAATCTGTTGTTTTGGATCGCATAATTGGCTGATAAATTGCCTTTGCGATGATTCTTAGCTGGCAATGTCACAGATTTTGGTTCACATTCCTCCTACGACACCCGTCTAATGAATAACCAATTGGAGCACAGAAACTGATCGTGTGAGTGTAATCACAAACACAATGTGAACATTTTTGTATGCACTGAATATCTGAATGACTTCATTGACTCGACAAAATTGCGCAGTGTAAAAACCGCACACTGCTGGGAATGTATTCCATTAAACAGAAAACCAATTTCCTTCGTAAAAAGTTTATCAGAGGTGATTTTTAACACTTTCTTTTTTTGTAGTTTTTGTTTCTGTGACCAAACCAATAAATATACGTGTACACGGTCTGAATAATGTTCAAGAAATTTGTTTGTTTGGTGCAAAGAAATGTTTTTTTTTTCCCCAGAAATGAAAAATCCGTCATCTTATATTTCAACTCTGTGTCATTTCAAACCCATATAAGTTCCTCAGACTACACTCTGTGAAAAATCTGTAAAAATAAAGGTTAATGTACCGTGTTGATACAAAGGAATTTTCCGTATTTTTCACAGCTGTTTGAATCGTGTTGTGTTTTAGAGTTGAAGGAACTGTCCGTAAACTTAATGGAAAACATAATGGTATTTTTCTGTCAAGAAAACATTTTCTAGGGATTTTGAGATACTATTAGTTTTTATTTATTTATTTTTGTAGTATTTATAGTATTTTATAATACAGTCTATATGCACTGGAAAAAATGTGGCATAGAACAATTTTCACTAAGTAATTGTTAGTAAATTTTTACAATTACAAAGAGGCAACACATAGTATTAAAGGGAACCCTGGGAATTAAGACTTGTATGGCTTAATATAACATAAATGATGTCTCTTACTGAAATATCTAGTAGAAAACCACATAATTTTATACATATTTTGGATTATGTGAGCACCATTTTTTTCAATGACGTGAAATGGTTGCGCTCGGTGAGCTACTATTTGTTGCTATTTTTAATGCAACACATCTCGGAACATAAAATACTGATACGATGCTACATTGTGTGGCTTTTGATTGTGATTTTCAGTCAAAGGGCAACAAGAGAAGCCATGTAAGTCTTCACTGCTTTCCTAGCAATAAGAAGAGGAGAAAAAAATTGGGAAGATGCCTGTGGATGAATAAAACTTCCTAAAGATCTGCATCTTTGTTCTCTACACTTTTCGCTGATGCCTTTTAGGCTTTTAGTAGAAGAAAACAGAAGTACTTTACAATAGTAATTATTTTTCTCCTTAATCTTTGAACTATATAAAATATTATTTTTTATTTTTGTTTTATTAGTTTATTAGTTATTTCAGTTTCAGTTACTTTAGTACATCAAGTTAAACTAAATGCAAATTAGAAATGTTGCCTGAGTAAAATAAATGTAAGGGTGTTTTTTTTTTTTTTTTTTTTTAGTTTCAGCTATAATAACCCTGCCTCAGATGTGTTAAAAGAATCATTAAAGAACCAGAATGGTTAATTGCAATCAGAACCAAAACCAGAATCATTCAATTCCCTTCCTAATTACTGTTGTGTCCTTGAGCGAGAGACTTGTTTTATTTCAGAGGACAGGATTGGAAAACCCATATCATGTTGAAGCATGTGTGCTACCACGAGGCTAGAGTTTACTGTTAAGATATTTTTACACAAAACTAGATTAAAAATGCATGTATGAAGTCATGTGACAACAATGTAGCACAGTTTGGAATGTTTATAATTTCATAATGTGCAGGGTTTGACATTAAGCCTTAACATGTGCTTGTCTTTCGGAATCAGTCATTCACTTGTCCGAGTAAAAGACTTGTCCGGGGGAAAAAATGTTTTGTTTTTTGTTGTTGTTGTTGGCGTAAATTAGTCCATTCTTAAGCAATAGTCTCATCACTGCTCTATGAGGTCTTACTTTAATCAGCATATTTGTGATATTTGCCTTATATTGATTTCTAGGACATTAAATTGATTTCTAGGAAATTAATGGTTGTGAGTTCGGTTACACGGTTGTCACACCCGTAAATAACCGCACTGTGTGTGAAGGAGTCAAATACAGGACTGACAACTGTATTATGCTGCTGTGTGAGTGTGGCCATTGTATATCTTTAGCAGGTACAGCAAGAAAACAGTACTGGTGGACTGCTGCTTCTCATTCAGGGCACACGACTAGCCGTCACTTTGTCTCACACACACGCAAAGAAAGATACAAAGCGAGAGAGTCTTATATACCATGCAGAATTGATGCGCTACATGTAAACAGTATTCTTTGCCGTATTTTCCTGTCAAAATAACAGAGTTCCTTTGGAATTCTTCAGCTTTTAAAAACTGGCAGTTTCTCCGGTAGTAGGCGGAACTAATGCGCAAACGACAATCTCATTGGCTGGCGCTCACCTATTATCGCCCCTGTTTTCATTTCAGCAAATCAGTTCGTGCAAACTCAGATAACATGATTAATATTCATGAACCCAGCAGCTCATTAATCCTTAGGACATTTTATATTGTTATTAGTAGCAGAATTTGTAGTAGTTTTTTTATCTTTTCAGTCGTATTTTTAGTTTTTTCCCTTTTTTTTTTATAGAAACACTAAATTACAAACAATATCTTAAGCACCACCACCAGTCCTAAGTTCAGTCAATATGACAAATATCCATTCATATTTTATTCTAAAGTTCTAATTACTAAAGTTTAATGCTAAATTATCATAATTCATATATTCAAAAAATTGTGCCATTAAGCTTTATCTGGTTAGTAAACTAAAATATCATTCATTTCATTTAAATTTCATTCATTTAACATATTTAATATTGGGGGCATCCAAGTTACTATTTGTAAGAAGTAACTAGTAACTAATTACTTTTTAAAAAGTAAAATCCCCAACACTGGTCACAAATGTGCGGGACTTTTTCCCTATGTTGATGTGTACATAGGGAGAAATCTGGAATCATGTGTTCCAAGAGACTGTTTATGATTTATTGGGATTCTAAAAAAAATTAGTGGTTGGATTTTTACCATTATAGGCTGGTTGATTTCACACACTCCAGCCACACAACTGTGTGAAAACATCTTATAAAAGATCATTTTTCTCTAACAATCTTTGAACTTCAAAAAAATAGTTTTCTTTTTTATTTCAGTTTTATTTATATTAGTACATCAAGTTAAACTAAATGAAAATGAGAAATGTTGCCTAAGTAAAATAAATGTAAGGTTTTTTTTTTTTTAGTTTCAGCTATAATAACCCTGCCTCAGATGTGCTAAAAGAATCATTAAAGAACCAGAATCGTTAATTGCAATCGGAACCAAAACCAGAATCATTCAGTTCGCTTCCTGATTACTGTTGTGTCCTTGAGCGAGAGACTTGTTTTATTCTAGAGGACAGGATTGGAAAACATTAGAATGTTTATTATTTCATAATGGGTACTGTTTCACTTGCTGTTTCTTGAGTTTTGGCAATGTCAGGCATTTTGGCGGTGTGACTGCTCCTGCGACACCCGTCTAATGTAAAACCAATTAAAGCACAGCAGTTGCTGAAGTTGTCATGTGGGACAGAGAGCAAAAGAGACAGTGAGAGGGTGAGACATGCACTTAAATCCAAATAGTACTTGCAGTATGACAGGATGATGGGCTAATGATAAAGATACTTTCTGAGGAATAAGCAGTGTTGGGGAAAGTTACTTTTAAAAGTAATGCATTACAATTTTGCGTTACTCCCTGAAAAAGTTAACTAATTACATTACTTAGTTACTTTTTATGTGAAGTAATGTGTTACGTTACTTTTGCGTTACTTTTTAAATCTGGGCAGGGCTTGCTTCTTTGTTTTTAATGTAAAACAATTCTAATGTAAAAGCCCTTTTACACCAAAAGTGAAATGAATTCACCTCAGCCTGAAAGAAAAGTACATTTATGCAGGAGATCACTGTTCAGCTATAAAAAAATGAAGCAGAAATGTTAGTTTGTCTAAAATAATTTTTGCTTATTAGTATGTCTGAATTGCATCATCGAAGGTCAGCAGCAAAGACACTGGTTAATAAAATTGTTTTATTTAACATATTTAATTATTGCAGGGTTGCATCATATTCTGAGTTTGCATTTTACAGTTTTTATTCATTTTGAGGAATGCTGAATCTGTTTTTTGTGAGTGAGATGAATTAATGTATGTTCACATTTAGTCTAGAATACAGTAACATTATGTTTACTCCCAATTTCCCGACAGGAGACTTGTCAATCAATACATGGGGCAAAAAGTAACTGGCGTTACTTATTTGAAAAAGTAACTCAGATATTTTCTGAGAAATTCAAAATGCGTTACTTTACTAGTTACTTGGAAAAAGTAATATTATTATGTTACTCGCTTTACTTGTAATGCGTTACCCCCAACACTGGGAATAAGTCTCTTTTGTTATATTGTATATATATATATCTACCTGCTGTCAATACTATTTTTATGAATATTTTTATTCAGAAAGGATGCATTAAATTGATCAAAATTGACAGTAATGACTTTTATATTGTTACAAAAAAAATCTATTTTAAGTAAAAGCTGTTCTTTTGAACTTGAAAAAATCCTGACAAAATACATCACAAATTTCACAGAAATATTAACCCTTTAACTGAACACAGACATAAAAATGCACTATCGAGACTTACATTTTTATAATTCATGAATGAAAATATTTTGTAATATGATTTTGATGTACATTTTCCATAATTTTAAAATGCCTTTCAATTTTAAGTTTTGAGCTGATATATAATGTCATATGATGTCTAAAGCATGATAGGGAAAAAGGCAATGAAGAAAGTTTTTTGTGACAAAGGTCAGAATTCATGTTGAACTCTTGACATATATTAATCTATTACTTTCCTACATAATTTCTAAAAAATAAATATGGTAAAATATCTATTTAGGAGTCTTATACCTTTCCAACGATGTATAGTTCATCATGATTAGATTAGGATTTATTTGTAATATGGTGAAGTAAACTTCCCACAGGGTGGACAGTGACAGTTAAAGGGTTAAAGGAGAAGTCCACTTCCAGAACAACAGTTCACAAATAATTTACTCACCCCCTTGTCATCCAAGATGTTCATGTCTTTTTGTCTTCAGTCGTGAAGAAATTATGGTTTTTGAGGAAAGCATTTCAGGATTTTTCTCCATATAATGGACTTCATTGGTGCCCCGATTATGAACTTACAAAATGTAGTTTAAATGCAGCTTCAAAGGGCTCTAAATGATCCCAGCCGAGGAAGAAGGGTCTTATCTAGCAAAACGATTGGTCATTTTTTTTTTGGAAAATAAACATTTGTATACTTTTTAAGCACAAAAGCTTGTGTAGCACAGGCTCTGGGATGCGCGTTCACGACGCTACGTACTATTGGATCACGTCGAAAGGTCACGCAGAACGTAGGTGGAACTACAGACCCAGTGTTTACAAAGCGAACGTGCAAAGACTAAGAAAGTGCCAGTAAGTCAAACGCTGTTTACGAACAAAAAGCTACAACGATGTCAACGATTCTGAAATTGTAGGAAATAATAAAATGGAGTTTTTCGCCATACTCTACCTTTTTGAGCCATAGTACACAGACGATGAACTTAGACATGATTCGTAGTAGTGATGGGAAGTTCGGATCATTTTACCGACTCGGACCTTTGAGTCTCGTTCAGCAAAATGAATGAATCTTTTTTCAAGTCATTTCGTTCATTTCATTGATTTTAGCAAAATATCATTAAAATGTTACGTGTTACTTCCCTAACACATCTACTGCTTACACAAACGCTGATCATACTACAAACAAGACAAAACTATATTGCTATAAGAAACAGAAAAGATTAATTCATTGTTTACCTGGGTCTTTAGTCTATGATTAGTTCACCTCACCTCTTATCTGACAAGTTTTCGGGTTGAGTCATTCGTTCATCATGTGACAGCCCTACAAGCTTAACCAATGCAGTGTGAACCGGAAAAATAATTGATTAGTTCATCTCTCGAGTCTTCGGGTTTGAGTCGTTCGTTCATCACGTGACAGCCCCATAAGATGAACGAACGACTCGAAAAACCCGAAGACTCGAAACAGGTGAACTAATTCCAGTACAACCTAATAGGATGTTGTACAAGCGTGACTGAACGAATCACTCCCCGAGATGACTCGTTCTTCCCGAGTCACATTAAAGATTTGTTCAAAATGAACGGATCGTTCAAGAACGACCCATCACTAATTCGTAGCATCGTGAACGCGCATCCCAGAGCCTGTGCTACATGAGCTTTTGTGCTTAAAAAGTATACAAATTTTTATTTTTCAAAGAAAATGACCGATCATTTCGCTAGATAAGACCCTTCTTCCTCAGCTGGGATCATTTAGAGCCCTTTGCAAAATCGGGGCACCAATGAAGTCCTTTATATGGAGAAAAATCCTGAAATGCTTTCCTAAAAAAACATAATTTCTTTGCGACTGAAGACATGAACATCTTGGATGACAAGGGGATGAGCAAATTATTTGTAAATTGTTGTTCTGGAAGTGGAGTTCTCCTTTAAGCAGCACAACTGTTCTCAACAGTGATAATAAAAAATAATGTTTCTTCAGCACCAAATCAGCATATCAGAACGATTTCTGGAGGATCATGTGACACTGAAGACCAGAGTAATGATGCTGAAAACTCAGGTTTATCGCCACAGGAATAAATTACATAAATCTTACAGACACCAAACTTTTGAACAAGCATATATGTAGGGCGAAAGTCAGGCATCGCAATACGAACTGAAATATTTCTCATCAAATGATCTGAAGTAATCCACCAGGACTCAATTTAAAGACAAAAATATTTAAGACAACATTTTTTGGTATCTGAGATAGTATGAAATAAATAAAATACAACTCATTCTCTGTGTGATACTGATCCCTTAGTTTATCTGTGTGTGTGTTTACTCTCATTTGTACAGTCTGCACCTCATTTTGTCGGTTTAAGTGAAAATAAGAAGCCAGTAAGTGTGGTTTTTCCATTAAGGGCAGGTCAAGGGTCGGCAAATTCCCATAATTACATGTCGCAGGATGATAAAATCATAGCAGGTGTGACAGAGGGGCCAAGAACAGCTTTTTGGGGGGTGGGCTTAAAGTTTGAGGATATACGAGATATTTTGGTGAGAGGATTGATTTTTTTCTGATTTCTTTTTTTTTTCTTTCTCTGCTCTCTGTGACCCGATGAGCAGTAAACAAGAGGAATCGTGGTTCCCTTGGTAAGACACTCTAATGAACTCTAAAAGCTTGTAATCTTCACTCTCTCTCGTTCTCTTCCCTTCTTCTCCTGTCCCCTTGCTCTGATGATATCAGATGATCATCTGCTTTGAGAGTTTGAATTATGAAGTGAACATTCGTCCTCTTGGCATTTCCCTTTCTGATTGCCCAGAAGATGAGACACGGGCTATGTTCAGATTCATGGGCTGCGGGAAGCATTTTGAACAGGTTGGATGGAGAACAATGATGAGAAGTAATAATAGGTCTTAGTTTTAGGAGAAACATTGTAAGTCAGTGCAAGTACTGAAACTCACTAAAAGACAAACAAATTGAACACAACAGAATAAGATCATGCAAATACACATTTCGCTAAAATACTTTTTGTTAGACATTAAAAGGACAGTTCACACAAAAAATAAAATATTGTCATTAATTACTCACCCTCATGTTGTTCCAAACCTGTAAGAACTTTGTTCAACACGTGTCAAAGAGTGACAGGAAAGAGAAGAAATTGTTGAATAAAGTCGTTATTTTTGTTTTCTTTGTCCACTAAAAGTATTCGTATAGCATCATAATATTAAATGTTGAACCACTAATGTCACATGAACTATTTTAACAATGTCTTTACTAACTTTCTGGCATACGAACGTGGTAGTTGTGTTACTGTCTGTGAAGGGTCAGAAAGCTTTTGGATTTCATCAAAAATATTAGAATTTAAATTTTTGGGTGAACTGTCCCTTTAAGTGTATTTTTTAAATTCTACATGTGACACAAGTAATTGTAATTTTATGACAGGAGTAACTGTAACTGGACATTTGTAATGGAGCATAAATGCAGTATAATTACTATGTACAGTTTAGTGAATTAATTAATTTTATATGTTTTCATAGACTTCAATTTGCACATTGTTTGGGCGACATCATTGGGCAAGATATGGAGTAACATTTTTGTGAATAATGGATTTAATTTGGATGGATTAATTTTTTTTTACAAGTAATGTTTAGATTTTTTACAAAATTAATCAATTAATCAAATAAATAATCAACAAATTAATTATCAAAGTAATTGTTAGTTGCAGCCCTACAATTAGTAAATAATATATGAAGTCAAGTAATTCACACAAAATCCATGTATATTTAAAATACTTTAATTTCCTTAATGACAAATGATCCAGAAGTTTTGTTTTGTTTTTAATTATTCAGAAGTTATTTTATTTTATTTTATTTTTATGACAACCAAGACTTAAGAATAAAAGATTAAAGCATTTTTTGAAAATGAAATTAACTTACTAATATTATGAGTACAGTGTAGCATATATTTATTTTATTTATAATGTGTGTTTTTTTTGTTTGTTTGTTTGTTTGTTTTTGTAGTAGTAGTATAGAGTATTTAGTGTATACCCATTTTGCAGTATGCATGCATTTAATTTCAAACATAACTATACTGCTGTTTATATTTTATATAAGGGATCTCTTAATTTAATTTTTTTTTTTTTTTAAAGTAATGTTTGGATTTTTTATCCAACTAATTGATAAATCCAACAAATAATCACCTGATTAATTAATTAGCAAAACAGTTGTTAGTTGCAGGCCTCCAGTGAATATGAAATCAAGTAATTGTCACAAAATCCATGTATATTTAAAATACTTTCATTTCCTTAATGACAAATGATGTAGAAGGTTTTTTTTGTTTTCAGTTATTCAAAAGTAATTATTTAATTTAATTTAATTTAATTTAATCTTATGACAACAAAGACTTCAGATGAAAAGATTAAAGCATTTTTTGACAATTTTTTGAAAAATAACATACTATCATCAGAAATGTTTATCATTTTATAATGTGGTCTTTTCATAATATACATGATTTTATAGTAGTAGTATGTAGTATATACATAGTTTGCAGTATGCATGCATTTCATTCCAAACATAACTATACTGTTGTTTATCTTTTATGTATAGTGGATCTCTTCATTTCTCTCCAATTATTTGGCATTCAGTACATTATATATGCATGCATATTAGTTCTACAAAATAACCTTAGTACCCAAGTTCTTGTCTGATCATTTGAAATAAATCTGGGGGCCTTACAATGAGAAATCCTAAAGCTCAACCCACACACACAGCATGAGATATAGTTTCACGCTGATTAATATGCGCACACATTGACCAATCACAGCTGAGAGTCCTGAGAAAAAATAATTTCCTTGCTCCCTCTTTCTTGTCTGCTCTCACCCATGCTGTCTTCCTCTGTGTGTGTGTGTGTGTGTGATCTTTCTTGTACTGTGTGTTTAGATGGATTTGTTAGAGGCTTAAGATAATGGATTCTCCTCAGAGACAAATTTAATATCTCCACATGTCATAATCTCACTCACTACTCATGTAGACAGACACTGGATTAAGATTATTACATCCGATCTCACCGAATGACCCCTATCCTCGTGTGTGGACTCTTCGTGTCCCTGTAACTGGGCTGCACGGCGTTTAACGGGCATCTTGACATGCTCAAGGCGGCTAATCTCTGCGCCTGATGAAAAGCAAGCCGTGGAAGACAACGCCGTGTCAACACCATGTCAAACACCATTCTGACTTGAGTGCATGAGGCTGTATAAGTGGCTGACAGCAACATTACCTCAGAAGCGCGACACTGTCTTTTCCCCTTAGTGCAAATCCTCCTTTTCATTTTGCGGCGTTCTTCAGGCTACTGTACTTCTGAGCTCACTCTGAAAAATAACACGCAGCTATAATCAGCATTTCCCGAAGCACAATAGGAGAATAGATAGACTCCCACAATTATTCTGTCAGCAGAGGTGAGAGATGTGAGCTGGAGTGGGATTCTTTATTTCTGTTGGATCATATTTAATGTGTTTATGTTAATTGTTTGCCGTTCAGCATGATATTGCAATTCGCACAGCCTGATTTAGACACGTGCAGTTGTTTGTTGGTTCCGGAACAATGTTCCTATCGATCGATCACTGCCATTTCAACCCCTAAAACCAGAGAGCACTGGCTGGTTGAAGTTTTTTTCTCATATGCATGCATATTAGCTTATATTTATAACTAGATAGATAATGACAGATTGATGACATTGATGTTGGCTTGTCTGAAAGTTCAAAATAACCTTGAAAATCTGATTTAGCATATTGCAAGCAAGTTGTCACTGTGTTTTAGCAAGCATTTTATCACATTGCTAGCATGGTTTAACCATTTGCTAGCATGTTTCATCATGCTACTAACATTTTAACGTTTTAGCACATTTAACATGTTTCTACCATGTTTTATCATGTTGCTAGCCTGATTTAGCATGTTGCTAGTACATTTTAACAAAACATTTTACATTTAACATTTTGCTAGCATGTTTTAATATAATTTAATATAATAGCACATTTTTAGAATGATTTAGCATGTTCCTACCATGTTTTAACATGTTGCTAGCCTGATTTATCATGTTTCTAGCATTCAGCAAGTTGCTACTTGCTGAATGCAAGTTTTAACAAAATATTTTAACATTTTAACACATAGCTAACATGATTTAACAATTGTTGCCATGTTTTAGTAAGTTCCTAGTGTGTTTTAGCTTACTGCTAGTATGATTTAGCATGTTTTAGCAAGCTGTCAGTATGTTTTAGCAAGCATTTTAACATGTTTTATCACATTGCTAGCATGTTTTAGTAAGTTGCTAGCATGGTTTAACCTTTTGCCAGCATGTTTTAGCACATTTAGCATGTTTCTACCATGTTTTAACATGTTGCTAGCCTGATTTGGCATGTTTTTAGCAGGTTTCAGCAGGTTGCTAGTATGTTTTAACAAAACATTTTACATTTAACATTTTTCTAGCATGTTATATCATGCAGCTAACATTTTAACATGTTGCTATTAGCACATTTTTAGCATGTTCCTACCGTTTAACATGTTTCTAGCCTGATTTATCATGTTTCTAGCATTAAACAAGTTGCTAGTATGTTTTAACAAAGTATTTTAGCACATTTCTAGCATGTTTCTAACATGATTTAACACATTGCTACGTTTTAACATGTTGTTAGCATGTTTTAACAAAATATTTTAACATTTTAACACATTGCTAACATGTTTTTACAATTGTTGCCATGTTTTAGTAAGTTGCTAGTATGTTTTAGCTTACTGCTAGTATGATTAAGCATGTTGCAAGCATGTTTTAGCAAGTTGTCAGTGTGTTTTAGCAAGCATTTTAACGTTTTATCACATTGCTAGCATGTTTTAGTAAGTTGCTACCATGGTTGCCTTTTGCTAGCATGTTTTATCATGCTACTCACATTTTAACATGTTGCTAGCAAGTTACAGCAGGTTGCTAGTATGTTTTAACAAAAAAAATTACATTTAACATTGTGTTAGCATGTTTTATCATGCAGCTAACATTTAAACATGTTGTTAACATGTATTAGCACATTTTTAACATGATTTAGCATGTTTCTACTATGTTTTAACATGTTTCTAGTCTGATTTTATTATAGTAAAAAAGGTTTATTATAGTAAAACCAAAAGTTTTTTGGTTTTATTTGTTGTAAAACCATGCTTAATTCTCACAAGGATAGTTGCTAGCATGATTTAACATGTTGTTAGCATGTTTAACATTTTTTAGCTAACATGCTAATTTATTATTTATTTAAATAGTTGTTCATTAAAAGAAATAAAGAAAAATAAATAAATGAATGCAATCTTTTTGAAGTCTGTGATGCCTAAATTAATTCTGTGGCAGTTAAAAGCAGAATGAGGTGTTTTATTTTTTATTTATTTAGACAAAATACAATTTTAATGTCATTCATTTATCAAACATCAACCATAACATGAAAAGAATTGGTTGAAAGAATTGTTGTTGTTCTGCAACAGCATAGGATGTGTAAATCATGCTCAGCATTTATATTCTGCATACATCAGTAGTTCAAATCTGGAAACTGTTTAGCACCAGATGCATCCAAGTTTGCTTAGTGTTGTTGGTACTAGAGACAAATTTAAAATGTGCCAGTTTATGCAAATCAGGTTTCATGCTGGGTAATAAGATCCAAACCTAAGGTGCCACTGTTTAACACATACTGGCTACATTTAGAGTCCACACACAACTACTATTCTCAAATAGTGCTTAGTTTTTCGCTTTCAGAAATAACACTACTATATATCTTGTTCCTCTTCTTATTGACTTTTCCTGTCCAATTCCATTCGCTCGCTCCGTTCTTCAGTATTTCATTTTCACTCGCCGTTTTCTGCTAGGATTTTTGTGCTTTGTTTGTCATCTTTTTGAATGATGAGCTACAGCGCGATGAATGCATAAATTACATACATTCTTACCGAGATTACAAAAGTTCGAGCATCTATCACCTCTGTGTTGGGAGAATGTGAGAATGCATTACACCTTTCCAGTCACTGATCAAAGATCAGATCAAAGCTTGTGTGTGTGATTGCATCTGTGTGCCAGTTTATCTATCATGGTAGGCTGGTTTTCATCTGAGGTTCTCGCCATTCTCTCTGATTCTTAAAGGAGTCATTTTCATAAAAGGAAGTTCTGTCATTATTTACTCATTCTGCCTTTTATTTCATGGCATTTAAAGAGCATAATATAACTAATGGAGTTTTCGAACATTTAAAAGGATACAAACGTACACTGTAAAAAAATTTTTTAGAAGTTGTAAATACTTTTTTTTTTTTAACTTATAAATTTTACTTTTAATAAAGTGTGTTACTTGGAGTTTCTTTGTAATTGTTTTTCAAATTTATTAGCAATTTCTAAGTGAAAATGGTTTCTACACCATTTTTTCCTCGGTGTACCGTGGAACTATCATGAAAGCATAACAGTAATAGTTATACTAGCACTCATATTTCACTCATATGCTATATTCCAAGAATTGTGAGTGAAAAACAGATCAAAAATATCAAAACGTTGTTGTTCATACTCAACTTAAAATAATTTGTTACCCGGCTGCCTTAAAATTTTAAATTTAGTCAACTCAAAAAAAGTTTAGTCAACTTGAAATGTTTAGTTGTACTAAGTGACAACTTGGATATTTGAGTTGATTCAACTTAAAATTTTAAGGCAGCTGGGTAACAAGTCTAGCTTTTAAGTTTAACAATTCAAATGTTTTGTTTAGTCAACTGAAATATCTAAGTTGTCACTTAGTACAACTTAACATTTCAAGTTGGCTAAACTTATTTGAGTTGCCTGAAATTTTAAGGCAGCAGGGTAACAAATTATTTTAATTTGACTCCACAAATTGTGTTTTTTATTTATTTATTTATTTTTTGTTAGTTTGTTTTTTACAGTGAACTGATTCATTGAAAAGATCTGACTCAAAAGAATGATTCGTTCATGAATCAGACTTCACTGGTTCCATTATATACACTTGTGGTTTAACCACGATTGAGGATGTTTTAGCATCTGTTAATGGAATATTTCACTGCTGAAAAAACAGCTAAAACCAGCTTAAGCTGATTGGCTGGTCTTAGCTGGTTTGAGCTGGAAGTAGCTGGTTTTAGCTGATCCCCTAGCCTGGCTAAGCTGGTTGAGCTGGTTTTAGCTGGTTGTTCCAGCTGGTCTCCCAGCCTGACGAGCTAAGGAAGTGTCCAGAGCCCCACTAATAACAGTCAACCAGCTTAGGCTGGTTTTAGCTGTTTTTGGGTTTTTTTTCAGCATGGTTTAACATTTTAGCACATTACTAGCATGTTTCTAGCATGATAACACATTGTTGCCATGTTTTAGTAAGTTGCTAGCATGCTTTAACTTATTGCTAGCATGATTTAGCATGTTGCTCGCATGTTTCAGCAAGTGGCCAGTATGTTTTAGCAAGCATTTTAACATGTTTTATCACAGCATGTTGTAACACATTGTATGATGTAACACATGCATAATGTAACACATTGTTGCCATGTTTTAGTAAGTTGCTACCATGATTTAGCATGTTGCTAGCATGGTTTAACATTTTGCTAGCATGTTTTATCATGCTTTTAACATTTTAACATTTTCCTAACATGAATTAGCACATTTTTAGCATGATTTTTTAGCTTGATTTATATTTTTGTAGAAACCACATTATTATTATTATTTTTTTTTTTTTCAGGAATCTTTAATGAATAGAAAGTTCGAAAGGCATTTGTTTGAAATAAAAATCTTTTGTACACTGTAAAACTTTCTCCAGTTTCAAATTGAAAACTTAAGATCAGCAGCTGCCTTAAAATTTTAAGTTAAATCAACTTAAAAGTACAAGTCATTTCAACTCACTACAATAAAATAAGTTTAAATGACTTGATTTAACTTACGAGTTGAAATGACTTGTACTTTTTTTTCAATTTTAAGGCAGCTGCTAAAGTTTTTAAGATGAAACTGGTAAAAACTTTTTACAGTGTAAAATTAAGAATTTCAGGCACTTTTATCAAATTAATGCAGCTTTGACATCATAGGAATAAATGCAAGAATCAGCATGACCGAATATTGAGTCAGTAAGTTGAACTCACTGAAAGAATCGATTCAAGAATGATTCATTTATGAATCAGACATCACTAGCTCTCCAATGAATATGCCAAGGAATATAACGCATGAGTCATATAAAATGATTTTATACATTGCAGAAGTCATGTGCAACTCATGATATTTTTATGTTGCTTTTGCATCTTTTTTTGCGATTGAAAGCTCTATTCCCCATTCGTTGTAATTGCGCGGAATGACATGAGGATGAGTAAATGACATAATTTTCATTTTTGAGTGAACTATTCCTTTAAAGATGCAATCACATGTCATTTTCGCCACTCACCTATCTTTCCCCATCTCCCGCTCTTTCTTTCCCTCCTCTATCATCTGTCAACCATGGATAGTCATTTGACTTCTTTCTGCATGTATTATTTTTCAGAGAACGAAATGATTCGGAGACAGGATAAAAAGAAGAAAGAAAAAAACTTAGCCTCTCATCACAAAACCTTATCTCCCCCATGATGTTCAGTCTATTAACCTGATTGATTGTGCCAATAATCAGCCGTCTCTCTTTTTTTTAACCATTCTTTTCCCTTTCTCCATCTCAGACGTTATTGCCCCTGCTGAATTGGTTGCCCCGGTGATAGTGATTGCACCTAAGAACACATCAGTGGTTGCCGGGGCGAATGAGGCGACTCTTGAGTGCGTCGCTAATGCAAGGTGGGTTGCCCTCGACGGCAGTGATTCACAGATGTTTGTCATCATTATTTTGTTTTTATTATCCATCACATTGGCGATGTCATTAAGTGTCAGTCATGTAGAATTGTAATTATATCTGTCATTTCTTTAATTTTTCTTTTTTTTTTTTTGCTGTAAAACTTTGAGTTACGCACTTGTTTCAGCTTAATTAAACCAGATTCTTCTTTTCAGTTTTGTCAAAAACAAAGGTATGTAGATGCATATACAGTAAAGCTAGCTGACCATTTTATTTAAAACCACTGCAGTTTTCTTGCCTGTGTTGACAGATTTCCTGTTAAAAGACTCATCTTTTTTTAATTAGCCAATAGACTTTAGCCTACATCAGTCATGATCTAGATTTGCCACATACTAGATGTTTTAAGGTGGTTGTTATTCTAGAGAGCATTTGGTTGAACAAAAAACTGTGTAGTGCAAAATGAGTCATAATAGTTTAAATTTGTTTTCCTGCATGACATTTTAAATGTGTATATATTTGCTATAGTGAATTTTGTCAATGTTTATAGAATACAGCATATAAACTAACATTTAAAAATTTGGGGTTGATAAGATTGTTCTTTTTTATTTATTTATTACAGAAATATTGTAAAAACAGTATTATTGTGAAATATTATTACAAATTATTAATAAAATATTAAAAACCCACAAAGGTTGGCTTTAAACATTAAAGGGATAAATCACCCAAAAATAAAAAAAAATGCCCCATGATTTACTCACCCTCAAGCCATCCTAGGTGTAAATGACTTTTTTCTTTCGGACTAATACAATCAGAGTTAGATTAAAAAAAAAAAAAAATCCTGGTTCTTCCAAGATTTATAATGGCAGTGAATGGGTGTTGAGATTTTGAAGTCCAATAAAGTGCATCCATCCATCATAACAAGTACTCCACACGGCTCCAGGGGGTTAATAAAGGCCTCCTGAAGTGAATCGATGTTTTTGTATAAGAAAAATATCCATATTTTAAACTTTATAAACCATAATCTCTGTGTGGAGTACTTTTTATGATGGATGGATGCACTTTATTAGACTTCAAAATCTCAACTCCTATTCACTGCCATTATAAAGCTTGGAAGAGCCAGGACATTTTTTTAATGTAACTTCGATTGTATTTATCTAAAGAAAGTTATATACATCTAGGATGGTTTGAGGGTGAGTAAATCATGAGGTAATTTTCATTTTTGGGTGAACTATCTCTTTAAAATTGGTTTTTCGCTTGAATTTAGGGGCTTAGTCAACCTTTTAATTCGAGGTGCCCACATACTTTGGACTCTGTAGTGTATGTAATTTTGTTACATATTTAACACATAACTAATTGCTGTGCACTTTATAATTCTTGGCTTGAATATTAATTTCAGTATGGCCGTTAATGTGCTGTGTTGTGTGTGCGTGTGTGTGTGTGTGTGTGTGGAGCAGGTCTCTTGACAGGCTGCAGGTGTTCTGGAAGCGTAATGGGGTGAGACTAACAGCAGGAGTGGACTCGTTTGGTCGCAGGCTCGTCATCAGCAACCCCACCTCAGCGGACGTGGGTCTGTACGTGTGCGAGGCTGCACTGAGAAACAGCAGTCAAAAGAGTACAGAGGCCAAAGCGTACCTCTCTGTGCAGGGTAAGATGATTGTTGTTCCCTTTATGCTACTATACATGCAGGTCCAGACAGATTTTTAAGTATTATTTTACTGAAATGCCCTAAGAGCAAGAGTTTGACAGATGGATTTGAATTAAAGCATATCACTGATTTAAATATTGCAGTGAGCTCATTTTTTTTTGTCTTGTATAATATCAAGTCATTCCACTTCTGTGGCCATTTTTTAATGCCCCTGGGCGGTTATTTCTAATCAAGTACAGCTACAAGCTTATGTATGAATAACTATATATATGCCAATTCAGCATTAACATTTAAAAACATCATCAAGTTTGAAAAACCAAAAATGTAAACTATTTTGTTCTATGATATTAGTGTCCACACCAATGGAAAGAAACACTGTTTATTTTAAGCATGCTGTTGCAGTTGTTCCCACAATTCACGCTTTAAAGTCAAATGGATTTTGATTGGCTGTCAGAGGGTCTCATTCACTTTTTTTCTCAACTGTGAAGATTATTCATATATCTATACACAGAACTTCTCATAAGTAATTTCTGCCTAATTCACAAGACATGTATGCACACAAAAATTAGTTCTTATGTTAATGAATTTTAAGTATTCTAAACGAGTGACCGTGTCCACAAGGTTAGTAATTTGCATTAAACACCCAAACCATATCCATTTAGTGGGTTTCTGCACAGCCTTTTTTCTTTATAGCCTTTCGATGCTCTCGAAAAACACTCTTGCATGAAAGCATGCACAGTAAATTCCTTAAAAAATGTATATGTACATTTGAGGTCAAAAGTTTGCATACACCTTGCAGAATCTGCAAAATGTTAATTATTTTACCAAAATAAGAGGGATCATACAAAAATGTGTTATTTTTTATTTAGTACTGACCTGAATAAGATATTTCACATAAAAGACGTTTACATTTAGTCCACAAGAGAAAATAATAGTTACATTTATAGTTAACATTTATAAAAATTACCCTGTTCAAAAGTTTACATACCCTTGATTCTTAATACTGTGTTGTTACCTGAATGATCCACAACTGTTGTTCATGAGTCCCTTGTTTTTCCTGAACAGTTAACAGAGCCCGCTGTTCATAAGAAAAATCCTTCAGATCCTACAAATTCTTTGATTTTTTTTTCAGCATTTTTGTGACAATGTATGATTTTGAGATCCATCTTTTTTTAGCTCTTTTTATCTTAGGATCTTCTTTAGCTTCTGAAGGGCAGTACTAAATAAAATATATATATATTTAGGCAAAATAAGAAAAATGTACACATCTTCATTCTGTTCAAAAGTTTACACCCCTGGCTCTTAATGCATTGTTTTTCCTTCTGGAGCATCAGTGAGCGTTTGAACTTTCTGTAATAGTTGCATATGAGTCTCTCAGTTGTCCTCCATGTCAAACTATGGATCTAAAAATCATCATTGTTGGAAAGGGTTCAAATTTACAAAAATGCTGAAAAACCAAAGAATTTGTGGGACCTAAAGGATTTTTCTGAACAACAGCGGATTTTTCTGAAGAACAGTTCAACTGTTTGGAATAAACGAGGGGCTCAGGAACAACTATTACTTAACAAAAACAAAAAAACAGCTGTGGATCATACAGGTAACAACACCGTACTAACAAGCAAGCAATGTAAACTTTTGAACGAGGTAATTTTTATAAATTCAACTATTATTTTCACTTGTGGACTATATGTAAACATCTTTTATGTGAAATATCTTATTCAGGTGAGTACTAAATAAAAAAGTAACGCATTTTGCATGATTCCTCATGTTGGTAAAATAATTAACATTTTGTAGATTCTGCAATGTGTGTGTAAACTTTTGACCTTAACTGTATATAATGTGTGTTTCGTAATTTGGAACAGATTTTAGAATGAAAATTTAAAGAATAAATCATGATTTAATCATGAAAATATTCGTACATAGCTTTCACACACAAATTTGAGCCTACGCACAGTTAGTGAATGAAAAATAGGTGCTTTCTTAACTTTGTTATAGTTATCATTACAGTATTAATTCTTAGAGTGAATCATACATTTTAAAGTTTTTGAATTAATCATGATTTGTTTGCAAATATGTTCATACAAATTTGTGTGTGCACATGGCTAGTGAATGAGACCTAGTGTATGATACGCTCATCAGCTGGAAAAGTTGGGGTTTGAAAGTTCTAGTCATTGTTCTTCTGTGTTGTTATTGTTATACTTTGCTATTATCTAGAGTTAGAGCTCTTACTTTAACTTTATAGTTATGGTTATTAGTTATCATTCTTGGAGTGAACAGGCTTTCAAGGCTGTTGTTAAGATCAGATGGCGCCTTTAGCAATAAAATTGGCTCTTATCATTTAATATTGCCAGGTTTTTTTATTCATTTTTCAATTAGTTGGCTATACACACACTCAATACTTAAACTTTACTTTTAAATATTAGTCAAGCTACAGTTAAAGACATATACTGTATATGCTGACCATAGTATAGTATCTGCAGTGACATTGTGACATTGCCCTGTAGTTCAGACTGATTTACTGAAAGTTTTAAGTGGCCTAAATCATAGATAAAACTGTGATGGAGCATTTGATGGCTAGGTATGATTAAGAAATCGTTCTGAGGGTGTGGAAAGTGTCAGTTTAAAATCAGAAATACATCCAAAATCCAAAAATCACAGTTGGAACTGCCTCTGTGAAATTTTCATCAACAGACGCCTACATACATAAGAGTTCATCGCAGCAGAACTTTAAATGCAGCCTTTATTGACACACCAGCCCTGCCTATTTAGTTACATTTTTTCCTGTATCTCACAGTAAGTGGGCAGAGAAATGTAGAAATTTGTAAAAGTGAGTTCTAACGGTTTCTAAACACATGGATTCACACAATAGCAAGTTGCCTCTCAGCTTTCTTTCTTTCTTTCTTTCTTTTTTTTTTTTTTTTTTTTTTTCATCACGACTCTTAGTTCACAATGTTTTCAGAAGGTCAGTGGGCTTAAACATCTTCAGCCTCCTTAACATTGCTGCTCTTTGATCCAAAAACACAAATATTATTCTCTGCCCTGAGATCTTTTTCACCAGTAGATGTGCTATGAATATTTATACCTCAACTCGCACTCTTATTAGAAACAGCAACGAATATTCTTTCAATGAGCTTATCTGACAGGTGTGCGCCTTACATGATTGGGCGAAAGGGGGGCATGCATATGCATGAGGCAGCCAATGGAGTGATGAATAAATTGGGGCTGTTGGAGGCTCAGAGAGACTTTTATAGAAAGATAAAGTGAACATGTCAGAGCAGCCAGCAGTGGAAAAGAGGTTGAGATGGGGGAGGTATTTATTGTTTCTGCCGCTGAATCCGATCCAGGCGCCAATCTGAATATGTATATCCTGATCTGCATAAACGTACAATGAGACTGAATAAGTGCTGATTTGTTAGGGATGAACGAAAAGGTAAAGGGGAAAGAGAGAAGAAAGGATGAGAACGAATTGAAAAAACAGTGACTTTGTTATGGCGTTCGTTTTTTGTTGCCGTTGTTGTTATTTGTTTAACCCCCTCCTTTTTATTCTTCAGTAAGTGAAAAGCTGTTACCAGCATCACACTTAACAGGTCCTTTGTCTTCTTTCATTTGAAGTGAGTTAGACAAGGTGAGAGCGAAAAAAGAAAAAAAAAGCCAGGTGTGTGGAAAAGTAACAGGAGTCTTGCTCTTCCTGTCATGAAATCCGAAAATAAAAGTGCAGTGGATGAAAGGGTTTTCTTTTTTATACATACATTTATATAAAACCTTTTCACTATTATAATGAGCTATGTGCGGCACCAAAGACTGCTGGGAAAAATCTAGGTTCAATTCTTGCTTTTTACATGTAGTTAAGCGAAAGTACACGTCCGTACTTTTATTCTTTTATCATGACTTTAAAATACACTTCTTGAATATCTGCCTGTTATGTCAGCAGACTCTAGAACACACTCGTATTGGTATCAAATGGTGAAAATATAAATCCAGGCCTATTGATATGAGGGATGCCACACATGATCTTCCACAAATACCTAAACAACCAACCAGAACATCTAAGCAGCCACCTAGCTATGATACTAGAAACCAGATAAGCAACTTAGGACCTGCATACTAATGCTGTAGGAACTTGCCAGTGTACATCAGCAACCATCTAGCAGCACTGTACCAATCACCCACTGAAGTGCCTTGAAATACGCAGCATTATTCTATGTGTTGACGTAATTTCAACTGAAACAGAAAGACGGGGTGGGACATATCAAGCAGACCTGCCCCCTTTTTAAAAAAGCCAATAGCATTTTGTTTATTTGACAGCCACAGTCTTAATAGATTCCCCTTTAGATTCAATATGAAACTGTTACTAAAGCAAAACTTTGATTGATTATAATGATGCTGAGGATGTATAGTGTGTTATCTCTTCTACTCGTCAGTGCTGTCTAAATGCTTGTCTAACTCTTTCTCATCCTAATCTCATCCAAATCGCTACAGTTGAATTCAAAAATTTGCACCCCCCTTTCAGAATCACTAAAAATTGTAATTATTTTACCAAAATAACAGGGATCATACAAAATACATGTTATTGTTTATTTATTACTGGCCTGAATAAGATATTTGTATTAAAAGATGTTTACATATAGTCCACAAAAGAAAATAATAGTTGCATTTATAAAAATGACCCGGTTCAAAAGTTTACATCCCCTTGATTCTTAATACTGTGTTGTTACCTGAATGATCCACAGCTGTGTGTGTGTTTTTTTTTGTTTCTTTGTTTAGTGAAAGTTGTTCATGAGTCCCTTGTTTGTCCTGAACTGTTAAACTACCTGCTGTTCAAAGTCCCACAAATTCTTTGGTAGAGCCGGGGGTGAAAACTTTTTGAATTTGAAGATTAGGGTAAATTTAACTTATTTTGTCTTCTTTGAAACAACTATCTTCTGTAGCTTCTGAAGGGCAGTACTAGATGAAAACATATGATTTTTAGGCAAAATAAGAAACTTTACACATCTCCATTCTGTTCAAAAGTTTTCACCCCCCAGCTCTTAATGCATCGCTTTTCCTTCATCAGTGAGCGTTTGAGCCTTCTGTAATAGTTGCATATGAGTCTCTCAGTTGTCCTCAGTGTGAAAAGATGGATCTCAAACATACAGTCATTGTTGGAAAGGGTTCAAATACACAAAAATGCTGGAAAACCAAAGAATTTGTGGGACCTGTAAGATTTTTCTAAAGAACAGCAGACAGTTTAACTGTTCAGGACAAACAACAAACTATCACTAAACAAAAAAAAACAAAACAAAACAAAAACACACACAAAAAAAAAACAGTATTAAGATTTAAGGGGATGTAAACTTTTGAACGGGTCATATTTTTATAAATTCTACCATTATTTTCTCTTGTGGATCTTTTGTGTTAAATATATTATTCAGGTCAGTACTAAATAAACAATAACATGCATTTTGCATGATCCCTCTTATTTTGGTAAAATAACATTTTTGATGATTCTGAAAGGGGGATGCAAACTTTTGACATCTTACTGTATAAAATATAGCATTCTGTGTAGAATTCAAATTGGTCCTATACTTTTTAGTGGTCTGCACCGATTCATGCTTATGAGCCACTCTGTGCTATTGTGTTTCTGGACCAGAGCAGACTGTATAACGCAAAACCAGACTTCTTTCTTCCCATATGAAAGTATATTTACACTGTCTGAACTGTTCCCTATCCCCTATATAGTGCACTACATGCCATTCACCATACAGAAAATACTTGTGTGAATAAGTGACCGATTTCAGCCATAGTTTCAGCATCTATTCATAGTGTAGGAGACGGGACGCTTCAGATTCTAGAGAGCATTTGATTGGACAGAAAGTCTGATGAGAAGCTGAAATGCAGGGTGATGTCATCAAAATCATTGGTTCATATAGGTGGAAGTTAGACAAGTTAGAGTTTTGAATGCTTATATCTTCTAAATGCAAATTGCTTTGTAGCACGCTAGCTTACAGCTAACCTTAAGGCTGACATATTCATACTAAAAAACAAAAAACTTTAAATTTGATTTCATACTTTAAGCAACAATAGAAAGCTAGATCACCTGGAAAAACTGATTTTTTACACCTAGCCATTATTTTACACTTTTTGTGTGTTTTTATTTTCTTCAGAAATTGTTAAAATCTTGTTTGTACTAACAAGTATGTGTGTGTGTGTGTGTGTGTGTGTGTGTTTGTATGAACACAGAGCCTCCATACTTCACGTCAAAACCAAAGAGGTCGGTGATAACGGAAGTTGAGAAAACTGTGGAGCTTCATTGTCAGGCTAAAGGTAAGCCCCGCCCACTGCCCCGCCCCTCCTAAAGACAGATGTGTGTTGCACCTATCAAATTACTGCAGCAGTTGTGAGTTTGACCACTTTAGAGTCATATAATACATGTCCTATATAGCCTGCTGTTGTATAAGCGTTCCCCCGCAGGAAACTATAATCTTTATATTGTCAGGAGTATAAAAACTGCCAGCACTTGCACAAAAAAGTCACTTAACTTCCAGCGCAATACCTGTCAGTCCTGAACCTTTAAAAGTATCTTTTAAAAGCATAATGTTCCCATTTCTGCACAATGTTATAGCATGTTCTTTTTACTGTGGCCGGTGTGCTTTCAGACGACTATTTGCTACAAGAACATTGTTCATTTTATGTGCTGAGTCCACCGTAAGGCTTTTATTGGACCCGTTTGTCGGCTCACAAATTTGACCTTTTCGCCAAGCGGGCCGTTTCCTCAACGTGTCCTTATTTGAATTCATCTTTATTTAATCGACTAAATGAGTGATCTAGAATAAGCAGTCAAGTACATTAGAAAAAGGCGAGCGAGGCGCTAATGGAATTAGCCGCTAATTGGCGTCAGTGTTCATAGAACGTTAGGATCTAGTTAAAAGACATTAGGTATATCATAGGCTCACAGGGCAAAGGAGGAATAGAATCCAACTAGAAAATCCTTTTAACAAGCTGCGTAAATCTGACCTACATTTCAGCAACAAAGTGCCAAGTGTCTAAAAGTTAAACTTTTCATGACTTCTAACAAGGAAAATTCGTAAAGAGAGACCTCAAACGGGTCTTTCTTCTCTCTTCTTTCTATCGTAATATTTTTCTCCTTTATTTAACTGAAATCTGGACAGTTTCACTTTCATGAAACTTTTGAAAACTACTAAGACTTCTCCTTTTTTTGTGGCAGAGATTGTACCTCTGCAATTTACACTTGCTGTGAATCTCGTCTCGTTCTTTTTGCACTTTCGTAAGGGTGTGAAGCTGAGTTTGTGCGCACTTTGTCATAAACTGTCAGAAATTTAATTACAGCGAGCTTGTTTTTGACAGTCTTATTTTAACATCCTTGTCTTGCATCCCCGTGGGTGTGACACAACTATCGACGATGGGAGGCGGGTGGAGCGGATTCATGCTATTTGACCTTTTAAAGTGTTGAGCTGCAGGATTTATCTGTGATATATTCTTTCATTTGCATACCATGATGAGCATATCATGAGTTCCTTCAGATGAACTTAATTTACAATTATTGCTAATACATATAATTGCCGTTTTATTCGTTTTCGTGCTCGCTTCTTGATTTCTCGTTCCCTCTCGCTTTATCTCCCTCTCTTATCCTATCCAAATCTGCTGCTTTTTTGTCGGTGAAGCATGTCAAAATTTTATTGGAAGTTTAATCAATCAAAGCCAATTTATTAGATTAAATTTTCATTAATTAAACCAAAGTGTGCCCTGATGAAGGTCTATTGATGAAAACGTTACCTTGTGATAAATCAAGCAGTGTGTGTGTGTGTGTGTATGTGTGTGTCTGCTTTGGTAATAATCTTCTGTTCTCTCAAATGTCATATGGCATTTGTGTAAATCTAGCCCATAAAAAGTCGGGGTACATAAACTCCAGTTAAACTTTGGATTAATTAAAATTTGAATTTTTTTTATGCTCACCAAGGCTGCATTAATAAGACCAAAATACATTAAAAACATATTAATATTGTGAAACATTATTACAACTACTACAGTTTCTGTTTTAATATATTTTAAAATGTAATTTATTTTTATGATAACAAAGTTTAGCCATTAGTCCAGTCTTTATTGTCACATAATACTTCAGAAGTAATTTTAAAATGCTAATTTGGTGCTTAATTATTAATAACTTTTTTTATTTATCATTTTAACAGGTTCCAGAAATATTAAGCAGCTTAGTGTTTCCAACACTGATAATAAATCAGCATATTAGAATAATTTCTAAAGGATCATGTGACACTGAAGACTAGAGTAATGGATGATGAAAATTAAGCTTTGCATCACAGAAATAAATTCAGTTTTAAAGTATATTAAAATAGAAAGCTGTTATTTTAAATTGCAATAATATTTCTCAATTTTACAGTTTTTTTTCTTTATTTTTGATCAAATAAATGCAGCATTGATGAGCATAAGAAACCTATATAAAGGAAACTTAAAATATGTGGCAGCAATAGTCAAAATAGTCATTGGATGGGTCAAAATGATTTTTTTTCTTTTTTATATCATTAGGATATAAAGTAAAGATCATGTTCCGTGAAGGTGTTTCGTAAATTTCCTACCGTAAATATTTCAGAACTTAATTTTTGATTAGTAATATGCTTAGAACTTCATTTGAACAACTTTAAAGGTGATTTTCGCAATATTTAGATTTTTTTGCACCCTCAGATTCCAGATTTTCAAATAGTTGTATCTCAGCCAAATATTGTCCTATTCTTATTTATTCAATTTTCAAATTATGTGTAAATCTCATTTAAAAAAATTGAGCCTTATGACTGGCTTTGTGGTCCAGGGTCACATATATGAAATGGTTACATTTATTTAATCTGTATGTTAGCTGCTGAAACACATTGTCATGCTTCATGTATTATTCAGGTGTTCCCACACCGAGGCTGGAGTGGTTCAAAGATGCCGTCCCCCTCTCCACACTCAACAACCCTCGATACAAGCTGACCTCCTCCTCAATGGTTCTGCAAGTGCGGAGAATCCAGACGGACGATGCTGGAATATTTCAGTGCTTCGCTGAAAACACAGCAGGCGAAATCCAGGCACATACCAACTTGGTAGTCACAAGTAAGATGAACAGTTATAGGAACATTTCACCTAAAAATGCAATACTGCTATCGTTTACTCACCCACAAACCTGTACGGCTGAGAGGCCTTTAGAAGCACAAAGATTTTTTGAAATTATTTTGGTGCTATTTCATCCTTTTTGAAGCTTGGGAGGCCCTAGTTGCAATTTGTTTTCATTATATGGACGCAATATTCTCCTAAAAATCTTTTTTTTTTCCATTCCACTGAAAAAGAAAAGTAATACGGCTTTGGAACGACATGAGGGTGAGTAAATGATGACAGAATTTTCATTTCTGGGTGAACTATTGCTTCAAGCTAATGGGAGGATGATGCATAAATACAGCCATGGATGTTTTAAAAGTCAGTGATCTTGCTCTCTTCTCCTCTCGGTTGTGAATTGATCAGGGAGTTCAGAGACCCCTCATTGATCTGTGTAATTAATCAGTGTCTACTGAGAGATCAACCTTTAACACACACACACACATACACTCAGCACTTAATCAACACCTCCAGCTCTCTCTCGCTTAGTCATCCTCATCTCTCTTTTTCTCCCAAGTTTCATTTCAGTTCACACCATTTTTTATTTAAGTTTGAGAGTTTTAAAGTTAGGCACATTCATCATGTTTATGAAATAATTAACAAGTGAATAACTCGAATAACGGAGTGTTATAATAGTGGTGTGATATTTAAAGCAGCATTCGTTCTCCCCTTGTGCTGCATGTACATATAAGCAGTGACCCCAAATAATTGAATGCTCACATAAAATGTATTCATTTAATTGCATTCGATATTAAAATATCAAACCAAAAAACATTTAAAAAACAAGTAATGCTAGAGCTACATTACCATTCAAAAGTTTGGCGTCTGTAAGATGTTTTATAAAAAGTCTTTAATGCTTACCAAGGCTGCATTTATTAATTAAAAATACAGTAAAATATTAATATTGTGAAATATGATTGCAGTTGATTTTTCAATTTAATTCATAATTGCAAAACCTTCCTTTAGCTCAAATAAGCATGACAATAGCAACGCCAAGGTATTTTTTTTCCTCAGAATTATTTTATCACTGGAAAGTTAAAAGAAATTGCATTTATTCGAAATAAAAAAAAAATGTCAATAAAGTCTTTACTTTCTCTTTAGATTTATTTAATGCCACCTTTATTTATAAAATTATTAATTTCTTTAAAAATATAGTAACAATAATAATAATAATAATAAAATCTTACAGACCTCAAACAGTAGTGTACCTATTTTTTGGTTTGTTAGAATTCATTTACTCCTCAAATAAACACAAATGAAAGTCATTCCATTTAAAATTATTAAAAGTGAGTTTCCCTGAGATTTTAATCAATGTTACAAAAAATAATGCGTTAATAAATTGTGTAAAATAAATTATTGTAAAATTGTAAAATAAATTATTTCATAAATTGAATAATATTTATGCATACAGCTTTTTTGGGGTCATATTAATGCACATACAAAAATATATATATTTTTTAAAACAACGTAAAAAAAATGTTTAATGTTGTTTTAAAAAAATGTATTTTTTACACTGAAAGACAAGTTTGGACAGTATATCTTTTGTTTTATCAATTAAGTCTTATATTATTTTCATTAAAAGTTTTGCTTTAAAATGTGTATATTTTATCTAATGCAATGACGTTTTTAATTTTTAAAGCGTCTAAATACTTGTTGGCTAGGGTGACAATACGTTATTTTTTCCTAGACATGTCCTGGCTGGGATTTTTAAAATAATCTAAATTGCCTGGGTTTTGTTTTCCTATTGATGTGCTTTTTACCGTTTTCTCAATATGTCCTAGTATTTGCTTTTCTATGATCGTTCTATAGATCCCAGCTTCTCGCACTCCACTATTGGTTGATTATGTACAATGCCTGCATGCAATGGATCAAAACACTTTTCAGTCCAGATATGTTAGAAATCCTGGCCAGGCAATTTTCATAAAAAGAGGATGCATATTCACACTTCAAATTTTCGAATTTCACACTTTCAAACTCGCTTGTTTTCATGGTAGGTGTGTCGCCATCTTTCTCCACGCCCCCTTCTGACATCACTGTGACTGACGGGACGTCAGCTGTCTTCACCTGTGAGACATCAGGTGCCCCCAAACCTGCCATTGTTTGGAGGAAAGGTACGTCAGATTGCAATCACGCTCCTTTGCACTTAATTTACACGGTTTACACTTGTAAGCAGTTTTGTGACTAAACCCTGTGAATCTTGCAGGTTCTCAGGTGTTAGCGAGCGGATCAGTGCAGATGCCTCGTTTCACTCTGCTGGAGTCCGGAGGCTTACAGATACTCCCCATAATGCCGAGCGACGCAGGAAACTATACGTGCTTGGCATCTAACTCTGAGGGACTGGTCAACGCAACCGTGGCCCTGACAGTCTTGAGTACGAAAGTGTAAAATACATTTTTATAATGACTTAAAAATGCGAACAAAAGCAGCGTGTTTGAAATTCAGCGGAGGCAGGATTGCAGACAATTTCCAAACATGTCTTTTATCAGCCATTGTCATTGTTTGGCTTAATAGCGGCATTCATTAGCTAGGCTGATTGTAAAGGCATAGCAGAGCACAATATTTGTGAAATGTTAAGTCTTTTGCAGTAATTTCACACTGGAATAGTGTCATCCTTAAATCCCAAGGCCTCGATTTATCTTGCTCTGCATGCTTAATGATGCTGATGTAGGTTTACGCTCAAGCGTGGGTGCGTGGAAGTGTCTAAGAGCATTTTTGACATCCAGCCTAAATAATGCTGTTTGTGGATTGGCCACTTAAAAGGAAAAGCAAGAACTCTGTCAGATTAAAAATGCAGTGTGTAATGTATGCACCATTGGCGGCGCCAAATGGAATTTCGAAAAACTACTCCCAACTACAGCTGTTCAGACAACAAGATAGTCCCAGCCCAAATTCACGCATCGGTTGAGCTGGAAATTGACTTGTAGGGCCGCAGAGCGACTGTGTTAGGACTATTATAGGTAAATGAAATGAAATGAAATGAAATAAATAAATAAATATTTTTTATTATTTCAAATAAACATCAAGGGAAATTAATATATATTTATATATATATATATATATATATATATATATATATAATCTAATTAATTACATGATGTTTCGCTTAATCTAATAAATCGCAAACTACATTTGGCTGTGAAAATACCCACAAAAGATTATTTACAGCTATTTTGGTGTTAAATGAGAAAGTAGCAAGTACACATTACAAATAGTAGCTTTACAAAGAAATCTCTTATTTGATTCAGCATAAAATTTATTACACATAAACATTTAGGGTGCATCGGTCTAACATAAACTATGAAACATAAAAGAAGATAATTTGAGAAACATCTTAGTATTTTTTGTTCATACAATGAACGTCATTGATAACCAAAACAGCTTTGTTACCAACAGTCTTCAAAATACCTTGTTTTATGTTCCATAAAAGAAAGGTTTTTAATGACTTGAGGGTGAGTAAATGATGACAGAATCCAATTTTTGGGGGTGAAATATCAATTTAATGTTTTTTATTTTTATTATTATTATTTTATATATATTTTTTAAATGGAATGATACTGTAAATAAGAAACTAAATCTGCCAGCAGGTGGCGGTAAATGTCTTTATGAGTCATTCATTCATTCGATTCGTTCAAAACGCATATTCATTCAGAAACTAAACACTGCTGTATTGCTCTGAGTCGCGCAACAATTCTGCTATGGCTTCAAAGGTAATATGTTCTCTGCAAAATTGAGCAAAAACACATTATATTGTGTTTAAAAAATAACAATATAAGCTTATTATTTACTGAACTGTTGTATAAAATCACATTTAAGTTTGTGATAGATCGAGACAAAATCAGCACTCGTGTCAGATTGCTCTTGCTGCCTGTGTGATATTGTGTGATATGTGATATAAATAGAAATATGAGACAAAACACATATAGGGGCATTTTTTGCACCAGCGTCTTGGATTTTAGGGCATAACTGCATTTATGGAGTCGTTGCCCTGCATCATATTTGTCAGCAGTCAACTATATGAAATATAAGATGACGTACAGGTCTGGGGACGGGGCCAGCGTGTTAGCTGCGTTAAAATATTTTAATCACATTATTTATTCATAACTAATTCATTAAGTTAACACGTTTAACTAACACCCCTATTATGCATGCATGCCAAGACATTTTGATGTAATAAAATAGCTAAAACTGAAAAAAATTAATAAAAACTGTATAGATATACTAAAAAATAACTTAAATTACTAAAACTTTAACTGAAATTAAAATGAAAATGGGAAATAGAAAAATAAAAACAGATTCAAAATATTAGTAAAAACTGTAATAGCATGTCAGTGAGACTAAAATAACACTCTCTGCGCATTAAACGGGGAGAAATGTTGAAAATATTACACGCATTAGCTTTAATCAAGTCAATTGGACCCAGTGGGTTGTGTGTGAGAGAGAATTTGTTCATTTGCTTAGCCGTACTATATGTTCATGGAGACGCAGTGTGAATATTCGAATGTTCATGCTTTGTAAATTTCATTCTGTTTTGCTAATGAAGCTGTCAGTGGGAATTACCTAATAGGGTTAACAGAACTGTGAATAATGATGTTGGTAATGATTAAACTGTGGCGTGATTTTGTCCTAAACTGCATTTTATTAATCAGGTCGAACCTTCATTTCAACACCCCCTGAGGATCAGCGTGTCATCAAGGGAACTACCGCTGTGCTGAACTGCGCGGCAACCCACGACCCCAGAGTCACCGTCAGGTCAGAGCTTGAGCTGAGATGCATGCTGTGAAACACATTTTGACATTTAAATTTCTCAAACTTAAGAAAATTGCCTCTGCAAGGTCTGCATTGGTTTTTGCTAATTAGCGATGCTAAGTCAAGCATTGCTGTTACTATTACTCAAAACCTCTGACATAACTCGCCCCGCACCACTTGTGCTACAGACACAAATGATTCCTTAAATCGTGTCACTTGAGTACTTTTCTAAGCTATTTGAAGGTGGAGGCGGATGAGCTATGATGAAAAGGCTGAATAAATTCCCACAGTAGATGCACTTTAAAAACAAGTCATGTGACTTTGCCTAACATCATGTGACTAAATCATTTGCGCATAACTTATTTTTATTGTGTGCCAGTTACCTAGGAAATGTTTCTTTGAACTTATGGAATGGGCGCACTGAGTATTCACAAGTTAAATAACTTTATATAGAAATAAAATAATTTTATATATATTGATTTATTCATTAATGTGTAAAATGTTACTCTTTTAAAATAAATTATGAGCACAAAAACATTTTCAGAACTCTTTTGCTTTAGACCATCTACAAAGTTTACATTTTAAAATAAAATGTTAAGGTTACCATTTTTCTGAAAAAAAAAAAGCTATTGAGATTTTATATATATATATATATATATATATATATATATATTCTGTGTAAAATTATGGTGCATTTGGGCATCCGTGGAGTGATACAAACAGTGAAACAGTTGGAGTTCTGATGTCACTACAATATCACACTCTTAGCCAATCAGATTCGAGGACCAGAAAGAGCTGTTGTGTGTGTACATATATATATATATATATATATATATATATATATATAACTATAGTGTTACGTGCTGGTTTATCTGATAACCAGTAACCAAATCACAATATTTACTGGTAACCAGCTGTGCTAATTGAACCATTAAACCATTTTAGCAACCATAAAACACAAAAATATATTTTTTTTTTATTATGGACACCCTTTTTTTTTTACCACATTATAGTCTTTATCCTCCCTGTTTAGGTGCATAAGGGAAAGAAGCTGTCATATGGCATTTGATGTTGTTCTGTCTCAGGAGGCTAAGTGCATTTTCTGCAGGTCTTTGGAGTGTGATATTTTTGGTGAATTATGAGTCATCATAAAGAGTCTTATTCTCCTCAGATATTCATGGAAGAAAGGAACCAAGCCGCTGAGTGTGTCGACTGGTGGGCGAGTGTCAATGAAGGAAGGTTCGCTCCACATCAGCCAGACGTGGTCCGGAGACATCGGAGACTACACCTGCAGGGTCATCTCACCTGCTGGAAATGACTCGAAAACCGCCCGACTAGAAGTCATGTAAGCAGTAATAGACATACACACAGATCCTCGCCAACATGCACGCTCGATACGAAGCGGTCAGAAGCAAATACACTTGTACAGTTCACGCGCGCGCGCTACGTATTGGAGTGCTATTGTAGGAGGAAGATGCTTGGATCTCAGCTGCAGTTCTGAAGCCAAGAGAACCATCCAAAAATGGGCTGTAATGATAGGACAGAGGATGGAGCAGCTGTGATTGTGCATGTGTGTGTGTGGGGGGAGGAAGATAAAGCGAGAGTGGAATAAGATAGGCCTGATGCCCAAGGCCAAGATCATCTCCTTTGACGACTAGCCAATGTTGCTACACTTCTGTGGCATCAGGAACTAATTAAACACACACACACACACACACACACACACACACACACACACACACACACACACACACACACATACATGAGCTTAGATATTAATTACTGCTTCTAGATGGCTGAATGTTGTTCTCCCACGGACTGTCGTATGGATGGATGCAGAGGAAATCTCATTGATCTTTCAAGTAGATAAAATACACAGAGAAGCACGAATGACAGGCGGAGTGTTGTGCTCGTTTAATTGGATGCTTTTGAAAATATTATTTACAATCACAAAGATGTAAACATACCAAATCAACCTAAAGGCCTAAAAGATGTGTCTTTTTGTCCAAAGTCTTTGACTGCATATACATTACACATACGCTTTAATTCAGGGAGGATGCATTAACTTGATCAAAAGTCACAGTACAGACATTTATAATGTTACAAAAAATGTTACAAAAAATGTCACTTTTAAATAAATGCTGTTCTTTTGAACTTTCTATTTATCAAAAATATATAAAAAATGGATCACTGTTTCCTCAGAAATATTAAGCAGCACAAATGTTTTCATCATTAATTGTTTTTGAGCACTAATCTGGCATATTAGAATGATTTCTGAGGGATCGGGTTTCCCAAACACTCCTCCGTCCACCATTGGTCAGCCAAACAGATAGGCCCGCCCCAGACTCATGTGATTGGTTGAGCCAAATGCTGTTGTGTTGCTGTATATGCTGTACTTTTGAACTTTGTTCATCAAAAATCCTGAAAAAAAAAAAAAAAAAAAAAAATATCACTGTTTCCTCCAAACTTCAACATTAATAATAACAAGAAATGTTTTTGAGCACTAATCCGGCATATTAGAATGATTTCTGAGGGATCGGGTTTCCAAAACACTTCCCCGTCCACCATTGGTCAGCCAAACAGATAGTCCTGCCCCAAACGCAAGTCATTGGTTGAGGCAACATTTTGGCAGAAAACAACTTATAGTACAAGGTTAAATTTTGTTTTTATAAAAAAAATACCTGCATAAAAAAAAAATTGAGTGCAGCTTGTGGAATCAAATCACAGCTCAACAAATCATAAATCATTCAAAACATAACTATAATAAACTATGATTTGCAAATGTGCTTACAGGACTGCTCCGTGTAGCACAATTCTTTTAGTACTACTTAACGGAATGCATAATATAGCAATATTTAATTTAAGACAGAGAAATACAAATGACAGGCGGAGTGTTGTGCTCGTTTAATTGGATGCTTTTGAAAATATTATTTACAATCAGAAAGATATAAACATACAAAATCAACCTAAAGGCTTAAAAAATGTGCCTTTTGTGTCAAATGTCTTTCTTAATCAAGTCAAATAATTGCATATGCATTACATATACACTTTTATTCAGGAAGGATGCATTAAATTGATCAAAAGTCACAGTAAAGACATTTATAATGTAACAAAAGATTTCACTTTTAAATAAATGCTCTTCTTTTGAACTTTCTGGTTATCAGAAATCCTGGGAAAAAAATGGATCACTGTTTCCTCAAAAATATTAAGCAGCACAGCTGTTTTCAACATTAATAATAATTAGATTTTTTTAAGCACTAATCCAGCATATTAAAATAATTTCTGAAGAATCAGATTTCCCAAACATTCCCCCGTCTACCACTGGTCAGCCAAACAGATAGTCCCGCCCCAAACTCATGTCATTCGCTCTCGTGCGAAATTATTATTAATAATTATTATTAATATACTTTATTATCATGAAAATACCTGAGGAGGTTTTAGGAATATTGATAAAATGATGTCCATATGCATTTCCTGTAACTAACATTATGTGTGTTATTGTCTTCCTCTACTGCGCTTATTTTGAGTTTTCGCACGAGAGCGACCTCTAGCTTTCGGGTGCAACAGTATTTTACCTATTTCACCCACAAGCTGTTCATAAATCATGTACAATATAATGTCTGTTAATCGTGACAGCCTTATTTGGGCCGGTCTGAAGTATCTGTTATTAATAATATAGGAGTCTAATAATAATAAGAAGAAAGCGATCAATAATACATACCTGAGATCCGGGGCTCGTGCTGATGACGTAACGAGAGGGACGCGCCTTCGTCCCTTGTACACACCCCAACCTCTTGACCCCTCCCCCACGTCAAATCAGTGACACAAAGCGAGGCGCATAGAAAAATGAAGCGCAAAGGAAAGCTTCCGCCGCAGAGGCACGGATGACTGAAACACGGATTTGAAGGAGCGGCGCAAAAGGAAATATTTGTTGCAAAGTCAATGCTGCTGAAGTTTTACTTTGCTAAACTTTATTTTTTCTCTCAGGGGTTAACTTTTCTTTTGCAATTATTTTTTTTTACTTGCAAAAAAGCAATTTTTTTTCTCAATACTCTATTTTTATTTGCAAAACATATATTTTTTTTTTGCAAAACATTGTTTTATTTTGCAGATATATATGGCCCTATTTTGACTCCATAGTTGACCCAAATGCTTCTGTGTTGCTACTTTTTGGCGAAAAACAACCTATAGTACAAGCTTAAATTTTGTTCTTATAAAAAATACCTGCATAAAAAAAATTGAGTGCAGCTTGTGGAATCGAATCACAGCTCAACAAATCATAAATCATGCAAAACATACCTGTAATAAACTGTATGATTTGCAAATGTGCTTACAGGACTGCACTGTAGCACAATTCTTTTAGTACTACTTAACAGAATGCATAATAAAGCAATATTTAATTTAAGACACGTTATTCTGTGAGAAAAACCTGGTTTCGGCTGGCTTTAGAAAAAGACTCCTAACAGCTGACATTTAAATTATGAGATACAAATTGAAAACACATGCGATTTGAATAATAACAATAATACCTTTGACAGTCACATTAAGATAACAAAGCACCACAATATACTCCTACCTTTAATATTACAGCCTGCAAACTCTTTCGAAAGAAAACTCATCAGATGGTTGAAGGAGAGGCAATGCTTCACATGCTAATGTGATTTCACAGACTTTCAAGTTAATCTAACGCAGTGGACAGGTCCTCTTATTACCACATGTTAGACAACGGCGGAGCAGTTCCTTGCTTAAAACAATATTAGATGTTATTGCATATTTAGGCTGTTGTGACAGACAGGCATAAATTCTCACACACCTATTACAAGCATCTGCAAAGGGCATAATTGCATTACGCGATATTGTAATGTAGTTTTCATAAATTTAATGTTGTTGAAGAAACAGTGGAACTTTTTATCTTGCAAAAGTGGAAAGTAATGTTAAAGGGGATGGTGCACACAAAAATTTAAAGAAACTTCTGTTATTTTACTCAACCTCATTAACAAAAAGAGGTATTCAGTTAAATGTTCATGCTACTCTTTAACAATATGTGCTGCTTTGACCAAAAAGCTTCATAAAAGTACAATAAAAGAAATCTGTTTTGCACTTGAGTCGTGAGTCTTAACAGTGGCTCTGACATTTTTCAAAATATTTTCTACATATGATATAAAGTGATAGAAGTTGAAAACATCATTAAACAGAGTAAATGATTTTTTAATGTTATATTATTTTATTCTTGACTGAATCTTATATAAAATAAGGTTTTTTAAGCTAATATATTTTCTTCTTGTTTTTTTTTTGTTTTTGTTTTTTTAACTCAATATAGCGCTTCTTTTTGTATGAAAGAATCTTTCTTATACCTAAGCTGCTCAGAATCTTTTTGAGACACCACAAACCCCTTGCAGATATGAATAACACTTTTTTTTTTTTTTGGAGTGATATTTCTATCTACCCACCATTTGTCCTCCACAGAACCCCAGAAGCACAGATTTGAAAGTGCATACTGCAACAAAGACACAAATCTACAAAGTGACTTACATGTATTTGAACATATAAGCCTAAGGGCTATTTGTGCTATTTGAGTCGAGCGTCTCTATTAGTATTGCTCATAGTTTAGGTGAGGGATTTGAACTCATAACCCTAATAAACATAACTCATCCTAAACCGAATGTGCAGCAGACATGAATGATACCTCAAAACTGACTTACAAAATTGGAAAAAAATACAATACAAAAATACATGCAATAGTTTTATGTGAGAAGAAACAAATTGTAAAGGAATAGTTCATCTATAAATAAACATTTTGGTTCCTTCATCTGAACAGATTTGGAAAAGTTTAGAATTACATCACTTACTCTCCAATGGATCCTCTACAGTGAATGGGTGCCGTCATTATGGATAGAGGATTCAAATTTTAGCCGGAAGCAACAGTTTGAGATTAAAAACTTTTTAATGATGGATTTATTACAAATACGCAGCTTTCACTTCACAAAATGTTAATTGATGGACTGGATTCTTGTGGATTGTTGTGATGTTTTTATCAGCTTGAACTCTGATTATGACGGCACCCATTCACCTCAATTAGTAAGCAAGTGATGCAGTTTTACATTTCTCCAAATATTTTCCCATGGCGAAACAAGCTCCATCTTGGATGGCCTGAGTATGATTTAAAGCACTGCAATTCAGACAGGGCCCAACGGGCCCCGATGTTTTTTTACAATGAATGTGTCGGGGGAAATAGTAAGGAGATATTTTAAATGATTTATCAATAAACTAGTGTATTCTAAGTTGAAAAGATCCTGACTCGCAATCTCCTCTTTGGGCGCACTTTTAAAGAGAAATGCATCTTTACGGATTACATAATGAAAGAGTTTTCATTTTCAATTTGTTATATTTCGTTAAGTAATAATTTAAAGCTATATACAGTATATATATATATATATATATATATATATATATATATATATATATATATCATGGCTGTGAGGCAAGTATTCACTGAGTTTCAGTTAATTTTTGTGAAGCACTCCTGTTCACGAAAAGAGATGGCAGAAAGCGCTCATGTTTGTTTTCTTTATTTTATAAAAGCACTGTTTGTAACGTTTTGTTGATATAGTGAATGCACAAAAATAAAAGTAGCCCCTTTACAGTTCCGAATGATGTATTGCTCTTACCTTTGTGAGCAAAAATGACAGATAATTTTAAATTGTTTCCACTGAAAAAAAATGCACGTGATCGCCTCCATGTCCTGCAAAGCAGCTTTAGCTTCTCACTCTCTCAATTCCAAACGATTGGATATGCGCCTAATATCACACATTTATCTAGGTAGTATAGGTTTTATACTTGAACTGTTTTATATATATAGATTTTACTTTAGGCAAGTAGTGATGATTTGAGAAGGCAAATTGATCAAACAGTCTTCCGCTGACCACTGTTCGTTACTTTAAAAAAACATAAACTTATATTCAACAAACAAGAAATGCTCCAAATGTTTTTCTAAATTAACTTAATAAAAACACGTAACGAAATATAATTCCTTGTCATTACATACAAAACTGGACTATTTTAAAACAAAAGTATAAGCTGTTTTGGGAGAAGAGGGAAAAAAAGACAAGCTCTGGTCGGACTCAGGTCGAGAATTCTGATAAGCTTTCGGACAAGGGCCGGGCTAAGGCCTATATTTGAGGCCCGTGCAGGGCTCTAGTATGATTGTTTTTTCATTTTTGAGTGAACTGTTTCACCCAAACTCAAAATTTGACAGCTATTTCTAATAATATAGACCTTATGTAACTCACTGCACTGCACTCGTTGTCTTTCGTTTATATTTCCACAGCATGATTTTTGAATGAATCGGGCGTTTTAAAATCTTCCCGGTCTACTGACATTTTTGACATACACTTTGAACATTACAGTGCTCATGATAACTTTCGCTAACACTACAATAAGTAAATCCACTTCCCCAGCCAATTGATCCTTCGCAGGGAGTCTGACTGACAGGCGATCTAACCAATCATAATGCCGAATCTGCCATTTTGTCCGACAAACAAATCAGACAGGAGAGTAGATTAACGTTGGGGGACTTTAACTTGAAAAATGGTGTGGATTGACATTTTTTTATGGTTGAAGCAATACCTTCTGATGTTGATTCATGTTTATTTCATGCTATAACTAGTAAAGAGGAAGAGATTATCGGTTCACATGCTGCTTGAACTGAGGTGCTATAGTGATCTATCATGGCACATTAAAGAGCCACAAAACGGACAAAATGACAAAATTTGAAAGCTGAGGCTTTGTTTCGCACCAAAAGTAACCTTGTTTTTCAGTTTCCTCTTTGCTCTGCGATTTAATTTTTACTGTGTGAGCGTGAGAGTGCCATGGCTTGACGGACGTAGCAACAGTAACAAAGGGGGGCGGGTCTTTGCGAAGGGTCACTTGCTTTTCAACAGTGATGCTATAGAGCTACCGCAAAAACTTAATTTCAAAGACAAAATTCTAAAGATGGCTGTGGACTCTGATGCATTAGATCTATATTTAGACGTGACAAAGAAAATTGTGCACTCAATTTTCACATTTGAATTTAGTTTGTACCACACTGCAAAATGCATATTTTGATTTATAATTTGTGACTCTGGACCACAAAACCAGTCTTATGTAGCACGGGTATATTTGCAGCAATAGCCAAAAATACATTGTATGAGTCAAAATTATTGATTTTTTTTTTATGCCAAAAATCATTAGGATATTAAGTAAAGATCATGTTCCATGAATATGTTTTGTACATTTTCTACTGTAAATATATCAAAACCTAATTTTTGATTAGTAATATGCATTGCTTAGAACTTCATTTGGACAACTTTAAAGGCAATTTCTCAATATTTAGATTTTTTTTTGCACCCTCAGATTTTTAAATAGTTGTATCTCGACCAAATATTGTCCTGTCCTAACAAACCATGCATAAATGGAACGCTTATTTAGGGTGAAAAAAAATGACTTATGACTGGTCTTGTGGTCCAGGGTCACATTTCTTTATGTCCCTCTCCTTTTCAGAGAACTTCCCCATTCTCCACGTAACCTGCAGGTGGCTCTGAATGAGACAGACAGCAGAACAGTTCTTCTTTCATGGGTTCGGCCCTTTGATGGGAACAGTCCTCTGCTGCGTTACATCATTGAGCTCTCTGAGAACAGTAAGTGTGTGTGTGTGCTGTTTATATGAGCTTTGGCATATGGTTTATTAAACTTAATGCACCTTAGCCTCAGCTTTCAATTAAGCTGGTTTGCAGCCACTGGATTCTACTGAAGAAGGTCTTTCTCATTTACCTTTTGCTGTCTTCCTAAAAAACAGGACAGACAGGCTGAAGTGAGTGAGAAGAAAAGAGAAATGGAAGTTGATTGTAATGGAGGGTAGTGGGAGGAGGTTTGTTTTCACTGTATTAAGCCAAGACTCTGTTATTGGTGGAAGATGAATGCTGGAAGAGATAGTGACAGGAAACGCGGAGAGAGAAAGAGATTGATTTGTGTATCGTCAAAGGAAAGACAATGAAAAATGTGGGTGGGGCGGAGGAGCTGGATGTCTAATAAACACCAAGATCTCTCTCTCCTCATATACACACACAGAGTTGATTTTCAGTAAATCCGAATGATCACACACTCTTTTTTTTTGCATGCGTGTGTGTGTCTGTATTGGTATTCATGCGCAGCCCTGCGGCTTAATATTTACTGTTCCCGTTGAATTTGTGATTTATTTTTTGCAGTTGCTCATAGTTTCTGTCTTCTCTTCTCTTGGGTCTGCTTGAGTGGTTTCACCATCTAAATTGTTCATTGATCTGCTTCCCATCATTTTTAATGTACTGCAAACGCACACACAAACACAACGCTCTCATATATTGGGTGTTGTGGGTAGTAACGCCTCCAGAATAAACAACAGCACGGTCAAATTCATCATTTACCCAACTGCTGTAAGAAAGAGATGATTCAAACAACTCATAATAAATCAAGTAAAATAAGAAAAATAAAAACAGTACTCCCCTTTGACACTCAATTTTACCTATTGTCTTTAGGAGTGAGAAATAATCTAGTAGGAATAAATAAATGTCTAAAATAAATAAATGTCTTATCTTTATTCTTTCTCATTTCATTTATAAGTAATGTTTTACATTGTAATTTCAGTTGAATTTATGGAACTAGGGGCAGAAATATATATTGTCCAGATAAATTAGGCAGATGATATTTATCTATTTTGAGATCATTATTAACATTAGACAATGTATCAGTGTTGCCAAGTCTGCGCTTTTTCCCCCGGAATTGGGCAACTGTAGCCGCAGGTTGTTTTTCATGTCTACAGGTTGAAGCAACCCTGATAATGTGATATTTAGCTCCTGAAATGCAAATTTTGCCAGGGAAGCCCCACCAAAAATCGTGTATTTTACCACCCAGAACACAATTTTTACCGGGGGAACCCCTCCATAGCACAATTGGGTTAGTTTTGAATAGCAATTGGGCGGGTTTTGTTGTGAAAACCTGGCAACCCTGCAATGTATTTGGGCCATTCCACAGGATTGGTGCAAACTGCTGTCCCACAACCATAACATTTAAACAGCATTTAAGTATTCATATATTAGATGTTTATTAAGATCAATTGAAACACACAATAATATTTAAAATATTAGTAAGCTTAATATATATAAAATCATAATTTATTGAGTACTTTTAATTGGGAGGTGGCTGTCCTGAACCCTAACCCCTAAATTTCAACTTATGAAAATGATATTAAAATAATTTTTGTATTGTTTTTCCATTGTTGTTTTTAAAAGTATCTTTTTGATTCTTAAAAAAAAAAAACACACACACATTTATTTTATGTATGAATTATAAAACTTTATGCAAAAAAAAAAAAAAATTGTCATTACCAAAAAACTGAATGTTTTAGTCTATTGGCCAAGGCTGATTTTAACTAAACCCATAAATTTATGATCAGCAATTATTCCTGTGTCCCACTCTCTCACAGCTACAAGGTGTGAGTAGATACGTCTCATCATTTTGATGTAAATGTGTTTAAAAGTCTGTATGTAACTACCGAACACCTTTTTTCTACAATTAAGCACACTTTTTTGGGAGTTATTTCTATAACATTATATGTATAATACTGCTCAGAACTGTGCTAGCTAATCATGTGCTGATTAGCATCTTTGAGCTAGGTTCAAAAAGTACATAAAATTGTCACTACTGAAACATTTGGTAGAGTTTCGGTAGTGACATCATTGTTTTTTGCAAAGGGAACACATAATTCTCATATTTGGGTGAAATAAACAACATTTTTATACAGTTAGGAATTTTTTTGTATTTTAGTATGTTTTAGTAGTGTTTTAGTATGTGAGTTAAAATTCAGTAATGTAATGCGGTCACTACCAAAGCATTTTTGTTACTACCGAAAATGTGCTGTAACTACTGAAACATGGGATGCTTTGTCATAAATGAAGTATACTGAAGATGTTATGATAGTTTTTGGTTCAATGCATATTTAAACTAATGAATCTTTAACTTTGAAATCAGCATGATCAACTTTTTGCCTTTTACAAAGAAAAACTGGATTCAAAATACAACAAATCTCATAAATTACACTTGAAATATTGTTAAACATGTAATTGCTATGGATTTACCTTATGTAATAGCAAAAATATATATTTACAATCTAGTTGTAAGTCTAGTAATAGGTCAATATAACCATTTTAAATAAATTAGTATTACTGTGTTTTGGTAGAGACAAATTTGGGGAGAAGACAAATATTCCAAAACTTTCTGAAAATACAATATGAGAAATAACTGCACAATCACTAGAAATATGTACCTTGGATATTATACAATTTGCATACATACAACTTTTTTTTCCAAGACATTTCCAAGTCTGACTTTGGACCAGTTCTGTAGAATGACCCATATACAATGCCAAATGTATACTGATAGAATGTATGAATTAATTAAATTCTCATAATAATGATAATTACAAGAAATGTTCAGCTTTGCCATCACATAATTTTAAAATATATTAAAATAGAAAACTGCTATTTTTAACTGTAATTTCACAATATTACTGCATTGGTATATAGTCTTGGGGGCAGTTACTTTTAAAACTAACGCATTACAATATTAAAAGTGATGCATTATGTATTCTGAGTTTGCATTTCACTTATTTTATTCATTTTGAGGAAATATTGAGTTTTTGTGCAAGTGAGATGAGTAAATGCATGTTGACATTTAGTCTAGAACTACAGTAACAATGATGTTTACGCAGTGCACACAACGCCTCTGCACTTACTCCTGAATTCTCTCAACATGGGGACAGCAGAGCTGTCAGTCAGTAAATGGGAAAACTAAATAAAAAAAATAAAAATAACTCAAAAAAAAATAACTCAGATATTTCCTTGAAAATTAAAAAGTAATGTATTACTTTACTAGTCACTTGAAATCACTGTTGGTGAACACTGTAATAAACAAATTGTTGAGTCAACTTAAAATAAATTGTAAACTGGCTGCCTTAAAATTTTAAGTTCAGTCAACTCAAAAAAAGTTTATTCAACTTGAAATGTTAAATTATTCTAAGTGACAACTTAAATATTTGAGTTGAATCAACTTAAAATTTTAAGGCAGCTGGGTTACTTATCCATCTGTTAAGTTTAGCAAACACAAATATCTAAGTGGTTTTTATTTAGTACAACTTAACATTTCAAGTTGACTAAACTTATTTTAGTTGACTGAACTTAAAATTTTAAGGCAGCAGGGTAACAACTTATTTTAAGCTGACTCAACAAATTGTTTTTTATTTTTTACAGTGTATGTATGACCTATTCAATGGTATGTTAGGATGTTCAGAAATTTATTTTTGTCTGTTTGTTGTTCTTCACAGATTCTCCATGGAAGGTCTACATGGATGATGTTAGTCCTGCACTAACTAGTTTGCTAGTAATTGGTCTAACGCCAGCAAGAACATACCAGTTCAGAGTGTGCGCTGTCAATCAGGTTGGACGTGGACAGTACAGCGCTGAGACCAACAGGTAAGCAGTCTCAAGCTAACACCTTAGCCTACTAGCTTAGTGTATTGCAAAATGGTTAAGAAAAGCTCTACTGGTAAGCTAGACCAAGATATCACAGTGTTTTTGATCAGACATTGAGGAAGTGAAACAGATCTTGTCTGACAACGTCATGGCACTGCAGGAGTTACAATAACTGGGCCATGCTAACAAGCTAAACTTTGTTTCCAGGCAAACTCGAAAATCCTTTGAATTCTGACTGTCGTAAGTTACATAGCCAGCCAAACAGATTGGAACTGGTAATTTTCACCAGCTCTTGCCAGTTTTTGTGCGTCCAACACACACACACAACCTCGGTCTGTTAGAAAGAATGTTATTAAATGTGAGGACAAGATTTAAACCCTATCAAAAGAAAGGCTGATTGTAATTGAATTACATGAGAGCGTTCATCACTGGCTCTGATTGTGAGCCATTATGACACATGGGCAGAAAAAAACCTCCCATATCCAGGAACACTATGAAGGTGTGAGAAATAGTGTTTCTCAAAGCCAAATTCCATCCGGTGAAAGAATGTCAAATACAAACTTGGCTGGAGGGAAGGACACTTTAGCACAAGCAAAGGCTACTGCATTTTGTGCTCTCTATTTTATTTGTGAATTTTTATTTGCGCATAAATTGGCACACATCACAATGACTGCATTCCAAATCGAATCAAATCGCTTAAAGAACTTAAAAGTCCTGAAAAGTTCAAATGGCTGTTTTTCAAGCCACAGGCATAAAGCTAATGCACATGCCAAGCACTCTTTGCTAAACGGCAGGAAGAAGGGCCTGCTCAATCATCAAGGACGTGTTGAAAAAGCTTGTCATGCTGTTTCCTAGTTCTGAGCTTAGCTTTCATTTAAAGCAAGGCTCCATTAAACCATCACTGCCAGTTTATATTCAGTAGTACCAGTTGAGCCAAAGACTCCCTCTGCTCTCATAATGTGAAATGCTCAGTTGCTTTAATTGCTGCTGAAGTGAAATGTTTTGAATTATTATTCATTCACGCTGTCTTTTTTCATGCTGTTGTTTGATAAAGAATATATATGGTGTGCAGTGGTGTTCTGAAGTTTTATGTTTTGTTTTGTTTTGTTTTGTTTTTAATCAAATGCAAATTTCTGTCCCAGTCACATTTTCTTGGTTGAACATTACTCTCAGAAAAAGAAGAAGAAAAAAACAATTCTGTTTTATATTTTTACATTAACAATGTAATCAATATTCTTTTTATTAAAGAGAAGTATGAATCTCATCAAGTTAGAGTTTTTAAGCATTTTACATTTATTCCAAAATAATAACTAGAGGCAGTAACAATTTAAACAATATATTTTATTTGTGAACTTACATTCAGCTATTTTTTTATTTTATTTACTTTTTATATATTATATATATATAGATATACTGTATACTGTTATGTACACTATATTTGAATTTTTTCAGATCATCAGTCATCAAAGCTCGGCTAATATTGGTCACAGACGCAGAGATTTACTTTAAATTTCACCAAGCTGATTACTCACTAAAAACGGGTTATATCTAAGTGTGAGTTGTTTACTTACTTTTTAAAAGTAGTCTTCCCATTAACGACATTATATTGTTCATGCAGACTGATTTGCGAATGTGCACAAACACAAGAGGTGGGATTTATAACATGAACCAATCAGAGCCGAACATAATCAGTCATATCCAATCATATTTAGGGCCCTATGAAATCAGTTTTATTTTTTCCCAAATTCTGTTTCATTTTTTTCCATATTACGTTTTTTCAATTTTAATGGTTTTAATTTAATTTAATTTAATGGTTTAGTTTTTAATTAAAAAGCATGTCTAATTAATTAAAATTATGAAGCTTAAACAATTTAACATCACTTTTTAAAAGTTTAACAAAAATTACTTGTTTAGGGCCCTTTGAAATGTTTTATTTTTGCCCACCTTGTTTTATTGTTTTATTGTTACCACATTCTGTATTCTAGCATGTCTAATTATTTAAATGCTTAAAAACAAGTTTTATTTATTTTTACAATAGCCTTGTGAAATGTTTATTTTTCTCAGAAATTCTGTGTTGTGTATTTGCATTTTTCTGGTTATAAAATGAAGGCATAAGGCATTAATTTATTTAATTTATTTAATTTATTTATCTTTTAATTAAAATTAAACAAATTTTATTTTTTGGTAAATAAAAGTGATTTACTATTACAATTAAAACATTGAAGAAATTAGCGCTGTGCAAAAAAAAAATCGGATGTGATTATAATGCACATCTTGTCAGTAATGCCGGTTCTGTGATTAGTCGTAAAGCAGTTCTGGAGATGTTTATGTATTTATGTCCTCATTTAGTGAGACGACAGACGCTAATATCACCGCAAGTGTCACGCATGCTTCAGTACAAGTAGTAAACAAAGCCGCATGTCTGTGCCATTCATTAGCACAGAGACACACAGAATTCATATTTAAATAGTCGTTTTGTGGCTTAACATTTACAAATATTAGTCCATATCGTGATTTGATTTAAGTGTAATGACCTGCTTTTGATTGATTGAATTCATCCAAACTTTGACAAATTCCGTGACATTCCGCGTTAAACTCCATCGTAAATTCCATTTTTATGATGAGATTCCGCGACTCCGTCTGTGTTTTCCACATTGCAGAAATCATAGGGTCCTACATATCCCACATATGGAGGCATTGCCTCCTGTCACATGACTTTCCCCCATTCATTCTCAATTACTCCCCACCAAACTCATGGCAGGCTTTAGGGGGTCTGTTAAAACTCAGTGGGCTCAGGGGAAGCAAGAGAGCATTGACTCCCTGCTCTTGTTGCTGTTTGACAATGTTTCTTTAGAAAAACAAGTGGTTTATACATGTTTTAATGTTATGTTTTGTAACATTGTTACTACAATTTTTTTTTTCTCATTCAATATTTCAAGGATAGAACTCTTGGCTTCTCGAAGGAAATGCCCGTTATATATATATATATATATATATATATATATATATATATACACTTTCCCACAAACTTTATTTTCCACTTTTGGATGGATGCAATGTGCCCTGATTAATCTGTAACTATACTATTGACATCAGCTCAATATGCAACATCCCAGCACGCAAGTCAACTATGTCTGGGCTTGTTAGCAGCATTGAAATCAGATCTGCAACATGCAAAATCCATTAAGCAAAATTACTGGTGCAATTATAGAAACTCTGTCAAAGACAGCAGTTAGGTTGTCCGATAACTAATGTGAGCTAGCAATCTACTTCTAATCTACATTTAACAGGTGTTATACAGCTTACAATAATTTCTCAATCTTGATACTGTTCACTCTTAGCCCTGATGTATAAAACAGTGACCCATGTCTGGTATAGAAAAAACAAGTTTTATTGTTATTAACTTAGAGGAAAAATCTCAGTTTTAATTTACAAGCACAATTTCCTGTATGTGTTTTACATATGTGACCCTGGACCACAAAACCAATCTTATGTTGCACGGGTATATTTGTAGCAGTAGCCAAAAATACATTGTATGGGTAAAATGTATTTTTTTCTTTTATGCCAAAAATCATTAGGATATTAAGTAAAGATACTTTGTACATTTCCTACCATAAATGTATCAAAATGTATTTTTTGATTAGTAATATGCATTGCTATGAACTTCATGTGGACAACTTTAAAGGCGATTTTCTCAATATTTTGATTTTTTTTTTTTTGCACCCTCAGATTCCAGATTTTCAAATAGTTGTATCTCGGCCAAATATTGTCCAAACCATACATCAACAGAAAGCTTATTTATTCAGCTTTCATATGATGTATAAATCTCAGTTTCGAAAAATTTACACTTAGGACTGGTTTTGTGGTCCAGGGTCACATATTATAGATGATTCAAAAGTAGTGTTTAAATGTTATTAAAATCACCAGCTTTGTATGTATAACCACGTATCTTTCAAACTGAATGTTTAATTTAAAACGCTCAGTTAAAACAAGAGGAAAAGGCAGTGGAGACTGAGAGGGAGAAGATGAAGACGAACAGAAACACAAAAAATCAAATATTGATGGAGAGGGCACTTATTAAAATTTGAGCACCTATCTGCTTTGGCCTCGTTTCCAATTAATGTCAGGATCATCATCAGTTATATGAAAAATTTAAATCTCTATTTCTTTTATTCTTCTTATTCATTTTTGGGGGAAAGTATCATCAAAGAAAGAGTATAAGAACTCACAGAATATGTTCTCAATTCAGGACTGTTTCATGTCTAGACATATGTCCATATTTGGCACGCCGCAAACAAAGTCAATGTTGAACTAACTTTTTTACTGAGTGATAATTTGTGTTGACTTTAACCAAAGCAAACTCAGTGCTCAACTCAGCACTTATCAGTTTTATTTCCATTTAATTAATAAACAACTGTTAATGCCATTCACAGTAATTACAAAAACAATACAATAGAAATCCCCTCAATACCCAATCCAACTCCATCCCACCCCTTCCATATGGCAAAAGAAACAAAGTGATAGACTAAAATAACAGCTTCTAAGCCTTTTAAATTGGTTTAGGATGATTATTGTTTATTTGACAAAACATCAATCAGACTTAGCAACTTTCCTACGAGATTGCTTGCTTGAGGCACTTTAGGCCTTGCTCACTTAATCAAGCTAATAACCTTTAAACCGCAGATTAGAGCGAGGATTGTTTATCGCCTGCTCTGGGGATCTACAGTCTCCAGAATCCTGCAGACAGACTTTGAGAGCTAAAGCCTAAGTATTGATCAAATTGAGAAATTAAAGAGTTCACTGATTTACACTAATGGGGTCAAACTGAAAACAGATCTTTCTGTTTTCTGTAGCATCTAGCTGCTGTTATATATCATGTTTGATAGGTGCTGAAATAGCATATCCGAAAGACGTTTTGTCACTTGTTTACATTTTAATGCTTAATTTGCTCCTGTTTGATATAGGAAAAATTATTCACATCACAGGAGACAAGAGGATTTGTTTTAGGGGTTTGTCAGTGCTAGCCGTGGTTTCTCAATATTCACTGTTGTTTGTCAACTAGAAATGCTGCAAGTGTTTACAGTTTAACTCTTTGTTACCAGATTTGGGGGCCAAACAGTTTTTCCAGGCTTTAGTAAGCAAATTTCTGTGAGAGAATGCAATTTCTGTTCATTTTTAAAGGATTAGTTCACTCCTGAATAAAAGTTTCCTGATAATTTACTCACCCCCATATGATCCAAAATGTTTACGTCTTTCTTTCTTACATTGAAAAGAAATTAAGGTTTTTGAGGAAAATATTCCAGGCTTTTTCTCCATATAGTGGACTTCAATGGAGATCAGCAGGTCGAAGGTCAAAATGGCAGTTTCACTGCAGATTTTAAAAGGCTCTACATGATATACTTTTTAACCACAAATGCTCATTTTGTACTAGCTCTGTGACGCACGTCTAAGACTTAACGCATTACATAGTCACGTTGGAAAGATCACGTGTGGTTAGTTCTTTGTCTGTGTACTCCGGTTAAAAAACATATTGTACGGTGGTAAATTCCATCTCATTTTCTCCTCCAACTTCGTAAACACTGGGTCGGTACTTCCGCCTACATCAAGCATGACCTTTCCAACGTGACTACGTAACGCATAAATTCAAGCTAGTGCAAGATGCATTTGTGGTTAAAAAGTATAGAAATTTATTTATTTTTCAGAATCAATTGTTTTGCTATAGATCAAACTCTTATTCCTTGTCTGGGATTGTGTAGAGCTCTTTGAAGGTGCATTGAAACTAGAGATGCACCGATCGATCGGCCAGGGATCGGAATTAGCCGGTTTTCCCCATAATCAGCCTGGACCGATGACCAGTCGGTCAGTCTGCCAATTCTGAGCTGATCCGTTTTGGCGTCACATTTACGGCGACTGATAATGTATTATGTCGTGACAGATGAAGCTTGCGCAGCTTAAAATGAGTATGTGAGAGAGACTCATGCAGAATTTAAAACAAATGAGCGCAACAGCACTCACAGAAAGTTATAGATGCATACTGCGGTAGAAAAAATATATATTTATAATATGATTTAGGTACGCAACATTGCATGACCAATACGATTCCCCAAATATCAGCACGACTGTAATGTGACACTGATTTTATACAATAGTAGTTTGAGAAACAAGAAGTTTAAATTAAGCAACTTACATTTTAGTCACAATATTGACTGTTTTTTCTCAATTTCATTAATGAATCCACATTTCTGAATGATTCAGAAACCCATTCATAAAGACTAAATTCCTCACTCATTAAAACAGTCTTTTGCCACCACCTACTTGTGGTTTGGTTTCATATTTAAAAGTATCGTTGCATTTTTCACAACATTTCTTATTTGTATGTTAAAAAAATATTTTTAAAATTAATTTTATTACATTATTTATGCATTTGAAATTTTGCAGTGTAAATGCGTTTATAGAGATTATCTGTAATTTAGTCCAGACTGGGGAATTGTAATGTTTAATGTATTGGGAAAAAAGTATATATTTTTCTTTGTATATGCTGTCAAGTATACTTCTTAGAAAGAAAACTGGAATCCATAAAATCCCCAATGAAGTCCACAATATGGAGAAAATCCTGGAATGTTTTCCTCAAAAACCTTAATTTCTTTTCGACTGAAGATCTTGGATGACATGGGGTGAGTAAATTATCAGGAAATTTTAATTCTGGAGTGAACTAATCCTTCAAAGCTAGTAATTTTGAAACATTATTACAATTTAAAATTTGTGTTCAATTTTAATATTTTTTAGCTTAAATTTCAGCAGCCATTACTCCAGTCTTCAGGGTATCGTGATCCTTTGGAAATCATTCCAATATGCTGATTTGGTGTTGAAATTAATTTATTATTATCCAAGTAGAAAACAGTTCTGTTGCGTAATATTTTTGTGGAAACTGCAATACTTTTTTCAAGGTGAAAATGTACTTGAAAATTTTCCTCCCTTTGGTTTTTAAGTTGTTTTTCCAGTGTTGCTTTCGAGTTTTAAAAAACAGAGTCAAGTTCAGGTTATTCCAGTGAACCCTGTTTACCCCAGCAGGGTTGGTTCTCAGTTACTCCTGCACTATAAAAGACCTTTCGTACAAACTAGAAAGATCAATTTCAATCTCTCCAGGTCTACTGGATAAGCTCCGAAGGAAACTTTTAGTAACTATCGATGCCTCTGGGAGAATCTCCCAGATAAGACTCTATGGTCTAAATATTTCTCTTTTCTGATGTGATTCTCATGATGTTATCTCTCAGGCTGATGCTGCGAGAGGAACCACCCAGCGCACCTCCAAAAAACATTGTGGCCAGTGGCCGCACCAACCAGAGCATCATGGTCCAATGGCAGCCGCCCCCAGAACCGCAGCTCAACGGAGTGCTGAGGGGCTACCTGCTCAGGTATGGTTTCATGTATGGCTTCAAAAATGTATAAATCTTTCTTTCCTTCTGCACATACTCTTTCATACACAATATTGAATTTTAATGCAATAAAACATCTTTAAATCTTTCTTCAGTGGTAACGCAACAGCACAGCTTCAAGGCGTGCTCACATTTACCGTTGTTCAACACATTTTTGTAGGTGAAATCCAGTAAATTTAGTAGGAACCTTGTTCAAGTTGGACATGTTTGTTGTGCTTCATGCATAGTTACATTACTGACAATGAACAGTACATTTTGACAATAAATTTCGCCAATGTGACTGCACCTCAATGCTCATCCAACCAGTGTTAATTAAATCTTAAATCTAGCTTCTGGTTTTACATCTAGTGTCTAGCTTGTCATCCAAGCTGTTAATAGTTAGATAGTTAATCAGATAAACTACCAGCTACTGGAGCTGAGGTTTTCCTGTTAGCTCCCTGATAGCACACGTACATCACAGAGACGTCTATTTGACGTCTGCATTTACATCTGCAAGATGTATTTTGTAGATTGTTTGCTCATCTGCAATATGTCTATAGGACGTTTCCTATCAGATGTCAAATAGACATCTATTAGATGTCTTTAAGATATGTATATGATATATAACCTATGTAAAACTGACATCTTACAGACATCTGTCAGATGTTTGTACACAGCAGATGCTTTCCAGATGAATTGATCTTTAACAGCCATCTTGCAGACATACATGTGCTATCTGGGCTGGTTAAAGCTCTTATAGATTAGCAACAAAGTGTGGCTCCCTTAAAGTTGGCATGGAATGGACATTCATAGAAATTCATCTATTTTCTAAATGAATGTTATTGATCTTACTCTGAATGATTCATCTATGCATAGTCACTCAATCTTCTGCTGAAATTACAGACTTTTTTCTGTTGATGTATGCTGAATTTCTCCAATCATTTTGTCCGCAATTATTTCTTAAAATCAACTGCAAGCTCACATTCAGATCCACCTCAGTCCAGTCTACAACTAATTATTTGAACCAATTTGAACCCCGCACTACATTGTTTTCTTTTTGATATTCTATTACCCTCATAAGTATGTCACAATATGGAAGAAAAGATGCTGCTGCATCTCTTTCATTACGACTTTAAAGGGAAAGTCCACGCAAAATGCAACTTCAGTCATCATTTATTTAACGTCATGTCATTCCAAACTCGTATAACTTTCTTTCTTCTGTGGAACACAAAAAAAGCTATTTTGAAGAATGCGGCAACCAAACAGTTTTGGTTCCCATTGACTTCTATTGTATGGACAAAAAATACAATGTAAGTCATTGAAAACCAAAACTAGAAACTGATTTCTGAGAAGCAACAATCTTCTTTTGTGTTCCGCAGAAGAAATGCATACAGGTTTGTATCAACATGACGGTGAGTCATTTTTGTCTGGACCATCTCTTTAAAGGGATAGTTCACCGAAAAAATTTTATTCTGTCATTGATTACTCACCCTTATGTTGTTCCAAACCCACAAAATCTTCATTCATCTTTGTAACATATTTTTGATGAGATCTGAGAGCTTTCTGACCTGGCATAGACAGCAACGCAACTACTAAGTTTAAGGCCCAGAAAGGCATCATTAAAATAGTCCACGTGACATCATCATGTTATGAAGCTTCAAGACTACTTTTTTTGTGCACAAGGAACACAAAAACAATGATTTATTCAGTAATTTCTTCACTTCCATTTCAGTCTTTGTCATAAAGGTCGTAGAAAGTAGCCTTCTCATAATATGAAGCTTCATTTGTAAAAATTACAATACATTTCTGTATCTCATTTCTGTAACTTTCAAGTGTGATTTTGTCCGCATTGCCCGTAAAATTAAATAGCCCACAGCTCAGCAGCGGACATGCGTTTATTGCATGAATAAAACATTACATGTGCACAGTTCAATGATGTTTACTTTAGCAGTAGCTATGCTTTGCACAAAATTAACAAACTATACACTGACAACAGAACTGATATAAGAGCTCGTAGTTTATCTGTCAATCAGATGTGCTCTCTGCGTTTTCTTTCAGAATTATCAGTGGCTGATAGACAGGTTAAAAAAATAGCATTTATTTAAGATGGAAATGGGATGAAGACCCTCGATTGCGTCATTATCTTTTCTGTCGTGCAGCACTCAAATTTGTAGACAACGTGAGCTTGTTCCACTGTAAAATTGCTTCTGAATTGTTTTTTTGAACTGGTTCATTAAAACGATCTATCTGAACGAACCTTTCGTGGAATCAAAACAGACTTCAAATCACTGTTAGCGAGCAAGAGGCAAATAAATGGATGTTTCTCAAATGGAACACTGCATCCTCAAACTCAAACGAGCTTAGTTTTATTTTTGTGAATCAACGTTCAGCGAAGTTTGATTACTTGGCAGCTGAGACACACAGCCTTCATAGGATATTTAAGAGGCACCCATAGATGAGCTTTGTTGAATTGAAAACTGCTCTGAATGAGGAGTCGATTCCCCTTGATGGGATTGATTCCAAACTTTGGAATCGAGGAATCAGTTCTTTTTGGAATTGATTCCCAGCCCTAGTGGTCCCCTGGAGTTGTGTCATTGGTGTTACAGTTTAACAAAAAGAATTTATTTTTAATAGGGCTGTCAAACGATTAATCGTGATTAATCACATACAAAATAAAAGTTTGAGTTTGCCTAATAAATGTGTGTGCTGTGTGTAATTATTACTTATATATAAATACAAACACAGATTCATGTATATATTTAAGAAATATTTACAAGTATATGTATTTATTATAATTTTTATATCATTTATATTATTTATAAATAAAAATATTTTGTACATAAATGTCATTTGTCTTAAATGTATACATTAATGTGTTTGTATTTATATATTCATAATAATTACACACAGTACACACACATTTATTAGGCAAACTCAAACTTTTATTTTGTTTGCGATTAATCACAATTAATCGTTTGACAGCCCTAATTTTTAAATAAAAATCACACTGATGACATCACTTTTTTCTTTCTTCCAATTTCCTAAAGATCTATGAAAAAAAGGCCCACTGTCTCTTTTCAGTTATCAGAAATTTTCTCATTTATCTTATGATTTCATATGAAGCTTTTAGTTAAAGTCACTGGTGTGACCTTCCTTATTGTTAGAGAATTGTAAAAAACTAGAATACAAATGGATTAAACTACTTCATTTAGTGAGTATACTATGATTGACAACATGTGGTTTGATACCTTGCAGCAGCCATTTTGTAAAATGCATTTTTCATGAAAATTGTCACTGGTGTTACTGTCATTGGTGTTACCTTCCTTATGGGTTACAACAGGGAAGATCAGTATATCGGGTCTTTTGTATGTCACTGGTGATTTATTGTGTCACTGGTGTTACTGTGTTTTTTTCACATTAAATAAATAAATATAAAAATCAGTCAAACATAATCTCCTTTTTTTTGCGTTTTCATTATTTTCCTGTAACTCTGACATGTGCTGAAAAAAAAAAAAACGAGAAATAATATTTCATGAAAACTTTTAATATTGCCAACGAAGGTAACACCAGTGACAAAAAAAATGGTACATGTGGTCTTTAAATAACTGCACAAAGAAGATTTGTAAAAAAAAAAAAAAAAAAAAATCATTAAGCTGTCATTTATATGTATTCATAAAGTCAAAAGGTAATCTAATAATGTGGTCTAAGTTTAAATGTTAGACATTTCTGTAGAATTACCCTATTTTTGTTTTCTTTTCACACAAAAAGTATTCTCGTAGCTTTATAACATTATGGTTGAACCACTGATGTCACATGGACTATTTTAACAATGCCTTTACTACCTTTCTGGAACTCAAAAGTGTCAGTTGCGTTGCTCTGTATGCAGGGTCAGAAAGCTCTTGGATTTCATCAAATTTATCCTAATTTGTGTTCCGAAGATGAACGAAGGTCTTATGGGTTTGGAACGACGACAGAATTTTCATTTAAGAATTCTGAACTCTCCCTTTAAGATGGCATGACCTGGTTTCTCACTAGGTTTTTAAATGACATGTATTCAGTAGTAAATGATATGAGTTGCATTAGCTGTGCTTGCCTACTACTTTTGTTCATACTTAGGGTTAGGAATTTGAACGTAACACCCAGAATATTTTTGCAACCATATAGCAATGTGCTAAAAGCCGCCCACAACGTTCTAGCATTGTAATTGCGAGTTGTGCACGGGTAAGCGCCACTCTCATTTCCTATGCATCTAGTTGAAATTACGAGTGAGTGTGTTTATGTTAAAGGTTCACAATCAACTTCCAAAAAAACCTCACATCATTCTCTTTCTCTCCCCCTCCCACTCAGGTACAGATTGGCGGGTCTGCCTGGTGAGTTTCAGCTGAAGAACATCACCAGTGCAGAGATTAATTACTGTCTGATTGGAGAGCTCATCATCTGGACGCAGTATGAGATCCAAGTGGCTGCCTACACTGGAGCGGGCCTGGGGGTGTACAGCCAGTCTGTCACTGAGTACACGCTGCAAGGAGGTTGGACAGTCCACACACACACAGAGAAATAAACACAAAAACAATGCCTCATCAGTCGGCGCGAACCCTTGATGCTTCAGATCTTTGAGGTTTTCGGTCCAAAACACCGTCTTTCTCATTAAGCTACCGATATCATAAAAGATCTAGAGTAACCATGGGAACCGTAAAATCCATTAGCCGGCTTTACTGCACAGATCGGCCATCTGAAAGATTATTTCTAAGAAGAGTAAATTTATGGACTCTGGGCAAACAGTGACCGTAGCCCATTAATTAATCTAATTTGCTTTATGTGCGTGAATTTGTGTGCGTAAGGAAGTGTGGGGGTGTTCTGAGATCCTTCAGCCGTGATTATTCATATTATTTAACGTCAGTGTAATGATACTCCTGCAGAGATTAATAGAGACCTCGTGTCTGCAGTAAAAGAGCCTTCTTCTCATAGAGGCTGGAACAAATGCTTTTGTACACGTGGTTAGAGGCGGTTTTTATGTCCCAGTTCAGATTTCCGGACACACTAATGTAACCTTGTGCCGTTGTGTGATTGTGTTCGAAATGAAAAGGGCAGCAGGACGAATCGGAGTGCCCAATCCAATTGAGCGATATCTAATCTGTACTCAACTCGCCAGGCCTGACCTTAAAGGGGCCATCTTAAGCACATTAAGTGTAAGCGGCATTGAGTCTTTATGGAAATATGATCTTGTTCTTTCCACTTCCCGCTCAGGCCTGCTGCATGGCACCGATAGGCTACAAAAAAGGCTTTGAAAATGAGCTGTAGTTCGTGTGTATTTGTATGTGATTATCGGTGCCGCTGTGAACGATCATTTGAAATATAGAGTATGTATGGAAATGGGGGCTTTGGGTAGGCATTTAAATTCAAAATCCAGGTAGTCACAACAGATATAGTGTCGCAGAGCCGGATATTTGGTTATTACCTCATTTTCTGTCAATTCAAAAGCAGGTTCTACTTCCTACTAAGTGCCTTAAAGAGTATCTAAGCACTAAAACTGTAAACTTTGGCTAATCCAGAGCAGTGTTATTTTAGTTAAAAAAGATTTTTTTCTCCATTCGTTGGACTTCAGTCATGGCCAACAGCTTGAAGGTCCAAATTGCAGTTTCAATGCAGCTTCGAAGGTCTCTTCACAATCTTATTTAGTGAAACGACAGGTCATTGTCTAAAAAAACAGAAAAATGTATATACTTTTTAACCACAAATGCTCGTCTTGCACTAGCTTGACTTCACGCACTACATAGTCATGTTGGAAAGGTGATGCGTGAAGTATTGACCCAGTGTTTACAAAGCGAATGTGCAAAGAAAGCCAAGCACCCTTTACAAAAAAAGGTAAAACAACGATGTCAGACTGTTTTGAAGATGGAGGAGAAAATGAGATTGAGTTTTTCACTCTACCGTACCTATTTGAACCGAAGTACACAGACGAAGAACTAATGGCGCGTGACCTTTCCAACGTGATTACGCAATGCGTTAAGTCACTAACGCGCATCCCAGAGCTAGTGCAAGGCAAGCATTTGCAGTGTAAAAAGTATAAATAATTTTCTCTTTTTCAGAAAATAGCCCATCATTTTGCTACATAAGACCCTTATTCCTCAGCTAGGGTTGTGTAGAGTCCTTTGAAGCTGCATTGAAACTGCAATTTGGACGTTCAACCCGTTGGCCAACATTGAAGTCCACTATATGGAGAAAAATTCTAGAATGTTTTCCTCAATTATCAGGAAATTTTAATTCAGGAACTAACCCTTTAAATTTAAGTTTTTGTCACTTTAATTAGTTTTTTTATTCGTTTTTTTTTTTTTTTTTTCAGTTAAGCCATAATCTATTATTTTAATTCATTTAAAATTACTTAATTTAAGTAATTTTAGTACTGCAACTTATTTTATTTCAATTTGTTGCTAAAAAAATATTTTTTTTTGTTTTAGCACCAAATTAAGCTAAAAAGCTAAAACTTTTTGCTTTTACAATTTTTATAATATTGTAATATTTTACTACACTTGCTTATTACAATGCACAAATAAATTTAATTTCAGATAAATTATTTTTGTGGATAAAGTTCTACAGACAGACAAACAAATGAATGAATAAATGAACGAACGTCTGGATAGATGATAGATAGATAGATAGATAGATAGAAAGATAGATAGATATCTTTTTACCAAACAGTGTTGATACCTGAAAGCACCAAAACAAATGCGCCCATAGCCCAACAAGACCTCACCCCTATCTTATCCTATCTCACCCCTATCCGCCCCACACAACACAACCCTGGCATAACAACGTTTGTGGAAACAAGCGAAGATGACAAACAAGCATGCTTTGATATTTACGCAGGTCCTACCTCTTGCCTGATTATGACCCTTTATTTTATGTTTTATTTTCCTCTTTTTTTCTTTTATCTGCCATCACTCTCTGTCTATAGTCGATCTGCTAATATCCATCCTGTGCACTCATCTCTCTATCATTACTTGACACGCCCCTTACTGCTGATTGGCTACAAGTGTGTTTTGTGACTCGGTCCTCAACAGCATTTTTCAAATATTGCTTAGTGCACCTTTAAATGTAACGGTACACTTATGTATGTACATCACCACAATATTTCAGTGCTAAATTGTCTCCCACTCTGCAGTCCCCACAGCGCCCCCGCAAGATGTGGATGCTGTTGCGCTCAACTCCACCACCATCAAATTCACCTGGACACCACCGCCCCAGCAGTTCATCAATGGCATCAACCAGGGATACAAGGTAAAAGTGTAGAGAGAGACTGATGTGAGAATGTGTATTTGCTTGTGCGTATGAGAGAAAGAGAGACACACGTTCTGTTGGAGGTTAAAAAAAAAAAAAAAAAAAAAATTCAATTAAATTTGCCTGGCAGGTTTATTGTCTTCCGGGGTGTGTATGCATGATTGATTGGCTAAACGCCTGACAAAAACAGCAACTATAAATTTGAATGTGAGTAATTAAATCCTAGCAGTGTATGGTAATCACGTTTTGTGTATGTCTTATTGTTATTCTGTATCTCGCTCACAGCTGCTGGTGTGGCCCGAACACTGTCCGGAATGCATTACCATGGTGACCATTGCCCCCGAGTTCCACGGGTCACGTCACTATGGTTACGTTAGCAATTTAAGAAAGTTCACGTGGTATGAGACGGCAGTGCTGTGCTTTACCACGCCTGGAGATGGACCAGCTAGCACGTCACAGCTCATCCAGACGCATGCTGACAGTGAGTAACGTGTTCACATCCACACATTCACATTCAAGGAATAGGTTACCCAAAAAGAAAAATTTGCTCACCCTCAGGCCATCCACAATGTAGATGAATTTGTTTCCTTATCAAAACAGATGTGGAGAAATTTTGCATTGCATCATTTGTTCACCAATGGATCCTCTGCAGTGAATGGGTGCCGTCAGAATGAGAGTTAAAACATCTTGTAATAACATCACAAAAATCCACAAGTAATCCACATGACTCCAGTCCATCAGTTAACTGTTTGTAAAACTATTTCTTCCGGATAAAATATGAATCCTCTAATAATATAATGGAAAAAGTCATCAGGAGAGAATCAGGAGAGAAATATGCAAATATCAAGCACCGTTTGTCGAAAACAAATATGATGGTGGATTTTGATGTGAGAGGACAACAAGAGATTTTTTCACTGGAGGAAGCATTATTGTGGATTATGTAGGACCCTATGATTGCCACGATGCGGAAAATGTGGACAGAATCACGGAACCCAGTCATAAAAACGGAATGTACTGTATAATGCGGAATGTCACCGAATTTTGGAAGAATAAATCAATAGTAGGTCAGTACACGTAAATCAAAATGGGATGTGGACTACTGTCTGTGAATATTAAGCCGTAAAAATACTATTTAAATATGAATCCTCCATGTTCTGCGCATCTCTGTGAATGAATGGCGCAGACGTGCAGTTTCATTTACTACAAACAGATTGAAGCGCGCGTAACACTTTTCAGCCTCTGACGCCTCAGTATATGAGTGCATGAACACATAAACATAATTTCTAGAACTATTTAGAACCATTTCTTCACAGCAAACTGTCAAAAAACTTTAAGTTTAATCCAATTATTATTAAAGCATTGTTTTTTAAGTAATATTGACCAGAATTTTTTTTTTAAATGATTTATTTAAAAAAGAATTAAATAAAATAATATATATTTTTAATAAAATCAATTAATTAGAGATGAATTTGATTATTAAAACTGATGAAATTAATTAAACCATTAAAGGGAATCAAGAAAATAGTGGGGGAAAAAAACAGTATTTGGCAAAAATAGATTTCAATTTGAGAAAAAGATGAACCATATTTCATAGGGCTTAAAAATGTAATTTTTAACATTTGTAAACTTTAATTAATTGCTTTTAAATTGTGTAATTTTCATGAGTTCATTACGCATTTTCATGAGATAATTAGACATGCTTTTTGAGTCTAGAAAAATTTAAACGGAAAAAAAAAAAAATGGAATCCAGAAAACTTAAAATGGAAAAAACGGCATTTGGAAAAAATAAAATGGAATTTGAGAAAAAATAAAACAGATTTCATATGGCCCTAATTTTGGATTCAGTATTTGGCCAGAAGCAATGGTTTAAATTTAAAGTCCCCATGAAATCAAAATGAACGTTTCTTTGCTTTTACTATGAATATGTTAGCCTTAAGGTTATCTATAAGCTAGCGTGCTCCAAAACAACGACAAAATTCCGAAGACATAAGCATTCAAAACCTACAGTCTCTCACTTCCGCTAATATGGATCAACGATTTTGATGACATCACCCTGCACTTCAGCTTCTCATCAAAAGTTCTGTCCAATCCGATGCTCTCTAGAATCCGTAGCCCCCGCCCCCACATTATAAATAGGCGCTGAAGCTGCAGCTGAGATCGGTTACTAGTTCACAGTGTTAGTATTTTCTGTACAGTAAATAGCATGTAGTGCACAATGTAGGTGATAGGGAACAATTCAGAGAGTGTAAACATGCTTTCGATTGGGGCAAATGCGGCCAGGTTTTGCGTTGTGTCACATGAACCACAGCATGAGTCAGCATATATTAAACACTTTAAAAACTACACAGCCTCAGATTATGATCACTGTTTTGTTTTAGTAAGAGTTTCATATTGAACCTAAGGTTGTAATCTGTTAGACTGTGGCTGTCATACGCTGTCAAATGCAGCTTTACCAAGCTCAACGGCTCTGGCCCGAGCAGATATAAATTAAATGCTATTGGCTATTTTAAAAAAGGTGGCGCAGCTGATCGATATGTCCCGCCTTGAATTCCTGTTTCAGTTGAAATTATATCACCACATAGAATAATGCTGCGTGTTTCAAGGCACTTCAGTGGATCTTTAAAACTCCCTAAAGATTGATTTGTTTCTTACAAATGAGCAGCTTTTCACTTCTCAAGATATTAACTGATGGACTGGAGTCATGTGGATTAGTTGTGGATTATTGTGATGTTTTTATCAGCTGTTTGGACTCTCATTCTGACGGCACCCATTCACTGCAGAGGATCCTTTGGTGAGCAAGTGATGTAATGCTACATTTCTCCAAATCTGCTCCAGCTCATCCACATCTTGGGTGAGCAAATTGTCAAGAAATTTTCATTTTTTGGTAAACTATTCCTTACAAGTTACAGCTCTCATACTGTTTGTCAAAAATAGTGTCATTTGTTTCATCTATTTTCAGAGAGAATACAGTAGATACTTCAATAAAAAGCAGTTGAGAGCTCCATTAAGCCTCCTGAGCAATGAAAGATCAACCTCTAAGCACTAAATGTGTCCTCTGGGATCTAATGTTTTGCTTGCACTACTGACATGTAAAATCATATTTCACACTCTTCCAGATACCCACACACTCTTACAGACAGTCTGTCTGTATTTAATTGGAGACAATCGACTAACAGTATGCTCTTTACTTGAAAACTGTCCAGCAGGCTTTGAGAAAGATCTCTCTCGACAAAAACAAGGCTGTTTGTTTGACATTCTAGCCACCAGAATCGATACGGAGGAGAAATTTGGCCCTTTCACTATGCATGCCGCAATTTGCCACGTAATTGTGCTTTTTACATCGCCATTGATTAGTCTTTTTGCTGAATATATATTGGCCACCCAAGCGCTGTTTTCACGTCACGCCACAGGCGCGGAGAATCAGCCTTGACTAACCTGCAATTATTGAAGCAGGATCACTCCTGTTAGTCAATGCACATGTGCTCGCTATTGATTGTCCCGCCGTGTGTGCGTACGCTTGGATATGTGTGCGAATGCGCATGCAGCTGTTAACAGACAATGTAATTTTCATCAGATGATAACAGCATGTGGTCTTCTCTGCAGTGTTGAGCCACAGGAGCTTGTTTCCCATGAATAGCTCAATCACACAAACAGGTTAGACACGAAAAACTGTTGCGCACGTACACGCTCTCTCATCTCTCTGCCTTTTATTTGTTCCAAAAAGACGCCGTACGTGTGCAAGCATTATGTGGGAAATTCGCTTCGTTTGGTCGTTTAACTGGATCGTTTGATTGAGGATCTCTGGTTGTTTCGAAACTTTCAGGTTTCATTTTCCGAAGAATGGAACGGAAACAAAGTGAATAAATGTTGTTAAAACCAAAGAGGTCTGAAATACCTGCCAAAAACGGTCCGTTAGCATTAGAGTACGACATATAAACATCAAATGTGCCATTTTTGATAGATCCTGTAAGGCTGTTTCACACCTCCAAAAATAATTTGCCACTTGTAAAACATCTGCTACAGTATAATGAAATTATTATGAACGTTATCTTAGTAATGCAAGGATGTACGGTATAGGGACTTGTGTTTTGTAGGGAACATTTTTTATTACTGTGTGTTTTTGCATGTATTGTTTATGGGTCCAACATATTGTCAATGTAAACGCACATTGAACGTCAAATTTCAAGACAAATTTCTACTTTATATATAAAAATGCAGTTATTGTGCAAATATTCCTGTGTTGGCAAAGCTGCATTTACTGAAACCTTTGAATGGTAGGTTATGTTGCTTGCAGAAATCTATTTGTTGTCTTATTATGTATTATTTATTATGGTATTTATTAATATTTTGAAAGGGTATTTTTATTAATATTAATATTAGCCTTTATTTTATATTTTCAGTTTTCATTTGAATTTTAAGTATTAGTAATGTGTCATTTTAAGTACTCTATACATTTCATTATATTTATTATTTGAATTTTAAGTATTAGTCATTTTATTAGTAATATGTCATTTTGAGTACTTTATATATTTCTATTTCTAGCTTTAATTTATTTATTTCATTTTTAGTTTAGGTGATTTTTCTGCTCATCTAATTTTTATATTTTTTTTATTTAACTTTATTTAAAATAACAAAGCATTTTAATAGTTACAAAGTTAACTAACAAAATTGTTATGAACTTTTAATTTATACATTTTTATTTATTTATTCTGTTTTTGAAACTTAAGTTTTCATCATATTTTATATTATTTAACTTTATTTAAAATAACAAGATATTTTTATTAGTTTTAAAGTTAACAATAATACAAATTATATTAACTTATTAATTTATTATTTTTAATTTATTTGATATAATTTATTTTTCTTAGCTTTTATTTTGCATTTTTAGTTTTTATTCAAGAATGAGTAATTTTATTAGTAATACATAATTTTAAGTACTTTATATATTTCTATTTCTAGCTTTAATTTAATTATTGCATTTTTAGTTTTAGTGATTTTTCTACTTCAACTTATTTTTATTCAGTTTTCATCAGATTTTCATTTAATTTTATTGAACCTAATATTTTGATTAGTTTTAAAGTTAACAATAACAACTCTGCTTAAAATTTAAGTCTATTTTTAAAAATCTATTTATAGAGAAAATTAAATCCTTATGGTGTATTTACGGCATCTACCAGCACTGACCGTGCTAACCAGCTAAACCTTGACCTCTTGGTCAGAACGAATGACAAAAATTGAATTGAAAATTAATTGAACTGCAGTGCAATGGAGTCATACGTTCTCATAAGCACGTGATTGATTAACCTGTCAGTCTAGCGTGACGACTCACACTGATAAGGTCTGCTTGACAGTCCGGGGCATGAGGGTTTGCCACGCGCGTGTTAGATCTAATGAGATTGAAGCTTTATCCGCACACATTAACCACTGCGCTTTTCAGGCAACTGTCATGTTCGCTTGTCAGACGTATTGTCTTGCGGGGTGTGTATGCATGATTGATTAACCACTAAATGTCTGCTAACTCATGAGGGTAATTGCCAACAAACACATAATTTGCTTTCGCCTATTTGCATTTGTGATACTGTGGTTCCACAGCAGCAAGCTCTCTGTATTAAGATCTTGTGGACTGAGCGTGCAAGGTAATCCTTTACCACGAGCGGGTTTTAAAGTGTCCATAAAGCACTGCCCAATAAATAACAAGCTTTGTTCCACTCACACATGCACACACACATGCTTGTAGTAAGAGCATGGACAAACCTGCTGTGTATTCACGGGTTTATATCCCCTCAGATAATAAAATCATGAGGCTGTTGTTTAAAGACTGCATTCGTCTTGTGTCTGTCTCTGACCTTCTACTTCTAATAAAAATGCACTCTTTGTATTCATAGGTACTCAAAAATGTACTAGCATCCATAAGCCATGTTTGAGGTCTTCTTAAGGGCCTAAAGCATGGACATTTTGCATCTAAGCATCATTATATTATATTATATTTTCTTTTTTCAGAGAAATCTGCAGTAACATTGCTGAGTGCACTAAAATCAAGTATATGTGTTGTAGAACCGGGCCCGGTGACTCGACTGAGCTTCACTGAGATCTTGGACACGTCTTTGAGGATCAGCTGGCAGGAACCGGAAGACAAGAACGGCATTATCACAGGTGAACAGGCTCAATTATCCAATCACAGCTTCAGCTCAACCTCCACAGGAACTCTCAATAATCTTTCCAACGCTGCATGTGAAGGTGTCCCAGGGATTGACTTCTGTTAAAACTAGCAAATTTTAGCTGTCATCACTTTGCTTTATAAAGATAACATTAAAACTTAGAGGACTTTTAGTATTTATTTATTTTTTTTTAGTTTCCAGGTTTCTTTTAGGTATTGTTTTTATCATTTTACACTTGTCCTAGACCCAGATTTTTTTTACTATTAATATATGAAAAAATGTTTTAAAAAGGTATAAAAAGTTTTAAACTAGGGCTGGCAAACGATTAATTGCGATTAATCGTATACAAAATAAAAGTTTGAGTTTGTGTGTAAGTTAATGTATATATTTAAGAGAAATATGTTATTTATGTACAAAATGTTTTTATTTATATATAACATCAATTCTATAAAAATTATAATAAATACATATACTTGTAAATGTTTCTTAAATATGTATATTAGGCAAACTCAAACTTTTATTTTGTATGCGATTAATCATGATTAATCATTTGCCAGCCCTATTTAAAACATTAAAAACAAGTACATTTAAACATTTAAAGCATTTATTTATTCATGCTTGATATGAAATATGAAAAAAAGAAAGATTAAAAATGTACTGACCCTAAACTTTTAAACAGTAGTTATTGTTAGAAAAGATTTCTATTTTAAATATCACAGGTTCCAAAAAAATATTAAGCTGCACAACTGTTTCCAGCACTGATAATAAATCAGCATATTAGAATGATTTCTGAATGATCATGTGACATTGAATACTGGAGTAATGATGCTGAAAATTCAGCTTTGATCACAGGAATAAATTAGATTTTAATGAATGTTAAAACAGAAAAATGTTATTTTACACCGTAATGATATTTGATAATATTTAAAAAAAAAAAGTGTTACTCGGAAGTGTAGTTAAAGGAGAACTCCACTTCCAGAACAAAGATTTACAGATAAAAACTCGACCCTTGTCATCCAAGATGTTCATGTCTTTCTGTCTTCAGTCGTAAAGAAATTATGTTTCTTGAGGAAAACATTTCAGGATTTCTCTCCATGTAGTGGACTTCAGTGCTGCCCGAGAGTTTAAACTTTCAAAATGCAGTTTCAATCCAGCTTCAAATGACTCTAAACAATCCCAGCTGAGGAAGAAGGGTCTTATCTAGCAAAACGATCAGTTATTTTCTAAAAAAAATTACAATTTATATGCTTTTTAACCTCAGATGCTCGTTTTGTCTAGCTCTGCGATGTGCATGGATAGTCTGTGTAATCCGGGTCAATATAGTTAGGGTATGTCGAAAAACTCCCATCTCATTTTCTCCTCCAACTTTGAAATCGCCCTACATCGCTATTTTACCTATTATTTACCTATTACCTACATCGCTATTTTTTGTAAAGGGCATTTGATCTTCTTTGCACGTTCACTTAGAAACACTGGGTCGGTACTTCTGCAGCGATGTAGGGCAATTTTGAAATTGGAGGAGAAAATGAGATGAGAATTTTTCAACATACCCTAACTGAATTGACCCAGATTACACAGACTACGGCATTCACATCGCAGAGCTAGACAAGACGAGCATTTGAGGTTAAAAAGCATATAAATTGCAAATTTTTTAAGAAAATAACCGATCGTTTTGCTAGATAAGACCCTTCTTTCTTCCTTCTTTTTAGAGCCCTTTGAAGCTGCATTTAAACAGCATTTTGGAAGTTCAAACACACAGGCACCATAGAAATCCACTATATTGTGAATATTCCTCAAATGTTTTCCTCAAGAAATATAATTTCTTTACGACTGAAGAAAGAAAGACATGGACATCTTAGATGACAAGGGGGTGAGTGAATTATCTGTACATTTTTGTTCTGGAAGTGAACTTCTCCTTTAAGTTAGTAGCTTTACTGCTTTGAGTTGGTTACTTCCTAACACTGCTCTGTAGTGACTGACTGTGAACAAGTTGATTCTCTCTGCATCTTTCGTGTAATTTCACTCTGCGAATGCATGCAAGGAACCATAAAGAGAGTTTCAATTCAGCGACTTATAAGTGACGGTTACTGCCTATGTAGACAAAAAGCAGCGAGGCGATTCGAGTGCTTCTTCTCATCTCATTTCCACCTCTCCATAGGTTACGTCTTGAGCTGGGAGGAGGCCGATCAGAACGAAACCCGCGTATCTCAGACTCTGTCCAATTCCACGCTGACATACAAAGTGACCGGGCTCACTTCACTCACCACGTACACTCTGCAGGTGGCTGCGGTCACACAGGCCGGCACCGGTACCGCCACCTCGTCGACCATCTCGACAGGACTGCCGCCAGGTCTGCGCACTCTCAAACAAATACACACTTCAATGCTGGCATCACTTTAATGCATCAAATTCTCCCTTGGGGATCGGCGATAGTCACCGTGTTCAAACTCTAAAGGAAATTCAGCACATGAAACAGGATGCCGCAGTGGGGCGCATATTTCACATAGACCAGCAATCCGAGACACAGTCAGTAAGACTGTAATACATCACACGGAGTCGGTATGGAGCTCTTGGGGCCGCTGTGTGTGTGCGCATGTGTTAGAGAGAACATGAAATAAATGATGATGACCAAAAGCCAAGCTACACTCATTATCTCCCACTGATATGCTGTGGAGTCAGGAGAGAACGAGCTTTATCTACTGTTGAATGAGCCACCGTGAACCACCCAAATATCATTATCAATCCATTTAATTACCAATTAATCATATACCCAAACACAATGTGCACTGCTGTACACAAAACCTAATCGACTCTGAAGTGAGTTATAGGCCCATTTACAAGAGTTTTCTTTGAAGGATAATGAAGACACAGAATGGAGAAAACAGACAGAGAGCAGAACACAAAATGCAGGAAATGTTTCAATTAGAGCAGCTTGTGAGTTACGTAATTATATGTTTTGTTGTGTTGCTGAACAGAGCTTCCGGGTGCACCCTCCAATCTGGTCATCTCCAACATCAGTCCTCGCTCCGCAACCATAAAGTTCCAGCCCGGCAGTGACGGCAAAACCGCCATCTCCAAATGGATCGTAGAAGGACAGGTGTGTAGGCGTGGGTGTAAAATTTAGCAAAGCTTGTGGTGCCAAATCGTTTTTAGCAAGTAGCTAACTTTCCCACAATGGCTAAAGGGTTAAAAAAAGTGGTAACTTTGCCATCAGTAGCAACAAAACGGTTAACTTTGCCACAAATGTCAGTGTTCTGTCTGCAGAATGGTTAACTTTGCTACAAATAACACTTTTATCTCTGAAATAAATGGTTAATTTTTTTCATGAATGGTAGTTTTCTCTCTCCGAAATGGTTAACTAGGCCACATATTTCACTTTTCTCTATGCAAAATGGCTAACTTTCCCATCAGTGTTACTGTTCTGGCTGCCAAATTGTTAACTTTTCCACAAACTGAGCTTTTCTCTCAGTAACCTAGTTACCTTTTTTGCAAATAGTATAGTTTTTTTCATGTGTAGTCATTTTCTAACTGTAAAATGGTTAACCTAGTCACTTACAGCAATTTGCTCTCTCCAAAATGGTTAACTTAGCCACAAATTTCCCTTTTCTCGATGCAAAATGGCTAACATTGCCATCAATGTTACTATTCTGGCTGCCAAATTGTTAACATTTCCACAAACTGCTTTTCTTTTAGAAACATGGTTACCTTTTTTGCAAATGGTATAGTTTTCGCTTTTTTTAAAATCGTTAACATGCTCACTTACATCAGTTTTCACTGTACTCAATAGTTAACATTGCCACAAATTATGTGTTTCTCTTTGTGAAATGGTTAACTTGGCCATAAACATCAATATTCTGTATGCTGAATGTTTAACTGCTAAAAATTGCACTTTGCTCTCAGAAATAAGTGGTTAATTTTTTCATGAATGGTAAAAATGGTTAACTCAGCCACAAATTTTACCTTTCTCAATCCTAAATGGCCAGCTTTGCCATGAATGTGACTATTCTGGCTGTCAAATTGTTAACTTTTCCACAAATTGAGTTTTTCTCTCAGAAACATGGTTAACTTTTTTTTACAAATGGCATAGTTTTTGCTTTCCAAAATGGTTAACATTGTCACTTACATCAATTTTCTCTGTCCTACGTAGTTAACTTTACCACAAATGACCCATTTCTTTCTGCAAAATGGTTAACTGCCTATTTTGTTTGCTGAATAGTTAACTTTGCTACAAATTGCACTTTTCTCCCAGAAATAAAGGGTTAATTTTTAATGAATGGTAGTTTCCTAACTGTAAAACGGTTAACTTTGTCAAATAAAGCAATTTTCTCTCTCCAAAATTCCACTTTTCTTTATGTAAAATATCTAACTTTTTCATGAATATTACTATTCTGGCTGCCAAACTGTTAACTTTTCTACAAATTGCCCTTTTCTCTCAGAAACAGTTACCTTTTTCACAAATGGTATAGTTTTGCTTTCCGAAATAGTTGAGATGGTCACTTAAATGGTTAACTTGGCCACAAATTTCACTTTTGTATATGTAAAATGGCTAACTTTGCCTTGAATGTTACTATTTTGGCTGCCAAATTGTTAACTTTTCCATTAATTGTTCTTTTCTCTAAGAAACATGGTTACCTTTTTTCACAAACAGTATAGTTTTCGCTTTCCAAAATGGTTAACATGGTCACTTAAATGGTTAAGTTGGCCACAAATTTTTCTTTTCTCTATGCAAAATGGCTAACTTTGCCATGAATCTTACTATTCTGGCCGCCAAATTGTTTACTTTTCTACAAATTGCGCTTTTCTCTCAGAAACATGTATACCTTTTTCATAAATGGTGTAGTTTTCGCTTTCCAAAATGGTTAATATTGTCACTTGCATAAATTTTCTCTGCCCTAAATAGTTAACTTTGCCACAAATGACGCTTTTCTCTCTGCCAGATGGTTAACTTTTCCACAGATATCAATATTTTCTCATAACATAATGGTTAACTTTTTCATGAATGATAGTTTTCTCTTTGAACAATTCCTAACTTTGTTACTTGTGAAATTTTGTCTTTCCCAATGGTTAACTTTGCCACGAATGATACTTTTCTCTGAGGAAAACTATTGTACTTTTCATGAATGGTATGCTATGGTTAATGCCACTTAAAGCAGTTTTTTTCTCTCTAAAATTGTTAACTTTTCTCAAAATTGGTGAACTTTGCCACAAATTACACTTTTCTCTCCATATTGTTTTTTAATTTCTCTCTGCAATTATATATCAAATTAAATATATAGTTTCGCTTTGCCACACATCAATAGTCTGCCAGCCAAATGGTTAAATTTGCCAAAATTGGCAATTTTCTCTTTGCGAAATGATTAATGTTGCCTCGAAGGGCACCCTTCTCTTTGAAAAAAATCTTATCTTCGCCACAAATTGCAGTTTTCTTTCTGCAAAATATGTAACTTTGTGACGAATGGCAATTTTCCTTCTGCCGAATGGTTAACTTTTCCACAAACTGCAATTTTCTGTCTGCCAAGACTGCTCTATGGAATATGACTTTTCAGTGTATGTGCTCATAAGTATAAACGTGTGTGTGTGTGTGTGTATGTGTGTGTGTGTGTGTGTGTGTGTGTGTGTATGTGCGTAAGTATTTGTGTATTTGTGGGTGTGTGTTATGCCCTTGTCTGGCAGGCTGTGCTCCAGTGAAGATGCTGTTGTCTGGCAGGTACTTCATCTCCAGGGAAAAACAGGCTTGCTCTTGCACTAAAACATCTTCCCCCGGAGAAAACGCACACACACCAACACACATGCAAACTCACACTTCGTATTTGACATAGTACGAGCAGGCTAAGGAGATGTCATGCACCGTGTCTCCCAGCCCTTTAGGTGTGGTGTGTGTTTGTGTGTGTGTGCGTGCATATGTGTTAAGCCCCTCTTGGATGGCGTCCAGCGCTGTGCAGCGTGAAGAGAAAAACTCCTCCTAATGAGATCCCTCTTTTTTTCCCTCCGTTTTCTTCGCTCTGTCTTTAATACTGTTTAATCGAGGGAGAGCAGGAAGGAGGGAGTCCGAGGGAGGGATGAGAGAAGAGAGAGGAGAAGATTAGAGGTACTGAGGTGGCACTAATGGGGTCTTAAGTCTATGGGTTAGAAATCAGCTTGTGTTGGGGTGTTTTTTTACAGCTGACTTCTTCACAGCTGTATCCTGGACCAGGTCGCTTGCCGATTCCGATTCCCTTTGTAATCTTTTCACCTTTCCTCTGCTCAAGCAGTGCTGCACAAAACATGCCGTGTAGATGCAGTGTTTACATGGAAGCCAAGTACTAGCTGTTTCAGGGTATGGTTTGTAATATTGAAAGAGACATATCATGGAAAGCTGCATTTTTCTTCCTCTCTCCCCAGTCCACCTAGATTATACATGGATATTGAGCTGCAAAAGCAATATCACCAACAGGAGCTCATGTGACCACCAACATTTATATACAAACACCTGTTCAGTCTTAAGGTGATAATACATAAAAATTAAATAATAATACAAAATTATATAAAAAAGATAATTGCAACTTTTTATCTCAATGTTTTGAACTTTTCTGAATTTATATCATAGAATATAGACTTTGTTTCTCGTATTACAGGGGGGAAAAATCAGAACAGTGAGATATAAATGAAAAAAAGATAATTGCAACTTTTTATCTCACCGTTTTAACATTTTCTAAATTTATATAGTACATTATGGACTTTTTTTCGTGTAGTTCTGGGGGAAAAATCTGAATTACGAGATATAAATAAAATACAGTAAAATATTGATAAATAAAAATAAAAAAAATAATAAAAAATTGCAACTTTGTATCTCACTGTTTTGACCTTTTTTTTAATTTGTATCATACAATATGGACTTTGTGTCTTGTAGGTTTTTTTTTGGGGGGGGGGGCAGATTTGTGAGATATAAATAAAATACAAAAAAATAATGATAAATAAAAATAAAACAATAATAAAAAAAATAAAAAGATAATTGCAACTTTTTATGTCACTGTTTTGACCTTTTCTAAATGTATATCATACAATATGGACTTTGTTTCTTGTAGTTCGGGGGGGGGGGGGGGGGGATTGCAAGATATAAATAAAATACAATAAAAAAATTGCTAAATAAAATAATAATTAAAAAAAAAAAATAAAAAAGATAATTGCAACTTTTTATCTCACTTTTTTGACCTTTTTTTTTATTTATATCATACACTATGGACTTTGTGTCTTGTAGTTCTGGGGGCTAAAGCATAATTGTTAGATGTTAATAAAATACAGTAAAATAATGATAAATAAAAATAAAACAATAATAAACAAATAAATAAATAAAAAGATAATTGCAACTTTTTATGTCACTGTTTTGACTTTTTCTAAAATTATATCGTACAATATGCACTTTGGACTTTGTTTCTTGTAGTTCAGGGGGAAAAAAATCAGAATTGCGAGATATAAATAAAATACAATTAAATAATAATAAAAAAAAAAATTAAATAAAAAATTAAATAATTGCAACTTTTTAATTTATATCATACAATATGGACTTTGTGTCTTGTAGTTCTTGGGGGGAATAAAATAATGATAAATAAAAATAAAATAACAATAAAAAATAAAATAGAAATAATGAATTGAAACTTTTTATCTAACTCTTTTGACCTTTTCTAAATTTATATCTTACAATATTGACTTTGTTCTTGTAATTCTTGGGGGTGGAGATTTGAATTGTGAGATATAAAGATATTTTTTATTACTTTTCTCTGCTACAGAATAAATTTTAAAAATGTAATAATGACATTTTTATCTTACAATTCAGTTTTTTTTTTCTCGCAAATGTCAGTTTGTCACATTTCTTCACAGAATTGTTCTCACAATTGCAGCTTTTTTTCTCAGAATTGCAAGAAAAAAAGTCTAAATTTAGGCATATCAGCTCAGAATTGCAAGAAAAATCAAAACAGTGAGACAATTCGCAGTTACATTTTTTATTTATTTGTTTGTTTGTTTTTTATTATGGCAGAAACATTCCGCCAAGAAGACAAATTCCTTGGCAATAAAAGCTCGTTCTGATTTCAGAGAGAGAGAAAGAGAGAGAGAGAGAGAGGAGAGAGAGAGAGAGAGCGAGAGAGAGCGAAAGAAAGGCCTATAGGTTTGGAATACAATGAAATTCAAATGGATATTCCAGTGTTTCCAGTGATTCCATTGACTTTCATTATATGGACAGAATTCACACAGGTTTGGAATGACATGAGGGTGAGTGACAGAATTAACATTTCTGGGTGAACTTTCCCTTTAAACTCTCTATAGCCCATCGTGATGAATGATAGTGTGAACTATTAGGTTGGCCAATCACACCAGAGGTCATTTACATATGAAAATCTGAAAGGTTTGGTAGCCAAAAACAGTCAGAGGGTCAGCGAGAGGCTGGAAAATGTAAAATGATGACTGTTTTCTGTGTAAGAAACCTTGACTAACATTATAAGTGAACCTCAGTGGGGAAATTGAAAGTGTAGAATGTGGCCCCTTTTAAGTATTTTGACAGTTTATACATGGTAATGATAGGAAAGAGCGAACCGCATGAAATTAATCACAGGTTGCTCTGTGAATAAATGGAAGCAGCTCTCAGTGAGGTCCTAGAGGAAGCGTGTGTCACATGATTGTGACGTGTTTGAAATGATAAGCAGTTTTTATTTGCAGATAATGGCTGGTTACATTACCCAGTGTCTCTTTGTTGCATTTTTTCATGTTGTGGATCCACTTTTTAATTAGCTCATTACCTCTTTATGGCCTTATTAAGATCAAGGTGGTTTAAAAAAACAAGCCTTTTCCAGCTCTCACATGTCATTGTTGAGAATCTATAGCGACATGCTTTTGATTTGCGAAAAACGAAAAACACAAAGCACAGAAAAGCACAGCCAACAGCCCTGATATGGAGTCTGCACTGCGGGCAACTTGGCTGGGTTTGCTGTTGCCTTTCACTGTCAGTCTGAAGTTTTTCTATCATCAGCTCTGACTGCTGAATCTGACTCTCTGTATATTTGGAATGACACTTTGCCATACTTCTCATAATAGGAATGAGGGATGCAGGATGTGTACTGTACACAGTGTGGGGGACCTAGATTTGCCCATATCTGCAGTATATATCATTTGAAATCTGATATGAGGCATAAGCTGTCTCGGCTGTGACCTGAACGTCTAATTTGTGACTGTTGATTGTCATGTTGATGTCGGTTGACTACATAAAGTTTGGGGAATTTTACTCAAAATTGGATTGTAAATGTAAAAATATCTCTGTGCTTTGATCTCGATTCCCGGTTTCATCTCTCCATTGGTTACGTATATGTACTGCTTTTGCTGTCGGTGCATTAAACAGTATGCACATTTTTGTATGCATCAAATACAGGGATGTAGTCTCATGTGTGGTGAAAAAGGTGACAAAGATGCAACTTTCCCTAGGGGAGACAACTTCGCCCCAGGGGGAATATTTTTAACGTGGATTTTAAAATGTGGATTTATAAACCTATTTAGTAGCTCATGAGGACATTAGAAAAAAGAAAAAAAAACCTAGATTCTGTATATTTTTCTTTAAAAAGAGTTTTAAAAATTCTCTTTACTTCAGTCTCAGGCCATAATCACATTGTTGTAACCCTTTAATAAATAATAATAATAATAACTTATATTGTATTATATTATATTATATTATATTATATTATATTATTAATAATACTGCATTGAAATACACAGAGTTTTAATCAGTCACACTGGAAATAGAAGTATTGAATTTCTAATGTAAAATTAATATATTATTATTATTAATATTATTATTATTATTATTATTATATAAAATCATAATAAAAAATAATAATTATAAAAGTAGACAAATAATAAAGAAATATATTACTATTGTACTATTGTTTTACTGTTAAATAAAAATGTGTATTTAATAATAATAATAATAATAATAATAATAATAATAATAATAATACATTTTACATAACATTTTCTGTACTTTTTCTAGTGTGATTATTATTTGATCAGCTCTTTTTGATAGAATTGTATTAAAAACTGCAAAATAACTGTTTATCTTTATTATTATCATATACATTCATAATAAAAAATAATACAATTATTAAATTATAAAATTGACAAATGAGAAATGTATTACTATTTGTCCTATTGTTTTACTGTTAAATAAAAAAATATGTATAAATAATAATAATAATAATAATAATGATACAGGAGATAAAGTTTGATTAAAAACAGCAAAATAACAATTATTATTATTATTATTATTATTATTATTATTATTATTATTATTATTATTATTATTATTAGAAAGATTTTATTAATCACACTGGAAATAGAAATATTGAAATTCTGATATAAAATCAATATATTATTATTATTATTATTATTATTATTATTATTATTATATACAACAACAATAATAATAATAATGTCATTATTAAATTCTAAAATTAGACAAATGATAAAGAAATGCATTATTATTGTACTTTTGTTTTACTGTTAAATAAAAATGTGTATTTAATGTGTATTATTAATAATAATAATAATAATATTATTATTATTATTATTGCTGTTGTTATTGTTATTATTATTATATTAATAATAATATTATTATTATTATTGTCATTTTTAAATTATGAAATTAGACAAATGATAAAGAAATGTATTACTATTTTACTATTGTTTAACTGTTAAATAAAAAATGTGTATTAAAAATATAATAATAATAATAATAATAATAATAATTATTATTATTATTATTATTATTATACATTAAAATTGCAATACATTTCCAGTGTGACTGATAAAAACTTTCTTGCCTATTTATTTGATTGAGCATCTAGATAAAGTTGCATTAAAAGTTTAAAACAACCATTTTTATTTCCAACTTAATGACATGCATCATTAATGAAGATTAATGCAGCATTGTTTACCACTGTTTGAAGCATTTATCATGGAGTGATGTTCCTGTTTCTTTGTCATCTTTGTACTGTTGGAAAATCTTACTTAAGATGATAACTGGATGTCTCTTGCTGTATAAACATGCAGCATAGTGATGTCCTGTTACTGCAGTGAAGCAGTTTGTCATATTGGATGTGTGTGTGTGTGTGTTTTAAATAGCTTTTTAAATGAAAATCATCCTGTGTGTCCATAGGTGGGGAGTGTGGGTGAGGATGACGAATGGAAGGTTCTGTATGAGATGGACAGTCCACCGGCCTCAGACACCCTGGAGATTCCCAATCTCATCCCCTTCACTCAGTACAGGTGAGCCTTTCGCTCCTTACCTGAACAGAAAACCACCTTCACGTCAAACTAATGAAGTAAAATGTGGTGACAAACAGACCCAAAAGCTGTAGTTGGTGTTTTGAGCAGGGTTTCTGGGTACATTTCAGCTGCGTATGACTTTTAAATGTTGACTAAACACTCATTATATTCTCAGCTCTCCCTGCGTTATGTATCTCCAGCTATCCTTTTTTTCTATATTTTTTCTTTGTTTTATTTGTTCTTCATTCTCTCGGACTTCCTCTCATTCTCTTTTTCTATTTCTCTCCTTAATTGATTTTCTGAAGGTCCTGTGGAAAGATTGTCTTCTGATTCTCGGCACACTATCTTGTGCTAAAGGGATTAGAGATGATCAGAGGCTGTAGAGATCTGTTATCCTGTCCAAAATCCCCTGTCCTCCCGTTACTCAAGAGCAAGATCGGGAAATTAAAAATGCTGTTTTTGTCTCTCCCCACTTATATATTCCTTTCAGGTTCAGGATGAAGCAGGTGAACATTGTGGGTTCGAGTCCCTTTAGTCAGCCTTCGCGTATGATGCAGACCCTGCAGTCTAGTCCAGACGTGGCCCCGACGAATCTCATAGTGTTTTCTGCTAGTGAAACCAGCCTGAGAATTCGCTGGGAGGTGAGAATGAACACACACAGTCCATACATGTAAATGTGATTTTGTAATCTGCACTATACCATTAGAAAGTTTGTCAGTACTTTATTTTATTTTATTTTATTTTTTTGAAAGAAAGAAGTAAAGAAATTAATATTTTTATATTTAGCAAGGATGGATTAGATTGCTAAAAGAACCTTGTGACACTTGGCTTGTTTTTTTTTTTGTTTTTTTTTTTTTATATTTAGAAAAAAAAGAAAAAAAAATATTTTATGAAAGAACAAGAGAATTTATACTTTTTATATTTAGTAAGGATGAATTACTAAAAATTTTATTTTATGAAAGAACAAGAGAAATTAATACTTTTTATATTTAGTAAGGATGAATTACATTTCTAAAAGAACCTTGTGACATTTGGCTTATTTTATTTTATTTTATTTTATTTATATTTTTTTTTAATGAAAGAACAAGAGAAATTAGTACTTTTATATTTAGCAAGAATGGATTTGATTTCTAAAAGAACCTTGTGACACTTGGCTTCTGAAAATTCAGCTTTGCAATCAATAACATTAAATAAATAACATTTTAAAATATAAAACATCATAACAGTTCCTTAGGATCTTAAATATGATATGAAAAAAAAAAATCTAATTAAAAATAATTTAAAAAAAAAGCCTGTTTTCCATGCTTTTCACTAAAGGAATATTAATATTTTCAGAATATGTAATTATTTTTATGTGCACATTGCTAAATAATGTTGCAAAAATGTGGCAAAAAATCCAAGTTGAATTTTTTATTAAAATCCTTTTTTTAATGAAAAATGTAAATACATTTAAAATGCCACAGGACTTCTTTGACACAAACAAATTGTTGAAACTGAGTTTGAATCTGAGTTATAAATCATTAAAATTAACCATTTTGTAATGATTCACAAAAAAAAAAAATTAGAAAAAACCCTAATGCCATTTTTTAATGAATTACACATCAGAAATACATTTGACATAAAGAATTCTATAAAATTGATAAAAGCGTATACATTTATTGTCAGAACTATACTATATATTTGTATTAATTTGTATTAATGAATGGTTTATGAAGGTTTTAATTTATAAATTTAAATTGTATTATTACATTTTAGTATTTTTCCCTTTAAATTCCCCCAAACATATGGCATTTATTAAAATCAAAGTGCTTAAAAAGCTTCTCTTGTTGCATCAAAAAGAGGTGGTTCAGGATTTGATGTGAACGTAATCATAAAAACTGGAGCCCTCATAAAAATCCAGCGATTTACGCACACTCAAACGCACACAGAGATGGACACAAATACTGTCTGTTGCGCTTCTGTGCGCACACTTTATAGGTGAGGGATATACTGGAAGAGGTTGACAGCTTATTTTTCCTGTCTGTTTTTTGCTATCAGGAGCCATAGTGTCTGTCAGTATCAGATGTAATTGCTGTTATTTTCTCCTTCAGTTCTCCTTTTTTCCCCTCTCACCTTTTCAAAGCCTGAATAACGAGTGAAGAATTTGAGTTGTAGAGGCACAAAACATGAAGGCTGTCATTTCATAAGACAGGACTCCATTTAATCTAAAAAACGGCTTCTGCAAAGCCTCCGCTGGTCGTAGTAACACATTTGTGGGGTGCTGGTGCTGAAAAAAATGACCCTCAGGACATAATAGTGCTTAATGCAGTACTTCACAAGCGCTGAAAACGAAAACACTGACCTCTAAACCTTTTTTTATGGATAGTCATTTATTACGCTCGTACTAAAACTTCCATTGAAGAAAAGGTTATACTTTTACCGCTCTTCTGTCATTTACCAAGCAACCCAACTTTCTTAAGTGTTAATGTCTTTAATGAGAAAATGTACACTGTAAGATGGATTTTATGATGAGCTGCTATGGAAGTGCTTTGAGCTTCAGACATATTTAGAAAGTAACACTTATTAGTTTTTATTTACTGAACTCTTTTTTTTTTTTATTAAAGGTGACATATCATGAAAATCTGACTTTTTCCATGTTTAAGTGCTATAATCGGGTCCCAAAAGTTTGGGGTCAGTAAGACTTGTAATAGTCTTTAAAGTAGTCTCTTATGCTCATCAAGGCTGCATTTATTTGATTAAAAATATAGAAAAAAAAACAGAAATATTGCAAAATGTTTTTACAATATAAAATAATGTTTTTTATTTTAACATACTTTAAAATAGAATTTATTCCTGTGATGAAAAGCTGAATTTTTATCAGCTGTTACTCCAGTCTTGAGTGTCACATGATCCTTCAGAAATCATTCTAATATGCGGATTTATTATTAGAATGATCAATGTTGGATAATATCAACGGTTGTGCTGCCAAATATTTTTTGGAACCTGTAAATTTTTTTTTTCAGGATTCTTTCATGAATAACAAGTTTAAAAAGTACAGCGTTTATTCAAAATATAAATATTTTATAACAATGTAAATCATTTATTATTAACTTTTAATAAACTTTTAATTATTAACTTAATACATCCTTGGTGAATAAAAGTATTAATTTCTTAAAAAAAAAAAAGAAACAATAAAAATGTACTGACCCCAAACTTTTGAACGGTAGTGTATAAACAAGCAAACATTTTCCCAGCTGTTTACTTTCACAGACATAACTGACTGTTTTTGTAACTCCTGTGTTTTAAACATAAACTTGTGTGTATTTGACAGTTTAAGTGCAATAAGACAAGAGAACTTAGATTAGTACTCACATACCTGTGACAGCCACTTTCTGTGTGCGTACTTCGGATGTGTGAGCTCAGAAAACCGTATATATGGCTTTAAAAGGCATGGTTTCAGCACAATAGACATGATAATCAAAACCAAACAGATGTTTTTTTGACAGAATATCTGAGGTAGGAGCTGTAAAGGCACAGCTCTATACTGGAAAAGTGGGTGGGGAGCAGCAGCTCATTTGCATTTAAAAAGACATGCACAAAAACAACATGTTTCTGATTCCATTCAAAATAGGATTTTCAAAATGATATAATAAATGATCTGTGGGGTATTTTGAGTTGAAACTTGACAGACACATTCTGGGGAGACCTGAGACTTATATCACAGTACGTATTGTAAAAAGATGCATAATGATCTCCTAAATCAAACATACTGTGCTTGAGAGATAAAAATATAGCTATTATATCGTAACTAAAAAATGCAAGATTCCAAATAGAAATTTGAAATTTCCTTTATGCAGTTCCCATTCTTTTCATGCATTTTGCTCTCTGTTCTGCTGTAATTTTTTGTGAGTCTAAAATATTTTCTTGTGAGTTAAAAAGTTTTGTTTGCCAGTGAAGCTGCATCTCAGTAGGCGCTACCTGTGCACCAGAATGAAAGACCGGTTTGTATTGATCACTCTTGCTTGGCACAATTAAAAACGGTCTTAACTGTTTTTATGAGCAATCTTTTATTGTTTAATTACAGTATTGCTCAGTATGTTTCATTAAATAAAAAAAGACTGAAAAATAATCTGAAAATAAACCAAAGCGAAATAAGATCATCAACAAGCTTGTGACATTTAACACTTCATTTGTATATATATATATATATATATATATATATATATATATATATGAAGAGTTCAGGTGCAAAACCACCTTAAGGCCATCTCGGTCAAAAATGAGATAATGATACTGAGTGAATGCTCCTGACACATAGTACACGTTTATCAAATACTTTTACTTCAACCTCTCTAAATTCCAGCCTCGGCCCAATCAGAAGTACCAGTACTTACATAGAAACCTATACAAAGTAGCCAGAAAGAAATGCTAATTTTCAAGAAATACGTCATATGGATTTAGAGGCTTTTGCATCTGAACTCTTCATATATATATATATATATATATATATTAGGGGTGTAAGGTTACATGTATTCTTATCGAACCATCACGGTACGGGCATCTCGGTTCGGTGCTTGAGGCCTTACAACGAATACAGGCAATTCACCCTCAATCCAGAAGGTGGCGCCCGCGGTAATGCAACTCTGTTTGATAACCGCCAGCAGAAGAACAGCGAATGCCAGGAGTTGCGCACTTGCAGACAAAGCCCACTAGACAGTGACCATGTTCTGATTCTGAACGCGTCTCTCACTGACAAAGGAGTATAACGTTACTTTAAAGGCTTGCGAAATCAACTGTCTGCGAAATGGAGCTTTGTGCTCTGGTATCCTACCTCCCTCACAAATCCAAATATTCCGTAATATTTCCATATTTGCGATGCACCCAAATCCTAAACTATTATATATTACGTAAATTATAGACTTTGTACTTCAGTGTGTGTACTTAACTTCTGTGTTTTATTTTGATAAAGTACCAACTGTGCTGTCAAGTTAGCAATGCTAGAAGCCTGGAAATGATATGTTTTCTGTATGTGTGCGCCGGCGCGATTGCTTCAACTTTCCTCATACCAGCAAAATCAACTTAAACAATAAACAAATAGACTGTCGCTCTCTGCCATTTGGGTTTACTTTCTGTCACAAAATTGAAACTCAGGAAATATAGGCTACGTTACGTGTCGCACAGTTTTTTCCCCTTGTCTATCAGTTAATTAAATGAAATATAATTCAAGTATTTATTCCTTGTATGTATATATGTATGGCAGATTTTATAGCCTATATGACATTCATTTGATATAATATTTAGTATTTTCACCTGTAGGTGGAAAAATGTGTAATTGATAAATGAAAAGAAACCTAGCATAGTAGATTTTTTATTTTTTTTTTCCTGTTGTACTGAAATCGTATCGAACTGTGACCCTCGAACCGAGGTACGTACCGCGTGTGTGTGTGAATGTGTGACCCTGCACCACAAAACCAGTCATAAGGGTCAATTTTTTGAAATTCAGATTTATGCATCATCTGAAATCTGAATAAATAAAGCTTTCCATTGATGTATGGTTTGTTAGGATATTTGGCCAAGATACAATTATTTAAAAATCTGGAATCTGAGAGTGCAAAAAAATCGAAGAATTGCCTTTAAAATTGTCCAAATTAAGTTCTTAGCAATGCATATTACTTATAAAAAACTGAGTTTTGATACATTTACAGTAAGAAATGTAAAAAATGTCTTCATGGAACATGATCTTTGCTTTATAACCTAATGATTTTTGGCATAAAAGAAAAATCGATCATTTTGACCCACACAATGTATTTTTGGCTATTGCTACAAATATACATGTGCTACTTAAGACTGGTTTTGTGGTCCAGGGTCACATAAATATCAAAACATGACATTACATTAGCAGCTTATTGTGGAGGCCATTAAGACTGAAACATTGATTTGGCCTGTAAAGAAACTTGCATCAGCATTCGTCAGCTAGCCAAAAGCATTTTAATAGAAACGCTTTCAAGCAGTCAACGCACTAAAGCTGTGAACATCGTAAGGTTTCGAGTGTGCATTAAAGTACTAGCGAGCAACCATGTGTGAACTCTTGGCATCCGATGCTGGAAAATGTCTTCGAGCCGCGTGCCAATGTGCAACGCACAGCTGAAGCAGGCGAGGGACTGAGCTGCATTACAGCCAATTTGAAATGTCATTTAATTTATGTTTATGAGGAGATTAAGGAACTTCCTTTCTGTTTGCTGCACACAATTTGACGCTTGTGAAGGTTTTCATTCACCCAGATCATCGTGGAACTTGGCCACCGTGAAACATTTATTTCCAGTTTCTGTTGAATAAGATTAGCGTGCGGAAAACATGTTCAACTTTTTCAGGCCTTAAATTTCAGTACCATACCGTTACTGAATGCGTTTGGACAACTTAAGTTTCTTTTATTCTTTTGTTCAAAAGTTTGGAGTCGGTAACATCTTTTTAACAGTAGTCTTTTACGCTTACTAAGGCTTTTATTTGATCAAAAATGCAGGAAAAATAGTAATATTGTTAAATGTTATTATCATTTAAAATAACTGTTTTAAAATATTTTTATATATTTATAAGTTTTCAGCATCATTACTCCAGTCCTCATTGTCAGATGATCCTTCAGAAATCATTTTAATATGCTGATTTGCTGCTCAAGACACATATTGATATCATTATAAATGTCGAAAACATTTGTGCTGCTTAATATTTTTGTGGAAACGGTAATACTTTTTTTTTTTTTTTCAGGTTCTTTGATAAAATCTTTACTGTAACTTTATTAATTAATGGGTTCTTGCTGAATAAAAGTAATCTGTCTATCAATCTATCTATCTATCTATCTGTCTATCTATCATCTATTATGTTTTGTACCTTAAATCTGTACTTTTTTTGGGAAAATGTTTTATTTAAAAGGTGTGCTGGAGCTCTGTTTCTATTTTCCGCTATCTAATGCAATCAAATCCCTATATTTCAAATGCCTAAAGTGTTTAAAAAATTATTGAGGACACTCTATATAACTATATCCTGTCACACAGTTTGTTATCCCTTCTACATATCGTTTTTATAGAGCATTTACGAATCCAATTCACAGTTTTTGCTCTTCTTATTGATTTAGGTTTATCAGAGTCTTTCCTTCCCCAATGTTTTTCCTCTTCATCTTTTGTAGCCACTTCCAGAGGCAGCTTATAACGGAAATCCTGAAAGCGTGGGTTACCGTGTACGTGCACAGAGAGCAGACGGGCTTGGGCAGCCCCGGATGGAGACGGTTTCTGATCGCCTGTCTCGGGAAGTGACGGTGGAGGGGCTTGAAGAGTGGACGGAGTACGAGCTGAGCATTCAGGCCTTCAATGGCATCGGGCCTGGACCCTGGAGCAGTCCTGTGTTGGGCAAAACTAAAGAGTCAGGTGACACAGCAGCTTGCTTTAGCTTCTCTACAAAAGTAGCAATCAAAACAATGTTTGTTTCAAAGTTTAATGTCATGCATGTGAGGAAAAGAAGCAAAATATAGTTGCTGTTTTGTATGTAACAAAATGAGTTATGTTAATTTAAGAGTCATTTTGTTGATTCGTTATGGTCACATTTCCATTTTTATCATTTGTGGTTTATAAAACATAACATAAAATACAAGATATGTCAGTTGATTTTTAGATTAATGCCACATTGCTGCATTCCTTAGCAACTGCAAACAAGCTACAGTTTAGCCAGCGCCCTACTAGCCGATTTTTAGTCGCAAGCATCATTTACATAGCCGTTGGAGACTCAGATGGCGTCTGTGCCCGAGGCCACATCTCTCAGTGGGTGGGTGTTAGCAGCTCCAGTGACTCCCTGCTGTGTTAATGATCATGCCGACCCTTAGACAACATCTAGAAAGTTTGAAATTATCAGAGGCAGCTGGTGAGGCGGGCACTTGTGGCCTTGGCGGTGACCATTACAGGTTTCAAACATCCGATTCTCCGTGAATGTTCCTGCTGATTGTGGCTTAATTTCAGAGATCACACTCATGAACTAGAACTGAGCATACACTACTGTTCAGAAGTTAGGGGTCAGTATTTTATTTTTTTTAAAGAAATAAATACTTGTTATGAATTCATTTGCATTAAACTGATCTAAAGTGATAGTAAAGACTAGGGCTGTATTTTCTTGATTTTAATCGATTCTCATTTTTCCGAAATTATATTGATTCTTAAATCTCAAGAATCGATTAGTTTTCAGTTATTAAACTAAGGGTTGTAGCGCACCTTCCATCCAATACTTACTTTTGATATGAAACAAAGTCTCAGATTCATTCTGACCATTTTATTACAGTATTCAAACAATAAATGTCATTTTGGCTCTCAGTTCAAGAGAAGCGGCAGCTCAAAGCGCACATGAACTGGTCGTCTCATCCACTTTAATAACAGTTTCAGCACAAAATAAACATGAATAAACATCTGAAGGTATGTTAAAAGAGAGTAAAACTTACCGAAATCCGATATAACCGAAACGTTAATATAACAGCTTGTTTGTTTTTTTAGTGTACTTCAGTGTTTAATTTATGTTTGAATAAATCTGTCAAGTTTTTATGACAGCCACCATTTAAATGTTTATATTTCAAATAGGGTTGTCAGTTTAACATGTTAACTTAATTAACCCTTTAACTGTAACAAGTTTACTTCACCATATTACAGATAAATCCTAATCTAATCATGACAAACTATACATCGTTGGAAAGGTCTAAGACTCCTAAATAGATATTTTTGTGTTACAAATTATGTAGGAAAAGTAATAGATTAATATATGTCAAGAGTGCAACTTTCTTCGCTGCCTTTTTCCCTTTCACGCTTTCACGCTTTAGATAAGAAATTATATATCAGTTTAAATCTCAAAATTGATCCTTTGAAAGGCATTTTAAAATCAGACATTGCATTACCATGGAAAATGCACATTAAAATCATATTGCAAATGTTTTCATTCATGAATTATAAAAATTTGGTATAAAAGAAGTCTGGATAGTGCATTTTTATGTCTGTGTTCAAAAATGGGAGTGACAGTTAAAAGGTTAATTAGTTAATGAAAATTAATGTGGTTAAAATATTTTAACGCAGTCAACACGCTGGTCCCGCCCCCAGACCTCTACATCATTTTATATTTCATACAGTTGACTGTTGACAAATATGATGCAGGGCAACAACTCCATAAATGCAGTTAAGCCCTAAAATTCAAGACATTGGGGCAAAAATGCTCCTGTATGAGTTGTTGTTTCATATTTATACATATATATCACATATCACACAATATCACACTGGCAGCATCACAAGCTAAAATGTGATTTTATACAACAGTTCAGTAAAGTTTGATATTGTGTTATATTTTAAACACAATATTATGTGTTTTTGCTCAATTTTGCAGACAACATATTACCTTTGAAGCCATAGCAGAATTGTTGCGTGTCTCACAGCAACACAACTGTGTTTTGTTTCTGAATGAATCAGCGTTGTGAACAAATCATGTGAATCAATAATTCAAAGGCGCATTCATAAAGAGAGCCATTTACTTAATTCCTGAATGAATCAGCCGTTTAAACATATAATTTCATTAAACGTATCATTTTATTAAAATAAATAAATAATAATAATGAAAAATAAATAAAAACATTAACGGGGTAGTTCACCCAAAAAAATGTAAATTCTGTCATCATTTACTCACCCTCATGTTGTTTCAAACCTTTCTTTTTTGGAACATAAAAGAAAGAATTTATAAGACTGTTGGTAACAAAGCTGTTTTGGTTACCAGTGATTTTGATTGTATGAACAAAAAATACTGAGAAGTTTCTCAAGTTATCTTCTTTTGTGTTTCATAGTTTACGTTAGGCTGTTGCAGCCTAAATGTTTATGTGTAATAAATTTTATGCTGAATCAAATCAAATATTTCTTTCTAAAGATACAATTTGCAATGTCTACTTGATACTTTCTCATTTAACACAGAAATAGCTTTAACTAATTTTTTGTGGGTATTTTCACAGGCAAATTTATTTTGCGATTGGGTGAAAATAAACATTAATGATGCTCTGCCACAAGCAGGAATTGCAAGAGCAACTATTGGAGAATTGGAGTAGAAATATAATTGTGACTTTATTAATAATAATTTAAGTGTTCATTACAAATCAGTTTATTTTAACCTTCAATAATATAGTAATGTAGTACCAACTGACTCTCATGTATATTTTGCAGCATTAGTTGAGAGATTTTTTTTCCTTGAGAAAATTTAGCATGTACTGTACCCTATATATATCCAAAATAATCAATTTCCAATTAAATCGCATCGCAAATTGAATTGAATCATGAAATTTGTGTCAAAACCCAGCCCTAGTAAAGACTTTTACATTGTTTACATTAGTTAAGCAACAAATCAGCATATTAGTATGATTTCTGAAGACTCTGAAGACTGGAGTAATGATACTGAAAATTCAGCTTTGCCTTCACAAAAGTAAATTAAACTTTAAAATATAGTGAAAAACAGAAAACAATAATTTGATATTGTATTTCTTTTTTGCAATATTGTGTAATAAAATAAATGTAGCCTCGATGAGCATAAAAGACTTTTTTCAGAAAACATTAAATCTTGTACCAACCTCTAACTTTTGAACAGTAGTGTACCTAGAGAAAACTACGTTGACTATAGAAATATCCACAGTTTTTTCCTTATTCCTTAGGAATTCCTTTTCCAGTCCTGGAAATCACATTTTTGAAACCATATGAGGTTTTTCAGGACTGTTGAAACCCTACAGTTGCTTCTCACATTAAAGAATTGACAGACTTGCAGTTCTCCTATACCTAAATAACTAAAAGAATAATTTTTCGCTTCGTTTAGCAAATGAAAATCTTTTTCTCACTGAAGCTGCACAAGAACATATGCCGTCAAGCCCTGAAGGAACAAATACACATCAAGCACATTCACGGGGTAAAGTTGCCCCTTCAAAATGTATCCTAAATCACTTCATTACAAGTGTTTATGCACAAACGGTTCTCCTGTTCTTATTTATTCACCGAGCTACACATGACAGGGAATCAGAGAGAAATGTCAGAGGCTGTTGTTTAAGCTGTCAACCCTCTTCCGTTTTTAATCAATGGATGTGACAGACTCCAGTAGCAAGGAGTGAGATTTCAGCACAAATAGTAGATGTGAAACCCTGACCGAAATAAATTGCTTCAGTTGAGTCGGCTGGTAAGACATCAGCCTTAGGCTAATGAGCTGTATTACTTCGTGGAATTGTTTGTTCATATTATTATTAATGATAATTGGTGTCTTTTATCTTTTTATTGTTCCAATAGGATGAAAAATGGCCTTTAAGTGTTGTAAAATCACTCGAATACATGGCCTTGAGTAGGTTTTTTGCTTAGAATAAAATGGCTTTTTGTATGCATGTGTTTTCAGTTCCCTCTGGTGCCCCAGAAAATGTGAGCGCAGAAGCAATGAGCTCCACGAGTATATTGGTCACCTGGGGTTCGGTCCCTGAGCACCAGAAGAATGGACACATCCTTGGTTACAAGGTACGGTTACTATATCAAAGAGAATGCTTTAAGACCCTTAAAATCCCCCACAGCTTTGACTGGAGAGTCCTGGCTTCCGAAACACTGCAGCCGGTGAATTTCTACTGTATATGGAGACATCTGACTGGGATTATTTTATTAGCAGTGCTTGTTTAGTATAGTGTTAATTTGTCAGTCATTGTTTTTTTTTAAGTTTATTTTTTTGGGGGGGGCTTTAATGGACAGGACTGTAGATAGCTGACAGGAAATAAGCGTCGGCAATTTGTCAGTCATTTTTAATCTTAGTCTTTTAAATTAGTCTAGTCTTAGTCCAGTGTCAAATGTACTGTTTAGTTATTATCATATTTAGTCAACCTTGACATTTGAGAAATTAATTCTGACATTTCAGGTATTGGACTTTCACAAATAAGCACAAACCAACAGAATGTGAACTGATACACATGGTTTATTTTACCTCATCTAGTGTACTGATTTATTATAGGCTGTTGAATATATAACTTAAATCAAAGAATCTCTCTCTACATTATGAAAACTGGTAAAAACAAACTAAAATATTATAACAGTGAAATTCCTAATAGTCATTCCAATAATTCCAAATTGCAATAATGTTTCTCTATTAAAACAACAGCAGTTGAGTAAGTGCATTTATTCAGCAACCACAATTGCAAACAAAATAGTCGAGATCTCATGACAGAACACAGACTAGAGGAATGACACTTTCATTTAAGCTGTGCATCTCACATGGACATCGCTAATCATCTGTAATGAAGAGCGAGCACATGCGCATGGTTGCCAGATTGCAAAAATTGAGCTAAATATCTGGCAACCGCAAAGATGAAAGCTCTAAGGCACGTGCAGCAGTCCGCAATGATATTTTGTCTCCTTTTTGTTGATAACAAAAAAGCACAGTTATTGTTTATTGACCTTATTGTCGGCTCGTCATTGTCTCATTTTAGTCCTTGGAAAAAAACTTGTCAACTTGTCATTTTTCGTCATAGTTTTCGTTAACAAAATTAACACTAGTTTAGGAAGATATTTTAATGAATATTTCAGCAAACAGTTATTTGTTAATCAGCATTGTTGTTCTGTTGTATATACAGTGAATGTCAGTGGGGTCCAATATTTTTAAAACATAACAGCTTTAGAATTATAATTTTTAGGTGAATTATTCTTTTTAACATTGTCATACCTGCAAACCTTTCATTTTTGGCCATACTGTCAGAGTGAATTAGTATTTTCATTCAGCCATTTTTGTTCAGACCAATTATATACTACATACAACATTATTTATTAGGTTGCAATTGCAGGTTTATATCTTCTTTTTTGTCAAACCTTTATTACTTAAACTGCAGAGTTTAAGTCATAGTTTGCATGGTAATTTTACAGTTTAATATGTTACTATAGACATTGGTGTTGTATCAAAACAATGTTGTTACCTAAACAACATGAAGTTCTTTTCTAACATCGCAGTTTTTTAAAACTATTTCAACTGCTGATTGCAAAAAATTGGAATAGTTTTTTTTTTCATTGTATGAAGTCGGTATGAAATTCACCTTATTTTGTAAATACATTGTCATAGATTTTTTTGTGAATGGTTCATTCATGTATCATTATAAGTATGTTTTGACCTTGTAATGTTTCATCAAAGTGTCAAAACCCAACAAACAGCTTCTTTCTGGTGATGTATGCCAGACTTCTCCAATAATTTAGTCAGCCTAAACCCTGCTCATCCAAAAGCGACAGCGAGCTTGAATTCAGACTTACCCCCATCCAATCAACAACCGATTGATAGTGCCAAGTCCCTGTCCTACATTTTACAAGTGTAAAAAAAATATACAGGTGCATTTCAAAAAATGAGAAAATCATGAAAAAGTTGTTTTTTTTACTGTAACTTATTTTAAAAACTGAAACTTTTATATATTCTAGATTCATTACATGTAGAGTAAAATATTTCCAAAGTTTTAATTTTGATGATTAGAGCTTACAGCTCATAAAAGTCAATAATCCAGTATCTCAAAATGTTAGAATATTTCCTGAAATCAATCAAAAAATGTTTTTTAAAGTATGTTCATTTATGCACTCAGTACTTGGTCGGCAGCACATACTACTATTTTGTCTATTTTATTGAGCTATTGAGTCTTCAGATCGTCTGTATATTGTTGGATAGACTGTTTCTCATCTTTCTCTTGAAAATATCCCATAGATTCTCAGTGGGGTTCAGGTCAGGCATGTTGGCTGGCCAATAAAGCACAGTAATATCATGGTCAGCAAACCACTTGGAAGTGTTTTTTGCACTGTGGGCAGGTGCTAAAGTCCTGCTGGAATGAAAATCAGCATCCCCATAAAGCTTGTCAGCAGATGGAAACATAAAGTGCTCCAAAATCTCCCGGTAGACAGCTGCATTGACTTTGCACTTGATAAAACACAGTAGACCAACACCAGCAGATGTCACGGCACCCCAAATCATCACTGAGTTCAGAAACTTCATGCTGAACTTCAAGCAGCTTGGATTCTGTGACTCTCCAATCTTCTTCCAGACTCTGGGATCATGATTTCAACATGAAATGCAAAATTTACTTTTATCTGAAAAGGGGACTTTGGACCACTGAGCAACAGTCCAGTTCTTTTTCTCTTTAGCCCAGGTAAGATGCTTCTGACATTGTTTCTGTTTCAGAAGTGGCTTGGTAGTCCTTTTCCTGAAGACGTCTGAGCATGGTGACTCTTGTTGCGCTGACTCCAGCTTCATTCCACTCCTTATGAAGCTCTCCCATGTTTGGATCGGTTTTACTTGACAGTATTCTCAAGCTTGCGGTCATCCTTGTTGTTTGTGCACCTTTGCCTACCCAATTTCTTCCTTCCAGTCAACTTTACATTTAATATGCTTTGATACAGCACCCTGTAAATAGCCACCCCATTCAGTAATGATCTTCTGTGACTTACTGTCTTTGTGGAGGGTGTCAATGATTGTCTTCTGGACCATTGCCAAGTCAGCAGTCTTCCCCATTAGCGTGGTTTCAAAAAACAAGAGATACCCGGAATTTATACTGTAGGGATGGACATTTGATGAAACTCAAATGTAAATAATATTTTGAGATACTGGATTTTTGACTTTCATGAGCTGTATGCTCTAATCATCGAAATTAAAACAAAAAAAACTTTTGAAATGTTTTACTTTCATGTAATGAATCTAGAATATATGAAAGTTCCATTTTTTTAAAACGTTACAATAAAAAAATGAACTTTTTCCAGATATTCAAATTTTTTGAGATGCACCTATATATATATAAGAAGAATGAGGAACCTGAGCCGTATTCCCATGCAGATATTTGGAGGTGGGCTCCTTTAATGAGGGAAAGTAAGAAGCCATTCAGAACAGCCTAACAACCTCATAGCAGAACCACTGTAGCCAAAATCTCTATGCAGTACACTTCTACACATCTAATGTAATGCTTGTATCATGCGCCTAAGACACTTTATACCGCAAAGAGCTGTTGATATGCACATCTACAAAAGTTCTTCCTCATGCTTTAATGCACATACATTCAGCCGAACATAGTTCGTATTGAGTTCATTTTGAACACATCTTTAAACTGCGTGAAGCTATTGAAACCCATGTGCACTGTTGCTTGTATAAGGCTTTCTCCGTTTTCTGCTTAGGCTGTGTAGAGTGACATGATGCAAGATCATGAAATTGCTGAAACAGTTTTTCCTTTTACACACTGTCGGAAGAAGCCAATTGATAAAATGCTTAGACTGTAAAAAGTGGGGGGGAAATGAAATAACACAATTAATTATTGATCTCTTCTAAAGTCAGGACCTAAGTTAGGCAAAACTTGATTTTTTTTCTTAGTTTTTATCTGAAGAAACAGGGATGTTTGCACATGCAAAAGTGCTCATGTGTTGTGAGCGATTGTTGGGTGGTTGCGTACAAAAGAGCTCAGCTCGACATCTTTATTGCCATGTACACTAGTTTCAGGAGTGACAACCAATCCCCTAAATTATCATTAAATCACCCTTGAAATTCTAATGATTAACACTGTGGTTACTAAAAGAACGTTATGGCATGTTGTGCATTTGCTATCCACTATTTTTGACCAAAGTAATATTACAGTGATGAAGACAATCAGTGTTTGATGTCTCCACCTAAACCACAGTAAACGGAGCCATGGTGTTTTGTGTATGTTTGGAAGGTCCACTTATTATAAGCAATGCTTTTTAAGCATCTTTGGATTTGGCTCATAAAGTGATTTTCTTAATGGAGTTGATAAATTAGGCAGGTGTAGCTTATGACATTTGTATTTAAGTTTAATATGTACTTGTGTTTATATGCTCATTTTTATAGCCAGATCTGGCAACACTACTGAGTTGAGATGTACCACATTCCCTGTGAATCCTTCACTGTGCATACAGAAAAGAAAAAACTCTGACCTGCGTTTAACTACGTCATTAACAACTAGTTGTTCAGTTCGGTTCCCTTCACATTGCATAGAATTTTTGTAAATGCGGTTGCCACTCATTTTTTCATAAGTTAATTTGCTTGTAGAACTCAGTTGTCACTTCTAGGAGTGCTAAAAGCTGAATAAACAACCGAATTTAGCAGCACTTTGTACGTGGCCATGATATTCTGATCTGTTTTATCATCTGCCAGGGTTTTGTCAAATCCCTAACCTTAAGTATAAGTACATATAGAATACTAATAAACAAGCATTACTACACACTGTACGGTTCTTGTTGATTTTAGGATGTTCCAATGCTCTATATGACATCAAAACAGTTCCTACATGACTTATATTTCCTCTTTTCATTTTATCTCTAGGTGTTGTATAAAGAAAAGGGTTCAGAGCGGGCTCCCCAGGTCCAGCTGGTGAACGGGAACCAGACTCACTTGCTTCTTTTAAAAAACCTTAGCAAGTTCATCCTGTATGAGGTTCAGGTGGTCGCATTTACACGTGTCGGAGATGGACCATCCAGCCTCCCCCCCGCAAGTGAGAGAACTAAGGATGATGGTAAGCACCATTAAAATCAATGCATCGCCCACTGAATAGAATGCATCATCTAATTCTTCACACGTGCCCACTGGTTATGACAAATAGTACATGCATAATAAAAGCGAAAATAAATGTTCAAACACACATTGGGTCAAAATTAGACTTTGAGTGAAAGCTACCCATTTAGCAGATGTTCCTTCACACACTCACACACCGGTAAACACGCACACACACATTCATAATGGTAGCTCATAGTTATGTCTTGCTTCATGCTCTGGTGGTTTCCAGCTGTGCCCGACATTCAGACTGGCATTACCTCCCACGTGGCTCCAGACACAGAAAAACACACATGCATGCTCGCTCACACTTTCGCCTGGCCTCCTGATGCCCCCTCTGCATGAAACCTCATCCTGCATCACTGAATTCACTTGGGTCACCTGTCTGAACCACCTCTCACTCGCTCGATTTCTTATTGTTTTTTATCCCAATTCACAGAAAAGAAAAATCACTAATTTGTTCTCAGACAGCAATGACATTACAGGTCACTACAAGGTGATCTGTTTTTCAGATTTTTTTTATCCTGAGAAATAGTCCCTAGTAATATTATAAATATTGTATTTATAATTAAATTATTGTATTTATAATACATCTATTTTAATTACAAAAATAATAAAATATGCATAATTTCAATTATTCATCATGCAATTACAATATGTATTATAATTATTGTAATTATTATATTTATAATTAAATTATTGTATTGCTAATATGTCTATTTTATTATTTTATTTATAATTATATTCTCAGTACTGTAATTAGCAATAATAAAAATGTCCTTATAATACAGTAATCACCCTTTTTAATTGTGAAAATAATAAAATAAGCACAATTTAAATTATTCAACATGCAATTACTATGTTTATTATAATTATTGTATTTATTTATTTTTATAAATAAATTATTGTATTTTTAATACATCTGTTTTATAATTTTATTTATAATTATATTTTTAGTACTGAAATGAGCAATAATAAAAATGTCCTTATAATACAGTAATCACCCATAATTTTAATTATTCAACATGCAGTTACTATATTTATTAGAATTATTGGATTTTTAATATGTCTGTTTTATTATTGTATTTATTATATACTCAGTACTGTAATAAGCAATAATAAAAAATGTCCTTATAATACAATAATCATCCATTTTTAATGACAAAAATAATAAAATAAGCATAATTTAAATTATTTAAAATGCAATTACTAATTATTATATTTATAATTAAAGTATTATATTTATAATACTTCTATTTTATTATTTTAATAATAATTATATTCCCAGTACTGTAATGAGCAATAGTAAAACATTTTCTTATAATACAGTAATCACTCATTTTTAATTACAAAAATAAGCATGATTTAAAGTATTCAACATGCAATTACTATATTATTTATAGTTATTGTAAGTATCATATTTATAACAATTTTATTTAAAATTATATTCTCAGTACTATAATGGGCAATAATAAAAATGTCCTTGTAATACAGTGAATCAGTCATTTTTTTAAGTAAATAAGCATAACTTAAATTATTCAACAATAAATTGCTATAATTAAAATTATATATATATATATATATATATATATATATATATATATCACTTATATATCAATATTATTTTATTTAATTTTTAGTAAGTATTAAATGTTCAGTACTATGGCTCAAAAATTATTTTGTATATTTACTACACTAAGGAGTGCTATAATTGTATTTTAAAAATTTACTATGCAATTATTTTTCACATTACAGTAATGAGAATGAGATGTTTTTCAGATTACGCTAATGAGAATTTGGAAGGAAAATGTGCTTAGTTATCATGAAACTAATGTTATAATGAAAAAAAGCAGACTTAAAAATAGCCTTCTTTTAAATCTGAAATATGACACAGGCATTACTTGACAGTTTTCATGAGATTCAACCAAGTGGGAACCTCATTAAGTCTCCTGAGCTATGAAAGAGCAACCTCTGAGCAATAAAATTTCCTTGAGAAAGTTTCTCTCAGAAATATGCACTCGCGTGTATGCAATATATTTCCACAGCAAGGGGAAGTAAGCTGCCATCTTTCCCTTTGAAATGAGTGAGTGTGTTCATATGTGGACTGTGGAGTCTTGCCAGCAGAATGACAAATGCCCTCTTTCTGTCATTTTTCTTAATCGGCTCAATGGAGCAACATTCATTCGGAAATGTACAGGGATACCAGGGATACCAGATACTGGAATGTCTATGTGATTATTCTCTACACACACTGACTCACACACACACACACATATATCAGAACTAGTGGATTACCAGCTCTGTTTGGCCTAGTGTCCACTGGCAGAGTTAAATGTGTTTGATGAGGGATTATGAAACACTAATATTTATATTTATGGATTTAAGGAATTAGAAGTTTACAGGGAGACTTTGTGTATGTGTGCGAGAAGAGATTAAAATGTCATATTTATCGTGGTCGAGATAAAAGCTTGGCCCCACAAACAGATGTTTTGAAGTATTTGAAATATGTGCTACATTAGAAGAAATCAGAATGTGGACTACAGTAATCTGTTTTAAATAGCATGTTAAACAGTGTATCCTCTCTTCCTCTCTTCTCTCCAGTTCCCGGTCCACCTGTCAGGTTGGTGTTTCCAGAAGTGCGTCTCACGTCTGTCAGGGTTGTCTGGCAACCTCCCTCAGAGCCAAACGGCATCATTATGGGTAAGAGAACATAAACGCTACACAACCAGCCACACACACATTTATCTAGCCATATAAATGAGGACATATCGCAGACTTCTGTTGTTTTTATATAAAGCTAATTAAAATTTTGCACCTTTCTACATAGAAAATGTGATTTAATATAATATTTTAATCCTAAAAATGAATTAAATTGGTTTAGTAGATTTTTACCTTACAAGAGGTTATCTCTTTTCTGATATTTAAAATGTTTATTGTTTATTAATATTAAATTATATATATATATATATATATATATATATATATATATGTACACACACACATATATATATACATACTACCAGTCAAAAGTTTTTGAACAGTAATAGGTTTTATGTTTTTATTAAGGTTTCTTCTGCTCACCAAGCCTATATTTCTTTGATACAAAAACAGTAAAATTTTAAAATATTTTTTACTATTTAAAATAACTGTTTTCTATTTAAATATAATTTAAAGTGTAATTTATTCCTGTGATCAAATCTACATTTTCAGCATCATTACTCCAGTCTTCAGTGTCACATGATATAATCATTCTGATTTGCTGTTCAATAAACATTTATTATTATTATTATTATTATTATTATTATTATTATTATTATCAATATTTAAAAAGTTGAGTACATTTTTTTTCAGGATTCTTTAAAGTAAATATCCAAAGATATGATTTCTGAAGGGTCATGTGACTGGAGTAATGATGCTAAAAATTAATCTTTAAAATCACAGGAATAAATTACATTTTAAAATATTTTCAAATAGAAAACAGTTATTTTAAATAGTAAAAATATTTCAAAATGTCACTGTTTTTGCTGTACTTTGGATCAAATAAATGCAGGCTTGGTGAGCGGAAAAGATTTAAGAAAAAAAAACATTAAAAATCTTACTGTTCAAAAACTTTTTACTGGTAGTGTATACATCATTTTTGTTATTCATTTAATATTAATATATATTATATATAATATATGAATGTTTGCTTGAAAAGTTGGGGATGGGTTTGTTTTTTCTCAACATATTTAATCAGAAATACAGTAAACAGTAATATTGCAAAATATTTTTACAATTAAAAATCTCTTATTTCAAAATGTCATTTATATATTTTAAATAAATATATATTTTAAAATTTAATTTATTCTTGTGGTCCCTCATAAATCATTTTAATATGCTGATTTGCTGCTCAAGAAACATTTTTATTATCAGTGTTGAAAACAGTTTTAATTATAGAATTTAATCATAGAAAAGGATTCTTATAAATGGAAAGCTTAAAAAACAGCATTTATTTAGTTGCATTCATTTATTTAAAATAAAAATCTTTTGTAACATTATAAATGTGACTTTTAATCAATTTAATGCATCATAGCTGAATGTAAGTATTCTGACCTTTTCTAAACCTTTGATGATAATGTAGATGGATCCAACCTCATTACGTAAAATAAATACAAATAATTGATATAAATAATAAGTAAAGAAATAAACATTATTAGAATCATTCCAAAGGGCTTATTGGCTTATTTCTGGGTACATTTTTCCCAAAATATAGCTATTTAGCTAAATCATAGCTATCATACAAACATTATGACTCATATACTTGCAAAGGATGCAGGAATGTAATCTTCATCTGCTGTAAAAATGCAGTTTAAGTCTTTAAAGAAGGTCTATTTGTTTCCATTGCGCCCTGGACCATTTGAAATGTTATTATTGCAAGGGCATGCTGTGTATCACATTGGAGTCAGTTTGTGCATGTGTGTGTGTGTGTGTTATGAGATTTTCTGTATTGGGATTTCAAGCGTGTATTGAGATTAAACAGCCTCAGTTTTGCCGTTATCAAGATTACGGGTCGTACAGACACTGACACGCAGCTATAGATGACTGGATTATGGACACTTAACCACCCGTGATGGATCATATAATCCCTTAATAGTGATAGAAATGTGAAGCCTCTTTACCTCGGATGATCTCTTGCCTTCTGTCTCTTTTCTACACACACTCACACACAGTGCTCTCTGCTGATTGGATCAATCGTTCCCTGTAGGATTGAGCGTTATAAACCAAAGATCTTCAATCAGAGAAGAGCTGTCAGTGTTCCAGCGCTCATTTTATCCTCACGCATCTTTGTAATATATTTCATACGTGAGGATACGCAGATAATGTGACTTTCACAAGTGGTTTTTCATTCTTCTGAGCTGATTTTGCTCAACAGCAGTCAGTTACTCTCGCAGTTATTGAACGTCTGGCTAGACAGTGTGAATGTGGCGTCGATGCAGTATTCATTGAGTGACCTTGGAGGGATTTTAGATACCAAACCTATAAACCGATTAAGAACAGATCATTAGATCAGATCATCATCATTATACTGCCGGACAAAAAAAAATCTTTTTCTTAATGGAGTAGTTCACCCAGAAATGAGAAGTCTTCAGTTACTCACCTAACTTTCTTTTTTCTGTGGAACATTTTTTCTCAGATTTTTGAGAAATATCCTGGATACTTTTTTACTTTTTGTCTAAGGCTGTCAACTGCTAAAATGCTATGACAAAGCATCATAAAAATGATCCATATGACTTGTGCACTATATTCCATACTTCTGCAGTCATACAATATAAAAATAGGAATTTTTAAGAACAAAATATGGAAAATTGTGTAAGGTTAATTAATTGCCTAAGCTGTATACACCGCCAGTCAAAAGTTTTTGAACAGTAATATTTTTAATGTTTTTTTTGTTTTTTTTTAAGAAATCTCTTCTGCTCACCAAGCCTGCATTTATTTGATTATTTGAATTAAAGCAAAAACAGTAAAATGTTAAAATATTTTGCTATTTAAAATAACTGTTTTCTATTTGAATATATTTTAAAATGTAATTTATTCCTGTGATTTTAAAGCTGAATTTTTTGCATCATTACTCCAGTCACATGATCCTTCAAAAATCATTCTAATATTCTGATTTTCTGCTCAAAGCATTTATTATTATTATTATTATTATTAATATTATGTTGAAAACAGCTGATTAGGTTTTTGTCAGGTTTCTTTGATGTATAGAAAGTTCAGAAGAACAGCATTTATCTGAAATAGAAATCTTTTGTAACATTATACATGTCTTTATCATCACTTTTGATCAATTTAAAGCATTCTTGCTAAACAAAAGTTTAAATTTCTATAATTTCTGTCCCTCCCCAAAAAATTATACTGACTCTAAGCTTTTGAATGGTATAGTGTGTTACAACAGCTTTTTATTTCAGATAAATGCTAATCTTTGGGGGAAAAAAGTGTATTCAGCTGTCTTAAATATTGATAATAATAATAAAAAAAAATTTTCTTGAACAGCAAATCAACATATTAGAATGGTTTCTGAAGGATCACGTGACACTGAAGACTGGAGTAATGATACTGAAAATTTAAAATTTAGCTTTGATCACAGGAATAAATTACATTTTAAGAAATATTCAAATAGAAAGCAGTTATTTTAAATAGCAAAACTATTTCACAATTTTACTGCTTTTTCTGTATTTTGGATCAAATAAATGCAGGCTTGGTGACCAGACTTCTTTAAAAAAACATTAAAAATCTTACTGTTTAAAAACTTGTGACTGGTTATTATACAGTGTGTGTGTGTGTGTGTGTATCGGTTAATTTTTTTAAATCGGTTGACATCATTTACATTTAATACAATCAAATCAGCTAAGTTATTTCAATGTAAATTATATTAAACTGATTAAAATGTTTAAGTTACACAATTTTCAGATCTTTTTTTTAAGTTGTGTGTTTTTTAATTATTTTGAGAAGTTAAAGTAATGGAAAAACATATCTTAACATGATGCATTAATCATATATATTCTGGTACTCGAATCTGATTGGCTGAGTGCAGTGCTATATTGTAGTGATATCAGAACTCCAACCGTTTCACCGCTTGTATCACTCCGCTTGTGAAATTTCTTACGGCGAGTGTCAGAGCGGCAGCCGAATCAACTATAATTTTAAATAACATTGTTTTTGTGTCACAGAATGTAGTTTTAAGAGTTTTTTTTTTTTAGCTGAGAATGTACTTGTTTAGACTCCAAATATGCGGTTTGTTAATAAAGATAATGTCTGTTTGAAAATTTCCTTCAAAGAATTTCTCTCAGGGCCAAGAATTCTCAAAAGAAAATTAAAATATCTTTTTATACAATGTTTAATAATACACACCCTGTGTGTATATATATTTGTTGTTATTTTGCTTTCCATGCGTCAGGTTGTTTAGATCATTTATGGCAAAACAATACAAAAATGAAAAGTTTCTTTTTTCTTTTTGATTTTGTATGCTAAACATGTTATGCAGCACTGGTGTAATCTGGATATGCTGCTGCTGTTTTATTGCAGTGTAACTTTTATTCTAGCTCTTAATTGAGTTTCAGTGGTAATATATTAAAAACAAGAGCCTGTTGGTGAATATTGATCGGTGGATTGAGGTCTCTCTGGTGTCTCTTTGCTCTGCCATTTCATTTCTCTCCTTCTCTTTCTCTTTGTCAGTATCTCTCTCACACATTATCATCTCTCTTGTTCTCTGTCAGGCTTCTCTGTATCTCTCTCATCTTGTCTATTTCTCTTTGTCTTATCCTTGCATTGATTTGTATATGGACTTAAAGATGAAGGGTGTAATTTCAACGCCACTAGCATAGCAAAATGGAGGTACAAATATAATTACTAGTTTCTCAAACACCACCTCATCTGTCATTAGTTAGACAAACAAACAGAGTAGTCCAACATCAAACTGACTGAGCCAAGGTTAAACAATTACATTTTGAGAAAGCAATGTATGAATGACTTTTGTATAGTTGTCTAGCCATATCCTGCCGTTATTTACTTCTGTCAAATCTGTAAAACCTTCCTCCTTTAAAGTAGCTGAACATAGAGTCTTATGGACTGCTTTTATAGTACTTCCATGCGTCCGTTTGCACCACAAGCTCTCCATACATTATAATTGCGTGGAAAATGCGACAGGTGCATTATTCAAAAATGTTTCACGTTCCACAGAAGGAAACTCATAAAAGTTTGGCGCGATATGAGGATGAGTCAATGATGAGCTAATCCTTTAAGCTGGGATAGGAGAAAGTATTTTAACGTTTGAAAAAATTGCATACCTTTAATCTCTTTGTTGCTTTTGTAAAAACAGATATAGCTTAAGCAGGAGCTGTGTACGCAGCTCTACGTGTATTAATGAGATATTGGCAGCGTGACATGCTACTTGCTTTTGTCGGATCGCTGTCCTCCTTTTGAGACTTTGTTGTGCTGCTCATGTTTGGGGAAACTACTTTATAGTCAAGCTAATCTTTTTAGTACTGCAAGGTACTTAAAGCTACAAAAATGTGATGAATACATTGAAGATGTTTAGAAGGTGGTCATTGTATACTTTCTAAAATCATAGACATATTTATAATTTTAAAAACTATGATAGGACGCTATGAAAATAAATTTTCCCCAAAATCTGTTTCTGTTATTTATCTATTTATCTGTTTAACTGGATTCTGTTTTAATGGTTGAATAAAAAAAATTAAACAAAAAGCATGCCTACTTAATGGAAATCAAGAAACTTAGACGTTTTATTTTTTCCCAAATTCTGTTTGTTTATTTATTTATTATATAATATATATTTGTTATTATTCATTCATTCATTCATTCATTTGTTTATTTATTTATCTGGGCTCTGTTTTAATAGTAAAAAAAAAAAAAAAAAAAAAAAAAAAAAAATGTAAACAAATTGTGTGCCAATTACATGAAGCAAAAAGAATGTTTGTACTTGGGTGTGTAGATTCAATCAATGAAATCATCAATCATCAATCACTGAAAAAGTGTTTAATTAAAAAAACAAAACAAAACAAAGAGCATGTCTAACTAATGGAAATCATGAAACTTTCACAATTTAACAAAAATTACGTTTTTAAGGCCCTATAAAAATCTGTGTATTTTCCCAAATTCTGTTATTAATTAATTAATTTATTTATTTGTCTGTCTATCTATCTATCTGTCTATCTATCTGGACTCTGTTTCAATGGTTAAAAAAATAAACAAGAAGCATGCCTAATTAATGGAAATTATGAAACTTATGAAACAATTTAACAAAAAGGACATTTTAAGGCCCTGTAAAATACATTATAATTATAATTTTAATAATCAAAATCATCTCTAATTAATTGATTTAATAAAAAATATATTATTATTATTATTTTATTTTTTAAACATTTTTCTGGTAAATATTCTTTAAAAGTATTTATTAGTAGTACATTTAGTAATATTTTACTAAAGTTTTTACTTATATTACTATATGTAACTATAACATTATATTTAGTCATATTTACAGTAAAATAAATACATTTACAAGAAGAAGAACAAGCAAAGCTAGAAAATACTGTAATTTCTGTAACTTCAAAAAAAGACAAAATGTTGTAGATATGTGTGCTTACGTACTTATGTAAGAAGCAAGTTTTTTAATACTCTTATTCAGCAAGGATGTATTAAATTGATCAAAAGAGAGTAAAGACATTTATAATGTTACAAAATATTTCTATTTCAAATAAATGCTGTTCTTTTTAATTTTAAAAAATTTATTTTAGTTATTTATTGAATTTTCTATTCATCAATGAATCCTAAACATCACTATTTTCTGAACTGTTTGATTATTATTAATAATAATAATAATAATAATAATAATAAATGTTTCTTGAGCACTAAATCAACATAACAGAATGATTTCTGAAGGATCATGTCACACTGAAGACTGGAGTAATGATGCTAAAAATTCAGCTTTGCGTCACAAGAATAAATTACATTTTAAACTCTGTTAAAATAGAAAGCAGTTATTTAAATTTTTAATAATATTTCACAATATTACTGTTTTTACTGTATTTTTGATGAAATAAATGGAGCCTTGGTGACTTCTATCATATCAAACTTTTGAACTGTAGTGTATATTTATTTCATTTACACAAGAAAACTTGTTCATTTTGTACTAATGGCAAACAAACATCATCTTAATATCAAATGTCTATTTACCAGTTACCATATTCATGTGCCATTATATTTAAATGGTACCTTAATGTAATATATTGAATATGACAGGTATTACCACCATTTAAGTGTCCCAAAAACATAGTATTTATGGTAGCACCATGGTTCTTTTTGTAATGGTCTCTCCTGTTCTCCTTCTGTTATAGCGTTGAGTGTCTGCTGTAATGTGTCCTGTGGTTAGGGATCAGTGATTGCTGTGGTAACAGGGTGCACAAATAAAATGCGCCTGACCGAGGGGCGACGATCCGACCAATTACACGGCTTACTGCTCTCACCACGGCAACCCAGACATTAAAAAATGAGTACCGAACCACCTGGCATGGGTCACAGCTCTACCATGATAGATGAGGGAAAATACAAAGGCTGAACAGTTGATTGTTGGCCGTTTTTTGTCCTCTTGCCTCCTTCTCTCCATTTTCAGGGCAAAAGCTACTCTGAAACAGCAAAGAAAAGAAGAAAAAAGTGTTCAAGTTGATTTCTGCCTCTAGCATAACGCACAAAAAAAAGAAGGAAAAAAAAAGAAAAGAAAAACCATCAAAAGAGAGAGCTCAGGAACAAGCAGAGGATTTTGCATAGGCCCCTCTGGGCTTTTTGGGTTGGGTTAGCGATGGCCTCTTAATAAAGGAGGATCTTAGCGAGCTGTGCGTTCGCAGAGGGGAAGAGGGAAAAGGAAAGAAAGGGTGAATAAGAATCTGAGGAGACAAGGCAAAGGGGAAAAAAACATTGAATTAAAACCAGCCTTAGCTCCGTAGCGCCATGCTAATCCTCCAAACGGAGCACACTAACACCAAACGTCCCATGTGGCAGAGATAAGAACGTCTCTCTTGGCCGTTCTGTAGATTCCACCGTTTACAAGGCGCCTAACCCTCTCAATCTCTACAGCACCTCATGTCAAAAACACCCTTTCAGCTGTAAAAAAAAAAAAAAAAAAACGCTTCCAGGTTAAAGCACGCTCTCAGACTGTGGAGATCTTTCATGGGACACTTTGGTCTTTGCATCTGCATTAAAATTAAATGAGCCTTGTCTGCAGTTAGAAAAGGATTATTAACTCTTATGAAGGAAGGCTGCTGTTGCAAACTTGTATAATGACCTTAGGTATTTAAAAATGTGACGCCTCATATGTTTAGACTGTTATAATGATACACACCAGATGGATTGTTATAAGCTGATTTGAAATGAGTTGTGGGGTTTGTGTTGGAATATTAATGCTGTTCTTTTCCATACATTAAAATGTGTGAGGATGTTGCTGCCATATGTTCCAAAAACACAAAAACATCATCATAAAGCATTTCCCATCAATTCCCTTTTACATTTCTGCATGTCTGAATGAGGATAATAAAAACAATAATAATAACAAATGTTAATTATTAATTGTAATTTAATAATATTAATATTTATTGTCAATAATCATAGTACATGCATAATCATTTCATAATATTAACAATATTATTAACAATATCAATATTGACAATATTATTAATATATTAATATTATTAGTGAATATTATTGTTATTATAAAATAGTAATATTAATCAAGATTAATTATTGAGTATTTCCTGACTTTACTATTATGTATTATTATTATTATTATTATTATTATTATTATTATTATTATTATTATTTTTATTAATAATAATAATAATAATAATAATAATAATAGTAGTAGTAATAATAATATACTAATATGTATCATTATTATCATCTTTATATTATTATTATTATTTATTAAAATAAATTCTAAATTAATAAATAATATAAAATATTAACAATATGTATAATTAACATTTTGATAATATTATTAACATATTAATATTATTAATGATTATTATTATTATTATTATTATTATTATTATAAAATAGTCATATTAATCAGGATTAATTATTGAGTATTTCCTGACTCTACTATTATGTATAATTAATAATAATAATAATAATAATAATAATAATAATAATAATAACATACTAATATGTATCATCATCATCATCATCATCATCTTTATTATTATTATTATTATTATTATTATTAATTAAAATAAATTCTAATTTATTTTAATGAATAAATTAATCATGGTTAATAATAAAAAACAAACATACACACATGGCAATTATTATATAAGAAATATAATAATAATGATAATAATAATAATAATAATAATAATAATAATAATAATAATAATAATAATAACAATGTATGTATATAAAAATAATATAAAATAAAATATGAATTAATAAATTTAATTATTGAGTATTTCCTAATACTACTAATACATGTAATTAATAATAATAATAATAATAACAATAACAATAAGCATCATCATAAATATTATCACATGTTTGAATGTTGAAAATTAAAACTATAATAATAACAATATTTGAATTATTAATGCTAATTTAATAATATTAAAAATAATTGTAATTAACATTTGAATAATAGTATTGTTAATATATTAATATTATTAGTGAATATTATTATTCTAAAATAATAATATTAATCAATATTAATTATTGCGTATTTCCTAATACTACTAATACGTGTAATTATTATTAATAATAAAAATAATACATATTTATCATCACATGTTTGAATGATGATAATAAAGACAATAATAAAAGCAATATATTAATTATTAATGATAATTTAAAAATATTAATATTTATTATCATTAATCATAATGCATGCATAATGCACATAGCAATTATTATATAAGCAATAATAATAATAATTACACTTCTGTTAAGTTTGGTTTCTAAGGTCTATACTAATATTATTCCCTGACAATGCAAAGACTTAAAAACAATGTACTTCAGCAGTTCTGACCCAATTATGACTTTGTTATTGCAGGTTATCAAATTTCTTACCGTCTGGATATCAACGACCCCAACAAATTCACCACGGTTGAGGTGGGATCCAACGCACGTCAATTCACAGTGACCGGGCTGATTCCAGAATCAGCGTACGTTTTCCAAATCACAGCGCGCACTCAACAGGGCTGGGGACCCCCGGAGCAGGCCATTGTCATAACGACAGAAAAAAGAGGTCTGTTTGAAGAGTTAATGTTCGGTTGTGTTATCAAATTGTTCAGTACTTTATTGTAGAGTCATTTACATAAACAGAGACAAATTGGATGTGACTAAGGCTAAAAACTCATGTTTCGTGGAGTCAGTTTGTCTGAGCAGAATGTCAGCTGATAAAGCAAACTGTCAAAACAGCATGTGGCCCTTCGGAGCTGACTGCATTTAAACCCGAGCTCAAAATTAGCCGCGAGCCGGGTCTGTGACACATGCATATGCCCAGCAGTGACTCATTACCCATGTCCCACAGAGCGGCCGCAGCCCCCTCGACGACTCAACGTGCCTCAGAAAGGGGTGGAGTCTAATAAGCTGCGGCTTCATTGGACCGCGGGGGGAGACGGCTCTTCCCCAGTGCGCTACTTCACCCTGCAGACATTAGAGCTGCCGGACGGCGAGTGGAAGACCCACACATCCTCCATCGGTCATAATAACACCTCCTGGGAGGTGGATAGGTAACACACGCACATATCTCTCTCTGATTAGTCATAACTGCCTGTGCGGGCAGCGGCTGGTACAAGAACAGTCACTATTTATAGCATAATGTGCTTTAGCTCTGACAGACAGAAGACATTAAAATACACAGGACAGAGATACGCTTGAGGTCCTTGTAAGTTTCGAATATGCAGACATAGAAATAATTGAAGCTATAATTCAACAAGTAAAATCTATTTTGTTGCAGAACAAGAAAGTAACAAAATTGGGGTTTTTTGGACATGTTTGAAAGGGTAATGGCATGTTTTTGGACTATATTAGCGCCATGTTTTTTGTTTTTAAACACGGGTGCAAAGGTAATGCCATGTTTTGTTTTGTTTTTTGTTTACATGCAGACAATATATGTTGTTTGTTTCCAGATGTTTTGTTTTGTTTGAAAGGGAATGGCATGTTTTTGGACCATATTAGCACCATGTTTTTGTTTTGTTTTGTTTTTGAACATGGGTGCAAAGGTAATGCCATGTATTGTTTTGTTTTGCTTTGATTAGTTTTTTGTTTACATGCAGACAATACATGTTGTCTTGGGGGATTTTTTTTGGACATGTACCATGGAAGTACCATGTTTTTTTTCCCAGATTTTTTGTTTTGTTTTGTTTGAAAGGGTAACGTCATGGTTTTGTACCATATTAGCGCCATTTTTTTTGTTTGTTTTGTTTTTGGATTTTGTGGGGGGGGGGTTGGACATGTACATTGGTAATACCATGTTTTTTCCAGACTGTTTCGTTTTGTTTTGTTTTAAGGGTCATGCCATGTTTTTGGATCATATTAGCACCATGTTTTTGTTTGTTAGCATGGGTGCAAAGGTAATGCCAAGATTTGTTTTGTTTTGTTTTGTTTTTTGTTTACATGCAGACAGTACATGTTGTTTTGGTTTTTTTTCCATACCATACCATATTTTCTCCAGACTTTTTGTTTTGTTTTGTTTGAAAGGTTAATGCCATGTTGTTGGACCATATTAGCACCATGTTTTTGGTTTTGTTTTTTGTTTACATGCAGACAATACATGTTTGTTTGTTTGTTGTTGTTGTTGTTGTTGTTGTTGTTGTTGTTGTTTTGACGTACATAGGTAATACCATGTTTTTTTTTCCAGACTGTTTTGTTTTTTCATTTCGTTTTGTTGTTTTGTTTTGTTTGAAAGGGTAATGGCATGGTTTTGAACCATATTAGCACCATGTTTTTTGTTTTGTTTTGTTTTTGAACATGGGTGCAAAGGTTTTGTTTTGTTTTGTTTTGTTTTAAGGCTAATGTCATGTTTTGGGATCATATTAGCACAATGTTTTTTGTTTGTTTGTTTGTTTTTTAATATGGGTGCAAAGGTAATGCCATGTTTTGTTTTGTTTTGTTTTGTTTTTTGTTCACATGCAGACAGTACATTTTGTTTTAGGTTTTTTTTGGAGATGTTCCATGGGAATACCTTATTGTTTCCACACTTGTTTTGTTTTCTTTGAAATATAATGCCGTGTTTTTGGACCATATTAGCTTTATGTTTTTGGTCTTGTTTTTTGTTTACATGCAGACAAATCATGTTTTTGTTTTGTTTTGTTTTATTTTGTTTTTTTGGATATGTACATTGGTAATACCATGTTTTTCCCCCCAGACTGTTTTGTTTTGTTTTGTTTTGTTTTGTTTGAAGGGTAATGCCATGTTTTTGGACCATATTAGCACCATGTTTTCTAGATGGGTGCAAAGATAATGTTTTGTTTTGTACATGCAGACAGTACATGTTTTTCCAGACTTTTTCTTTTGTTTTGTTCGAAAGGATAATGCCATGTTTTTGGACCATATTAGCACCATGTTTTTGGTTTTGTTTTTTGTTTACATGCAGACAATACATGTTTGTTTGTTTGTTTTTTGTTTTGTTTTATTTTTTGGAGATGTACATTGGTAATACCATGTTTTTTTTCCCCCAGACTGTTTTGTTTTGTTATTTTGTTTCATTTCATTTCATTTTGTTTTGTTTTTGAACATTTCCAGACTGTTTTTTTTTTTGTTTGTTTGTTTGTTTTTGTTTTTTGTTTTTTGTTTACATTTTACAAGTAGTACTATGGGTTGCTTTTGTGGTGAGTGGTGGTTTCGGGTCGGGGTACCATGTGGCAACATGTTTTTCTGGACGTGTACCATGTAACATGGTACCATGGTAATACCATGGTTTTTTTTTTTATTTATTTAGATATGTACCATGTTACAAATGTTATTGACTTTTGGCATATGCAACATGCTATTTTGTGAACTACAATACAACTAATACAGTCATGATAATGATTTAGTGCCATGGTATTGATACCATCACTGCTACTGCTACTGCTACATTACTGCTACTGGGTGAGAGAGTTAGGGTAAGACTGAAAAGGGTTAAAATGAAACAACCTCAGCTGGATTGAATCAAACAAAGCTCTTCAATCTACAGTAATGAAATTACACAAAACATGTAGGACATTTTATATTATAGACATGCAGTGACACTGATGAGACATCATTAAGAATAAAAAGAGTGAAATCGACAGACAGACAGAGCAAAAGCACAAGCACACGCGAGAGAGAGAGAGAGAGAGAGAGAGAGGGAGAGAGAGAGAGAGAGTCCACAATCATAATCAGGCTGACCATCGGGTGGCCTGATGTCTAATCACACATCCATTCAGCTCCACCCGCTCACTAACCTGTTTTCTGCTCTCCATCCTCCAGCACTAAGCTCATATTTTTTCATCCTGCCTGTTCGTTCTTCTCATCATCACCTGTCTGATTCATGCTGTCATCTTCGTTCTCGTCTCTAAATGTCCACTTGCATTAAGGGGAAAAATATATGGAGCTAAAGGCTCCCGTAACACCATATTTCTTAACCTGTTTTGTTATGGAACCATGGGAGAATTTCTGCATTCAGTACCACTTGATTACCCACAACCCACATGCCTGTCCTTTTAATTACCCACATGTGCCTTTCTCTGACATTCAGTGACTGAAACTGAAGCAACATGAATAACACACAAAAGTGCATTTGCACAAACTAACGAATCACAATCGTGAAAAGCAGTCACTATGTTTGGAGTACAACTGTACTACCCTTACTATTTCTGCAATATATACAGTAGTAGCAATGCGTACTGTACAATGTATGCAGATTTGAGAATGTAGACAATGGCTGGATTGATTGTCATATATAGGAGTTTTAATTTAATTAGAATTTTCCAGTCTTCAGTGTCACATGGTCCTTTAGAAATCATTCCAATATGCTCATTTGGTGTTGAAGGGTTTTTTTTAGCGTATATATTTCTTCTTATTTAATACATTATTTTTTATTTCACAGACCATAGTGAAGGACCACTTCATTTCTTTTCATTTCCTACTTCATTTCTTTACAGAGAGCTAATTATTACTTTCTGAATTCTTCCATACCTTATGTGGCAATGTAAAGTCCCCTACTGATATGTGCCTGTTCTACCATTTATTTCTTGTATAGTTTGAGTGCATATGTTGATACAGTGCTTTGCTTCAGTTTGTCGTTTTTTCTTTCTCTCTCTGTCACACATGCATTTTTCATAATTGCATGAACCGAGTGTTTTGAACCAAGAGGATGTTTGTGTTCAAACCATCTTGATTCTCAGAGGAGTAAATGCCTCCAGCTATTAAAACAGAAATGCCACTAACAGTCCTTGTCTTCAACGCCCTAATTATAAACACACACACACACACACACACACACACACATAAACGTAAACACTCACAACGACACAAGTACCCTCACAATCCTGATTCTCAAATCCCTAATTGCTCACTTCACACACATGCGCACACACACAGACTCAAAGTTTCCCTGATGGCCCACTTTGATATACATTACCCACAACCCTGTGTCCCCTTCCCACGTCCCCTCAAAGTTTGAAAAGCAATAACAAATCTGTGTAGTTGACTAATATTAACTAATGAAAAATTAATAATGAGCCTTTGTTATAAACATGAAAATCTCAAGAAATACTCGAGACTGGTATGTGTTCAGGCTTGAGCAGCACTTGAGCAAGACATTGTGGGTTGAGCAGACATGTCTACTCAACAGACTGAGATGTGTTCATCTGACTATATTCATAAATGCATTTTTATGATAGTTTACCTGTAGTAGCAAGGGCTTCTGTCTCAGATTTCCTCAAAAGAAGTCTCAAAATGCATTACTTATGGTTCCTGTTGGTACATGATAACGATCTGGTGTGTGAGTTGAAATTCATCTCTTTTCTTGTAGGCTGAAGCCATACACCTCTTACAAATTTAGAATGATGGCCACAAATGATGTTGGAGACAGCGCCTTCAGCAAAGAAACAGAGCCAGTTACCACTCTGCAGGATGGTAATACTAGATTCTCTGTGTTGTGCAAAGTGAATTATAATTTTTTAGAGTGCTTTTTGGATCTGAGTATTTGTGTTAGGATCTGAGTTGATAGTGTTTTTTTTTTTTTGAGTTTTTTTTTTTTTTTTTAAACGTAGATAGATTGGCAGATGGATGGACAGATGGAAGCATGTCATTCTATCTACATTTTCTGATCAAAAAATTCCCAAAATGATAGATAGACAGACAGACAGACAGATAGATAGATAGATAGCAGACAGACAGCCAGATAGATAGATAGATAGATAGATAGATAGATAGATAGATAGCAGACAGACACAGTCAGATAGATAGACAGATGGATGGATGACAGACAGACGGACAGACAGAGATAGACAGATAGATAGACAGGCAAACAAACAGGCAGACAGATAGATAGATAGATAGATAGATAGATAGATAGATAGATAGATAGATAGATAGATAGATAGATAGATAGATAGACAGATAGATAGATAGATAGATAGATAGATAGATAGATAGATAGATAGATAGATAGATAGCAGACAGATAGATAGATAGACAGACAGACAGACAGACAGATAGATAGATAGATAGATAGATAGATAGATAGATAGATAGATAGATAGATAGCAGACAGACAGTCAGACAGTGAGATGGATGACAGAGATAGACAGAAGGACAGAGATAGATAGACAAATAGATAGTTAGACAGGGAGACAGACAGATAGATAGATAGATAGATAGATAGATAGATAGATAGATAGATAGATAGATGATAGATAGATAGATAGATAGATAGATAGATAGATAGATAGATAGATAGATAGATAGATAGATAGACAAATAGATAGTTAGACAGGGAGACAGACAGATAGATAGATAGATAGATAGATAGATAGATAGATAGATAGATAGATAGATAGATAGATAGATAGATAGCAGACAGACAGACAGACAGACAGATAGATAGACAGATAGATAGATAGATAGATAGATAGATAGATAGATAGATAGATAGATAGATAGATAGATAGATAGATAGGTAGATAGGTAGATGATTAGTTTGATCGATTCATTAATTAGTTGAATGTGTTTGTGTTTTCAGTGCCAGGTGAAGCGCCTGTCATTTTGAATGTCAAACCATCAACCACAACATCTGTGATTGTCCAGTGGCAGGTAAAACATTGTAAAACAATAATTTATCAAACATAAAATCTTACCCATCCCAAAGTTTTGAACAGTAAACCTTGTTGCAATGTATTGCCTTCATCAAAACATTGTGTCTTAGACAGCACATTGTTAGTAGAGTCTATATGTCGAGAGCATGCCTGTGATGCTTTCAGTGCTCACAAGTTTTGAAAGAGCATTAGCTTGTGTAGGTGTCACAGGAACTTTTCCTATCTTTCCATTTAACTAAAGGTTCAAGGGTTCAAATTGTCCAACAACGTTTAATAGCAGTCTTGTGTGCAAAGTATTCAGCTGCCCTCTCAATGTTAATTATGTTTGGCAAGCAGGTTCTTAGCCTTACTCTTTACCCTCTAATTAGTTAGCAGTCGTTTCACGTACCACCTCTATCTATTCACACACATACGGATACATTTACAAAGCTGGCCTGTTTTGACCCCATCTTAATTAACTTTGCCTATAACACTGATCACATACTAAATAAGACACGTCCATAATAGAATAGGAGAGTGAGAACGCATGTTAGAGTGAGTCAGAGTAAGAACAACCAGATCAGGCCTTTACTGACCTGTGGTCTCAGCTAACTTGTCCTCTGTTGATCTGTGCTATCTCCTGGGCTGACGTGCATTGTGCAGTAATTACTTTCTGTCACCTTCTCTAACTGCTAATTAGCCGGCAGCAGACAGCATAGGCACTGTCTTTAACATTCTTTCATTAAGTAGCAACACAGGTCATATGCTGAAAAGTCAGGTGAATATTTCCTTGCCTGAGTTAAATGGAGTAATTAAACGGCAGTTTGCTACTTGGAGCTTGACTGAAACTCGATATGTCTGTGCCTGCAGCCGCCTGCAGAGGGAACTGTCAATGGGATTCTTGTGGGATACCGTGTGTATTACCGAGAACTTCCACGTGAGAACAGTCCAGACGAGCCAAAGACAGCAACCAACCAATCAGTCAGTCCTGAGTTTAGAGGTTAGTCTGTCAGCCTGATTGTCTGTCTTCCTGTCAGACTGTTTGTCTGTCTATCAATCTTTGTGTTTCTGTGTATCATCTGCCTATCTATCTATCTATCTATCTGTCTATCTATCTATCTATCTATCTATCTATCTATCTATCTATCTGTCTGTATGTCTGTCTGTCTGTCTATCTGTCTGTCTGTTGGTCTGTCTATCTCTGTCTGTCTATCATCTATCTGTCTGTCTGTCTATCTATCTGTGTGTCTGTCTATTTATCATCTGTCTGTCTGTCTGTCTGTCTGTCTGTCTATCTGTGTGTCTGTCTATCTATCATCTATCCGTCTGTCTGTCTCTCTGTCTATCTATCATCTGTCTGTCTGTCTATCTGTCTGTCTGTCTGTCTATCTGTCTATCTATCTATCTATCTATCTATCATCTGTCTGTCTATCTATCTGTCTGTCTGTCTATCTATCATCTGTCTGTCTGTCTGTCTGTCTGTCTGTCTGTCTGTCTGTCTGTCTATCATCTATCTGTCTGTCTGTCTATCTATCTATCTATCATCTGTCTGTCTGTCTGTCTGTCTATCTATCTGTCTGTCTGTCTGTCTATCTATCATCTATCTGTCTGTCTGTCTGTCTGTCTGTCTGTCTGTCTGTCTGTCTGTCTATCTATCTATCTATCTGTCTGTCTGTCTGTCTATCTATCTGTCCGTCTGTCTATCTATCATCTACCTCTGTCTGTCTGTCTATCTATCTATCTGTCTGTCTGTCTATCTATCTATCTGTGTCTGTCTATCATCTATTTGTCTGTCTATCTGTCATCTGTCTGTCTGTCTATCTATCATCTATCCATCTGTCTGTCTGTCTGTCTGTCTGTCTGTCTGTCTATCATCTGTCTGTCTGTCTGTCTATCTATCATCTATCTGTATGTATGTCTGTCTGTCTGTCTGTCTGTCTGTCTATCTATCTATCTGTGTGTGTGTCTGTCTATCTATCATCTATCTGTCTGTCTATCTATCTATCTATCTATCTATCTCAAACTGAAATTAATGTTTTGAATTTTACATATAGTTTTCATAATGGTATTGCTCTTTTTTATTTTAATTTTTTTTACAGTCATAAATCTTTTGTCCATGTTGCGCTACTTTCTGTTTCAGCTGACTGTTTTGTCTTCTGTGCATATTGAACAGTGTCCCTTGTGTAATTTCTCTCTCTTATTCTCTTTTCCCCTCTCTCGCTCTCTGGGTTTATTTCACAACTCAAACAGCTAGGAGCACTTTTAAGACAGTGAGCAGCCCTTCATTAACAGAATTTGAATTAACGCGTAAGTATATTTTGATATTATTTTAATTGCTGAGATGTTTCAATAGTTGTAATCTTTGAAGTGTTAACAGAGTCACATTCAAGCCCGAAGGCTTTCAAACTCCCTGTTCAATCCTCTGATCTCCCCTACCTCTATAACAAACACTTCCCCTAGTCTTTGCGCTTTGTTGTTTAGCCCCTGGTCCTGTCATGATCTGCTGTGAGGAAGGGGAAAAATGTAAATCTATTTTGTTCTCCACCTCATTTCCACATCCTTCATCTCATATCCACATCCCTCTTCCGTCGCCTAGTTTTACATTCTTTGGGGTCTCTTTTCTCTGCATTTCTCTAAAGTAGTACCTTAACACTCTTTGACTGAATCTTCAATCTTGTTTCTGTCCATCTTTAATGGTGTTTTTCAGAGCTCAACAAGTACAGACGATACACGATTGTCATGACAGCATTTAATGTTGTTGGAGAGAGTCCTTCAAGTGCACCTGTTGAGGTGTTTGTGGGAGAAGCAGGTAGGTTTTTATTCCTTATTAAGACTACTGCTATGACTTAGCTCTAAAATTTGCACAACGAACTTTGGTAAACTCAGACTGCAGACTTATGTGGTCTAGTCTGAGCACTTAGCACTCTGGTAATGTTAACAAGGAATGCATTTGCACATGAGTGATAACTGATCACTATATGCAATGCTTCCTCGAAGTCACACAATCTGGTTATGAGCTGTATGGGAAAGAAAAGTGGGACTTGAATCATGAAGCGTAGACCAATTATCTGCACAACCCATTAGACAACGTGCAGTGGATCCATTTGCGTGACCTATTGATAATGTGTCACAGACCAGTTTCCACTATGCAGCGTGGATCAGTTTCACCAGCGATGTGCTGTCTTGCATGCTATTAATATAAAAACACTCAGTTATGTCTTAGGTGAAGGTAAACAGACAGAAATATCAGATCTGTGCTTTACCTCATTGTGTACATTTAGATTGCAATTACTGCAATTATATTCTCCCTATATACAAGAACTTTCCTGAATACTGTATGTAAGTATATGAGATTATATGACCTCTCTTCAGTCCATAAGGCTGTGTTTGTGCGTGAACGTGTGTCGCAGTACATGTCAGACCTAATTTGATTGTAAACTCATCTGATATGTAGAGCATTATGAAAGCCCATTACCTAAGCTAATTTAAAAAATGAGCCATGTGCACAAATCAGATTAGTTTGCACATCTGACCTCTCCCAAAGATCCGAATTAGAGGGACGGCACATCATTAAATACCGTGTCCCCCTGGCATGACTTTAACACGTAAAGACAACAAGGCCGTCTTAATTACATATCTCTCATTATAAGAGTGTAGAATAAGCTGAAATGAGAATTTAACACATACAGCCCAAAGTCACACACTGACCATGAAGCAACAGATTCATGCAATATATGTGTGTACGTGCTGAGGGAGTGTGTTTATACATTGAAATGACTTATATGAATGTGGAAATTGTAGAAAGTTGCATTTTATATTTAGAAAAATGTACTATAAAAATAAAGATAATTAATAGTATTGCTACATGAATATAATGTATTATGAAAATGGAATAATGAATAACTATTTACCCTTTTTGATAGGGTGTATTTTTAAATATGGGTCATCCTATAATTGTTTTTCCCAATCACACTACTACATGTTGAAAAAGCCACATTTTTTGTTTAGAAATGATGTTCATATCACATACAACCCTGGTATTCAGTTGTCCGATTTTGTAAAGTTGCTCATTCTACTCTGCATTTAAGCATGAAAAATACCTCAAATATAAATTAATTATATATAACTTGTTTTATTTGTGTCTGAAAAAACATTATCTGCTAAACTACCCACTAGAACCCCCCCCCCCCCCCCCCCCCCCCCAGAAAGGAATGGTTTGTCCCATTTTTGCATAATTTGCACAGTATGGTGATATTTCCTCTAGAAGCACATGAATAAAACACTAGACGTTATGTTCTCTCTCTTTCCCCTAATATTGGTTAAATTAGCAAACCTGTGTCAAGAGTGGATTAATTGACTGTCAACAGTGTTACACCAGTATTATTGCTGCAAATTTTAACAAGACAGTTTAACTAAATCTTATGTTTTGTTTATGAAAATATTTCTAAACATACCATATGCTCAGTAGTTCTAGGCTTCCATGTTGAGTATAGGCCCAAAACACTAAAAATGTCAACTATGTTACCCAGTAAAGGTAACATGGTGGACAGTAGCAAACATAGATGGTATTTTATGCACATATTCCTACAGATCACCTTTATATATATATAGCACTTTATACAATATAGATTGTTTCAAAGCAGCTATGTAAGGTTATGTTTGGGGTTTTGGGAAACAGGAAAACTTTTTTCTTCATATTGTCAAATTCTAAATGTACCCCTAATTATAGAATGACCCATATGCCCACCAAGTCTGCATTTATTTGACCAAAAATACAGTAAAAAAACAGTAACATTTTGAAATATTATTCAAATTTAAATAATTAAAAATAATTGAAAGTGTAATTTATTCCTCGGATGGCAAAACTGAATTTTCAGCATCATTATTCCAGTCTTCAGTGTCACATGATCCTTCCATAATCATTCCAATATACTGATACTGAAACATTTCATATTATTATTATTATCAATGTTGAATACAGTTGTTCTGTTGAATATTTTTGTAACATTTTTGCCTAATGCATAAACCACATACTTTGGCGAATATTTTAGCACCACAATAGGAGCTACATGGAAAAAAAGGAGAACACCAAAAACTTGTGTTTTTGAATGAAACGCTGAAGTTTAACAGCTAGCCTGTTTACAGAGATGTTATATTTTACACATTTCAGAGTGTCAATAAATCACTAAACCTCTTTCCTTTCAGTTTAGTCACTGTCCATTATGCCACAGAGAAATGTCATCTGACATTTGGCCTTTAAATGAGACAGATAGTCTATGAACTAAATGCTTTTCCCACTGTGATAGACTCGTTCTATCCGCTGTAGACACATGCACTTTTGATTTGTTTGTTGCTCAGTTTAAAATTATAATTGTGTGTGTGTGTGTGTTCACAGCTCCTTCAGTGGCTCCTCAGAACATACAGGTGAAGTCCGTGTCCTCCAGTCAGCTGGATGTAGAGTGGCAGCCCCCACCTGTCGAGACACAAAACGGAAATATTCAAGGATACAAGGTGATGATAATTTTTTTTTTACCCACATACATGCAGAAAATATGATCTGTACAATTCACAAATATTTAAAAAAGGTGCCAAATGTATTACAAAGATCGAAGATTTATGTCTAGAGAATGCTTACATAAATCCAAAATTACTAAATAGTGCAGAGAGTTGCAATTGGGTATTAATAATTATAATTGTTTATTAAATTCCATTTTTTTAATTGTCAAATGCATATTTACACCAGTAGAAATGATCCATAATTCCCATGCACTCATTTTCATTTGTCACATTGTACACTGTGGGTTGATGATTTTAATGCATGAATACATAATGCTCAGTTGTTTAGTCAGTTGTGAGCCCTGATTTTTATGAAAAGTATTTCCAAAATCAGTCAGGCAGTCCATCTGTTTACCGGCATAAATAAACTGTCGTTCATCTGCAGTCTGTCTTCTCTTATCCCACTGTCATCTGTTGATTTCACCGCATTAGCTTCCACCGTTGTTTTCCTATTTACGCCATCTGTACATCTGTCTCTCATAGAGATTTGAACAGGAACTGGTTATGAATCCTTCTGTTCTGTCCACAAACACACAAAGTATCAATTCATGGACATACATATTTCATTCAAGTCTAGTTTCAGTGTATGTTTGTGTATTTAAAGGATTAGGCTCCCAAAAATGAAGACTTTGTCATCATTTACTCACCCTCATTTTGTTTCAAATCCATATGGCTTTTTTGCCTTTGTTTGAACACAAAAGGAGACATTTTTAAAATGGCATTAGTTGATTAATGAATGGAAATTGCAGCATTTAAACTTACAAAATATAGCACATATACAGCTGAGGTCAAAACCAAATAAATGCATTAATGTGTATTCTTATATTTATGATATTTGTTTATACAGTTAATACAGTTGAGGTCAAAAGTTTACACACACCTTGCAGAATCTACAAAATGTTCATTATTTTACCAAAAAAAGAGGGATCATACAAAATGCACATTATTTTTTTAATTAGTACTGACCCCTTCACACTGAAGACAAGTGAGGGACTCAAATGCAACTATTACAGAAGGTTCAAACACTCACTGATGCTCCAGAAGGAAACACGATGCTTTAAGAGCCGGGGGTGAAAACTTTTTGAATTTAAAGATCAGAGTAAATGTAACTTATTTTGTCTTCTGGGAAACATGTAAGTATCTTCTGTAACATCAGAAGGGCAGTACTAAATGAAAAAAAAAAAAAATGATATTTAGGTAAAATAAGACAAATGTACACATCTTCATTCTGTTCAAAAGTTTACACCCCTGGCTCTTAATGCATCGTTTTTCCTTCTGATGCATCAGTGAGCATTTGAACCTTCTGTAACAGTTGCGTATGAGTCCCTCAGTTGTCCTCAGTGTGAAAAGATGGATCATACAGTCATTGTTGGAAAGAACAAAAAAAAAAAAGAATTTGCTAAAAAAACGAAGAAATTGCAGAAGGATTGTCTGAAGGATTTTTCTGAAGAACATCGGGGAAGGTTAACTGTTTAGAACAAACAAAGGACTCATGAACAACTAACAACAACAACAACAACAACAAAAAAACACTGTGGATCATTCAGGTAACAACACAGTATTAAGAATCAAGTGTATGTAAACTTTTGAACAGTCATTTTTATAAATTCAACTATTATTTCCTCTTGTTGACTATTTTTATACATTTAACTATTATTTTCTCTTGTGGACTAAATGTAAAATTTTTAAATGTAAAATATCTTATTCAGGTTAGCACTAAATAAAAAATAATGTGCATTTTGTATGATCCATGTTATTTTGGTAAAATAATTCACATTTTGCAGATTCTGCAAGGTGTATGTAAACTTTTGACCTCAACTGTACTATAAAACATATCCTAAGTATAAGAATATACATTCATGAATTTATTTGGTCAAATAAATGCTGCCTTGGTGAGCATAAGAGACAACTTCTATGGCTGTTTTGATGAAATATCTTCAAAAAATATTGTTTTGGAGTTGTACATTTTCATTTTTGGGTGAACTGTTTTTTTTAAATATGTATATGTGTCATTCACTTCTTCCCTTAGATCCATTGCTGGGAAAAGAACAGGCAGAATGAGACGGAGAAGGAGTTGGTTTTGTTTGTTCCAGATACATCTGTGCACCTGAAGAACCTGACATCCTACACCACCTACCTTGTGCAACTGTCTGCATTTAACACGGCAGGGGACGGGCCGCTCAGTGCAGCCCGTGAAGGACGCACCCTGCAGGCTGGTGAGTCCCACTGAGATCCTGTTACACTCATCCAGACGCATAAGCGCTAGCCAACCGTCCGAGACATGCAAATCATTATCACACCATGTCATTCTTATGGTATTACTGCTTCTGATAAGAAACTAAATGTAGAAATTGTTGCTAGAACCCCAGTAGGAGTCTTTAAGCAAGATTTGGCAAATATAAACAACTTTGATTAACCCTTTGATTAAAAATGCTGTAACGCAGATTAATTATATACAGGCATATTGTGACAATTTGAATTAAAGGAATAGTTCACCTAAAAATGAAAATTCTGTTATTAATTACTCACCCTCATGTCGTTCCAAACCGGTAAGACCTTCGTTCATCTTCGGAACACAAATTAGGATGAAATGTGAGAGCTTTCTGACCCTGCATAGACAGCAACAGAACTGACAGGTTCAAGGCCCAGAAAAGGTAGTAAGGACAAAACAAAAAATAACGACTTCATTCAACAACTCTTCTCATTGTTTTTGTTTTCTTTGCACACAAAATAATTCTCGTAGCTTCATAAAATTAAGGTTGAACCACTGATGTCACATGGACAATTTTCATAATGTCCTTGCTACCTTTCTGGGCCTTGAACGTGGTAGTTGCGTTGCTGTCTATGCACAGGCAGAAAGCTCTTGTATTTCATCAAAGCTTAATATCTTAACCTGTTTTCCGAAGACAAACAAAGGTCTTATGGGTTTGGAACGACATGAGGGTGAGTAATTAATGACAGAAATACTGGGATTCTTTAAAATATCTTCTTTCGTGTTAAACAGAAGAAAGAACTCATACAGTTTGGAAATGATGATAGAATTTATTTTTTTTTTTTTGGATAAACTATTTATGTTTTATGTTCCAAGTTTAGCAGAAATTGTCTTTATTGTAAAGCACTGACAAAAAAAAAAATCTAAGGTGTAAGACAGTGCTGTTTAAAGGCATAAATGTATTTAAGCACTTAATTAAGACTTCAGTGTCAAATGATTTTCTTGCTATTATGAATGTTAAAAATATGCTGCTTAATCTTTAAAACTTTAAAACATTTTCAGATTTTAGCATTCTTTAATGAATAAAAGGTTTAAAAGAACAGCATTTATTTGAAACAACTCTTTTGTAATATTATTAATGTCTTTACTGTCTTTTATTTGCATCCTTATTGAGTAAAAGTATTAATTTCTTTCCCCAAAATACTGACCCCAAACTTTTTGAAAATGTTTTATTTTGAATAATTTAGCAGAAGTCTATGCTAGAATGTTTTTGACATGTGGCTTTACTAACATCTCTTTCTCTCTGAAGCTCCTGCAGCACCCAGTCATGTGGTGTTTTCGGAGGTGACAGGAAGCTCGCTGAATGTGTCATGGGGAGCTCCTCTGCAGCCCAATGGAGTGGTGGAAGGTTACAGAGTTGTCTATGAGCCCACCGCACCAGTTCATGGTGAGCAGGATATAAGGAAGAGAAATAACTATATATAATCCTTATTCAGATTTGTTTTTTAGCTTTGGGTGCAAGTATATTATTGAATATTCATCAAGTCCCTTCATTTGACAGGTGTCAGTAAGACAGTTACAGTGGATATCAAGGGGAACTGGCAGCGCTGGCTGAAGGTTCGTGACCTGATGAGGGGTGTGATTTATCGCTTCAAGGTTCAGGCCAGGACTGTTAGTTACGGGCCCGAACTGGAAGCCAATATCACCGCAGGACCGGTGGAAGGTATGTGTAAATATGAATAGTAATGCACAATAACACTTCCATAATAAATCCCACAATTGAGAAAGAAAGAAACATCCCCTGCAGTTACAGACACCAGCGCTTGAGGCTTTCTTTGGATTAAATTAATTGTTGAATATGAAATGACTGCATGTAACTAGTGCTTTTCAAAAAACACTTTTCTAAAACCTGGGACCTACCACAAAGATGGCATTTCATTACTTTAATTCTTAAAATTTGTTGTAGATGGAAATTAAAATAGGGCTGTGTGAACGTCACGGCTTGATTAGTGAACTATAATAGGAATGTGATTTTGTGTAGCCTTTGAGCAATTTTTCATTCTCAAGACACAGCGCCTTCATTGCGGTGGGATGCTGGGTCTCACACAGATGGCTTTCAGTTTAAAATGTTCTTCAAATGAGAAGCTGCTAATTCATGTAGGAGCGGTGAGTTCTTATTATTAAGGAGTATGAGCTCTTGTGTAATTGACTGTTTGCAAAGACCCGCCCTCCTACTTACTGCTGCTATGTCTGGCGACAAGCCATGCTTCTCTCATGCCATACATCATATTCTCACACAGTGAAAAATACATCGCCGAGCAAAGAGAAAACTGATAATGCACCAACATAGCATGTTAAGCTACTTTAGGTATGAAACAAAGTCTTAGCGTTCAATTTTTCTGAAAAATTCAACCAGTAAATACATTTTGTGGCTATTTAATGTGTCGTGACAGATCGCCTCAGTTCAAGCGATCAATCATGTCTTCCTTATTACTAGTTATAGCATGAAATAAACATGAATAAACATCAGAAGGTCTTGTTTCAACTGCGAAATACACTATTTTTCAAGTTCAAGTCCACCGACATTAATCTACTCCCCGTCTTGTTGGACGAAAATGGGTGATTCTGCGTCATGATAGGTCAGATTGCCTGTCAGTCAAACTCCCTGCAAATGGTCAATTGGCCAGAATTTTGAGCAAACAATAGGGTCTATATACTCCATGGTACTGAATGTTGCAATCATATACCATGGTAATAACATGGTACTCCAGGGTACGCTACCAATCTAAAATGTGAACACACTGAAGTAAATAAATGTTTCTGTTATCCTTAAAAGTTAAAAGTATACTTAAATGGTTAAAAGTAGTTTTGTAGATACATACACATTTCTATTTTATTTCTGTTTGCATTTCTGTGTGTTTGGATTGTGTAATTTCATAATGTTGATTAGTGGAAAATAAAAATGATAAAATAAAAATCTTAGTGGAAATACTGATTAAGTAGATAAGTATATTTTTGACTTGTAGTGTACTTCAAAAAGTAGTGTACTTCAAAAAGTGCCATGATTTTACCATGGTACATATCCGTATAACCATTACTATGGTAATAATATGTGACCCTGGACCACGAAACTAGTCATAAGTCGCATTGGTATATTTGTAGCAATAGCCAGCAATACATTGTATGGGTTAAAATTATCGATTTTTTCTTTTATGCCGAAGATCATAAGGATATTAAGTAAAGATCATGTTCCATGAAGATATTTGGCACATTTTCTACCGTAAATATATCAAAACTTAATTTGGGCAACTTTAAAGGCGATTTTCTCAATATTTTAATTTTTTTTGCACCCTCAGATTCCAGATTTTCAAATAGTTCTATCTCGGACAAATATTGTCCTATCCTAACAAACCATAAAAGAATAAAAAAAGGCTTATTTATTAGCTTTCAGATGATGTGTAATTCTCAATTTAAAAAAACTGACCCTTATGACTGGTTTTCTGGTCCTGGGTCACATATGGTAAATTTTCCTAGTGATGTGAATATTTTGGTTGGTGATTAGTAATTGGCACAGAATAAAGAAAAATAATAATAATAAAAAGAAAAGAAAACATTCTATATCAGTGTTACAGGCTAAATAAGTAAATTGAATCATGACCACTAAAAACTACAAATTTTATTAATTTCATTTAAACTTCATTCAACATATTTAATATTGGGGGCATCCAAGTTATTTGACATATTTGAACATTTTTTTAGAAAGTAACACAATAGTAGTTACTTAGTAATCAGTTACTTTAATAATCAGTTACTAACTCAGTTACTATTAGTGAGAAGTAACTAGTAACTATAACTAATTACTTTTTAAAAGTAACATCCCCAACACTGATCATGACATTTAGTGAAAAGATTTCTGCGAAATGAAGCATGTTAACGGTATACTAAATGTGAATGTTGCCAGGTCACAGTAGCCAATAAAGAACATGTTTTGAAGAAGATATATCCCTACGGCTTCAATGTGACCTTTATGCAATCCAAACCACTTTATAATGGCAGCGCTTGCCTGTCTTACGATCCTTAGTTGCAAGCAGTAGATTATTCTCTTATAAAAAATTCATCATTTTCTTTCCATCAGCCTGAAGTTTGAAGCCTGTACTGCAGCCTGAACTGTTATGATTGATAAAAATGGCCAGATCCATTTTAGGAACTGCGTTTTGTGCTGTTATTGATTATTCAGAAAGGAATAATGCGCCTTATATTTCATAGGCTCCCCCGGTTCGCCCTTGCAGACCTCAGTCACAAAGTCTGCATCGGCTTTGACGCTTCATTGGTCAGAGGGCGCAGAAGGGGCGGGACCCGTCACAGGATATGTCATTGAGGCTCGCCCATCAGGTAAGCAGCGCTTCCTCGTCTGCTTACTTCAGATCTACCCTAGACTTATTCTCAATTAACCTTCCTCTTCTCGCTTTCACCTCTTCCATCTTTCTTCTCCTATGTGGCCACCAATTACTCCCCCTCCCGCTTTTGAAATCCTACATTTCCAGATGAAGGATTATGGGATACGTTTGTCAAGCATCTCCCACCTGGCAGCTTCTCGTACACCATCAGTCTGGACCGCCTACGCTCAGGTGTGGCCTACGAATTCCGTGTCATCGCAGTCAATCGTTTCGGTTACGGCGATCCCAGTCCGCCTTCCACTGCAATGTCTGGTAATCTCCCTCATTATATCACTTCACTGCATTATATTGAACAGTGATGCGAATGACAACCCACTGAACAGACTCTGTCTGTCCCACAGCTTCATTTTTGTTTAGGCTACATCAAATTAGATACAGTATTTACCCTGACTAATGTGAATTGCATACTATATCACAATTCATTTTTCATAATTTTGCTGTTTAGAGTATGGACATTAGTATTCCACTTCATCTTCATGTTTTTGGGAGGCGTTCTGTTTCAGTGAGGATGTTTGAACTGTGGAGCGCTATAGACTCACTTTGTGGCCTCTACTGCCATCTAGTGTGACATAGCTGAACAATCACACACCCAAAAGTAAAGGAACAAACCGCTAGGAACCGCTAATTTAGAGCCGTTACTACTGATTATTATATTATATTATGTTATATTATGCTATATTATATTATATGTGTCCCTGGACCACAAAACCAGTCTTAAGTAGCACAAGTATATTTTTAGCAATAGCCAAGAATACATTGTAAAAATTATCGATTTTAGTAAAGATCATGTAAAGATCATGTTCCATGAAGATATTTTGTTAATTTTTGATTAGGAATATGCATTGCTAAGAACTTCATTTGAACAACTTTAAAGGCGATTTTCTCAATATTTAGATTTTTTTTACACCCTCAGATTCCAGATTCTTGGCCAAATATTGTCTTATCCTAACAAACCATACATCAATGGATAGCTTATTTATATGAGGTATAAATCTCAATTTCAAAAAATTGACCCTTATGACTGGTTTTGTGGTCCAGGATCACATATTATATTATATTATATTATGTTATATTATATTATATTATATTATATTATATTATATTATGTATGCATGTATTTCTAAAAGAGATCTTTTATACACACTGTGTCAGACCCTTTTGGAGACCCTCCTCGTTCTTCATACACCACGACGCTTGACACACTGATGCAAAATACTGTTATCTATTTTAATACTGGAAATCATTCTAGTCTGCTTAATTGCTGGAACATTATATTATTAATATATTATTATTAATAAAGTATAATAATATTAATATTATTAATATAAATGTTGAAAACAGTTGTGCTGCTTAATGTTTCTTAACGTATCTTTTCAGTATTTATTCAAAACGTCTTTTGTAACATAAAAGTCATTACTGTCATTTTTTACACAAACTAAAAGTATTAATTTTTTAAAAATTATAATATAATATAATCATAAACTATTTACCCTGATGAATGAAATGTCAACAGTAAAATAGCTATTGTATTTTAATGGAAAATTGTTGTCTGTTGTTGTAGCTCTGTCTGATACGCCTTTCTATGAGGAGTGGTGGTTCCTGATCGTCATGGCTTTGATCAGTCTCATTTTTATTTTGATGGTTGTGTTTGGTTTGCTCCTGTTGGGACAGAACAAAAAGTACAGAAGCTGTGGAACAGGTGAGACTAAGCACAATAATATAAATTCGTAATATACTTGTATTGCACTGAAATAGCTTTTTGTACCGAGCGTCTTCATTTACTCAGTCTAATGTTGTTCTTAACCTTTATGAATTTGGGTTAATTGTTTTTGAACAAAACTGTAATAGGCAAAATAATGTCTGTTAAAACTAAAACTATCTAAAGGGATACTAAAACATGTTTATGGTCATTTAGACACTATTATGATGGTATTACTGTGGCAGTAAGTACCTTGTAAATACAGCATTATGGCATATATCAAAGTACTGACACCTGATACAATCAGTGATATAATATGGTATGAATATGATAACACCACAATACTTCTGCTTTCTTGACAGTTTTGTGGATTTACAGATTATACGTGTTTGTAGTTGTTAAAGCTGGGTCACTTGTGTAACTGTCGAGGGAAAATGTAATACTGTGAAATAGTAAAAAATGTAGAAGCTCATAGTTAATGTAGTTAATCAGTCAACACATCCCAGTGTTTGTGTCATTGTCATGTACATCTTCCCACAGGAAAACACATTACTACAGTAGAGGAGTCTGTAACACTTGACAATGGCGGCTTCACGGCTCTAGAGCTGAACAGCAGACATCTGAACGTGAAGAGCTCTTTCCTAAAGAAGAATGGAACAAGGTGGGGTTTCATCTGAACTGCTATTAATATGTCACAAAAATCTGTTTTTCTAATTTAATGACATTCGTCGATTTTTAACAGCAAAAATTCCTACTATTAATAGTACACATACTGTACAATTTTCTTGAACTCTTCTGTGTATGGGAAATGTGTACACGGTTTGTAAAAATGCTATGCTGTCTCTAGATCTCCTCCACGGCCCAGTCCAGGTGGTCTGCACTACTCTGATGAAGACATCTGCAACAACTACAACGGGGCTGTTTTAACAGAGAGCACCACCCTCACAGAAAAACCCACTGAGCTGTCAGAGTCAGAGGTAAACACACTACACCAATAACGCATGACTACACACAAATAAACAACATCTATGGGGTTACGATAGAGTTTTAGAGACATCTTATGTCTTAATCATTATTACATCTATTGAAGTTCTGTGGAGTTTGAGTTGTTTAAAGGGATAGTTTACACAAAAATGAAAAATACCCTATGATTTAGTCATCCTCAAGCCACCCTAGGTGTATATGACTTTCTTCTTTCAGATGAATACAGTTGGAGTTATATTAAACAATGTCCTGGCTCTTCCAAGCTTTATAATGGCAGTAAATAGTCATCAAGATTTTGAAGCAAAATAAAGTGCCAGAATCGGAGTGCAAATCATTTATTTATATTATTTCACTTTTTTCTTGCAAATGCAAGTTTATATCTCCTAGTTCGGACTTTAATAACTCGATTTAACTCAACAATACTGAGATACTGAGAAAAAAGTCAGAGCCAAGGGGAAAAAAGGGAGAATGGCGAGTTAGTTTTTCTTATCGGAATTGTGAGAATAAAGTCAGAATTTTTGAAATATAAACTCAAATGTACCTTCAAATTTACCATAGACTGCTACTTGAAAACCATAATTTTCTGCAACCAGATAAGCGCCGCCCACAAAAACATCATTACTGTTTGCATACATTGAATTGGTCTATAAACCGTAATCTCTAAAGTCGCATTTGTAAATTGTTAAATGTCAATGTAGTGTAATATCTGTGGCTGTTTATTTTGCACTACTAGTCAAAGGTTTGGACACCCTTCACTAAAATATTTTTATTTGTTCCAATTTGAAACCCTTTTTATATAAAGACATATAACTGAATTCTTGAAATTAGTTTAGTAAACAAATACATTCTACTTACAAATGAATTTCTCTACAGAAAGTAAAATAATGTTATAATAATTACAAATTAAAATAATACATTATTTAAAAATAAATAACAAACAAAATAAATTAATTGAAATTACTTTAAAAATTCACACATTAAACCGGCAAATGATTGCAGAATAAATTAATAATAGTAATAAATATTTTGCAAATAAGGTATTTTTCAAAGCCCTGCACGTGTCATAAGGAAGAAAAACTTGATATCATGGCCGTGAATTAAAAATTTGTCCCAAAAACTATTAATTAATTTGTTCACTGGATGTGACCATGACTTAATTAGGTTAAAACAAGAAACAATTTAGTACAACGTAGCCACAATTTATCTAAAATGAGAGAATGAATGAATAAGTCTTGGCCACGATTTAACTAAAGCGAGGAAACAAATTAATAAGATTAATAAGTCATGGGAACGAATGCTTATTTGGTGGCCACAATGCCCACATGTCATCAGACTTTACATTTCTGCAGGGCATCTGTAACTGTAAAACAACACTGCATAATGCTTCATCCATGCCAAGAGATACTATATAAGTCCAGGACCACCATTGTGTCAGTCAACCAAAAAAGTCTGTGTAAAGACAATTCATAAAATTGTTTCTAAACACATTATAAACACAAAGACTAGTAGTGCTGAATTGTGGAGTTAGACCATTAAACAGTTTTTCACCATTTTTGTGATCAGGTTTTTTTTTTGGCTGGGGCTGTAATCATATTTTGATGAAGCACTGAAGCCACTGAGGAGTATGGCCCCTCCCCTATTTTGGCCACGCCCACACCATGTGGCAATCCAGCGCTCTCCATTGACTTTGTATTTTCGGGAAGATGCCTCCTTGTCATTTCTGACTTAACAAAAAAACAGAACAATGTCTAAAAGCTGCTATGTGACCATGTGTACAGTAAACAAGATAAAAAAAAAAAAAAAAAACAGAACTATGTTTTTATAAGCTGTCGACCTCAAAAAACGAGCGATAAAGGACACAAATAGTTGTAGGTGTCAGGGTATTTCACGCTGGGCCATTCAGTTGGATAATTTCTTGAGCAAAAGAAAGGTAAGGAAAAGGAGCACTGACATAGACCAATAAAATTTAGTTTAGCCGCTTTTCCACTGTCGGGCCGAACGGTTCTTAGAACGGTCAGGTACAGTTCCAGTTGTGTTTCCACCCGGGCCTGGTACAGCACAGCACGATTTTTTAGAAAGGTTTTACCTTCTGTGTCCATCTCCGTTTGCATGCATATCCCCTCAGCATTTGTTGGTAACATGATACCTGTCGTCGCCTTCTGTTTATTTTATTTCTTTGCACCAAGAGTTGTGTCCTTTTTTTTTTTTTTTTTTTTTTTTTTTTGTTATTTAACGAAGTAAATATCAGATTTAAAAAATGGAGTCCCAAAAACAGAAATATCTGATCATTGTTCATATGGCTGTTTACATTTGCGTTACCAAGGCAACTACTGACGCATTTGTATTTACATTCCAAAGAGTTCCGTTATCAGCACAACAGTACAAAATGAAACCGTATCCGTGCTGACTGGCCTGGATCGGCACGGAACGAACGGTTAAGCAAAGAGAACGGTTCGACCCGATAGTGGAAAAGTGGCTTTTCTCAATATATCTCTTCCTCTCAGATTTACATACTATAGGGTGGTGAAAAAATCCTTTAAAATGGTTAAAAATCATGATTGTTTCCTGTCGCGATTAAGTTTCCCTCCAGTTTTTTGGGTCGACATCTTATAAAAATGTAGTTCTGGGTTTTTTAGCTTGTTTACTGTACACCTTGACATTGTTGTGTTTTTTGTTTCTTTTCTTTGTCAGAAATGACAAGGAGGCAGCTTCCCGCAATACAAAGTCAATGGAGAGCATTGGATTGTTTTTCCCCCCTGTGGGTGTGGTTTTCAGACTATGACGCGTGTCGCTCTGTCTCTATAAATAACTAGCACGTTAACATCAGCGGTTCACCCGCTCAATCGCGAGTTACTGTAATTACCGTTAGTTACTACAGCCTTCATCACGTAAATGCATATTACCTGGTTGTGATCATTTACAAAACTGCTCGGCCTCATTTAACGATATTTGGCAGTTGAGAGAGGCGGCAGCTTTCCTGCGAGTGGGCGTGGCTTCAGTGCAGACAGTGGACACCAGCATTTTAGAGCAGAAAATACTACTTTTTTTTTTTTTCAAGATTTTGAACTTTTTTCATTTACTTGACATTTTTTTATCATTCAAATTTGTCTGGGTGATTAATAACATTTTTCTGTGGTGTGACAGACTTGCAACACATTTAATATTGCTTTACAGACTTTGAACATTCAGGCAACAGTTACGTCCATGCTGTAAATTTACTGTGTTCTCTTTTTCTCTCTGGTCTCGACCCGTCCCGTCACCCCTCGTGTAAAGGTCAGCGACAGCGACTACGAAGACGAGCAGCCCAAGCACTCATTTGTAAATCACTACATGAGCGACCCCACCTATTACAACTCATGGAAGCGGCAGCCCAAAAGCGTGAAGACCGGAGGAGGGTATGAGGAATGTGCCATGACAGATGCAGAGGGGGGGTATTATCAGACTGTGGTGACCCAGCACAGCGTAGGGGGCGTCTACACCCCAACAGGGCAGCCCGCGCCAGGAACACGCACTCCGGTTACCGGCTTTTCCTCGTTTGTCTAACGAACCGATGACTTGAAACAAACAAGGAAGCTAACAACTGAAAGTTGAACCCTAAAACGGGACGAATCAAACTGTTGCGCTGGTTGTTACGGAGTACCTGCGTTTTCCCGTAAATGAACAACTCTCTCGTTTCCCCCAAAATGTGTATTTTAGGCCTTCTCTCTTCAAGGAAGGGAGGAGGGTGTTGAAGTATCTTATTGTTAACGTGTTAATGATTTTTGGGTGGATTTTCACAGATTAACCGTGACCCAGAAGAGGAGACTTTGCACTGTGAGACTCTTTAGTAAGAGGTGGTATTAATTTTAAAGACTCAAAGACCCTCAAAGACGGATGAAGGAAATTCTTTTGTTATGAACTCCCGTTCCATAGCAACCTTCCGGGATTAGTCATAACGTGTGGGCAAACACACGCTCGAGTGATTCATTGAATCTCGCTCTGATCTCCAAAACTCTAATTGAAGTTGAAACATCAGCGGAAACTTGTACAGTGTGTGGTAGACTGGAACAACAATGTGTTTTGTGTGTGGTTTATTTTCGTGTTGGGGACGGGCGGCTTCGTTCTGGACAAAAAGCAGCACTGAAAATACTGCCTTTGCACACGTATTGCTCTCTTAAACCAAAAGAGTGATGCTTTAAGAGGGAAAAAAGAAAATGTGTGCTCGCAACAGACCGTTTTCTTAGGTTAGCAATACTGTATGTAAAATATGCTGTATGTGTGTATATTTTTAGGATCAATTTTGTACAAAAATGAACCGTTTTTACTGTAGAGTAGATTTGTGTCAAGTCGATGTAGTTCTTTAGTGACGTCCACAGCGGATCATTTCAGCAAGTCACAATCCACACTGTTTGTTTGACTGGCTTGCAGTGTATGTACAATCCAGTCACCCAGAGAGATGATAAGAAACGTGCGACATCGTCCCTCTAATCCAAATATACACAGATTTCTCATCTCCTTCAGTGTCAAACAAATATTTATTTCAGTTTGAAAGAACATCAGTGCTAAATGAGGTAGCGTACATGAGATGGTAAGACGGGTGGTTAACGATCTAGGCTGGTAACCGTAAGGTTATAATTCTAAAATGATGCATTCAAGTACTTCTAAGAACGAATCGGAAATCATAATCACTTTATGATGTGCGTTCAAGTCATTTTAGATAGACTAACAAGGTCTCAACTAAAATGGACTATCAACTGACATAAATAGAGTTTATGATTTATTGAAAAAATAATAAGTGAAAGCTGAAAAAAAGGCAATATTGCAGCTGATATGCTGATAAACTATGGAAAGCCCAATTCCAGCACGTGAGAAAAAAAAAATCCTTTGGCAAACCATAATTATGGCATAGAAAGCCAAAATTATGAGAATCAAAATTACGAGATAAAAACCTCATGACAAAGTCAGAATTATAAAATGTCAAAATTATGACGTCAAAATAGAGAAAAAATAAATAAATTATGACGCAAAAAGGCGTCATAGAGAAGTTTTTATCTTAAGTTTAAAAATATGACAAGTCGCAATTACGGTAAAAAAAAACAATTAGAATTTTGAACTTTCATCATAATTATGGGTTCGAATTTTTGACTTTTTATATCATAATTATCAGTTTTTACTCATAATTTAGATGAAAAAAAAAACTGATACTAAGTATACTAAGTAATACTAAAATACAAAGTCATAATGATGAGATTAAAAGGTTGGAATTATAGAATACAAATAGAGACAAAAATGATGACAAAAAGTCAATTACAAGTTTTTATCTTAAGTTTAAAAATAATGACATATGATGAGATAGTCCATGATAAGAAGTCAAAATTGAGGGGGGGGGGGGGAATTAGGATTTTGACTTTCATGATAATTATGGGTTCAAATTTTGACCTTTTATGTCTTAGTTACGACTTCATATCACATTTGGATTTTTTTGGTCAAAATTATGACAGTCGAAATAGAGACAAATTATGATTTATGACACAAAAAGTCAATTATAAGTCATAAGTACAAGTCAAAATTATAAAATAGTCAATGACAAGAAGTCAAAATTATGAGGTAAAAAATACACATAATTAGGATTTTGACTTCAATCTTTTTTAATGTCTGTCATAATTATGACATTTTATGCCAAGGCATGTTTTTTTTTTCTTATGTGACATTAATGAGCTTCTGTAGGAAAGGGGCTTAAAAACAATAAGTTTCTCACTAGTACTTTCAACTTGAAGGTGGCATTCATCCTCACTTAACTCGTAAATATGATCATTCTAACATGACTTGAACGCAAGATATGGCCTGAAACTTAGTCTACACAAGTACATGAACAACATTAAAAAAAAAACATTTAAGGGAGTAACGGCGCCCTCTTCAGCACTGAGATTGTAACTACATGAGCATGTGTAGAGTATGTTTTGGTGCCTAAAGAGTTTTATCCTATTCTATGCATTAGCTCTCATTTAAAACAGAGAAAAAGACATGGACAGACTTCTAGATGTGTTGAAAATCCAAATGGAAAATATGTAACGTTATGTCCAAAGACAGAAAGTGCTATGCAAAGTGTTATTGACCAGAATGAGTTTGAGAGAAGAATATGCACTTCAAAGCAAATTGTTAACACTTTGAATTGCCTTGAGAAGTCTAAAATATTACTGAAACGTTATGCCTCCTACAGCTGTATTACTCACAGTGCATTATAATTCACTAAACTGGATTACTCAAAATTAAAAACACTGGTCAAAATCTGCAGTTTGTGCATTGTGAAGTATACAGCGTGGTCCTAAACTGACTCTGATCTCAAAAAGAAATTAGAAGGAAAAATATTATTTTGCCCTCTAAGAATATTTCTTGTTATAATAATAATAATATTCATGTCACCATCATTTCTAGATCTTTTGCACAGGGAAGTACCACTCACATCCAACTAAAAATCCATGAATAGGCCACACTAAGCCACATATGTGATATGTGACTCAAACGTATTTATTGTACACAAATGACATGAGTGATATTTTATTCATATTTTGCTGCCATTATTTCCCAAGCAAATTACCTGCCATTTTTTTATATGTAACATTGTTGACTAAATGCCAAAAAGAGTCAGTGTGTGCTGTGTGAACATGATGCAGACTGCAGAAATGTCATCTGTATTCATACAACACATTCACTGATGAGAAGCACAGCGGCCCTAAACAGATTTGGGCACTTGAGCTACTCTAAAAATGTATGAATGTTTTTGCGTTAGATAACAAATCATCAAATAGGGACATCTGCAAACAGAACTTATGTTGTGCTGTCATTCATTAAAACAAATGATGTTTGGTTTGAATTTCGTTTATATAATGCATTGACAATAATACATTTTTAAGTGTGGCTTAAGTGTCCAAATGTTTTTTTGTTTGTTTGTTTTTGTTTTGTTTTTTTGGGGGGTTTTTTTTTTTTGGGCTTATTGTAGAAACACTGTAATTTCCTGATATTGAGGCTTCATCATTGTAATGCACTTGTTTTGATTACTATAATTAAATGGATGAGATACATATTTCACAGAAAATGTCCTTTTTTTTTTTTTTTGGCTCAACCACACTATCCATCACAACTGTTCAGGAGTTTTTGTTTTTCACATCGGATGTGTAGGACAGACTGTTTTTTGGACGTAATCAAAGGAGGTATGTGTTGAGGCAATGGGTGTCATTTTTTGACGTTTGCATTGGTTGCTATAGTAATGCTGGATTCAATGCATTCGACGTTTCAAGTGAAGTGACTTTTTTTTTCTATAACAAGTGGATGCAAGCTGGCAGTATGAAGAGAGCTGTCACACTGGAAATCTATCCTGCGCTTATGAACGTCAGACGCTGGCAACAGTGTAGAGACTGTGCTAGCAATAGATGGTATATGCTGTTTTTTGGCATTGCTGTATATATACATTATACATATGTAGTGAATAAACTACAGTCTATTTGCAATTAAAGGAATAGTTTCCACAAATATGAAAATTAACCACTCTCAAGCCATCCAAGATGTAGAGGAGTTTATTTCTTCATCTGAGCAGATTTGGAGAAATTTAGCATTACATCACTTGTTTACCAATGGATCCTTTGCAGTGAATGGGTGCCGTCAGAATGAGAGCCCAAACAGCTGATAAAAACATCATAATAATCCACAAGTAATCCACATGACTCCAGTCCATCAGTTAATGTCTTGTGAAGTGAATAGCTGCATGTTCGCAGGAAACAAATCCACCATTAAGGCGGTGTAATTTTAAACCGTTTCTTCTAGCCAAAATACAAGTCCATAATCCATAATAATGCTTCCTCCTCCTGCTTTCAGATTAAAATCCACCGACATATTTGTTTAGAACTGTTTTTTGCATGTAAACAGTGCTTGATCTGGTCATATTTTCTCTCCTGATTCAGAAAAGATGATTTTTTTCACTGGAGAAAGCAATTTTATGGATACAGAACTCGTATTTTAACCAGAAGCAATGTCTTGATGGATTTGTGCCTTACAAACATGCAGCTTTCCACTTCACAAGATGTTAATTAATGAGCTGAAGTGGTGTGGATTATTGTGAATGACCTGAGAGTGTCAAATCATTTTAGAGTAAACTATTCCTTTAACAGAAAACTACTTGAAAAATGCAAAAATTAAATAAATAAATTAATAATAATAATAATAATAATAATAAAATAGAATCAACAATAATAACATAAATAGCTGCAAGCAGCAGTTACGAGGCCAAGCACAACAGAGACAGAATGCAAAGCTAAGCATGGCTGGGAGCCTAAGACCAACTGCAACAATGAGTGGTTAAAGATATTTTTGTGCTGATTCTGAACACGTCTTATTCCTTGTATGTATATGTGTACTGCAGATTTTATAGCCTATATATGACATTAATTCTATATAATATTTAGTATTTTCACATGGAGGTGGAACAAAATTGTAATTTCTGTTTAAAATAAATGAAAAGAAACCTAGCATAGTAAATTTTTACGTACCGAACCGTGACGTCTGTGTACCGTTACCCCCCTACTAGTAATACATTTTAATTGTTTAGCACATTTGACCAATAGGTGGCGCTTTTATCAAATTATGATGGTGTGGTCAGTGTGAGGTGAAAATGACACAAAAAGTTTGGTGTCAATATACCAAAGTGTTCCAGAGCTGCAGCCTAAGAATCAGCTTGGCATCATGCCAGCAATTTAATTGACGCGCAATTCGGAAAGGTTTGATCTATCAAAAAGCTTCTGATCATTTTTTGTCAGCATGATCTGAAGATCTCCAGTTTTGGAGAAAATCAGACCAACGGTATATGAGGGGTTTGAAATGTAGGTTTTCAAAGTAATTGAAAATAGCGGGCCGCTTGTTCAACCGAATATGGCATTGAAATTAGTATCGATTTTCTCAGCATGATCCATGGAATCTATCAAGAGCAGTTTCAATAAAATATGCAAAATTAAGCTAAAGCTATTAGTATTATTTCTGACGTTTTTCTCACAATTTCTCTGATTTGTGAGATACAAACTCGCAATTGCGTTATACCCTGATAGCACACGTACATCTAGGAGACGTCTATTTGACGTCTGCATTTACATCTGCAAGACATTTTTTATGTAGCTTGCTCATCTGCAAACGTCTATAGGACGTTTCCTATCAGATGTCAAATAGACGTCTATTAGATGTCTTTAAGATGTTTATGATTTAGAATGTATGTAAAACTGACATCTTACAGATGTCTGCCAGATGTTTGTAGATGTCCCAGATCAAGAGATCTTTAACAGACATCTTGCAGACATTCATGTGCTATCTGGGTAAAGTCCAGTTCTGAAGGGTAAAAAAGACTATTTTATCAGAATTGCGAGTTTATATCTCACAACTCGCAATTGCGTGTTATAAAGTGCAGAACTACGAGATATAAACCTTTTTTTTTTTTAAATTCATGAGAACATAAAAAATTATCCATGTTTGTCTTTTAAACTGCATTTTTTTTACCATTTACTACTAATATTTTGAGATTTGTCAATTAGCATAATGGCAACACTTATGTTACTGATTCATCTATATTGGACTTTTGAAGATATTTGCAAAAGTTGTTTAAATGCTAATTCACAATGTTGCACAAACCATTTAGGTAAAACCTAATGTGAATATTTGATTTTACCACTAGGTAGGCGCTAGCTCCAAACTTCTCGGGCTACTTCAGGGTATTGTGCTGATGACCCATACCCAGTTTTGAAACGATATGCTAATTTTTCATAAAATACAGCATTTTACTACAAAATTGGATATCATTTGTCTCTACATGCTGAACTTAACAAGCCCACATTTATGATTTTTGGACAAACCATTCAGAAGTTTTACCCAAAAATAACCATTTTCATATCTCCTTACCACTAGATGGCGCTGCAACAAAACGGTGCAGGTAGCCTTAGGTTATGGTTGTTATAACACACACCAAGTTTAATTTGAATATACTAAAGCATTTTGGAGATATAGCCTCACGTCGATTTTGGCATGCACTTCGTAAAATTCATTTTTTTGAGAACACTATGTTTTTCAAAACAGAGAGGCATGGCTCTTGTTGAAGCCAGATTAACATTTAATCATGTTTAAGGTCATATTTGCACAAAGAATACAAATGAAAACAACACAGTCAGCATCATTCAAGAAGTGCTTTGCAGTTTTACAGGTACATGAAAAGTTTATATTAATATCTTAACTTGTAAGCAGACAAACACAGAAATCACTCAGATTATAAAGCACTTTGTATGTAAAAAAAAAAATAAAATAAAAAAAGTATTCTTAAAAATGTGTTTCTTCAAATTGTGTGAGCTGTATTTTTCTTTAAATGCAACAGTATGTTCCACATTTGTCCAAATGCTTCTTGTTCTCAGACTGACAGATCTCAGAACAACACCATATGGCACTGCAGTATTTATGGCCAGTGAAAGAGTTTCTTTCATTTATTCAATCAAGAGTCTCTCTGCCTCTCCCAGAGCTCTCTCCATTTCCTCCACATCCAAAGTGAACAATGCCCTCTCCTGCTGGAGCTTTTCATGCGCTTCCGTCAGGTCCCTCATGATGTTCTGCACTTCCTACAAGCATTCACAGAGGAGCAAACAGAGATTGACAATATCCTCACTAAAGCTGTTTTAGGTCATGCCATATTCCAGTAGTTTTAGAGAGGCACACTCAATAACATTTAGATGGATTAGAACATTTCAAATTAATATTTTATCAGCTGTGGACCTGGCGTTATGATTAATTATACAGCCTCTAGCCCAGCAGAGCAGAATGTGTGTAATTTCATCCTCATATAAATCAGTCTTAGCGAAACATTTGTATTAATGTCTGGTCAGTGCCGCAGGACATTCAAATCAGGATAAATAACCCAGTATTTTTGAATATATATAAAAACTCATACTCACCAGTAAATTTGCTGCATGGTCTTCTGCCGTCTCACCGAACTGTTTCAGCTCAGTCAGGAGATTTTGAGAAACTGTCTGCCATTAGTAGAAACAAAATTCATAATTAATTAAGACTCGATTTCCCTGAGTCTGGTTTAACATTAGCCCTGCAATAAACAACACTGTTACAATGGATTTTCCATGGAAAACATGCTACAGACTAGACTAGGCTTCATTTGTGACATAGTAACACAACAGTAATCAGACCATAAAAGCAAATAAGTTGCGGTCATCACACTACAGATGATTGTACAATATGGCTGATTATATAATCAATCCCCTATTATATTTCCCAGTAGTGACCATGGGTCCATTTCTTAGCATCTCATATTTGCAAGAGTCAAAGAATGTAAGAGAAATGATTACTATTGTTTCTTTTTTGAAAAATATGAATTTACATTTTTTTCAAACAGGCTTTTTGCATTTACATCATCTCTATGTGCATATAAAACCTAATATTTAAAAGATTAGTTCACTTCCAGAATAAAAAAATCCTGATAATTTACTCTCTTAAATTAATAATTTATTTTATTTAATTGAGGAATAAGGGTCTTAAGTAGCAAAAATAGGAATATCAGATAAATCATTTGCGAATAAGCACCGTTTCCATCCAACAAGTCAAAGAGAACAAAATCACCACTTCCTGATAAACTGACACAATATGCTACTAGAAAAAATAGGAGAAGCCACTGAGTATAGTATTTTCATATATAATAAATTCCTTGCACCTCAGAGTGAGCAGACGAAACACGAGATTGGTTCACTGGATAGACAGGTTTTGTCGTCCCGTAGCGCAGTCACATGACTTTTTGATGCGTACGGAATTTATTCAGCAAATGCATTTCCATTTCCCATTATTCACATTAACCCTTTTTCACACAAGTCTAAAACCACCTCAAGCGAGTGTAAAATTTTTTTTGTGAATTAAGGAATTTTTATTTGAAATGTGGGGTTTCCATCACTTGTTTCTGATGCAGTACTTCAAAATGCACTTAAAAACAGGGTGATGGAAACATAGCTAATGTCACTTCCTAAAAAAATTAAATAAAAATCTATATACTTTTTTTAGCCACAAATGCTCATCTTGCACTAGCTCAGCTTCATAGATTACGTAGTCAAGTTGGAAAGGTCACATGTGACGTATGTGGAAGTACCAACCCGGTGTTTACAAAGGCGAACGTGCAAAGAAAGTCAAACACACTTTACCAAAAAAAAGGTACAATAATGTTGGATGATTTTGAAGTTGGAGGAGAAAATGAGATGTTTTTCATCCTACCCTACCTTTTTAAACCAGAATACACAGATGAAGAACTAACCCACGTGTGAACTTTCCAATGTGATTACATAATGTGTGAAGTCGCTAGTGCAGGATGAGCATTTGTGGTTTAAAAGCATATACATTTTGAACCTTCAACCCATTGGCCACCAGTGAAGTCCACTATATGGAAAAAAAATCCTGGAATGTTTTCCTTAAAAACCTTAATTTCTTTTAGACTGAACAAAGAAAGACATAAACACCTTGGGTGACATGGGGGTGAGTAACTTATCAGGAAAATTTTATTCTGGAAATTAACTAATCCATTAATAATAATAAAAAAATATATACAAATACAGAAAAAAATGGAGTTACCATAACTTCTTTTCTTTGTTCTTCCTTCTGTTGTGCTGTCTGTCCCAACTTTTCCCCTGAAACTTAATTTGAGATGGTTTAGACTACAACTTAACAGAAAGTACTGCTCTTCATCATGTGTCAGTCCAACACAGAGTTAAAATAAATCATTACCTGGGTCCAAGTTTTCCGCAACAAGGAGGACATGACAGTCTCGCAGCTGTTTTTGAATTTCTCGATTTTCTCCTTGGAAGTCTGTGCATCGCTGCTCTAGTTCAGTCACAGTTTCCTTAGGAAACATAAGAAACATAAATCAGTTTGACTCTACTGACTACAACAACTGTTCTAAAATTTTACTGTGCACCATAAAACAATTAATCTATTTAAGTAAAACACTAGATCAATGATGAGTGTAATCACCTTCATTTCTTCAAGCTGTCTCTGCAGGTCTTCATTTGTTGCAGTCAGAACTTTATTCTGCTCCCTTATGTCATTCTGTTGCCCATATCTTGTAGATGGCCTAAGAAAATCATATTACATTTTTAGACTGGACAGTAGCATCATACTATGAGTATAACCAGAGGCGGACAGTAGTGAAGTATTTTTACTCTGCTTTTTTTTTTTTCTTTAGAAAACTTTACTTCAAAACATTCCAAAGCATAATATTGTACTTTTTACTGCACAATGTTTCATATTAAATATCATTTAACACTTAATTACATTAGAAATCTAGTACTTTCTTACTTTTACTCAAGTAAAATTGTTTCAAAGATTTATTTGAGTACAAGAAAGTACTACATTTTTTTTAAAGTACTACAAGTATTAAAGGTAAACAACAACAACAACAACAACAACATTTATTTATGAAATGTAGTGCAGTAAAAAAAAAAAAAAAGTATGATTTATACATCGGAATGTAGTGAAGCAAACGTTTTCCAAAAACAAAAACAAACAAAAAAATTAAAGTTAAAATACAGATAATCATACTTACACTTTTAGAGACCTGTGCTGGTTCTTCCTAAAATAAATAAAAGGGTTAGAACATATTTCATACATTACATATAAAATGGCTGTTTACGGTAAAGAAAATGTTTACAGAACTTACTAACCAAATGTACTCACTTATTGTCTGTGTCGTTCTTGACATGTGTCGCTCTTGATGTCACACTAGGCTGTGAAGGAATCGCTGTGTCTTTTATCTGAACTCTCTTCATGTTGGAATGCAGCTTTCTGGAGAAAAATTATCGCATTTAACTTTACTATTTAATATTTAAGAAAAATACCGATCGAGCAGATGAGAAAATTAGACACTAAAACATTGCCTGTCTGAATTGCATTAACACCATGAACGTAAATAACGCAAACAAATTATGTTTCGTTGATCTCAAAATTATTTATTTTTTAGAACAGTATGAAGTCTCGTCATGTTCATGTATCACTTCGCTTCTGTCTCGTCAGATCAACGGATCATTTTTCTTTCCGTAAATGCAATGCGATTTTTACTAAAACATCTCACATCATAAATCAACGGTAGAATGATTTTAAAATTAAGTATGAATATATAATAAACTTACCACACCAAACTAATATGGAACTCCAGATAATGTTTTAAAAGTCCTGATTTTACTCAGCGCCATGAATTTTCAAAATAAACAACGTCACTTCCGGTTCCTTTGCGAATCCGTTTAGACTGCGATTTCTATGTAACGTTGAAACTAAACGTACGTATATAAAACATGTATTTCTGGTTGTAAGATTATTAAATCGATAATATATCCAAACAAAGTTCGCTAAAGAATGTCTTTTATCATATATTATTTAAATAAACATAATTATCCTCCGCTCCACTAGAGGACGTGAGAGGAACATATCATGTCTAAAGTCACCGAGCGTGCCGTGAGGAAGAGACGCGGCGGTTGAATTCAAATTTTACGAAGAAAAAAGACAAGCAGCGAATGGAGGGAATTTACGTTTAGGTATTGCGTTTTATTATTATTTTTTTATTCAGCTGCGAATCTCGTTTTTTTATAAAAAGTGAGACATGTTTTAAAGTCACTGAAATGTCGACAGCTGTTTGTTTTCTTCAGTTTAATGTTGTTGTTGCTATGAGCTTATGGGTGTCTCGTCTGACAGACAGATAGAGAGAGACACACAACACACACACTGTCTGAAACAAAACACGCCTGAAGAAATACAGTACTGTTAGAATAAGGTAGATCGTTTTTAGAGTGTTTTTAACAACCAACCCTAAACATTTTGTTTGTTTACTTTTCATTTAAAGTATAGTGTTTTTTTACTTTCGTTTTTTAGATTTTGTTGGCTCTATTACTCGAATGAATTGAAGATGGAGCAGCTGAATTTAGGGTAAGTAGTCTTGTAGTGTATCTGTACATTTTTTTTGCAGTAGAATCGTGTAGACCGAGTCGACAAGCTGCTTTGGATGAATAATGCAGTCTTGCATTTATTAATTTCATAAAAATTATTGAGTCGGTCTGCGCTTTTTCAAAAGGTTATTTTATGTGTTTTACTATACTAAGCGTCTTCAAACTGAAGACAGAACGTTTTGACAACGTTTTCTATTTGCGTTGCTCTAATGCAAATATCAGAACTATTGTATTTGTATTTATGACCTCACCCCTAAAACAAGTCTGTCATCATTTTTAATATATATTATAAGCCATGTACTATTGCATGTTGTGGAAGTAAACTCTTAATGGGTCTTTCTTCTGTAATTTAATTACTTTTATAACGAGTTTGAATGCGTATTTTAAATAAGCATACATAAGAATACGTTTTGGAGTTGATCATTCATCTAGTTACTGTCAAGAATTGACAATGTAAAAACACTGTAAAATTGATTTCAATGTTATTTTTTTGCATGTAATGAAACATTTGATAGATAAATAAATAAATCTAATGTAATAAATGTATGTTTAATAAGTAACTGGTTTTCTTTCCAAGTAAATTTCACAATATGTTATCAAAATACAAGTTGTATAACTAATGTTTGCCACGTTTTTCCAGCAATGAGGCAGTGAAATCCTCAAGAAGGAGACTGTCTTCGGTATGTAACCATTATTTCACTTAAGTGGGTGAAAACGTTACACTTTGTGATGATTTGTCCTATCCATTGTTATGATCCTTCAGTATCTTCACATACTTGTTTAGGATGAATATATTGCTGTTTTTAGTAATGGAAGAATGTACACATAAATTATAGCTGCCATATAAGTGTCATACTTTGCTGCCATATAAGTGTCCCACTTTACCCTGTTACAGCTTGTGAGAAGTGTTTAGCCTTTTCCACTTAATTTTCGTACATTTCTAAATGTCTTAAGATGTAAAAATAGTGCTCTTTATTGTCCCCTGACAGATTTTAAAAGCTCCTCGAACATCTATGAAAATACTTGGAGCTGAGCCGGAGGAACAAAAGGTGATTAGGTTACTGAGTGTTTTTGAATATAATTTATTTTTGTTTGTTTCTTTAAAAAAATTAAATGTATTTTTTATGTGTACATTTGTGCAGGAGGAAATTGTCAAACCTGTTGAGAAGAAGAGAAATTCACGAAGAGTGAGTTTTGCCACTACAAACAATGTACGAGTGTTTACAAAGTAAGTGAAATGATGTCAACCCATTAATTTGGAAGATACAAACATAAATTACATGTAAAGATCATTCATTTATGATTTGAAAAATTTCACAGTGATGCAAAGAGTGAATCTCCTGTTCTGGCATCCATACAAAACACACATGTTGGTAAGCAGTTTATTTGTTTTTAATTGATGTAATTTGTAATTCATGGGTAAGGATTATGTGTACCAGTTCTGTCAAAAGAAAAGCATTAAATATTTCTCTGTTGCTTATATAAAAAAAATTCCACACTGTTAATTTACGTCATTGTGTTTTGTTAAATTCAGCAGGAGACAGACCAAATGAAAAGTAAGTAATGGCTTATATTTTCATTTGTTTTCCAACTTGTTCAAGTTGGATATGTTTAGCAGCTTTTCCACCATCGTGCCAAAATATTTTCCTTACTTAACTATCAATTCCATTCCAATCTGGCCTAGCCAGCACAGATATGGTCCAGCAGTGGAAAAGTGGTATTCGATAATTTTGTATATGCATGTGATCTACATCATATATGTAAAGCTGTAACTTTGTTTGTTCCTCTAATGACAGGATTTTGCATTTTGTGGATGAGGGAAGTCACCAAATCAAAGGTAATGTTTTCAAGGAAAAAATGTCAAATATTTCTGTCATTGTTCTTTGATCCTGTTGACAGTGCAAATGGTTTTATTCAAAATATGAGTGTGTTGGCTCAATGCATAATTGTATAGATGTTGTTAACTGTAACAGAATCTACTGCTTTCATGGATGTATTTACATGCTTCCTGCAAATGATTTTCAAAAAGTGAACCACTAAACCTTTTCATTTCTTTCAGGCCTGGATACTTTGTTGAACACTCCTCTTTATCTGTCCCAGCATAAGGTAAATAATCCAAGACCAGAATAGCAAAAATATTATGACTTTCAGGCTTTTGCAATTTATGACATCTCTGATTAAACTAAGTATATGCTGCCACAGACATTTAATTTGGAGTGTGTGAATATACAATGCTTGATTGTCAGTAACCACTTCTGTTGTTTTTGTATTTATGCGTCATTAATACACACCTTGTTTTGACATACACTGATTATTTTGACCTTTCGCTCTCAAATTGTAGGAGAATTTCTTCTCCAATCCAGTCTTGCAAGATGACTGTGTGGATAGAACAATGCTACTTGGAGAGGATACTGGATACATGGATATTACTCACAGTCACACAATCACAATTGATGAGGATTATGACATTGAAAAAGAGACAAACCCAGATTTAAGCATCAACATGGCTCAGACGGTCCGTGGTGATCTGAATGTCTCAAGTCAGAAGGGTTTGCCACGTGAAGCAAAAGCAGAGAGGAAAAATGCTGCAAATGACTCAGACTTCAGTGCTTTTCTCGCTAGTATGAGCTTACCCACTGTAAATACCATTAAGCTCCAAAATTCTGAGAGTCAGCTTGGTAATATCTTCAGTTCGGCCAATACAAGCACATCGGAAATTGATAAGGAGAATCACTTACCATCTTTTTTAATGAAGCAACATCCAGTTGACAAGGATAACTCACAACAACCCAGGGGACTTCAACGTAGACGTTCCCGTGTTGCATTTGTTGAAGACGATGATTTAGAGGTAACCAAGAGTCACACTGTTGTAATTGAAAACAAAGATAATGCTCAGCCTTTTACACCCTCTGTTTCTGAAAATCAAAGAAGTGTTGCGTTCACGACATCTGCCTTTTCAAATGTCCCGGATGACATGGAGCTCACTTTGAGCCAGACTGCTGCGATCAACATTAAAGTTACAGGAAATATCACTCGCAATGTCCAAACTGCTCTGGATCATAACAGATCCCAACATTTCCCTGAGGATGACAATGCAATGGAGATGACAGGGGCATTTGATGCATCTGTTCGTGAAAAAGACCACACAATGAGTATGATAGAGCAAGCTCAGCCTTCAGTTCCTACAATAAGAAGGATGTCCTCCTTTAATATGGTTGGAAATGGAGAAACAACAGTTCAAAATAAAGCTGGATATTTTCAGAGCAATCTCTCAGTAGCCCAGACTGCTAATTCTGATGATATGGAAATGACGGGAACATTTGATGTACCTGTTAGAGAAAAAGACCACACAGTGAGTATGAATGAGCCAGCTCAACCTCCAATACTCAAAGTAATGATTGGAAATGGAGAGAATGGCAATCTCTCAACAGCCCGAACTGATAATTTGGATGATATGGAGATGACTGAGGCTGTAGATATATCTATTCAAGAAAAGGAGGAGGTTCTGTTTCCCAAAACAAGCAAGATGTCTACTTTTGATTCCTTTGGAAATGGAGAAATAGTGGATCAAAACAAATTTAGCAACAACTTCATAGCTCCAACTGCTAATCCTGACGACATGGAGATGACACAGTGTCAGACTATTGTTCTCGAGGACAAACAATCAAGTGGAAACAAGCCATTCAGCAACTCAAGGAAGAGTTTGCCTCTTGCATCTTTATCCAGATCTGTTCGAGAAGATGAGCATACCGGAATTATAAAGGAGGAACCTCTGCGTCCAGTTCCCAAAGTAAGAAGGATGTCCTCCTTAAATGTGACTGGAAATGGAGAGATGGGCAATCTCTCAATTGCCCAAACTGCTCATTTGGATGATATGGAAATGACTGGGGCTGTAGATATTTCTATTCAAGAAAAGAAGGAAGTTCTGTTTCCCAAAGCAAGCAAGATGTCCAATTTTGATTCCTTTGGAAATGGAGAAATAGTGGATCGAAGCAAATCTAGCAACAAATTCATAGCTCCAACTGCTAATCTTGACGATATGGAGATGACACAGTGTCAGACTATTGTCTTTGAGGACAAACAATCAGGTGAAAACAAGCCATTCAGCAACTCAAGGAAGAGTTTGCCTCTTGCATCTTTATCCAGATCTGTTCGAGAAGATGAGTATACAGGCAATATAAAGGAGGAAGCTCTGCGTCCAGCTCCCAGAGTAAACAAGACCTCCTGCTTTGATTTAGTTGGAAATGGAGTGATAATGGATCACAACAAATCAGGACATCTTTCAATAGCCCAAACTGCAAATTCTGATGAGATGGAGATGACACAGTGTCAAACTATTTTTCTCGAGGCCAAGCAGGTCAGTGGAGACAAACCTTTAAGCAACACAAGGAAGAATTGGCCTCATACATCAGTATCTGGAACTGAAGGCAGTGATGGGATGGACATGACTCATGCATTTACAGGGCGTATAATACTAAACGCTCTTTCAGCCTCCAAGAAGGAAAGAGGTGAAAGCATTCTAATGCCTGCTACAACTGCATCAGCTCAACATAATGAGAGTGACTGTATGGACTTGACATGCCAACAAAGTATCTTTGATGGGATTTCACCCCCAAGTCCTAATGAAATGGAATTGACCAGATGCACCACTATTAACATTGACTCAACCCGTACCTGGTTAGGGAGTGCTGTGGATATCACCAGTACAAGAAGAACACCATTCTCTGCAAATCAAACAATCACTGTGGTTGAACCTATGGAGATGACTGAGGTACACATGGCACCAATCAGTGAGCAAAAGCATAAAGCTTTCATGACTCGAAGAAAGTCAGGAGCAAGAATGATGCCCTTGATATGTGATGCTGAAAGCACTGAAGCTGATAACCGTCAGACTGATTTCTCCAACCCTGATGACATGGACATGACACAATGTCAGACTGTTGTGCTTGAGGCTGAAAACTACAAGAGGGCCAAACCATTCAGTAAATCCAGGAAGAGCTTGAACCTTGTATCTACATCCTCTAGTCCTGATGTTGACGGTATGGAGATAACCCAGGCACTCACCGGCAATATTGTGTTAAAGAGCTTTGTATCCAATGAGCAAAGTAAGCAAAGTGAGAGAAATCTGTTGCCTGCAGCACAAAGTTGTCAAACACAGGATGAGTCTGACTGCATGGAAATGACATGTCAAGCCAGTGCATCAAATCTGGCTATTCCCTGTGTTGATGATGAAATGGAACTAACAGGATGCAACACGATTGCAATTCACTCAAAAAGCACATTGGCAGCAAGTGCTACAGAGATCAAAGCACACGAAAGTGCACTTTGGGCATCAACATCTGTTTCTAGATGCACCGTGGCAAGTGAAGAACAAAATGAGGTGAGTGAAGCTGCCAAGTGTGCTATTAACCATGTCTTCCCCTCAAAACATGTTTTCGATCTTGATAGCACAAACATTAAATGCAACAGCACAGAGAAAATATCCTACTGCCCAGCTGACATGCAAGTGGACAAAAATGTGATGACGACCGATGAAGATGATGACATGCAGGTTACGAATGTTCTTACAATGCCTATTGAAATAGAGAAAAGTGTTTCATTTAATGAGAAAGAAGAAGCACATATAAAGACTTTCTGTGACACTAGAAATGAAGAGGAGGTTCAAGCACTTTGGCATAACAAGGAACAAAGTACAAGCTCGGTCCAAATCGAAGGTTCCTCCTCGAATGAGTTTGTTGTTGATTCCTTCATTAAAGAAGAGCTGCAACATGCAAAAGCAAGACGGAGGAGTCTAGCTGACTTTCAAATGGAGCTTCACAACATGTCACGGCGTATCCAGGAAGAGCACAAAGTGATGACAGGAAGCACAACTGTGCCTCTGCCTTCTTATTCCCTCCCAGAGAATTCCCTTAAAGAGCAGTGTGAAATGGACATTTCCAGTCAGCCAACTTCAAATGTCACGCCTAACGTCAAACAGATAAATAATTCTGTTCAAAATGAGAAGACCACACCTTTTAGTCTTAAAAAGAAGGCTTTCTCGTCAAGGCTGTCACTTTGTGGTATCGTACCAAAACTACCAAAACGAGCTACAACTGCAACTCCCAACAAAACTGTGACCATAAGTACTAATGATTTGCAATGTCTCCAACTAGAGAAACACTTTGATGTTGTTGAACAAACTAGCAGCTGCAAAACAGTCGATATTAATGATGAAGAGTTACCTGAAATGAGCAGCGAAGAAGACTTGTCACGGAGTCTCGAAAATTGGCCAATTAACAAGCAGGATTCTTTGGATGATTCTTTGGCTGCACCTAAAACTGAAGAGCCTTTGGAGGATACTGTCTTTGAGTCAGCCACAAGCACGAGTCCATGTTTTAAAAGGCCGCATCCAGAGGAAGACCCTATTACAGCAGAACGAACCAAGAAAGCCTGTGTTTCTGACATGGTAGGCACAAAATGTTAATAATCTTCATTTTAATGCTGTTTGCTTGGTATTTCCTGCTACACGCTTAGAGGATGTTCTGTAATAAAGTGTTAAGCGTGGGCTCCATTGTTGTGCATTATTATGCTAATGCTTGAGATTCTGTCTCCTCAGGGGCCTGACTGTCATGAAGCTGCCGTACAGTGGGAAGGTAATTTTACAAGGCATGCCGCTCAGAATCCCAAGGCAAAGACAATTGAAGATACAGGAGTGTCTGAATCCAGTGAGTTACTTGTGTCAGTTCTCACACACAGTGAAATATTTATGCTGCAAAACCATTAAGTAGGTTTTAGTGTGGTATATTTTTAAAAGAAAATGCAATCTGCTTTATAGCTCTCAGATACTCGCAGTTCGACTCGCATTTGGATGGGACACTGGATCATGCATTTGATTTCAACAAGGTAGCGTTATTTACATACACTCTCATTATCCCCCATATTTAAAAGGATTTTTTGTGTAATGCTTTTTTTTTTAAGTAAAAAAGTCACATATTGTACATTTCACCAGTTATTAATAATAATTTCAAATGGTGTGAATTACTTATTATCACTAGCATCTTTTGCATGGGGAAGCATTACTTTTTCTTCAGAAAATATATAGATTTAGTTGTTCATCTCATGCTTTTTTTTTTTTTTTTTTTTTTAGAAACTTGAGGATGGAAGCATCACAGTGAATGAGTTCCTAAGCCACTTTGGTATCAACTTCGTCATCCACAGATCCAGACCAAGTGCTCTGCCTGACAGTGTAAGTGGTCTGGCTTTCTCTTTGTGAACCTAATATGTTACGCTTGTAACACATCTTTCCTTTTTCAGTGTAGAGCTGGAGAGACGCGCACCGTGGAGGATTTGCTCAAAGAGAAATACATATACCACCCCAAGCAGAGAGTATATGAGCAAGACTGTAAAAATCTCACAGAGATAGTAGAGAGGTTTGTACCAGTCTGGCTTTAATAATGCTGACACCACAGACACTACAACTGCAGATTTTAGTTTGTGTGTATTTAACTGGCAAAAATTATATATTTATATATAAAAAAAAAATATATTTATTTGAAACTAATTTCCTCATAGACTTAAAGAGCAGATGCCTGAACAGGAGAAATCCATGGGATGCATCAATGGCGCCCTTCATCAAGAGTTATGTACTCTCTCTGAAGAGCAAGTATGTTGTTTTCATAGCCAATCCTGGGTCGTCTTATGTTAAATCATTAAAATCATAGCTTATATTATTCATCTTTCAGGTTAAATCTTCATGCTTGTTTGTTTTCCTCAGTTAAAAAGATTTGGCTCCAAGTTGAAAGAGCGAAGAGTTTACTTTGGAAAGAGAAGCAAAGCACTTTCTCATGAAATGAAAGGAATCTTGTACTCTGAGCTCATCAAAACAACACAGGTAGGAGCTTTTTTGTTTATTTTGTTAAAGGGGAGGTCTAATGCTATTTCATGCATTCTGACTTATTTACACTGTTAAAGAGTTGGATTCTAATGCTAAACATGGCCAAAGTTTAAAAAAAAACAAGTTGGGTGTATGACAGAGTATTTCTCTGCCAAATACACTCCTTTGTGGTTCGTAATTTATTTTTTTCCCACTGAGTATGGCCCTGTACGACGTAATAAAGGGTGGAATTCCCTGTATGGAAGAGCACACTTACACATCAACCAGAGCGAGAGCAAGAACATGCCTATCAACATGCTTTATTCGGGTTATGGAGGTCGTCGGCACAGAACTTGCTCGAAAAGGATTTCGTCATTTTGTTTCTAGGTCCCAAAATTAACAATGTCACGAAAGTGGTGTGTGTTTGGTTGTGAGGGAAAATAACCTTGTTCAGCTTCCCAAAGAACCCAGCATTAAGGGAATTATTTATGTTGATGTCACAGCTTGCAGACAATCGCTAAGCAAAAGCTTTGTGTGCTTGTGACTCCTTACCTGATTTGAGAAATTCTGATACATGGACCCTAGGAAACTGATTGGTTGGAGCTCACTTTTATTTCCTTTGTATGGATTTTCTTTTAAAAGAGGAATTAAGTAGGGCAAAATGAAGGACGCAACCTTTTTAAGTGATAAAAAAAATAGCCCTTATTCTTTAGTTACATAGCCATGAACTTGATTTACTGCTGCTAGAATTTAATTGGACATAATGAGTAGGTGCAAGATCATCAGTTTTTTCAGTTTGCCTTCCCAGAAGAAAAGGTTATAATTTTGGAACGTCTTTATCTCCTAAATGTTGTTTTTGCAGATTAACTTTTAATTTTGTTGAAGTAACACGTTAGTGCTAACTGACATTGACTAAAAGCCTTAACTGCTGTGTATCTGTATTTCCCCCAATACTGTTAGGATGCAAAACAGAGCCTGATATCTAAAATCAAAGAGACGGACGAAATGATTGAAGACTTGGATGGGTGCATTAATGATTTAGAAACTGGTATGGATTTTTTTTCTTGGCTCTGTTTTATGTTTGAATGTGTAGAGCAAGAAGTACTACATAATCATATACTAATACCTTCTTCTTCTAAACTAGAACTTGCATCTGTAGAGGCCATGATTATGGGAGATCGTCTTGATGCTCCTCGAAAAAGACCAGCCCTAAAATCCAAGGAAGAAGGTAAGTGCACCTCTATATTATAGAATTGTATAGCTTTATGAAGCTAGTAAGAAATATGTAATGGTTTGTCTGTTTTTCTCTACTAATAGATTTACACAGGCTTAATTCAGCCATCACCGAAAAGGAGAGGTAATGTAAATTCTTCTCTCAACACCATAGGAAGTGTTTAAGATATCAATTTTGTGCTAAATGCAAAAATTCTAAAAAAAAAAAAACTTTTTAGCAAAATTGGTGAGTTGGAGATTCAGCTGAAGACTTTGGAGAACCAACAGGAGAGGTTGCACAGGGAATCCAGTAGCCTTAAGAGTAATCTTGCAACCTTGAACAGGTATTTGTTTTTCCTGTCCTTCATTTAAAACGAGTTGTAGCAGCACTTTGGCACCCTGTCTACACTGTAAGCGCAGCGTGCGAGTGACAATAACAATTGTAGAACTCCCCTATTATAATCAATTCAGCTGTCTTAAAGAGCAGTGAACAATGCAACATCGCTCCCTCGCTGTGAGGACAGCTTTGTTGATTATAATCGCTTGCTAGCTATTGTAGCACTGGAGACAAGCTAGCAGAAATGACACTTCCATGCTTAACCCATGTTTGGTTGGGTTCAGTACCTTTACCATTATTATTTTACTGCTATGCTTAGCCTGTACATTTTACTACGTAAATACATGTATATTGTGCTGAATGTATGATTATTTGTCTTTCAGTTTGAACGAGTGGCGTCTTGAAGCGACAGATGAAAGGGGGGCTTTGTTTACCTTCCTTCACAAAACTCTGCATCTGCAGGTGAACCTCCAAACACCTGCTGGTGAGTTGATTATTGCTTTATAATTACTCCTAATGGATTTTCTTTATTATTGTTACATAGTAGCATAAAATACTGTCTTGTCTATTAGGAAAGGAATGGATGACTGAGGATGTGGAGCGAAATATAGATGTAAGCTTCCAGTTGCACCTGGATGGTAGGTCAACAAAAAAATTAATTTTCATTATCTTTTAATTTTATTTATTATAAATGTAAATGTGTAAAATCCACATTGTATATATCTTTTTTTTATCTCCTAAAGTGGAAAAATCTGAGTGTCATGCAAGCATGGTTTACAAGTTACTTGCACAATACTATCATTCTCAAACTCAATGGACACAAAGGTACCCAACAACCCGACACATACCAGAGGTAAGCACTATTGCTATGTATATTCATAAGTGTCTTTAATATTTGGAGACATTGTTTTGCTACAAACAGGGCTCTTTCTTTCCTCTTTAAAAAAAAAAAAAAAAAAAAAAAAAACTAAAAAAAATTTAGGAGCACAGTAAAATAAAAAAATGTGCCTTCCCATTACGAAGTGATATTTGACTCCTTAAAGTGATTTACAGGGGAGAATTTAGTTTTTACCTTTGTAATGGCATTTTTCTAACTTTATTAAAATGTCATCTTTTATGTCAAATTTAAAAAATATATATATATATATATATTTATTTTTAAGCTTTTTAAAATTTCTAATTAAAACACGTAGAATAAGAATAAGTTACCAATCAAATGAAACCAGTATTAACAAAATTAATATGTACTACAGAGGTGGCACAGAAGAACACGAAAGTGGCTTGTAGGTGTATTTTCATGTTTAATGAGGCTCAGAGGTGGCATGAGTGCAGTCAAATTCATAAACTCATGTTGAGATTAATGTTTTAAATATAAAATTTTGAATACAGAAATATTAAATGATTTAAATAACGGAAAAGATACTTTAAAAATGAAACTAAATCTGCCAGTAGGTGGCAGCAAGTCACTGATTTAATTACCGAGTCATTTATTTGATTCGTTCGAACGGCTGATTCATTTAGGAATAAAGCAAGTGACTCTCTTTATGAAAGGGAAGTTGAATCATTGACTCACTACCTTCGTTTAAAAATGCACATTCATTCATAAACTAAACAACACTGCTTGAATGGAGATGCACAGCGGCCTAGTTGTGACTTGTTTCAGACTATTTTTGATGACGAAATAGAGCAAAACCAGTCAATAGTGTTATAGTCTGACAATGTAAGTGACTTAATATTAACTTCTTGTTTATTGAACTGTTGTATTAAATCAATATCTCATTTACAAACTCTCCTAAAAATCATTAAAAGCTGCAACTCACCTTAATTCATTGCAATCTCACAAAGTTCCATTATAAGTTCCTCAGCGCAAACACAAATATGCTGATCGGGTCAGTCGCACATGGTTCTCCTAAATAATTTTTCATAGTCGCACGCAGTAGTTTTCAGTCGCAAATGCATGATGTATGTATGACAAGATGATGAGAAGTCTCAGTGTTGTCGGATCATTTCTCATCAGCTGCTTCATGACATCAGTTTGGTGGTGAGTCGTCTCAGGCTCTTGGGTGAGGAGATTCACCGGCTGAAGAAGTGGGGAGGATTGAAGCTTCGCATCCTGAACATCACCTGTATGGACACACGGTATGTTACACCTTTTACTAGTTTTTATTCATGATCTTTTCCTTGGCATGTTGAGCCATGATGCTTATGTGGATGAAACAGATTCAAGTTAATTTCTAAAAGACCAAAAGCATAAGAAACATTTGTCAACTTTTGTCAACTGTTTTTCTTGTTCCCCCTCTTTCAGAATTCATGTCGTCTTCTCAAGTCTTAAAGCGTTTGAAAAGTTTGAGTTAAGTCTGATGGTCACTCCAGACTATCCTTTTGGGCCACTTCAAATACAGGACTTCAAAAAACACGTGGGGAATGCAAGGTTTGAAAGCAATTAACATTTTTGGGTCACGACAGGTTGTTATCTGGCATTGTGAGCTGAGATAACATCACCTCCATTAGACAGGATTGTTATTAGAAAGAAATATTATGAAGTCTCTAGGCAGCGTTTAGTGAAACACCGCAGCTTTCCACATCTAATCGTTCAAAGAAAAATGCAAAATATTCAAGTAAAATTAATTGTAACGGTCTCTTAGACAAAAAATGTTGTTTATGACTAGAGTACTTTATAGCACAAAGCTTCCTTCTCTAGCACAAACCAATTTTCACTTTTATACTGTAGATGAAATGCAATTCACATTGGTGCTGAGAGTGGCAAAATTCTGAATAAATCAAAAGCATTTCTTTCAAGATCATTCATCAAAATGTGGTCCACGGTACACTGAAATGGAAATATTACCAACAGCTACAATGATGTTCACTTGATAAAAGTATTCACATTTTGTGTTGATATTGTGTCTGTTTTATGCTTGCTGTCTTCTGTAGGTTGAGTCAAATTGAAGACATCATATCATCAGTCAAACCAGGCAAGAACTATCTGACAAAAGTCCTCAAGAAGATCCACGATGACCTCCTGTGCTAGGATCTCAGGCCTTGTTGTTTACTCCGTTCTTTTCTGTCTTTTAATTGTTTGTATATATTGATGTTTGTATAATTAAAAAAATAACAATTAAAAATGTAGCCACAAACCACATCAAGTTTGCATTTTACATTTTTTTTTTTGGCCTGTTATGACTGGATCTGTTGTTTAGTCATTAATCCAACTATAGATGCTACTGCTGATGCTAATCACATATAAAGAATGCAGGTAATCTTGGCTATTGGAGTAAATCATGAGATTGATGCTCTTGGTTCCCATTTGTGCTCATCTTTATTGTGGATGTTCATTGTGGTTTGAGTTTGGAAATGTATAGAGATGTGCAAATAGTGGCTATCAGGGTTGAGAAAGTTACTCCATTTAAAATTACCAATTTAACATCAAATTAAAAATCTGAAAACCAATGGATGGAGTCTTTACTCTAAAAATCCATTCTCTTAATTAACATAATTAAGCCAGGGACTAACCTGTTTGCAAAGTAATGAAATCACCTTAACATGTTATTCCCAACACTGGTGTCAACAAACTGCAAGTCTTCATTGTACGTCATCTTTCAAAAGGATAGTTTGGCCTCAAGCTCAACCAAAAATCTCCTACATAGACGTGCACAGAAGAATGATGTGTATTGTGTAGAGCTAATAATTTGTTACTGTCAGCTAGCTGTCAGGTAATCAAGATTTAATGCTGTGACACCACAGGAGCAGATTTTAGCAATGATGCTGACCTTTGACAAGACTTCTGCTGCATGGAGATAAATAGATGGGCTCTGTTCACCCAGAGAGGATTTGTGCAACACAGAATACGCAAAATCGGTGACAGTGAAGGAATGTTCATGTACAAATGCATTACTGTAGTGCAGCCTGATAACAGTTTAAAAAAATCATAAGCATAAGAGTGTTACAAGACTTCAAACCAATAGTTCATGCCAAAATGACAATTCACTCACCCTCAGGCCATCCAAAATGTAGATAAGTTTGATTCTTCATAAGAACAGATTTGGATAACTTTAGAAGTACAGCACTAGATGTAGCATTTACTCTGCAGTAAATGGGTCAATTATTGCCTTGTGAAGTGAAAAGCTGCATGTTTGTAAGAAACGAATCCATCATTAAAGGAAAAGTCCACTTCCAGAACAAAAATGTACTCACCCCCTTGTCATCCAAGATGTTCATGTCTTTGTTTCTTCAGTCGTAAAGAAATTATGTTTTCTGAGGGAAACATTTCAGGATTTTTCTTCATATAATGGACTGGTATGGTGTTTGAACCACCAAAACCACCAGTTTGAACTTCCAAAATGCAGTTTAAATGCAGTTGGAAACGATCCCAGCCGAGGAAGAAGTGTATTATCCAGCTAAACGATTGGTTATTTTCATAAAAATAATACGATTTATACTTTTTAATGTCAAACGCTCATCTTTTCTCACTCTACCTGAACTGTTTTTTTCCGGTTCATCATTAGGCGCGTTTCCATTACAGATTTGCACAAAACTTTGGCGATATTATATAAATGTCGATAAAAAAGTATTGCGAAATGACGTTTCCATTAACCGATGTTATGCGATTAAAACTTAATTTATTCCTCTGGCGATAAGTCATGGAAACGGATTTTGGTGGGATTTGGACAGATTTTGGCTTTATTTAATCGAAAAAGGAGTATGCGTGTCTTTACACAAGCAGCGCGGAGAGCCGCTTCAGTGTGCGACGCTGCTGGTATAAACATAACATAAGCTCCGGTGACCGCGTCGAAGCCCTTACGCGCCGCAGATGCGTGCAGTGTACATAGTAAGCATTAATATCAGGGAAAGCCCTTTATACTTGAGAGCGGCTACGTATGAAGTGTTTCTTGGAGTTTATTGTACGTTGAAGAATGATCATATGACTTTTTACATGTGCCAAGTGACCTGTAAATGCGAAAGAGCCATTGCAGTTTTGCAAAATATTCCTTTTTCGAATTGCCTGAAAAACCACCTCATGCGGGCGAAAAAACTTTTTAGTGATATATGGGAGTTTGATCTTCTTTGCATGTTCAGTTTGCATAGACTGGGTCGGTAGTTCTGTAGTGATGTATGATGATTTTGAAATGATTTTTTAATTTGAGGGAGAAAAATACAATTGGAGTTTTTCGACATACCCTAACTGTCTTGAGTCAGAATACACAGAGTTCAGGAAGAGCAAGACAAGACCAGCATCTGAGATTAAAAGTATTTCAGTTGTATTTTTTTAATAAAAAAAACCGATCGTTTTGCTAGATAAGACCCTTTTTCCTCAGCTAGGATTGTTTACAACCGCATTCGGGATCGATTGAAGCTGCATTTAAACTGCATTTTGGAAGTTCAAAATCGAGGCTTCATACCAGTCCATTACATGGAGAAAAATGCTGAAATGTTTAACTCAAAAAACATATTTTCTTTAAGGCTGAAGAAAAAAAGACATGAACATTTTGGATGACAAGGCGGTGAGTACATTATCTGTAAACTGTTGTTCTGGAAGTGGACTTCTCCTTTAAGGTGTTTTCTGACTCTGCACAGACAGCAGTGTATCAGAATCAGAATCAGAATTAGCTTTATTCGCCAAGTGTGCGCAAACACACGAGGAATTTGTTGTGGTTTTTTAAGGTGCTCCTGGTACGTACATACATACATACATACAACATTTAAATAAAATAAAAAGCTTAAAAATAAATAATAATGTATGAATCTGGAACAGATGATTTATGTACAGAATTATGATATTCAAGAGCTAGAAAGGTGGGTAAGGACATAGATAAAATAGTCCATGTGACATCAGTGGTTCAACCATAATTTTACGAAGCTACGAGGATAGAAAACAAAAACAACTAATTTATTCAATAATTTCTTCTCTTCCGCGCGTTCATGTGAGTACCACGACTTATGTGTGTGTTGTAAACAAAGGTGCAGTCAGGGTTGCCAGGTTTTCACAACAAAACTTGCCCAACTGCTTCTCAAAAATAACCCAAAACAATCCCAATCGCATTTCGAGGGGGTCCCCCATTAAAAATCACGTTCTGGGGTGTACAATACACATTATTTGTCGGGGGTTCCCCTGGTAAATTCCCATTTGCAGGAGCTAAATATGACGTTTTTGGTGTCGCTTACACCCGTAGCAACAGTGTTAAAGTAACCCAATTCCGAATTAACAATTTCCTTAATACCTTTCTTGCCTTTGAATATTAAAATATTTTAATTTGTCTTCCGAAGGTGAACGAAAGCTCTTAACGGGTTTGGAACGACATGAGGGTGAGTAATTAATGGGAAAATTTCATTTTTGGTTGAACTATCCTTTTAATGCTAAATTTCTCCACATCTGTTCTGATGAAGAATCAAACTCATCGACATCTTGGATGGTCTGATAGCTGAGCAAATTTACATTTCTTGGTGAGCTCTACTTTTAAAAGTATATCTGTGCAATACTGACCATGTTTGCAGAATCCTTCTAAAGCAAGACTTTTCAGCATTGAAAACCAACATACAGACTTTGACTGGCAGTTGTTCCATATTATTCGCTGGGTACAAGCATGAGAATGATGGATCCCTGACTTCTTGTGAAGGTAACTTTATATAATACCCTATCTATTTTTGTCACTATACCATGCAACCAAGGTTAACCCAGAGTGGAGTGCATTAAAATCATAAAGAACAGAAATGAATCAATGAAGCAAAGAAATAGGCGTCCATAGCATGTTGAGGCTCTACAGCAGGGGTTAAGTTTAAAATCTCAAACTGTAATCGGCAGCCCTGCTTCAGTGATCTTTAATTACTCAGTTCATGTCATTTGTCCCACAGCATTAGTGTGATTTTATAGCATAGAAACTATCGGCTCTCTGATCATGATGCTATCTGGACACAGTCCAGGAAATGGAGAATGAAGAGGAATCTAGTTGGCTACGGTTGACAGGGACAGTGCTTATTACCACGTCACAGCTGACATCATTCTGCGATTTACATCATAAAAGAATGTCCTCTGCAATTACAGAGATGTTAATAAAAGCACTTGACCTAACAGGGCACAGTACACTATATTTAAAGGCTCGTATTTAGATGAAACGCTATTAGCAAACAGTTTTGCCTTTGCAGTGTTGCATATTTCTGAGTGAATATACTACTTTTATGGTCTTTTAGGAAGACTGTGCTAAACTTTGATTCACCCCCAAATACATCTAATATTCCGTTGTTGTTTTTTGGATAATGAACATGCTTTTAGACTGTTTGCAAACACAGCAATGAATTCTGAAAGCAGAAATCTTTAAGAATGTTTTTAGTATTAGGCTTTTATATGCATGCACTCTACTTGTTTGGCAGTTTTTAAGCCCAAATATTGATATTGTGATTTTGGTTTTGATGCAATGCACTCAGACTGGATTTATTGAAAGATGTGCTGTTGCAGGTATCTGATTCATTAATCCAATTTTTGGATATTTTTGTTTTCCTCTTCTCATCAGTTTGATCAGGTTACTTAAAACATGTCTTGGGGATGTCAAAACATGTTTACCGACTTGGAGCTATATTGCTCTTGTGTTAATGAATCTGTGTTTGCTGCTTTTTAGCCTCTTGCGTGAGCAGGCAACAGATTGTTTTTGTTTATTTCATTTAATGGTTCTCTAAAAAGACCTTCAGAAGACAAACAATCCCAAAGACATAAGAGCCGGACAGGCTTTTTTCGAATTTCCATTAACTGAATCGCAAAGTACACTGGTATAAAGCCTTATTCCGTCTTGATCAAATATTTTACTGAGATCATGCCAGCGAATTCTATTTCCTTGTTTACACTCCCCATGCCATTACAATAATCAAGCAGAATTGAATTTTATTTACATTTATCAGATGCTCTTGCCGTCTCACTAGATGGAACCTGGAGTGATTTTTTTTTTAGGTGAGACAGATCCCATATGGATGCACATATTGATGAGTCTACACCTTGTATATTGAAAAATACCTTCCAGAGTGTTTCTATGCAGCATTAAAGCTTGATGCAGGTTCCTGGTTTTATTATGCATAATTGTATGGGTGTATGTTATTTCAAAGGAAAAAGTTATCTTAATGTTTCATGAAAATGTAATAAATTGCTCAGCTAATAAATCCATCACCCACATGAGTAGGAAAAATAATGTATATTGATGGATTGTTGTCAGCATGTTGTTTTGAACATGTATATACGGTGCCATTCAAATGTTTCGGATCAGTACAATTTCTAACATTTTTTAAAGAATTCTCTTTTGCTCATCAAAGTTGCATTTACATGATCAAAATATTAGGAATATTTTAATATATTTTAAAATATATTTTGTTCCTGTGATGTAAAGTTGAATTTTCATCAGCCTTCAGTCTTCAGTATCACATGATCCTTCAGAAATCAATGACTTAGTACTTTTATTATCAATGATGGAGACAGTTTTGTTGCTTTTTTTTTTTTTAGGATTCTTTGATGAATAAAATGTTATAAAGAACAGAATTTTTTCAAAATATAAATATTTTATAACAGTGTAAGTCTTTGCTATCACTTTTTATTAATTTAACATGTCCTTGCTGAATAAAGGCATTCATTTCTTTTAAAAAAAGAGAAAGAATACAAATTTACTGACCACTAACTTTTAAATAATAGTTTATAATGATACAAAAGAGTTCTATTTTAAATAAATGGTGTTCTTTTTAACTTTTAATATATCAAAGAATCCTGGAAAACAAAAGATAATAGAAAAAAAAATAATAAATCAGCATGTTAGATTAATTTCTGAAGGATCATGCGACACTGAGACTAGAGTAATGATGCTGAAAATTCAGCTTTGCATCACAGGAATAAATTACATTTTAAAATATATTTACATAGAAAACAGGGTTTTTTTACATTGAAATAATATTTCACAATATTACTGTTTTTCTGCATTTTTGAGCAAATAAATTCATCCCAAACTTTTGAATGGCAGTGTATTCTTCAGTAGTTATTCTGCTAATTGGATGCTCAAGAAACATTTCATGATACATCATTCAAAAGTATAAAATAAAATTTTAAAAAATTATAAAATTAAACTAAATAAAATAAAATAAATAAATAAATAAATAAATAAATAAAAAATAAAATAATGCTTTTATCCAGCAAGGATGCATTAAATGTAATCCAAAGTAACAGTCAAGACATGTAAAATGTAAAAAATAAATAAATAAATAAATAAATAATCATTAAAAAAAAAAATGTTTATTGAACTTTCTGTTCATCAGAGAATTCTGAAAAAAATGTTTTCAGAAAAATATTAAGTTGTTTTCGAATTATAATAATGAAGCCATTATTAATAATTGAGCACCAAATCAGCTTATTATAATGATTTCTGCAGGATAATGTGACACTGAAGACTGGAGTAATGATGCTGAAAATTCAGCTTTGCATCACAGTAATAAATTACAATTTAAAATATATTCACAAAAAAAAATGTTATTTTACATTGAAATTATATTTTACAATATTACTGCATTTTTTCTGGATTTTTGAGCAAATAAATGCAGCCTTGATGAGCGTAAGAGACTTATTCAAAAAAAAAAAAAAAAACTTAAAAATCTTACTGATCCCAAATTTTTTAACAGCAGTGTATACATTCTTCAGTAATAATTCTGCTAATTGGATGCTCAAGAAACATTTCATGATACATTCAAAAGTTTGGGGTATAAAATAAAATAAAATGAAATAAAAATATTATAATTAATACTTTTATCCAGCAAGGATGCATTAAATTGATCAAAAGTAACAGTAAAGACATTTAAAATGTTACAAAAAAATCATTGCTGTTCATTGAACTTTCTGTTTATCAAAGAATCCTGAAAAAAAAAAGTAAAATATATTTGTAAAAATATTTGCTGTTTTTGAATTATAATAATGAAGTCATTATTAATAATTGAGCACCAAATCAGCTGATTAGAATGATTTCTGAAAGGTCATGTGAAACTCAAGACTGGAGTAATGATGCTGAAAATTCAGCTTTGCATCACAGGAATAAATTGCATTTTAAAATATATTCAAATAGAAAATAGTTATTTTAAAACGTAATATTATTTCACAATATTACTGTTTTTACAGCATTTTTATAGTTTTTTGTTTGTTTTTTGACTGAACAGTCTTTATAAGATTAAGGTTTTGGAAGGTGGAGTAACCTAAAAAAAATTCTGGACTGATGGGTACATATACAGAAAGCCCCACAAGGAGCAATCTATGAGCTATATCCATTGAGCCTTTGGGCAAGACACTTAACCCCGGATTGCTCCAGAGGGACTGTCGCTATAATAAGTGTACTGTAAGTCACGCTTGATAAAATTGTGAACTTGAGTTTTTCTCTAAGACCATTTAATGGTCATTTGTTGTCAAACGGCATGTTGACCGATCCTTTGCTGTCAGAAAAATCAGTTTTTGTGTGTAAGAGTGAAATGAAGCAGGCCTTCATAACAGCGCTCTATTTTAAGGCGAGTAGAATTTGCCACCTGTCTCTGCTTCTCTGGATGCCTTGACAGCTCGTTTCCCCCTATCATAACAGTCCACAGACAGTCTCGTCCCTGTGTCATTCACAAAAAAAATCACTGCTGTTTTTGAGGTTCGGTTTGTTCACAGGGCAGCGATTCCCGTCATTGGTGGGGTCTTGGTGTCTCCTTCCTTTTTCTGTTTATAAAAGTACAGGATTAAAGGACTCAACGGCAGTTTGGATCTTGTGTCATGGCTGAAGCGGGGAGCCAGCAGGACCAATGGGAGGAAGGTTTTGAGGATGAATTTGGAGAAATCATCAAAACTCGATCAGGTAGGAGAAACTTTGAGTTAGGAAGCCTTACATGCTGTACATCAAGTGCTCAAATAGAATGTCTTAGTTATGTTTTAACGTAAACATAATTCAGCTTCAGACCAGATGTTGTTTAATTACATTTCTTAATCATATTCATAATCAGCACTGTTTTTATTCCACTCTAAATCAAATTAAAACTATAATCCACTTGTACAGCAATATATTTGTTAGTGAATTTATATTTACTGCATCATATTTTCACATTTCATTGTGTGTCTAATTCTGTTTCTCAAATCAGACATTTAATGTAATGTTTTGAACAATCCTCTTTAAAAACTAATTTCTGGCCTATGCTCCACCCTGAATGAGTTCACTTCTATTTTTTTTTCATAAGTGTCATGCTGTATTCAAGAGGGATCATGAGTGATCTATAAATGCTCTCTGGTGGAAATAGGACAGGTCTTAAAGAGCTTGAAATAGTTGCAGCTGCCTGGTGTTGGGTTTCAGAGTTTCTTGTTTGAGATTTAGCCGTGTTGTTGTTGGCTTGGTGTTGTTTTGCTGGCAAAAGACTCTTTCTCTTGTGTTTTCCGTGAGAGCGTGTTTATGATCAGCTGTGAAAGTTAAGAGAAAGTAGGCAAATGAGTCAACAGCTTGATGATCAGCCAGAGGACACCAACAGTACAGTAAACCTCTGAGAACAGAGCTTTAATAGAGGACATCTGTTATCTGTGCTAAATCGCGCCATACACTGGTTATTTAATGGTTTTGGGGTTTAGCGAAAAACCTTTTATCAAGAACCAATTTTCAGTTTCGTTCATGGGATGGCTGTATGGTGCTTTGGAGAATGAAAGGCTTTGATGTTACATTTTAGGTTCTTCCGATAGCTTCATTTTTCAAAACTTACGATTTCTCTGAAGCCGTAGAATGTAGACAGTAGAAGCAGGAATCTCACAAAAGCGGTCATGCTTCACCCCAAAATCAAAGGAAATAAATAAGATACAATATTTTGTATGATGAAAGAATTACTATCTATTTATTTGTTAATTCATTTATTTATTATGTTTATAAGTAAGTAAGGTAGATAGTATTTATTAATTAATTAATTAATTTATGCATTGTGATGGGGTGAAATATTCTTTAATATATGTAACATATGGCAGTAATATGTTTGGAAGGCAAATATATATATATATATATAAAGAATATCTAGTATTTTTTGTTTGTTTGTTTATTATTATATGCTTTATATATCTGAAATTTATATATTTCTTTAATATATCTGGTAGTAATATGTTTGGAAGGCAAATATATATATAATATATATAATACAAAATAATATCTAGTATTTTTTGTTTGTTTGTTTATTATTATATGCTTTATAAATATTTGTTTGCTTGTGCATTGTGAAAAGGGGAAATGTGGGGAAAAAAAAACTTTTATTTATTTATTTATGCATTGTGAATGTGAAATTTGGGGAGAAATATTCTTTAATATATAATCTCTGGCAGGAATATGCTTGAAAGACAAATATATATTTTTTGTTTGTAAGTATTTTTTATTATTTTGATTTAAAAAAATGTAATATTAATTTTGATTAAAAATATCAATGCTTTTTATATATCTGAAATGTATTTAATTATTTATGCATTGTGAATGGGAAATTTGGGGAGAAATATTTTTTAATATATAATCTCTGGCAGGAATATGCTTGAAAGACATATTTTTTGTTTGTATGTTTTTTTTAATATTATTATTTTGATAAATATTATTTTTTAATATTAATTTTGATTAAATAATTTGTCGGCGAATTTGGGGAGAAATATTCTTTAAAATATAAGCTCTGGCAAGAATATGCTTGGAAAACAAATATATTTTGTATGTTTGTAAGTATTTTTTTTAAATTCATTATTTTGATAAATATTATTTTGATGAAATATGTCAGTTCTTTATATAAATCTAAAATGTTTTTATTTATTGTGATAAGGGGACATTTGGGGAGAAAATTATTTAATATATAATCTCTGGCAGGAATATGCTTGGAAAACAAATATATTCTTTCTGTTTGAAAGTATTTATTTTTTGTTTGTTTATTTACTATTTTAATGAATATAATTTTTAATATTATTTTTAATTAAATAATGTAAATGCTTTATTTACATTTTATTTGTTTGTTTGTTGTTGTTATTAGTCTTTTGATATCAGGTGAAAATTACCTACATTTCTTCCAGGTGAAAATGACCTTTTTTTGGGGGAGCAGGGGGGTTCTTTGTAAAACTCTTAAGTTCTCTTGATTGTCAAGTCCTTTTTGGTCCTGATTGGAGCACTTATTTATTTATTTTGCTTATGGTAATATCTTATTTTAAATGCGTTACCAAACCCTTCTGAGGCTCCTGGTATTCAGTGGCATTTTTACAGTTGGACGAGACAGTGTGACTCCTGGGACAATTTGAGGTTGCAACTCTATCTTCTGCTCGTAGTATCCATTCTGTTTTGTGGTAAATACCACTGCATGAGGCCTGCAGGAGTGACTGACATGTTGACATTCCCCATAGAATCTTCTGACTAAGAATTCTCTAAATAACTATGCTTTCAGCATCACATCCTCCAGAGAGCACATTTTATCAAAGAATATAAAATGTTTTATGCCAGCTGTCAAAAGGTTGATATTTAAACCTTTTAAATAATCAAATATTACCGAGAAATTATAATAATAAAAAGCTTATTTTCTTTGTTATCTTGTGGAGACAGGGGCAAGGTTTGTTTGTTTGACTCTTCCGTTTGGGCCTTTCCCAGGGACAGTCAATAGTACTTGTGTTTCTATTTTTGGCTTTAATGGAAATATATATATATATATAAATATATTGTAGTGTAGAAGATATAATTCTGCATGAGCAGCCACTGTAAGGCAGTATTGAGCAAGTTCTGCTGAAAACATCATTCAGATCTCTTGAACATCTCTCTCAGCAAACTCAGTCACTGGAGACCTCTGATCATTTTTTCTTTATTACATAACCAGAGAAGCATACACCGTAAAAAGATGCCTGAAGTATTGCATTCTCAAGAAATGTCTACGTTTTAAACGCATCAAACGTGTTAGGGATTACTGGGGAACTGTGGATCTTTCACAATTAAATCTATGAATAAATATGACTTTTTTCAATTTTGATCAATACTTGACGACTACACCAAACAAGTATTATTTTTACTCTACATGTTTGACTGCCACCACGGGTGGCATTCTGAGGAATCCCCAAGGGTGTCTCCAGTGTCGTCTCATTTTACAATGCGGAGTGAACAGATATAAATGCTAAAGTTTTGAGCTAAAATACTTTTTGGACTTTCAGGTGTTTACTCCACTCTATCAGGGTGTGTTTTAAAGCCCTGGAGGCTTTTGTGACATTTGCCGTTCACTCTTTACTTCAGTTATTCATCAAAAAAAAAGCAGTGGTTGGCATCAGGGGTGAAAAAAAATGATATTGAAATGAGATCTCCACCCCTGGTTGGCATTTTAAAAATTCAAATAACAACTAGTACTTTAAATGTAAATATATTTTGAGTCTCTACATGAGAAGCATAGCAGACATGCTTTGATGTGTGAATAAATGTTTAACTGAGGTATTTTTATTATTGAATGAACGCATGATGAAAACTCTGTTTTGAATGTTATGATTGTCCTCATCGGATTCAAATGTTGCAGCTTCTGTTCTTCTCTCTGCTTCTGTTTACCTCAATAGCAAGTGAAAACTGGGCACAGTACAAACTTATTAGATTAGAAGAAAGAACCTTATGAGATAATAATATAGATATTTTCTTGAGTAAATATGATTATGTTCTGCAGGATTTTTCCTCAATACTGTACACAATGCCCTTCCAAGAGACATAAAAAATAATTGCAAACCCATTGGGCAGTGGGATCATTTCATTTTTTTTTTTTTTTATAATCCCACCAGAATGGATTACAAGCACAGACTGTTATTTATTTAGGATTTCTCTGGCAGATGTACAGATGGCATGATGTTGTTCTGAGTCTCATGATTTTATGTGAGATGTGCCACCAGCTGCACAAAAACTCAGAGTCAACATGAAATGGCCCATTGTAGCCTATTGAATTCATCCATTTTTAATAGACCTCAGGCATATTACAGGAGATGAGAACGGACACCAATAAACGGTGTGTCCCTTAACAGTCTGGTTTGTTTTCCAAAGTTCCAACTTGTAATTGAAGAGGCTCCAGAAAATAATTTCATACTAATTATGCATTATTCAGTGTGGTAATTAGGTACGATGACTTTCACGGTTCTTTTTCATGGATTTTAAGAAGAAAATCAGTTGAGTTCGTCTTCAGCAAACAAAATTATGTTGGTGCCCTACTAAGCTAACCTTTAACTATCTTTCCTTAAAAACACCCAACGATTTGTAATTTTTAGGAAAAAAATGCTAAATAATGATAGCTTTTTATGTTTATGTCGAGCGAACGCTATGCTGTTGCCAGTGATGGGAATAAAGGCGTTATAAATAAACTGTTATTTTTTCAGTAACGAGTACGAATTAAAATGCGGCGTTATAATATTATTATAATTTTATTTTTCAGTTCATTAGCGAAAAATTCTTAAGAAAGAATCAATGCAGAATTGAGGGGCGCCATGTATACGATATTATTTGTTGCATTTTCCAGTCAAAATAGCGGCGTTCCTTTGGAATTCAACTTTTAAGAACTGCCGGTTTCTCCGGTAGGCGGAACTAATGCGCAAACGGCAATCTTATTGGCTGGTGCTCACCTATTATCATCCTTGTTTTGATTTCAGCAAATCAGCGAATCTAGACAACGTGACTAATATTCATAAACCCAGCAGCTCATTAATCCTTAATGCATTTTATATTGTTATTAGTACTAGAATTCGTGGTAGTTTTGTTATCTTATCCGTATTATTTTTCATTATATCTTTAGCACCAGCACCAGTCTTAAGTTCAGTCACCATTACACATATGCACATTCTAATTACTAAAGTTTAATGCTAAATTAATAATAATAGTGATGATTATTAATAATAATTAATAATGATAACATATTATAATGCTTGACTGACTAATGCTAAATGTACTTTCAGATATTTAAAAATTTGTGTCATTAAGCTTTATATATATATATATATATATATATATATATATTTAGTATTTAATATTAGTCTAGAAAAATAGAATTCATTTAATTTAACTTGGGCAGCCAAGTTATTTGACATATTTGAACTTATTTACTTATTTTTAAGTAACACAATAGTTAATTAGGTACTTTTATTATGATGTAACTCAGTTACTAACTCAGTTACTATTTGTGATAAGTAACTAGTAACTAAAACTAATTACTTTTTTAAAGTAACGTGCCCAACACTGATTGTTGCTACGGTTACCGCGATTTTTGTTCGCAAGCGTCGATTCACCGCACATACACCCTGACTAACTTGTAATTTAACTTTCCTGTCTACTAAAATGTAAAGAACTGAAATCGAAACGTGTTTATTATTATTGGCACCCTGCTTGCGTAAGTAATTAGCCTACATTCCAGCATAAACAAGTTAAATAAAGTTGTATCCGCGCGATATCGATCCCTCTCTGGTGGCTACTATATCGTTCCCCGTTAGATAGAGCTGTAGTCAATCACCCCGCATGCCAGAACACCGTTACACCTGCCGGTATCAGCGGATCACAGAAGAGCTGTAACTGCACCCAAGTGAGGGAGCACGAGAAAATAAAGCGGCAAAGTGTCCACCCACAGTTCCTTCACCAAATCATCTTCGGCTTTAGGCATGGACGAGTCTGTTTAACAGCAAGGAAACCGGATAATCAAACTGCGCTCGCTGTGTTTATATACACAGGTAACGGACGCAAACCACAAACGAGGCTGCATGCGACTCCAAAAGCCATTACGGAGGAAATAGTTACGGTATAAAATCCTCATTTAGGTAAGATTGAATCATCATGCTGAAATACTCTTCCAGCGTGAGGTGATTGTTCGGCTGTTGACGGCTTTTATTACGGCGTGTCACGTAAGATTTAACCAGATTTGACAATAGATCCTCCAGCCGGGTGCGTCTTATCTATAACGGGATCTGTTCTCACGCAGGGAAAATGTTATTTTGTTGTTAATTAAGCGTGTGCGGCTGTCTTTCGTTGTTGTTTCTTGCATGCGTTACTGGTGGATGGCTAAATGTGCGCACTTTGTAATCAGTCGTGATTTTATAGACGAATGCGAGAGAAAGTTTGGTGGTAGTCGCTGCTGTTTAAACTACACGCAGTTCAATCACATGCGCTGTTTTCATATAGACACGCTGAGTGTTTCCAGTCTCATCGAAACTGAGAGGAAAAATTGAACCAAGGTGGCTGTGCTGGAAAACATACGGCTGTAATCTGTGAATACAGTCCTGCCTCGGATGTGTGTGCTGAGATTAGGCGGTAAAAGCAGGTGTGTGCGTCCAGCGTCTTTGTATTTGCCCGTTAGCTTCGGCTCAAGCCCGTCACCCCATCATCCTATTTGCACAAGGGCGGATATAATCCAGCAGCAGCTGCCACCTGCCTGGAGTCACGCCTCCGATCAATGGCAAGCAATGCTTTCATTCTCCTGTCTGTCTGCACGCATTATTCTGTCTGCCAGACTGGGCTCTATACGTTTATTTATTTATTTTTTACTTTATTATGCCTTCTAGTTCCAGCCTTCCAATCATTCCCATATACACATCATCTGATGCTATTTTTATCCCCCAACATCTATAGATAAATTAAAAGCTACATATGCTGCAACTGATTATAATATAATTTAAAAAAAAATATGCATGCATGCATTTATGCATTATTATGGTCTCCCAGTGTGTGTAAAGTCCTGGGACCTTTAACTGTGTAAGGCTGAACACAGAGTAAAGGAATCCTGAGTTATCTTCCTTCACGTTTCAAGCTGCTCATACTTTACCTGGGATTTGCAATTAAAGGATTAGTTCACTTCCAGAATAAAACATTTCTGATAATTTACTCACCCCGATGTCATCCAAGATGTTCATGTATTTCTTTCTTCAGTCAAGAAACTAAGGTTTTTGAGGAAAACATTCCAGGATTTTACTCAATATAGTGGACTTCAATGGAAAACAACAGGTTGTAGGTCCAAATTGCAGTTTCACTGCAGCTTTAAAGAGCACTACAGGACACCAGCCGAGGAATAAGGGTTTAATCTAGCAAAACATTCAGTCGTTTTCAAAAAAAAATTACATTTTATATACCTTTTAAACACAAATGCTCATCTTGCATAGTTCTGCGATGTTCACGCATTACGTAACCACGTTGGAAAAGTCACGTGTGGTTTTTTGTGTGTACTCTGTTTCAAAAATGTAGGGTCTCATTTTCATTTCCAACTTTAAAATAGTCTGACGTTGTTTTATCTTTTCTTGTAAAGGGGGTTTGACTTTCTTTGCATGTTCACTTTGTAAACACTGGGTCTTCTGCCTACGTCACACATGCATGACTACGTAATGCGTGGGTAGGTCGAGCTAGTGCTTTTTTTTGTTTTTTTTTTTTGAAAATGACAGATTGTTTTGCTGGATAGGATCATTATTCCTGGGATCATGTAGAGCCCTTTGAAGCTGCACTGAAATTGCAAAGCGACCTGCTTAAAGACTCTAGCTTTGCGCATCCTGATTGGTCATGTATTACCTTATGTTTCCTGAATGGACTTATAAATTATAAAGTTAAGAAGAAAACCACTTTTCCATTGGGTTTGGTCATAAATGTGTGTTGGCAGTGTGTGAACACGACCACCCTACAATAATAAAAATCCACCCACATTACTTATTTTTTTATCCCCATTAAATCAAGCCAATCTTATTAGGCATGCAGTTTTGATTCTCAAAGCAGTGTGACATCACATTGTTTAGGCCCCGCCCACTGCCACTGACTTACAGTCCTTCACTGCCATAGCTTCCACCCTCAGTGACTTTTTTTTGTTTGTATGCTGTCCTCCATTCTGAAGACCGTCCGGGAATACACACCAAAACCGCTCTTTTATAGGCATTCCCAAAAACTTAATTGGAATAAATGATCTGTGGGGTATTTTTAGCTGAAAGTTCACAGACATATTCTGACCCAAGACCAATATTGCATCTTGTAAAAGGGATAGGTTAAAGTTTTCTCTAATGTTCCCATAACCAAGAAAAAACATTATAGAGAGAAAAAAAGGGAAGTTTTGAACTTTCAAAGAACATTTAGTAATTATGTTTCAAAACTTTATGGGAATGTTAGCAAACCATTCATATTTTTGTTAGCTGGGAACATTCTAACACAGTACTGTTTCACACTGTACAAATTTGGGACCGCATTGCAAGTTTAATCCGGAGTAGAGTTTTCTAAACCCGGGTAAACAGCAGTGCTAACCCCCCAAATGTTCCTCTAGCTGGGGTTAAAAGCTAGATTTAGAATGGCAATAACTCGGGGTTAATTGTTTATAATTCTGCGTGCAAAAGTGGTTATGGACGTCACTACAGCTAAAATTCCAGTGTTTGTGCTAATAAAAATGAACATTCTGATATACATTACTTTTCATATATGTGACTCTGGACCACAAAACCAGTCTTAAGCAGCATAGGTATATTTATAGCAGTAGCCAAAAATACATTGTATGGGTCAAAATTATCCATTTTTCTTTTATGCCAAAAGTCATTAGGATATTAAGTAAAGATTATGTTCCATGAAGATATTTTATACATTTCCAACCAAAAATATATCGAAACATGTGCATTGCTAAGATTTTCTCAATATTTTTTTTTTTTTCTTTTTTTTTTTTGGTACCCTCAGATTCCAGATTTCCAAAAAGTTTTATCTCAACCAACTATTGTCTTATCCTAACAAACCATACATCAATGGAAAGCTTATTTATTCAGCTTTCAGACAATGTAGAAATCTCAATTTCAAAAAATTTACTCTTATAACTGGTTTTGTGGTCCAGGGTCACATATATTAATATTGCAAGTAAGACCTAAACCGAGACCAAGACAAGACCAAGACTTTAAGGGGTTGAGACCAAGACCAAACCAGCAAACCTGAAATTTATCTGAAAGATTCACAGTTACTGCCTGTAAAAAATCTGAAATGTAATCAATAAATACAATTAGAATAATAAGAATATGTTTATAATCAAACAATATCCAACAAACAAAATCCAACAATATTCATCGCTGCACTGCAGCGTTGGCACAAAAGCTGCATCTGAATTGGAATAATTACAGCTGCATAAATATTGTTGAGATGAATGTTTTAAAAATAACATTTTGAATATAGAAATATGATGGAAAAATAAAATTAATATCAAACTAAAACTCATTAAGCAAATCACTTAATGTGTGAGTCACACAATGACTTAATAAGCTTATTCGTTCAAAGCAGTTGATTCATTCAGTAACGAATCACCGCTGTGTGGTGCTTGGAAAAAAAGAACAGTTCAGCTATGGATTTGTTTTGAACTATTTTCGTTGCTGAAAAAAAGGCAAAAAAATAAAAAAAGGTGTCTAAAATGTAATTCACTTAATAACTTGTTTGTTGAACGTTTGTACAAAATCAACATAATGTTTTGCTATCGTGCTAATATTTGTGAAAACAGCTCTCTTCCTCTTGTGATATTGCTTAATTTTATGTGGTAACATGAAAAAATATCTCATACAAGTACTTTTTTTGCAATCCTATCTTGATATATATGTGTGGGTGTGTGTGTGTGTGTATATATATATATATATATATATATATATATATATATATATATATATATATATATATATATATATATATATATATATATATATATAATTATTATTATTATTATTATTATTATTATTATTAATTATTTATTTATTTTTTATTACTTTTTTTTATTATTAATTTTGGCAACATTTTTGACAATTCCCCATTAAATTCTGACCAGCCAGAGCAGTATAAAAAAGAAATAAAATTAGAAATAGGTTATTGATTGCATGTCAATCTATCTATATATAAAATCTCATATTTGTCTTCCAAAAGAATATTTCTTTTTTAAAATGACCAGATCCTGGATATATTTGTCTCCAGTTCTGTCTCCCACTTTATTATTTTATGCAGATTTGCAATATTAATTTCTAGCAGTTTTATAATTTTGCCCAATTACATTTTCAAATGTATGAGTTTTATTAATTTGTGTTTTGTTTTGAATATTGCTTAACCCATTTGGGTTCTATTTATTAAAACACACTTGCTATTATCACCTGCCGAGCCAAGGCTAAATTCCTTTTCATTTCAGAACATTATTATCAGGGTGTTTCAGAAATGATAATTGTCACAGTCAGGCAAAAACAACTATTATGGGTTGTTGATTACAATAGCATATTGTGACGGGAAGACGTCACGCAAGGAGTTTAACACCTCCGCTTTTGGAAAACTTCGACCTTCAGCTTTGTTGACAGATCTTTGTTCACACTCCTTTGCATGAATCTGAATGCATTGAGAGCGCTCCGTGAAAGATGTTATGTCAGGTAACCTACAATGTGTTTAATTTGGTGTCATCTAAGTGAACTTAAAAATTCTGTCATCATTTACTCGCCCTCAAGTCTTTTGAAACCCATTTCTTTCTTCCCTAGAACACAAAAGGAGTTATTTATAGCAGAATGTCCTTCTGCTCTCTTCCATATAATGAAAGTAAACGGTGGCCACAGCTGTTTCTCACACAAAGTTATTGTATAGCTTCAGAAGACTTGAAATATAGCACGCATGTCATATGGACTACTTTTATGGTGCTAATTTTTGATGCTTGACAGCACCTGATCACCATTCACTTTCAAAGCATGGAAGAAAGCAGCTCTGGCGTTCTGCTGAAGTTTTGCTTTAGCGTTAAAAAGAAAGGCATACAGTTTGGAAGGGTGAGTAAATAATGACAGAATTTTAATTTTGGGGTGTTTAAATTAAAACGCTTTCTTTTTCTCTTAATAATTACAGCATATTAGTGTGGTAATGAATTATGTCTTAAACTTTAGGCATTCGATATTCAGTTTGTGAAGGGACACTGTGGGATGTCGTCCACCCTGTTGTGTTTCCAAACCTGAAGAAGGCAGAAATATAATTTCCCTGTCAAATCCTGAGCTTTTAAAAGCAGCTAATTTAGAGCTTTGTAGATCAATATCAGTAATACTGTAAGATAATGTGAAGGTTCTCTCTGCAGCAAAAGACTTAGAGTAATCAGCTTTTCCTTTGTGCGGAGCTGCTGTATTCTGCACATTTTGTCAAGGGGGTTGACAGTCTAATTGAAGCGGATTGTAGTAATCAAGTAAAGGAATGACTTTTGGCATTATGAAACATTAAGGGATATCTGATTTGCTCCAGAAATTATTGATCCATGATAAGAATGGTTCATAATTGGTGCTTTTTTCGGTGTTGAGATGCCTTTACAAGTCACCATTCTCTACAGTAAAGAACTCAAATGAGCCTTGGACTTGATAAATGGCGTTGCTTTCAAGAACCGAAAATGTGATTTGCATGGGATAACTGAAAACTGTGGAAGCTTGTTTCTGCTAGAGGATAAAAAAGGTAATTTTGACTTTTTATCTTCCAATTTGGACTTTCTCATAATTCTGAGAATTGTGAGATGTAATATGTGAGAGAAAAAAAATTGCAATTGAGAGAAAAAAAAGTCAGAATTGTGAGATTAAATGGAGTTACTTACATTTTTTTTTTTTATTCTGTGGTGGAAACAATAAAAAAAAAACAAAAAAAAAACAGTGTGTCTGTTTACACTAAGTGCAAATAGCCTGCTTTGTACTTTACACTAACTTTACACTGCCCACTAAGGTGTGGCTTGTCTAGTCAACATTACAAAAGACGCCAGCTGAAAAACAGTTCCGGTGGCGTAGGCGGGTAAAGTGCGTAACTGTGACTTTTTGACGCGATTGACCCGAGTTTAAGTTCGCTGCTTTCAACATCACATACCAAATTGGAAATGCATTTACAGGGCTCGACAATAAGGAATGCCCTATGGTCTGGGAGCAGCGTGAAAGACGCTCGGGACAGTTGACGAATTTGTCACTGGCCTGATCGGGCAACTGCTGCGTCGTCACGAAAATGTATCATTTGCACGCGTTTTTAAGCCTTGTTCATTTAAAAATACCCGTCTTGATGAGTAACTTTGTAGCTTTAACAGTGATTAATCTATATTTAATTTATACAGTGGAGTACAGATCGATTGACCGGATATATTTCAACCAATCACTGTTCTGGGCTTGCACACGAACTGCAAGCAATCAAATGTGGAAATATTACGAACTCTTTAAACATCCGTTAACAGAGGCAGGGACGCTGAAGTCGCACTCAATGAGGAAAAAATACTCTAGCAGGCAGAGCAAGATCATGGGTCACAATGCGCAAAATATTGGAAATATTGTCTAAATATTGAAACGGGGTTTATATGAATGTATCTCTGAAGGGAAATGAATGTTTTAAGAAATGTTTACATGGCGTTTTCTTTTCATTTGCCTCTGTATAATGCATTTAAAGTTGGGTTAGGTAACCATGGGGAAACGCTGTATCATTATTCCATAAACGCCACCTGCTGGCTTTCCTTAAAGCATCTTTTCATTTGTAATAAAATCATTTTTGAACTTTCGAATTTTTGAAGTAATGTTTGAATTTTATATTTGCTAGTAGGTTTTGCTGTGATATCAAAATTGGAATCGAGAATTGCACAATTTAATTGGTTTGTAAAATTTTGATGTCATATAAGCTTTATTATTGAAATAAAAGAAAACATGGGTCAAAAACAATGATAATAGCAACTATTTTGTTTTGGTTGTTGTTGTTGTTGTTGTTTTTTGTAGCAGGGCCTATGAAAATTTTGACCGGGCAAGTAAAAATTTGAACCACTTGCCCGACCGGGCCAGTAGAAAAATCCTTAGCGTCGAGCCCTGATTTATTTTAAATAAAATGAATGAAATAATCAAAAAGTTTAAAATAAAGTGCCTCGCAGGTGTTTATCAGTTAGGGTTAGGGGTAAGTGAAGGGAGGGCTTTATTGTCCCAGTAAGGTGGAATCCATTTAATAATCTTAATAAAAAAGATCATATACACTCAATACATTACATTACTACAATATTGAGGTGCAAATATCTGCCACTTGCACAAAGTAGTATAAATAGCATCTAACTAATATAATTGCTATCGTTATTTGCACTTAATGTAAATAGCGTATCGCTAAGAAAATGCTGCTATTTTCACTTAGTGTAAATAGCATCTTTCGCTACTTTTCACTTTTATTGAAATACTTTTAGTGCAAATATCTGCCACTTGCACTAAGTAGTATAAATAGCATCTAACTAATATTATTGCAAAGAAAATACTGCTATTTTTACATAACGTAAATAGAATATATCACTATAAAAGTGCGTAACTGTAACTTCTTGAAGCGATCGACCCGAGTTCGAATCCACCTTTTGCCAGACTCGTTCTTCTCCCTTTCCACATCATATATCAGTTTAGAAAGGCATTTATTTTCAATAAAATGAATGAAATAATAGAAAAGTGTAAAATAAAGTGCCTTACAGGTGTTTATCAGTTAGGGGTACGTGTAGGGAGTCTTTACTGTCCAATAAGGCAGCATCCATTTAATAATTTTAATGAAAAAGATCATTTACACTTGATACGTTATTATTGCATGCTGTTTTATCATGTACTACAATACTGAGGTGCAAATATCTGCCACTTGCACAAAGTAGTAAAAATAGCATCTAACTAATATTATTGCAAAGAAAATACTGCTATTTTTAAATGGTGTAAATAAAATCTATTGTTATTTGCACTTAGTGTAAATAGCGTATCGTTAAGAAAATGCTGCTATTTTCACATAGTGTAAATAAAATCAATTGCTATTTGCACTTAGTGTAAAAAGCATCTTTTGCTATTTGCACTTAGTGTAAATCTGTTGCTAAGAAAATATGCTATTTTCACATAGTGCAAATAGCTGCTTTATAAAATAAATAGGATTGCAAGATGCAGGCATTCAAACTCAGAATTCTGAGAAAATAAGTCAGAATTGTGGGATGTAAACCCAGAATTGTAAAGAAAAATTCTGAATTTTTTTTCACAGTTGCAAGTCTTGCAATTCAGTCTTTTTTTCTCAGAATTTTGAATTTATATCTTGCGATTCTATGAAAAATGCTCAGAATAGTGAGAGAAGTCTGAATTGTGAGATAAAAAGTTATATCCTTATATCCTGTTGCAGAAACAAGCTTCCATTTTTTTGTTATTTTGAATGTAAAATGAAAATAAAAATGCTTTTTAAAATAGCTGATTATAAAATGTTGTTTCTATAAAAATAGACAATATTGTATTTCAGATAATTAGTAAAAAGATATATGTGAAAATGTATTGTTAATAGTATTATTTTTTGCTTTAATCGTCTATTTTTAGTTCTTTGGAACAGATTTAATCTTCAGTGCTTTATCTTTAACATTGCTGTTTACTGTCCTGTCATATTACTAGAGCAAAACCGTGTGTGTGTTATTGCGATTATAAGCATGACATGGTGCAGTCAGGCTTGAAACAAATCTGAGCCATGCTACTGTGATTATGCAGTCAGCTGAAGTGTAGGCTGACCAATGGGAACAATGAACTGAAACTACCCATTTCATGATGATTATTGTGATGGTGGCAAAAACAACTGGAAGCTTAAAATCAATTATGCATGAAAATGCTGTCGTCCACGCTGACTCTAGAAAGCTTGTGATTCACCATCCCGTGCTTTTTTGTGCACAAGGAAATATCAAAACAATACTTACTCTTTTCTAGTCATTCCACGGCTGCCGCATCAGTATGACTTGAAGCATAAAAGGAGATATTTAGCAGAACGTCCAAGCTGCTCTTTTCCAGTGAATGTAGATGGAGACTAAGAACCGTCTTTGTTAAATAACTCCTTTTGTGCTCCACACGAAGATGAGAAAAGATGACAGAGTTTTCATTATAGGCGTGAACTCTCGCTTTAATATCATCAGGGCCCCTAGATAAGAATTAGGCCTTCGTAATCAATCTCAGACTCAAGCAAGCCAAGAGGGTAGCGTGTGAGATCTGAATCAAAGCAATTGGAGAATATTAGAGCGGGGAACAACACAAGCTTTTAATGTGATATGAAAGCTAAATGTTCTTTGTACTGATTGATTTTTAATGTTGCCAACACCCGACATTGCTTTCAGGAGTGACTTTCTGGCATTTTATGAACAGTAGTCTTTATTGGCGGCTCTAAGTGAGGCAACACCACAAAGAGTTTTACAAACAAATGTTTTTGTTTTGGGTTCTTGATCTTAGAATTGCTTGTTTGCAATTTAGCATCGCTGCTAAATGTTTTAGAAATGAACTGAAATAACAGAGGAATTTCTAAGCAGGTTCTTCGGCTTTTCTGATCAATCTTTCGCCCCACTCAGTCATTGTGTTTGTAAAGCTTGCCTGATCTACACCCTCGGTCTCTCAGAAGTAATCTTCTTTTGAATGCCAGCTGACCATTGATCTGTATATACCCTCAAACCATTCTCGGGTCTTTCAGGGGCTTTTTGCTCATAGTCTCTTTGTATTTAACCTTCCTCATATCAAATGCCACAACAGATTGAATGCGTCCTATTGATCACACTGGACTTTATTTTTATTCGCCAGTAGCTACTTTAACCACTTATACTTTCTTTGAAAATATATGCTGTTTATGTAGTAAAGCTTTACGTTTTTTAAGATGTTAAATGACTGTGATTTGTTTGAACTTAGGTTTCTTTGTTTGAAATGAAATTTTAATAGTTAAACCTTAACTGGACGGTATTGACAGTGTTCTCTCTCATTTTCAGATGAAAGAGAAGATGTTCAAAAGAAAACCTTCACGAAATGGATAAACTCGCAGTTTGCTAAGGTAATGTGACTGGAGTGTTTTTTTTTTAATTATGTTTTGAGGTAACACCGAATCACCTTTAGAGGGATAGTTCACCCAAAAATTAAAAGTCTGTCATCGTTTACTGGCCTGCAAGTTTTTCCAAACCTATATGAGCTTCTATCTTCTGCTGCACACGAAAGATATTTTCAACCAAACATGATGACAGAATTTTAATTTTTTGGGTGAACTATTCTTTTAATGGTGGATAAATCTGTTTTGATTAACCAATTCAGACAGTCTTTAAATTGCGATTTTCAGTGAAATCTTCATGGATTTCTGTTTTTGCAGCCTGTTATAAGTATACAAACTCAAATGTTGTTATTCATCCACCTACAACATGGTGGGCGGATGAGGAGATGCAAGGTAGACAGGCTTGATATCTAGGTTAAAAGTTAAGATTCACACTTGCACATAGTCTTGATCTTAAGGTTAAAAGTCAAGATTCGCACAAAGTCTTGTCGCTAACCTTCATCTGTCAGGATGCGAGTGTGAATGCTTGAATGTTTGCTTAGATTTGTTCGCTTGACGTGCCGCGCTTCCAGGTGAGGCGTTTCAAAACAGAGGTTTTTGCGTTCTCTTTGTAATTCTGTTAGCATCCTTTTACAGTATGTTAACAGAGGAAGGACATCAGTTCTTTGTCCTTCAAACTGAAAGAGAAGTGTTTGCTTCAAGGCAGAGCTGTAGGGAAAAAAAACTTGGTGAATGTCAGTTTTCCTTCTTCTCAAAGAACTTCCAAATCTAAAGATCTCATTTTGTTGTTCTGAAATATACACCCTCAAATACTCCACTTTTAAATACTGGGCACATTTCAAAAGATAAGGCCCACAGCCTTTATGTTCTACAAGTTCTGTTTATTCTCCAGACAAGAAGACCTCCTGTCGATGACCTCTTCAGTGATCTGTGTGATGGCCGACGTCTTCTTGAACTCCTGGAGGGTCTGGTTGGCCATGAAATAGTGGGTCCATCTTTAAATTTGAAGCATGTATATTACAAAATAAGCTCTTGACGGAATAGTTCACCCCAAAGGGACACTTTTTATTATTATTTACTCATGAATAAAAAAAAATAAAAATAAAAAATTGAGGATTATTATGGTAGTACTCTTTTCACTACAGTTACATAATAAGGAAAGGATTTTAAGCTTTGCATCTTCGCATCTCATGCAAAATATTTAAAATCTCCTGAGTAAGGAACAGACCAAAAATTAAGTTATTATTGAATCAAAGTTTAAATTACCAGCCAATTTATGTACATGTACACTACCAGTCAAAAGTTTTGGGATGGTAAGATTTTAATGTTTTTTTTGTTTGTTTGTTTTTTTTAAGGAAGTCTCTTCTGTTCACCAAGCCTGCATTTATTTGATCCAAAGTACAGCAAAAACGGATCAATTTTGAAATATTTTTACTTTTTAAAATAACTGTTTTCTATTTGAATATACTTTAAAATGTAATTTAGTTCTGTGATTTCAAAGCTGAATTTTTAGCATAATTACTCCAGTCACATAACCCTTCAGAAATAATTCTAATATTGTGATTTGCTTTTTAGAAAAAAAAAAAAACATTTATTATTATTATGTTGAAAACAGCTGAGTAGATTTTTTTTCAGGTTTCTTTGATAAATAGAAAGTTTAAAAGAACAACATTTATCTGAAATAGAAACATCATAAATGTCTTTATCATCACTTTTGATCAATTTAAAGCATCCTTGCTAATAAAAGTATATTATACAGTAAAAAAAAATTATACATTTCTTACAGATAAATGCATAGAGAACATGTATAGCTTATATAATTGGTAGATCATTTTTTTTCCAGAAGAAATATTTTTTATTTCACAGCAGCACAACTGTTTTCGATGATTAGAAATGTTTCTTGATCACCAAATTAGCATATTAGAATGATTTTCTGAAGGATCATGTGACACTGAAGACTGGAGTATTGGTGCTAAAAATTTAGCTTTGATCACAGGAATAAATTAAAGTTTTAAAATATATTCAGAAAGAAAACGGTTATTTTCAATAGTAAAATATTTCACAATATTATTGCTTTTGCTGTATTTTGGATCAAATAAATGCAGGCTTGAAGAGACTTCTTTAAAAGACATGAAAAATCTTACTGTCCAAAAACTTTTGACCGGTAGTGTACGCGTTACCATAATAATGACCGTTTGGTCATAACAGCCACCCTTTCATTAGGGTGAGTAAAGGATGACACAGTTTTCCTATTTGGGTGAACTATCTCTTTAATTGGCTCTGAGGGGTGATATCTGAGACGCTTTCTATTGTTCTATTTTTGTCAAGGAAAAAATACTCCTGGTTTCAAAGCGTTTGGACAAGGATGAGTGCGTAAATGGTTGAATTCATTTGCAATGGATGCTCAGAGTTCAGTTCTGATACAGTATATTCCCCATTTGCAGGTTAAAGAACGTGGTTTCACTCGAGTGCACTCCCTCAACAATGTTAACAGGGCCCTGCAGATCCTTCAGAAGAACAATGTGAGTTAATTGGTTCAACTGGCTGTTTTACTGTTCACAGCTTTTGGAATTTCAATGTTTCGGTTGAGCTTTTTTAATAAATCCGAGACAAAATTATGCAGGAGGAAAATTTACAGTTTGATAAGGTAATGGTACTCATCCATTTCACAGACACTAAAGCTTTTCTGCTTGATAAAATGTAGTGAAACAACCAGACAGCTTGAATATGTGTTTGAAGAACCAAATAAAAGCCAAGTAGGATTGCAAATTATAACGTCTGGTTGAAGAGGTAATTTTCCTGGAAAACTGTTGATATCTAAAACTGACGTGTTTGAAGTATCCAATCTTTATCTTATTTAAAGTCAACACAAAATAAAAAATAAACTCTGTTTACTGTCTTAATACATATTCCTGGTCGCATTATAGCAACGAAGGTTCTTGCATTCCCTTCCGCTCCATATCTAGGTTGAGCTGGTGAACATTGGAGGAGCTGACATTGTAGATGGGAATCATAAACTGACCCTGGGGCTCATCTGGAGCATCATTCTCCACTGGCAGGTATGAGAGTTCAATACAGTGAAATCAGCCCAGCAATCTTTCTGGTTTGCCTTCAAGGGCAGTGGCGCACTAAAGGACCTTTATCATCCATTATGCTGTTCTATCAAAGGTTTTATATGTAGCACATTTGCAGTGGACTGTCATGTGCTTATCTGTACAGGAACTCGTTTCCTCTGTGTTTTTTCTGTTCATCTGATAAGGCCGCCCTACTGTGGTTTATGTTCAGAGCGACTGATGCCGTCTTCTTTCAGCTTATGTTGGTAGTGGTTAAAGGAATAAGGCCATTTAAGACCATAAGACTATTTAAGTAACATTTCAGCATTAAGATTAATTCAAAATGTATGACTGATTAGTGATTATCATAATCCATGGAAGATATTTTTTTTTTTTTTTTTTTTTTTTTTTTTTAGATATTTAAAAGTTTGCCATGGTGTTATAATGAAACATAATGGAAATCTTTGATACACTGTTCAAAATCTTGGGGTCATTAGGATTTATTTCAAACAAATTAATATTTTTATTCAGCAAGGATGCATAACATTGATCAAAAGTGACAGTAAAGCCATTTATAATGTTGCAAATATTTCTATTTTATATGAATGCTGTTCTTTTAAACTTTATCAAAGAATCCTGAAAAAACAGTAGTCTGCAAATCTGTTTAAACATTGTTAATGATAAAAAAAAGGATTCTTTAGCATCAAATTAACATATTAAAACGATTTCTGAAGGATCACGTGACACTGAAGACTGGAGTAATGGCTGCTGAAAATTAGGCTTTGCCAATACAGGAATAAATTGCATTTTAAAATGTATTTCAAATAGATAACAGGTATTTTAAATTGTAATAATATTTCTTTTCATTGCATTTCTCAAATAAATCAAATAAATGCAACCTTGGTGAGCATAAGAGGCTTCTTTCAAAAATCTTACAGATCCCAAACTTTTGAACAGTAATATACCTGGTATTTACTCCCATAGTATTACCGTGGTACACATCAAACCAGGATATTACCATTGCATCTATACAGTTGACGTCAAAAGTTTACAGATGCCTTGCAGAATCTGCTAAATGTTAATTATTTAACCAAAATAAGAAGGATCTTACAAAATGCATGTTATTTTTTATTTAGTACTGATATTTCACATAAAAGATGTTGGCATATAGTCCACAAGAGAAAATAGTTGAATTTATAAAAATTACCCCGTTCAAAAGTTTACATGCACTTGATTTTTAATAGTGTGTTGTTACCTGAATGATCCATGATTTTTTTTTTTTTGTTTGTTTGTTTTTGTTTTTTGTTTAGTGATAGTTGTTCATGAATCCCTTGTTTGTCCTGAACAGTTAAACTGCCTGCTGTTCTTCAGAAAAATCCTTCAGGTCCCACAGATTTTTTCGTTTTTCAGCAATTTTGTGTATTTGAACCCTTTCCAACAATGACTGTATGATTTTGAGATCCATCTTTTCACACTGAGGACAACTGAGGGACTCATGCAACTATTACAGAAGGTTCAAATGCTCATTTTTGCTTCAGAAGGAAACACAATGTACTAAGAGCCGGGGGGGTGAAAACTTTTTGAAATTGAAGATTGGGATAAATGTAACTTTTGTCTTCTGGGAAACATGCAAGTATCTTCTGTAGCTTCCAAAGGGCAGTACTAAATGAAAAAAATATGATATTTAGGCAAAATAAGAAAAATGTATACACCTTCATTCTGTTCAAAAGTTTTCAACCCCCAGCTCTTAATGCATTTTTTTTTTTTCTTTTGGAGCATCAGTGAGTGTTTGAACCTTCTGTAATAGTTACATACGAGTCCCTCAGTTGCATCTCAAAATCATATAGTCATTGTTGGAAAGGGTTGAAATACACAAAAATGTTAAAAAGCCAAAGAATTTGTTGAACCTGAAGGATTTTTTGTTGAAGAACAGTGGGCGGTTTAGCTGTTCAGGGCAAACAAGGGACTCATGAACAGCTATCACTAAAAAAAACAAAAAAACAAAAAAAAAAAACTTTGGATCATTCAGGTAACAAAACAGTATTAAGAATCAAGTGTATGTAAACTTTTGAACTGGGTCATTTTTCATACATTCAGCTATTATATACTCTTGTGGACTATATGTAAACATATTTTATGTGAAATATCTTATTCAAATATCTTAGTCAGTACTAAATAAAAAATAATGTGCATTTTGTATGATCCATGTTATTTAGGTAAAATAATTAACATTTTGCAGATTCTGCAAGGTGTGTGTAAACTTTTGACCTCAACTGTATGTACCATGGTAATGAGTGTTATCACACGTTTTTGTTGTTCTTATCCTGTTAATAAAATTGTAATCATAAAGTCTGTCTGTAAATATTAGCTTTATGAGGCCATGTTGCTATATCGGTCATTGTTCTGATAAACATGTTTTATATCCTCTCCTTTACCATACAGGTTAAGGATGTGATGAAAGATGTCATGGCAGACCTACAGCAGACCAACAGTGAAAAGATTCTGTTAAGCTGGGTCAGGCAGTCCACTAAAAACTACAAAGACACCAATGTGGTTAACTTCTCCAGCAGCTGGGCGGATGGTTTTGCCTTCAATGCTCTCATTCACAGCCACAGGTGTGTGGGGTTGTCACTTTTGGGTGTTTTTTTTTTTTTTTTTTTTTTTGAAAATCATAGAAATCATTGGTTTTAACAACTAATGAAATTGAAAATGAATGCCTTGTATTTATTGCGTGGTTGAGTCCTAGCTTGGCCTAAAGCAATTTTTGAAGCTGATTATGGCTTATTGTTTTTCTATTTTCCATGTAGTTCATTTGGGTAATGAACCAGCTGTTTCGATCTGCATTTAGCTATTTTAAGCATATGCATAGAAAAATAATTCAAGTTATTAACTATCCTATATTAATTATCTCATCTGCTCTGTCTTGTTTTGTCAGGCCGGAGCTGTTTAACTGGAGTGTGGTGGAGCAACAGGATAATGCCATTGAGAGACTGGATCATGCCTTTACCGTTGCGGAGAAGAGTTTAGGCATCGACCGACTGTTGGACCCTGAGGGTATGACCTCCTCTTTTCTTCTTCTCGTTCACATTAGCCTTTGAAGTTTTTCTGAGTATTACAGACAGGGCTTTTTTAGTTGAGTTTTTTTGGATGGGAGGAAACGTCTTGTTACATCAACATCTAAAACAGAATTTCATCACATAATTTATGCCATGAGGGTTTAACTCATGGATGAGCTTGTACCACTTATGACTGGTTCTCTATGGACAGATCCAAAGGAAAGAAAAATATCTAATATACGGTATATACATGATGTTTCTTTCTATTATGGATAAGTGCATAGAGAACATACATAGTTTATATAATTAAGTGAGAGATCAGTATTTAAAAAAAAAAAAAAAACTTTTATTTAGCAATAAAAAAAGTCACACAACTGTTTTCAATATTTATAGAAATGTTTCTTAAAGGAGAAGTCCACTTCCAGAACAAAAACGTACAGATAATGTACTCACCCCCTTGTCATCCAAGATGTTCATGTCTTTCTTTCTTCAGTCGTAAAGAAATTGTTTTTTTGAGGGAAACATTTCAGCATTTTTCTCCATATAGTGGACTTCAATGGTGCCCCAAGTTTGAACTTCCAAATTGCAGTTTAAAAGTGGTTCTAAACGATCCCAGCCGAGGAAGAAGGGTCTTATCTAGCAAAACGATCAGTTATTTTCATAAAAATAATACAATTTATATACTTTTTAACCTCAAACGTTCATCTTGTCTTGTCTGCCTGAGCTCTGTTTTTTTCCGGTTCATGTCAGTTAGGGTATGTCAAAAAATTCCCATCTCATGTTCTCCCTCAACTTCAAAATCGTCCTATATCGCTGTTTTACCATTTTTGTTAAGGGTGTTTGATCTTCTTTGCATGTTCACCTTGCAAAGATGGGGTCGGTACTTCTGCAGTGATGTAGGATGATTTTGAAATTATTTTTGAAGTTGAGGGAGAAAATACGATTGTTTTTTGACATACCCTAACTGTCTTGAACAGAATACACAGAGTTCAGGGAGAGCAAGACAAGAGGAGCATTTGAGATTAAAATGTATTTAAATAGTATTTTTTTAAATGAAAATAACCAATCGTTTCGCTAGATAAGACCCTTCTTCCTTGGCATTGCATTTTGGAAGTTCAAACCATTATATGGAGAAAAATCATGAAATATTTTCTCCAAAACCATAATTTCTTTACGACTGAAGAAAGAAAGACACGAACAAGTTACGATGCCTAAAATTCAGCTTTGCATCACAGGAATTAATTAAAATTTCAAATTACCAAAACAAGAAAGCAATTATTTTAAAATGTAATAATATTTCACAATATTACTGTTTTTGCCGTATTTTTGATCAAGTAAATTCCGCCTTTGTGAGCATAAGGGACTTAATTCAGAACATTAAAAAATCTTATCAATCCTAAACTTATCAATCGTATTTTAAATACAAAGCAAGTAACGATCTTTCTCACATTCATCTGATGTAAAAAAAGACTAATAATCTCACATATGTGTCCTGTAGGAGTTAGATTAATTAAATCAATTAAATCATTGCTTAACTCATGGGTATATCTACTCTCCTTCACAGATGTTGCTACAGCTCATCCAGATAAGAAATCCATCATTATGTACGTCACCTCCCTGTTCCAAGTGCTGCCCCATGGCGTGAGCATGGAGGCCATCCAAGAGGTGGAGACCCTCCCACGAGCTACAGTAACCAAGGAGGAGCACTTCCTCTTTCAAACCCAGCAGCGTTACTCCCAGCAGGTCAGAGGAACGCACACTCATAAACACGCACAGTTTTGAACGGTATGCAGTAATTGTAATGCATGGACCCATTATCTCTGGCGCCACATACGTCTAATACGAAAGCCTGAGACTTCTCTGGTTTCAAAAAGGTTTTCAGACGTTCTCAGGATGTCGAATGCACCACTAGTATGTCAACACACTTTGCCAGCTGACACTGAATTATGTTTTGTAATTTGTGATCTAATTTTGCCTCTCTGCATTCCGACGTCCTCATCGTCCTTCTCACTGCCATATCCAGCTCGTTGCTCCATCACTCAACTCTCCTCAATATTTACATCCATCTCTGTGGCGTTTGTTTTGCTTATTTCAGTCATTCTTGTCTTCTGTACCTCTTTTAGATCACAGTCAGTGTGGCCCAAAGTCGTGTCCGCAGCCCGTCTCCCTCCTATAAGCCTCGCTTCAAAAGCTATGCCTTCACTCAAGCTGCCTATGTCAAGACACCTGAACAGCAGAGGAAGTTTCTCACCACACAGGTTGGTTACTGTTGACTGCTGGTTCTTTCATATCATTGCCAGGCATTGTAGTTTGTTTTTACCGACTTAAAGGAGTTCACTTCCAGAACAAATATTTACAGATAATGTACTCACCCCCTTGTCATCCAAGATGTTCATGTCTTTCTTTCTTCAGTCGATAAGAAATTGTTTTTTTTGAGGAAAACATTTCTGGATTTTTCTCCATATACTGGACTTCAATGGTGTCCCCGATTTTTGAATGTCCAAAATGGTTTAAATGCAGCTTCAAAGGGCTCTAAATTATCCCAGCCAGGGAAGAAGGTCCTTATCTAGCAAAACGATCAGTTATTTTCTAAAAAAAAATTACAATTTTTATACTTTTTAACCTTAAATGCTCATCTTGTCTTGTCTGCCTGAGCTCTGTTTTTTTCCGGTTCATGACATTTAGGGTATGTCAAATCTCATTTTCACATTGCTGTTTTATCTTTTTTTGTAAAAGGCGTTTGACCGTTTTTGCATATTCACTTTGCAAACATTGGGTTGGTACTTCTGCAGCGATGTAGGATGTTTTTACAGTTGGAGAAGAAAATGTGATTGGATCAACATATTGAACTGTATTGAACCAATAAAAGAGTTCAGGCTAGATGAGCATTTGAGGTTAAAAAGTATACAAATTGTTTAGAGCCCTTTGAAGCTGCATTTAAACTGCATTTTGGACGTTCAAAATCTGGGGCACCATTGAAGTACAGTATATCCTGAAATGTTTTCCTCAAAAAACATCATTTCTTTACGAGACTGAAGAAAGAAAGACATGTTTGTTCTGGAAGTGAACTTCTCCTTTAAATCACAGGGCTTGCAAAATAAAAAAAGCCTATTTTTTTTATACCAAAAATTTAATAAGAGTTGAAATGTCAATCAAAAACATTTTCAAAACACAAATATCAAAGAAGGAATTTTATTTCACTATTTACAGGGTATCTGTGGGATTTAAAAAAAAATGACCTTTTAAGGCCTGCACAAATAAAATTAACAATGTATGAGTGGGGTAGGGCAATGTTTATGGTAACAATAAACCATAAAATGACATGATCCACAGTTCAGATACAGGTTTTCACAAAAGCAAAAAAAATCTTAACCGTAGACTGGAAGAAAAGATTCCTTCTACTATAGAAAAGTGAAGCCAAAACATCTCATTAATGGCCGCAGTCGTCTTGCAAAAATGATGTCATTTGGAGCTAGAGTCACCTTGCCCCATTGAAGCTTGCGAGCGCCCCCTTTGCGGCCCTCGCTGCTCACTTCTGCCGAGCCCACACTGAGGCGAGCTCCACGGCAGACTTCTGCCCAACAGTCAAAAAGGCATAATGTCACGAAAGTGTGGGTTTAGGTTGTGATTTGGGACAGGGCCTTGGTCTGAACAAAAACAGCAGGGCTTTTTGAAAAGGCAAATTAATTCTCTGCCACTAGGTGGTGCTTTTGGAGCTGCAGAAATATAGTGGTTTCCCCTGTAACAGCTGTACACAAAACAATGCTGCGCTCATAAACTCTACTTTATCAGGTGTTACAGGAAAGATTAAATGAAAATGCCATCAAAACTTTCCTGTTTCCTTCAGAGATACATTCATATAAAAACACCCATGCCACATTTTGACTTTTAAATGTGCAGCTCTAATATTTGGACTTTTACAAGGAAATCAACCTTTTGAAGTTTAATCATCACATTAATCCATACTGCAATTTTTGTCTTTCCATCCCCAAATTTAAGACCTCTTGAAATTATAAATACGACTTTTGTTAAACCATTTAAGGTATTTAAGAGTTTTAATGGCCTTGCGTTTGATACAACTAAACTGAAGACTTTTTAAAGACTCGTGGGAACCCTGTATTTAAGATAGATTTTGGTGTGCCGACTGGAAAACACAGTACCCCCGGGACATTGGGCTAGCAATTGTGCGAACCCTGTATCATGCTTGTCACACTTCACAAAAAAGCTTGTTCCAACTTGTTGATCAGATGTATTATATTGGCCTGGCAGACAACAAAATTGACAAAAAATCCATAGATATGCAATGAGGAAGGCACCTGAGGGGTATTGCAGAGACTTGATTGTGGGCTTTTTTGACTTTAAGTATGGAACCGTCCAGAACATTCTAGCAACTGCATAACAATACACAAAAAAATAGCATTTTGAGCATCACTCACACTTTCTTAGGAAAATGTGATAATATAGTTCATCACATAGTAGTTAAAAATGCAATCATTGCATGTGTGAAATTGTGTTTTCTTGAGATTGTTTTATCTACATCTCTTTTTGACCAACATCCTGTTTTAACAACCAGTCTAGTTGATGGAATTTTTACATTTTGAAAATATTTCACATTTTCAGAAGAAAATACGAGTGGAGCTTGTCAAAAGTGTGTTTTTATTTTTAAAATAATCTAAAACCATTAAAAAGATGTTGGTGATTGAAATGAAGCGGAAATTAATGTGACCCTGGACCACAAAACCAGTCATAAGTAGCATGGGTATATTTGTAACAATAGCCAACAATATTTTTATGGGTCAAAACTATGTATTTTTCTTTTATGCCAAAAATCATTAGATATTATGTAAAATGTAAATTTCCTACTGTAAATATATCGAAATTTTTGATTAGTAATATGCATTGCTAAGAATTTCATTTGGACAACTTTAAAGGCAATTTTCTCAATATTTTATTTTATTTATTTATTTTTTTTGCACCCTCATATTCCAAATTTTCAAATATCCTATCCTAACAAACCATACATCAGTGGAAAGCTTATTTATTCAGAATTCAAAATTATATGAAAATATAAAAATGAAAGGTAATTCAAAATGGTAATAAACATTATAATAATATATAAATAATACTAAATAACACTGGTGTAAAACGCTAGGGTGTTGTGGTTGGCTGCCAAAGCATTGCTATGTGGTTGCAAAAGTCTTCTGAGAAGAAGTTTTTTTAACATGTTGTTGTGGGTAGTTTCTGGGTGGTTAGTCAACCTAAAGATATTTTGGTCCCGGAGATGTGACTCAAGTGTCTACTTTACTGTCAGTCTATGGGATTTTTTGCGTGTTTCATGGTCGGCCAGGTGAAAACAGTAGGCTAAAGGTTGCTTAGAAAAATATTATTGTTTTATTGTCTATGTTATACACCGAATTTGAATACTTAAGGTTAGGAATTTGTAAAAATAGTAGCAATACCATAAGCACCACTAATAAACCTAGTGCTAAATCATAAATCAACACCAAAAGACCCCTCACAATCTTCAAATTCAATCTGAAACCACCCTGATATTATCAGTCAGCTAGTGCATTTCACTCAAGCACATAAGAGGACAGAGGGTATTTCCCAAAGCAGGAAGAGAACATTAGAACGCTAACTTTAAAGATCTCCCAGCTTTTGAGGATGAAACAGCCAGAACTCTAGGGGCTTTTTGCAACGCGCATGTTTGTACCCATGATTAGCCAACCACTCCTACCGCCTCATTGCCAATACGCTCTTTAGGCAAGTCTTGATTTAATGACAAAAAACTCGATATTTTTATTATTTTTAAATCCATACATCATCTAACCCATTTGTCTCCGGTCTATCTGCCTTCAGTCTCCAGACAAGCCTGATGAACTGCGACCGTCCCCGAGTCCCCTGCCACAGGGGCTAAATGAGCTGGAAAGCTACCAGAGTGCCCTGGAGGAGGTCCTGACCTGGCTGCTCTCTGCAGAGGACGGCTTACAAGCACAGCCACCCATCTCCTCCTTTGTCGAAGAAGTCAAAGAGCAGTTTCACACCCATGAGGTAATGTGCTAGTTTGTCTTTTGAAGCTTTTGAGGTGAAAGTAGATGAGCTTGTTGATGATTCTGTTGGCCTCAGGTGATATTTTGCTCAGCTGGTGATGTATTGTTTGAAAAAATTGGTGTTAAATTCCATTTTATGTAATGTACCACTAGAACTAATGATTAAAATTTGATCTATGTGCTTACTAGAGTACATAACTGGATTCTGGTTGAAAAGTTGAATGTTAAAAAGTTGGCATGAAATGAAAATTCACTGTTTTCTAATGAGTTTTTGATCTTATTGCAAGCGTTTTGTTCAAAATTGTTAAATTTTAAAACAACTTCTTTCTGGTGACCTATGTCAGAACCCTCCAATCATTTAATCTGCTTAAACCCCTCCCCTTTCTTAAAATCAGCTGCAAGCCACAAAGATCTGTTGCTAATTTTTTTAAAGGTGAACCAATTGAGACTTACATGGCTTAATATAACGTAAATGAGCATTTTTATGTTTATTTTTTTTTAAATCTACTTGTTTTTATATATATTTTGGACTAAGGGGGCGCCATTATTTTGATTATGTAAAATGGTTGCACATTGTGTGGCTTTTCGTTGTCATTTTCAGTTTGAGGGCAACAAGAGAAGCAATGTAAGTCTATACTGCTTCTCCTAGCAATAAGAAGAAGAGAAAAGAATGGAAAGATGCCTGTGGACGAATAAAACTTCTTTTAAAACGTCTTCGTTCTCTCCACTACAGCCCTGATGCCTTTTTAGTCAACCATAGCTACTTAAAGAGCTTACAAACGGCAGAGACAAGAAACGCTAGATGCCATCCTGGCAGGATGTAAACATGCCGACGCTTGTCATGACGCCGCAGCCACTGAAGGAGTTTCTTAGTGTGGGTTTCACTCGATATTCGGGAGCGTTTAGACTCCTTGTGGGGAAAATCAATAGTGTGGCATTTGGTTTAAGCCTACACTTATATCCATTGCCACCTATAAGCTCTTTCAGTAGCTGTGGTCATCATATCAATATTTTATATTTTTCGAGTTGTGCTGCGGTAAAAATAGCAACAGGTAGTGCCAGTAGCTCACAGAGTGCAACCATTTCATGTAAATGAAATAATGGCGCCCCCCATAGTCCAAAATATGTATAAAACAATGTGGATTTTTTTAAATAAAGTAAATCTTTCATGCGTTTTCCACTACATATTTCAATTAGAGACGTCATTTACATTATATTAAGCCATACAAGCCTTAATTCCTGGGGTTCCCTTTAAATTCCAGCTTTAATGTCATTAATCCTGCCTTTATATGTTGGAAGGATCGTTTTTAAAGATATGGGCACATGAACACAATTTTGAGATCTCTTTGTACCATCTTAACTAGGTCTCTAAATTTCCAAGTGTGAATCATCAGTGAAATTATGGCTAAACTAGCTGTAATTAATTCTGAATGTTGACTGTACAGTTTAGTTTAGCAATTTATTGTTTAGCATTTAGTGTCAGTGACACCACATTATCACATAATAATGCAGTGCTTCTGCTGAATTGATAAATAATAAGAACAAGTAACAAAGTAGCTTTGTTCCTGCATTAAAAAAAGCCTCCTGTCTTTATTGGTAGGTGTAAAAGAAAGAAAGAAACATGAAATTGGCACTTTTGTTCTAAAGTGGCACCAAAATCACTTGAATCCATATCATGTCTCAATTATGATGTCAGAGCTGATAAGTAGGATCTTTTCAGGTGGACTAGTGCACAGCTGCCATGTTAGGCTAGTTCAGAGCAAAAAAAATTTTTTTTTGAATGCTCAAAAACAATGTCATGTCCTGTGTCTTTTCAGCATCAGCAGACTTTAGAGATTGCCTGTACGGGTAAAAGATGATCCAGGAATTGCTATTAAAGCTAGCTGTATTTGCTGTGATTTCATGAGCTTTAGCTGCCATATGGCAGCTTTGGATTCCTACATAAGCTCCGAGTCTTTTGACATGACCTTTGCCCAAGGTTGAAGGCCATAGAGAAAAGTATCCAGTCGGTCCTTTTACAACTCTTGTTAAGCCATTAGTTTATTACATAAAAAGTTAAAGGGGACATCGGATGTCCATTTTCCACAAGTTGGTATGATTCTTTAGGGTCTTCATGAAGTGTTTGCAACATACTTTGGTTAAAATTCCACAATTGGTTGTGTAAAACAAAATTGTTATCCTGTCAAAAACAGCTCTGTTCACAGTGACCCGTTTCTGATAATGATAATGAGATACTTTTGCATGTTGTTCTAAAAATGACTCATAACAACCTGTACATTTTAGATCTTGTCTATAAAATTAAATTCAAGTCTGTATTGTCCCAGAAATGCTCTTCAGTTGACATGTCTATATACGTTTATTCAGTATCTGACATCTGGTCAATATAAGACTGATGCTTCGCACTTGTGTAAGACATATAGGGACGGCTCTAAATTCGGACAGGTGATTAATTTCTTCAAACTAACTTTGAACCCAAAGGGTGAAGGATGCTGTCTGGAAGTTTTGGGGCTAAGATATATCGTTCCAGAAGTTGTGGGCTGTTATTATTAACCCTGATCTTCGTAAGCCCCCTGTGTTTACGGTCTCTGAAAAAATCGGATTTCTTCAATCGTGACAGATGGTAATTATGAGTGTTTCCCCTCAGTTTCATATTCTAACATCTTTTAGAATGGTTGGTCTGGGAGTCAAAGGATCAAACTGTGCCTGGGCGTGGGTGTGAATTGAAAAGTTATCTGGGGATATTAAATGACTGAGAGGATGGAATGATATAATGAGTGAAAAAGCTCATTGAGTGAAGTGTTAAGGATGAAAACGGATATACAGAGAGATTTTTTTTTTTTTTTAAATGACAGTGCAAAGAAATAGAAAAGTTAAGAATTCTTAAAGCATATTATTGATTTGCACGTTTTTATAGATCTGCCATGATGGAATCATGCCATTTGTTTGAAGGTTTCAAGAATTTTATGTCATATAGTCTGTGTTCTAATACATTTTTAAATATATATTTAAAATTTTAAGCTACTGTTCCAAAGTTTGGATCATTGAAAAGTCTTTAAATGGAGTCTTTAAATACTCTTAAAGGAACACTCCACTTTTTTTGAAAATAGGCTCATTTTCCCACTCCCCGAGTTAAACAGTTGAGTTTTACCGTTTTCAAATCCATTCAGCCGATCTCCGGGTCTGGCGGTAGCACTTTTAGCATAGCTTAGCATAGATCATTGAATCTGATTAGACCAATAGCATCTCGCTCAAAAATGACCATATATAATGACAATATTTTTCCTATTTAAAACTTGACTCTTCTGTAGATACATTGCGTACTAAGACTGACGGAAAATGAAAAGTTGTGATTTTCTAGGCTGATATGGCTGGGAACTATACTCTCATTTCGGCGTAATAATCAAGGAACTTTGCTGCCGTACCATGGGTGCAGCAGGCGCAATGATATTACACAGCGCCTGAAAGTGACCGGCACTAAGTTTGTGAGGATGCACGAGTTGTAGCCAGCAGAGTTGACGGCTGCGTAATATCATTGCGCCTGCTGCACCCAGCAAAGTTCCTTGATTATTACGCTGAAATGAGAGTATAGTTCCTAGCCATATTGACCTAGAAAATCGCAACTTTTCATTTTTCGTCCATCTTTGTACACGATGTAGCTACAGAAGAGTCAAGTTTTAAATAGGAAAAATATCGAAACTCTTTGGTCATTTTTGAGCGAGATGCTAACGGTCTAATCGGATTCAATGATCTATGCTAAGCTATGCTAAAAGTGCTACCGCCAGACCCGGAGATCAGCTGAATGGATTCGAAAACCGTAAAACTCAACTGTTTAACTCTAGGGGAGTTGGAAAATGAGCTTATTTTCAAAAAAAGTGGAGTGCTCCTTTAAATATTATTACAATTTTAAATATGAGTTTTCTATTTCAGTATACTTTGAAATGTAATTTATTTCTTTGATGGCTTCTTGAGCAGTCTTCAGTGTCACATGATCCTTCAGAAATCATTCTAAAATGCTGATTTGTGCTCAAGAAACATTTTTTATTATCACTGTTAAAAACAGCACTGCTTAATATTTTTGTAGAAACGGTGATGCATTTTTTCTGTGATGAATAGAAAGTTTGAAATGTAAATCTTTTGCAACAGTGTAAGTCTTTACTTTGGATAAGTTTGCTCCATTCTTGCTTACTGATGTATATCATACGTATGTGTCTGTTTATGTCTGTCCAGGGCTACATGGTGGAGTTAACGTCTCACCAGGGAAGCGTGGGCCGGGTTCTCAAAGCAGGAAGTGTGTTGTTGTCTGGAGGGCAGCTGACTGATGATGAAGAGAGGGAGGTGCGGGAACAGATGAATCTGCTCAACTCTCGCTGGGAACATCTGCGTGTGGCCAGTATGGAAAGACAGAGCAGGTGGTCACGTTTCCACGATAAGCCTTTAGCGAGAAATATAAACCTGTCGCTCTTTACAGAAAGAACTTTGCTATTTACAACCTTCGTATAACTCACGTTTTGAAACATTTCTAGGCTTCATGAGGTTTTGATGGACCTGCAGCACCAGCAGCTGAAGCAGCTCTCTGATTGGCTGGACACAACCGAAACTCGAATTAAAAGAATGGGAGCACAGCCTTTAGGACCCGAACTTGAAGACATAAAGCGACAAATTGAAGAGCAAAAAGTATGTACTATAATTTTGTTGGTTGATTGATAAACCAGAAATAAAAAAGTAAAGATGTAATTGTCCCTACAGCTTTTACAGGAAGATCTGGAGCTGGAGCAAGTGCGAGTGAACTCTCTGACTCATATGGTGGTGGTAGTAGATGAGAACAGCGGTGATGGCGCCACCGCAGCCTTGGAGGAAAAACTGCAGGTACATTGTCATAGATTTTCTCAAGCAGGACAGTGTTAGGATTATTCTATAATAAACCTAACCCTGTCTTGCTATGTTCACACTGTCAGTGTTTGGGATTGACAACTGCATTTACTTAACAGGTGTAAGTCTTGAAATATGAGGCTCGAATTCTGTTTGATACTATCACCAGTAAGTGACAGTGACTAAAGGAAAATATCAAATATGGCAATGTCCAGAACCACATTTGACATGGCAAAAGTTCAATTAAGGCACAATCTCATCTGTCAGATCCGTTTAGTATTTAGTATAATTTAGTATTTAGTGTTTGATAACTTTATTCAATTTCTGTATGTTTCCTACTTGCTGATACCTACTGTTCTTAAGAAAAATTCTTCAGGTCCCACAAATTCTTTTTCAGCATTTCTGTGTATTTGAACCCTTTCCGACAATGACTGTATGATTTTGAGATCCATCTTTTGGCATTGAGGTCAACTGAGGGACTAATATGCAACTATTACAGAAGGTTCAAACGCTCACTGATGCTCCAGAAGGAAAAATTAAGAGCCAGGGGTGTAAACTTTTGAATGGAATGAGGATTTGTAAATTTTTCTTATTTTGCCTAAATGTCGGTTTGTTTTTTTTTGTTCCATTTAGTACTGCCCTTCAGAAGCTACAGAAGATACTTGTCTCCCAGAAGACAAAATAAGTTTAAAATTTACTATGATATTCAAATTCAAAAAGTTTTCACCCCTGGCTCTGAATGATTTGTGTTTCCTTCTGGAGCATCAGTGAGCATTTGAACCTTCTGTAATAGTTGCATATGAGTCCCTCAGTTGTCCTCAGTGTGAAAAGATGGATCTCAAAATCATACAGTCATTGTTGGAAAGGGTTCAAATATACAAAAATGCTGAAAAACCAAAGAATTTGTGGGACCTGAAAGATTTTTCTGAAGAACAGCAGACAGTTTAACTGTTTAGGACAAACAAGGGACTCATGAACAACTATCACTAAATTCACAGTATTAAGAATCAAGTGTATGTAAACTTCTGAATAGGGTCATTTTTATAAATTCAGCTATTATTTTCTCTTGTAAACTATACTGTATGTAAACATCTGTTATATAAAATATCATATTCAGGTCAGTACTAAATGAAAAATAACCAGCATTTTGTATGATCCATCTTATTTTGGTAAAATAATTAACATTTTGCAGATTCTGCAAGGTGTATGTAAACTTCTGTCATCAACTGTATAAGCGCAGCGTAGAGTGGTTCTTTTGCACTGTATAATGTAATAGACAACTAAGTTTGGTTATAGAATGTGATTGTCACTTCTGTAAATAACCAAAATGTGTGTGAATGGAGGTGCATTAATTACTCAAATGCAGCCCTGACAGCTACATTCTGGTGCTGTGTGAATGATGCTTTTGTAACTGTAACCACAGCCCTAAGGTCTGATCATTGTTTAAGCTAAACTATGGTATAATGTTTTGTTTATTTGAATTGGTTTTCCATAACACACCACACAGAACCTTGGGGAACGATGGGCAGCGATCTGCAAATGGACTGAAGAGCGTTGGATCCTCCTTCAAAAGATCCTGCTGTGCTGGCAGCATTTCTCTGAGGAGCAGGTACGGAATCCTTCCAGGCTGTGCTAAAAAGCTTTTACAATGCATTTAGCAGCTCTCAAAACGCCTTTTGAATCCTGCCTTTTAAATGACTATAATGAGAGCATGTCTGGGGAAGCATAAAGGTTTTGAAGACCTCTTTTCTCAAGAGAGTCAGCGAGATAACATCACCAGTGCTCAAAAGAAACAGGAAAAGCAGCAGTGCAGAACACATCTGACAATCTCCCTTTAATCCGCTGTGCTTGTTTTATAGCTGCTGTTTGATTCTTGGCTGACTCAGAAGGAGGAGTTAGTTCAGACTATCCAGAGCAGCGGCACAAATGACCCAAATGAAGTAGCCGCCAACCTAAGGAAGCTCGCTGTAAGTGGCCACGCGTAATCCAAGCTCACCGAAGCATTAAAGTCAACCCTACTTTGCATGATTAACAATCAAGTCCTGGTGGATAAAATCAAGCGTTCTTTTATATATTTTTTTTTCCCTTGTTGAATATGCTGCCTAACATGTAAAAATGTTCATGTTGCATAATTGCAAAATGGAGTTTGAATGACATTTTATGTTGAAATCCTTTGTAATGGGTTTGAAATCAGGCCTTTTTAGTGATGTAACACAATTCCCAGCTAGCATTGGATAGCTGACCTCCATTAGATATTATATAGCTCTGTTTTTCAAAGTTCTTATTGGTTTACTGGCTAGGTATAGTGTAACCAAAAATGAAAATTCTGTCATAATTTGCTCCCCTTCTTGTTGTTTCAAACTTTTGAAAAATGTTGGTAGCCAGATTTAGGTCACACTGACTTCCATAGTGTGGATACAAAATATAATGGAGGTCAGTGGGAACCAAAACTGTTTGGTTACCAACATTCTTCAAAATATCTTCTTTTGTGTTCCATAGAAGAAGAAAAAAACATGCAAACAGGTATGGAATGACATGAGGGTGAATAAATGATGACAGAATTTAATTTTTAGGTGAACTGTACCTTTAAGAAATCTGCTGAATTTCATTCCTCAGATTTTAAAAGCAGACCTGGAGTTGAAAAGGCAAACCATGGACAAGCTTTGCTCCCTAGTTCAAGATCTGCTGACCAACATTAAGAGCAAAGAGGCTGCTGGGAAACTAGAGGCAAAGCTGGAGAGGTTTGCTCAGCGCTGGGACAAATTGGTACAGTCGCTTCAGCTCACCAGCACCAAGGTGGTTATGCTAATGTGATTCCATTTACTGTGTCTCATCTTTTCCGCAATACTGTTCCATCTATTTCTATTTCTCTCAGAATTTGATATGGCTTCCTGCATGGCTGTGCCATCACTCAGAATAAATAAAGCGCTCTCACTGTATCTCACTCTCTCTCTCTCTCTCTCTCTCTCGCTTTCATATGCACTCGAGAATCAGACTTCTATACATTTACACATGCGTGTCTTACAACTTTTGTCCCTCTTAGTTTTCAACTATTGTCACCACATCCCAGTCGGAGCTCACGCATACAACCATGGCAACTGTCACCAAGGTGACCACGAACCAGAAAAAGATGGTGAAGCATACTAAGGAGGGCATGTCTACCCCTCCACCTCAGAAGAAACGACAGATTGTCGCTGATTCAGAACTGCGGAAGAGGTGAGCTTATGAACCTCGGTTTTGTCACAGGTCACTAAATGTGGAGGACCCGTTTATGACAACAGAAGGTTTGCTTTGGGTTTTTGATAGTTCACTGATAGTTCAATATGTTTTATCGTGACTAACACTCTTTCAAGTTTAAATAGATTGTAAAACTGTTAGAAAATAAAATGGTAATCGATTTTTTGATGTTTGTGTTTAAATAACAGTGAAAGCACACTTTTTTTTCCTCTGTGTTGATGTATTTCCAACTAAAACAGAAAGTTGTGATTTAAAATATATTGAAGGGCTTGTCTATTCTTTTTAAATAGCCATTAAGATTTAATTATATCACATTCATGAACATGATTTGCCACTAGTTATCTGCTATTAAGAATTAGGGAATATCAGGGGGAGGGACATTCTCATTCTGTAGAGTGTTTGATTGGATGTAATGACTGAGTGAAATATGAGTCAACAATTTAATTTTTTTTTTTTTTTTTTTTTTTTTACATAAATGTATATGTCTGCTAAAAGTGAATTTTGTCCAGTTATAACTATAGACTAGCTAGTTTGTAGATGGTGTCAAAGCCAATGCACACCATTTTTTGATTTTTTTTTTTGCATCTTATGCCTTTATTTCAAAAGGATCCTAGTTAGACAGGAAGTGAAATGGGAGAGAGAGGGGGATGGGTTCGGGAAAGGTGAGTCGGGACTCGAACTTGGGGCTGTCAGCACAGACAAAAAAAAACAAAAAAAAACGCAATTTAAAATAATAAACATTTATTTATACATTCATATATAAATCCAATTTTGAAATTGTGTACGTTTTTGAAATAATTTTATAGGAGAAGATTTAAGGTTATATATGTGCTACATATGTTTATTGACACAACAGTGTTTTTAAAGCATGATTTGCACAATGCAGTTTATTGATCACTCAGTATGATCACTGTGTAATAAAATAGACCCATTTGCAGTGTTGTAGAGTAATTAGTTACATGTAACAGAGGTACATAATTTAATTACAAAATAAATGTAACTGTAATCTGTTACAGTTATTCAGAAAAAAAATGTGTGATTAAATTACAGTTATGCAAATGTTTACCATTACAAAGGGGGTTACATCTGAACATTTTCACACACGTTTGATTTCTTTCCAAAATTGCATTGACTGCTTTAAAATATGAGTCACCAATGTTTCAGGAGTTTAGGACACAGAATAGGACACAGTATTTGATAACTGTTTTATTTCCTATTTGGGTTTATGTATACGCTTTATTTTTTTAAATTAAGTTTTTCCAATGCATTGTTAGATGCCAGTGCTGCCTGTCATAGTTATGCAAAGATTTGATTTCAAAACCAGTATCATAGCTATTAAACTATATGTGACCTTGGACCACAAAACCAGTCATGTGGGTCAGTTTGAAAAGAATAAATAAGCTTTCCATTGATGTATGGTTTGTTACAACTATTTGAATATCTGGAATCCGAGGGTGCGAAAAAAAAAAAAAATCTAAATATTGAGAAAATCATCTTTAAAGTTGTCCAAATTAAGTTCTTAGCAATGCATATTACTAATGAAAAATTACGTTTTTATATATTTACAGTAGGAAATTTACAAAATATTTTCATGGAACATGATCTTTACTTAATATCCTAATGATTTTTGGCAAAAAAGAAAAATCGATAATTTTGACCCATACAATGTATTGTTGGCAAATATACCCATGCTACTTGTGACTGGTTTTGTGGTCCAAGGTCACATATAAATGTTATGAATTTAAATCTGTATTTAACCTCAGAGCAATATTAAAGGTGCTAAAGTCTGATTTTGCTGTGGTTGTGCTTAAATTATATATTAATTTGAGTGATGAAGGATTTTGCGAGTCTGAGAGTAATTGGTATTGAGTACTACTGTAAGAGTAGCCCTGCCTGCTTTAAATGTTTCAAAATGATTAACAGTTGAAAACATTTGTTAGAAATTTAGAAAAATAATCAAATGTAATCAGTTACATTACTTTAATAAAGTAATTGAAACATTTTAAGTAGGGTACTCTCTTTGAAACATCTAATTCTTGAAAAAAAAAAAAAATCACCACTTTTTCACGACACAAAAACTTAAGTTGAAATGTCACTTTAAAGTTCATTAGGCTATTTATCTAAATAATGTAATGAATTAAGATTCTTAAAAAACGTGTCCTAATATCTGAAGTGAAATGTATCTTGTATTTTGTTTTTTAATTTTTGTTGTATGAGGGTTTTCACATACTTTTGCTATAAAACAAGGCAGAGATGCTGATTAAGAGTTTTTTTTTTTTTCTTTCTGCAGTATAGGCTTTTTTGGTCTAAGTAAGCTTTTTTTACTTTTTGACTGCATGAGTGAAACTACACTTTCAAGAAATGATGCTGAAATGCAAAGCCTGCAGTTGGGGGGTGGGGTGGGGTGGAATGCTAATCAATGCCCGAGTACCAACAATATTCAAATGACTAACAAACAAACAAGTATAACTCATTTGTTTTGCTGTTCTCTCATCAAATTCCCTGCAGATTTGATGTGGACTTCACTGAAATTCACAGTTTTATGACTCGGTCAGAGGCTGTTTTGCAAAATCCAGAGTTCTCAATCTCCCGTAAGGAGGGCAGCGTGGCAGACCTCTACGAGAAAGTGCTGGTAGGGCTACATAAACATGTTCTGTAGTGATTTATGTGTTTCATACAAATTCATGTAAATATAGTAGGGCTGTCAAACGATTAATCGCGATTGATCACATACGAAATAAAAGTTTGAGTTTGCCTAATGTGTGTGTATCGTATGTAATTATTGTGTGTATATACATAAATACACACAAACTAATGTACATATTTAAGAGAAATATGTTATTTATGTACAAAATATTTTGATTTATATATAATATAAATTATATAAAAATTATAATAAATACATATACTTATGTAAATATTTTTTATAATAAATACATATACTTATGTAAATATTTTTTAAATATATACATGAATGTCTTTGTATTTATATATACATTTATATAATAATTCCAAGACACAGTACACACACATATATAAGGCAAACTCAGACTTTTATTTTGTATGTGATTAATCGTTTGACAGCCCTAAAAAATAGTGGACTGCCAAATTTTTGAACTTTAATAATATAATATAATGTGATATATTTGTATTATTTTATTGGTGTTTACTGTGTGATTCTTTCACCATTTTTGAGGCAATTGACAGGGAAAAAACAGAAAAGTTCAGGAAGTTACAAGAAGCCACTCGCTCAGCCCAGGCTTTGGTGGATCAGCTCACTAGCGGTAAATGAATACTAAGTGATCATTTTTATATGCACATTCATTTCAGTTCAAATGTCTTGTAAACGCCCCTTGATTTTCAATCAGTTTTGCATAATTCAAAACTTGCCCTTGTTGTCTTGTAAAAGCCACACACAAATATCCCCCATCTTATTTGGAAAGTAATAATCTGCATTTTGCTGCTAATTAAAGTAATAAAATCCTGCATAATATCAGCTTTATTAATAATAGATAGAGATGTACATCGGTGGGACGTTTCCCAGCTATTTTGAAAGTCTAAAGCCTTTGCCAGCTTAATTGCCTCAAATGCTGTTTCAATATGCATGAGTCTCATTTGTCCTAATGGATCTTTCTTTAAAGACGGTCAGAATTCCGAGGACATCCAGCAAGCGGCTCAGCAGCTACGTGCTCGATGGGTCGACTTCTGCGCTCTCCTGGCTGAGAGGCTGGCGTGGTTGGCCTACCAGACCAAAGTCCTGGCCTTCTACAATCTCTTCCAGCAACTTGAGCAGGCTGTGGCAACAGCTGAAAACTGGCTGAAGGTGCAGTCGCCGCCTGCGTGCGAGCCGGAGCCTCTGAGGATACAGCTCGAGCGTTGCAGGGTAACCACCGGTGTCCGTCCTCGTGCATGGGGTCTTGTTCCTTTGTAGATTTGTGTTTCAATGTGTGTCTGTTCTGTGTCCATATACAGGGCAAAGTCTGTCTTTTCCTGTGTCTGGCCAGGTAATGCCCTTTACCCATTGCATGTGTTCATCTGATCCCATGCAAAAAAAAAAGAAAAAAAAATGCAATGATGCATATGATGCAATCATGCAGGACATTTTATCATCTTCAACAAGACAAATAACCTTTGATTTATTTTTTTCTTGATCTTTTGAGATAAAAGAGCTTGATTTACTTTGAAACCATACTATAACTTTCAGGACCTCCTCCACAATCCTATTTGGAAAGGTTTCCAAAATTAGAAATAAGTTTATTTTTTAACAAGGTCCCTGACGTTTTGGCACAAGAAAAATAACAAAATTTAATTATAAATAATAAATAATGTATGATATGACCCACATTGAAAGAATGGTTCACCCAAAAAAAATATAAATTTGCTGAAAATCTACTCCCCCTTTCTCTTAAATATGTACATTCATTTGTGTGTATTTATATATACATATTAATTACACACAGTACACACACATATATTAGGCAAACTCAAACTTTTATTTTGTATGCGATTAATCACGATTAATCGTTTGCTAGCCCTAATTGCAATATTTCCCAAAATCTGTTCTTGTAAAAAAAAAAATAAATAAATAAAATGAAAAAAAAAAACATCTACATCTTGGATGACCTGAAGTTAAGAAAAATTTCATTTTTAAGTGAACTATTTCTTTTAAAAAAATGTTAAAGGAGAAGTTCACTTCCAGAACAGATATTTACAGATAATGTACTCACCTCCTTATCATCCAGGATGTTCATGTCTTTTTTCTTCAGTCGTAAAGTAATTGTTTTTTAAGGAAAAAATTGCAGGAATGTTCTCCATATAGTGGACTTCAATGGTGCCTGCAATTATAATTAAAATAAAAAATAAAATAATCAATAATTTCGCTAGATAAGACCCTTATTCCACATCTGGGATTGTTTAGAGCCTTTTAAAGCTGCATTTAAACTGCATTTTGGAAGTTCAAACTTGCAGGCACCACTGAAGTCCATTATATGGAGAACATTCCTATAATTTTTTTCCTCAAAAAACATAATTTCTTTACGACTGAAGAAAGAAAGAAGTGAATATCTTCAATGACAAGGGGGTGAGTAAATTATCTGTAAATTGTTCTGGAAGTGAACTTCTTTCTTAACTACATTCTTTTTTTTTTAACAAATAATTTTGATGTCATACAGTTTATCCTGAACATTTTTTTCTTAGGGGTAATTTGTAAAAAATAATTTGTCTTGTTTAAAAAAAAAATATATGAGAAGGTAAAACGCTTAGATACGGGTTCTGGGTTTTGCTGACGGGTCCAATATAGTTGCTTCGTTTCTTTTTGCATTACATTTTGACAGGTTCACAAAACAGTCTGCAATAATTCTATCTTTCATGTCAAAAGATCAAGGAAAATCAATTTCTCATAAAATGACCCCTTTGATTGGGACTCTGGCTGGCCTGGCTGGTGAATTTTAAGTGCTCTTAGATTTTTATGTAATTTAGCAATGATGATGGTACTTATATTGGGTGATCTAATTGAAAAAGGAACACATTTCCACTGTGTGGTGGCTGTGGACTGTGTTCAGTGGGCTAGACGTGGCCTGTTAGATTAATGAATATGATATAACAGGCACAGAGACAAGTTGTGTGATTAAAAAAGTTTGAGTGATCAAAGCTCTGCAGGTTTAAAGTCTTTCTTTGTTCATTTTTATCCTTGAGTATATCTGTACCTGACAGCTTCCTATATGAATGTCTTTCTCACTTCTTTCTCTTTACCAGATCTTTGTTTCTGTAATATGTCTTTCAGAAGAGACATGTCTCCTAAAGACTGTGAATGTCTATAATAATTCATTTGATGCGATTAACCCATTCCTTATCTTACTATGCCCCAGGTTTACTCATTTAATATTTCACACACAGACTGACTCTAACCCTCCATATACCCACATAAGCATATTAATGAATTAGTTATCAATCAAAAGAGTAATTGTAATACAATATATAACAGTCAACATACCGTGTGTATGTGGTTTTAGCGATTTGACCCTGAACGACAAAACCAGTCTTATGTTGCACGGGTATATTTGTAGCAATAGCCAAAAATACATAGAATGGGTCACATTTATTGATTTTTCTTTTATGCCAAAAATCATTAGGATGTTAAGTAAAGATCATGTTCCATGAAGATATTTTGTAAATTTCCTACCGTAAATATATCAAAGCTTAATTTTTGATTAGTAATATGCATTGCTATGAACTTCATTTGGACAACTTTAAAGGCGATTTTTCTCAATATTTATTATTAATATTCAGCTTTCAGATGATGTAAAAATCTCAATTTCGAGAAATTTACACTTATGACTGGTTTTGTGGTCCAGGGTCACATATATTTTTGATACAAAATGAATTTAAGAATCTCATATGGCAGAAGACATCAGTAATGTTATTAAACTTACAAAGTTGCTATTTTATTGGATCAATAAAAATAGCTTTATTATAGCTATTTTATTGGCAATTGTAATTTATATACAGCATATCGTAAATAAGCTCCATGTACCCTTTATTAAAGGACAGAAGGTGCAATGAAAGAATCGTGGAGAGAAAACTCAGAGCTAAAGATGAGATTTTCTGAAGTTTTTATTGAATTTGTGAAGTCTGTAAAAACATTTGCCTCGCAACAAAACAAATTATTCTTTCTATTTGAATCCGTGTAGACGTTTTGAAGTTATGAGTCGAGTCATAAGTGCTAAATATTCACGTTTGTTCCCACTTCAGGTGTCGAGGGCTGACAGCAAAAAGATGGGGCCATTTTCCTGCCAGTACCAGTGCCATTATGTGACTTAGCTTGAACCGTTACAAGCCTAATGCTTTATTACCTTTCACAGGATGAGATCGCTCGCCTCTCCGCCTTACAACCACAAGTGGACAAGCTGCACGAACAACTCGAGGAGCTGCAGCAGAAGGAAGAGACGCCTGTTCTCTTTGATGCTGACATCTCTGCCTTCCAAGAGCACTACCACCATGTCCTCGAGGACCTGAGGGCCAGGGAAAGACAGCTTGTTCTGGGTGAGGGATGTCTGGCGCTGTGCTATTTGGGTTAACGTTGAGGGAGTTTAAAAGTGGATCACTCACGTACTGTACGATGACAGCACTTGTATGTAGGATTCAGACTGCAGTGTGGTCTGGTTTGATCACGTTAGCCTCAGAGCTGGCAGCATTTTCATAAATCTTTCAACTCAATGAGCATCTCTATCCTATTATGCTACACAAGCGTCTGAAACTTTCATGGACTTGTTCTAACTTTTAAGCACTCTCTGGCTGAAAGCTAATTCATGTCTAATGAGTTCCTACACGATTTAGAAAGATTCTTACGCTTCCAAGACACCAATATGTATGCACCATATGTATTCCATGCTGATTGTGTGGGGGAAATTGTCAGAATTAGGCAGAATGCTACAATGTGATTAAAATTGCAGCTGGCAGTACTTCACACTAAAAATATGACCTAATTATTTAGTGAAAAAATCTGTGAACACAGTGTTTCCCCTGCCGTTATATTAGGGGGGCGGCCCTTGAAGGTCAAGTAAACTTTATTTTCTACATAGCGCCAGATCACAACAGATGTCATTTAAGGTTACCTTTCCTATAGAACAGGTCTATACCTGGTTCTTTTATTAAACAAACGAAATAGCCATATATTATTTATCTTATTTACACAACGGCATGTCATTTCTGTCTCTAACGTCACGTGGTCACGTGTTTACAATTTCTCCTCCTTTAAAACGCGGAGGGGAAAAAACGGATTTACTCTATAGCACGGGATGCCACAGAAGAAAAGTCATTTTTTTTGGATTAATAAATCAAAAGTAGGTCTCTCACTTAATTCGAATCGCGATATGGACTAGTGTCTGTGAATATTAAAACGCAAAAAGACGGTTTAAATATGAATCCTTCATGTTCCGCTTGGCTCTGTATGAATGAATGGTGGAGACGCGGTTTTCTTTACTACACAAATACTGAAGCACACGTGACGCTCGCGGTTATTTTCGGCCTCTGCGTCTCATTATGTGACGACATAAATGCATAAACTTATCTCCAGAACTGCTGCGAGAGTCACTTCATGTAAATTTTACCCTTTCATTTGAGAAAATTAGCATCATATCATAGTGTATGCACACAAAAACTAACCGGCAACCTGTCAAAATAAAAGAAATGTTTAACGTAACAGAAATATATTAGTCTTGTCTTACTTTTGTACAGTATAATGTAGGTGTCTAAATATTCCTATTTCTGGCAAATTTAAATAAAACAGTTAAATGCAGAAATTATTATAATAACAGAAATGACAGAAAAAAAACTAGGCAGCAAATAAAAAGGGTTTAATTTTCATTTCATTAAAAATAAATAAATGTTTAATGCCTGTATTTGATTATCAGAAAAATTAAAACGCAAGAATTTCTGGGGACAAAAAAAAATTGTAGGGCCCTTTTGTTCAAAATGTTGAAATTGAGATTTTTTGACTTATATTTTAACTGAAATAAATGTTTTTTTGTTATGTACTGTATCCTAGGGGAAACACTGGAACATATATAGGGAGTTTTGTTACATTTTGTGACTGATGGACATTTGAGATCTGTGGAAAGCTGCAGCACTGCTGGCAGGTGTTGTGTAGTGGATTGTGAGTTCAGACTTGTTTTCTTTTCTCTTGTATTAGTCCAGTCTAGTCTTCCACCAGCACGTTATAAGGATGTGATGGCAGCGCTGCTGGCCTGGCTGCAGCAATGTGAGAATAAACTAGCCATCCCCTCCACAGCAGTGACTGAGTACCCTGTCATGGAGCAGAGGCTCAAAGACATCAAGGTATGAGATTTTACTGAAGAGCTTCAGACTTGTTTAAAAACAATGATTATTTAATACAATTTAAGATATTGGTGCAAAAAATGCCCCGTATGTGTTTTGTCTCATTTATATATATATATATATATATATATATAATGCTGATTTTGTGCTGATCTATCACAAGCTTAAAGGAGAAGTCCACTTCCAGAACAAAAATTGAAAGATAATTTACTCACCCACAATCCAAGATGTTGATGTCTTTCTTTTTTCAGTCGTAAAGAAATTATGCTTTTTGAGGGAAACATTTCAGGATTTTTCTCCATATAATGGACTGATATGGTGCCTCGATTTTGAACTTCCAAAATTTAGTTTAAATGCGGCTTCAAACGATCCCTAATGTGGTTTTAAACGATCCCAGGGTCTTATCTAGCGAAACGATCGGTTATTTTCATTAAAAAGAATACATTTATATACTTTTTTATGTTAAACACTCATCTTGTCTCACTCAACCTAACTGTCATGAAGTGGAAAAAAACTGTTAAGGCAAAGTCGAAAAACTCCCATCTCATGTTCTCCCTCAACTTCAAAATTATCCTATATCACTGTTTTACCTTTTTTGTTAAGGGTGTTTGATCTTCTTTGCATGTTCCCTTTGCAAAGACTGGGTCGATACTTCTGCAGCGATGTAGGATGATTTTGAAATGAGTTGAGGGAGAAAATATGATTGGAGTTTTAAAAAGTTTTAAAAAGTATTTAAATTGTATTTTTGTTTTAATGAAAATAGCAATTGTTTCGCTAGATAAGTCCCTTCTTCCTCGGCTGGGATCGTTTACAACCATATGAAATGTTTAACTCAAAAAACATAATTTCTTTACAGCTGAAGAAAAAAAGATATGAACATCTTGGATGACAAGGGGGTGAGTAAATTATCTGTAAATTTTGGTTCTGGAAATGGACTTCTCCTTTAAATGTGATTTTATACAACAGTTCAGTAAATAAGAAGTTGATATTGTGTTATAATTTAAACAAAATATTGTGTTTTTTGCTCAATTTTGCAGAGAACATATTACCTTTGAAGCCATAGCAGAATTGTTGCGCATTTCAGAGTAACACAGCAATGTTTAGTTTCTGAATGAATCGGTGTTTTGAAAGAATCGTGTGAACCAATGAATCAAAAGCCCATTCATAAAGAGAGCCATGTACTTCATTCCTGAATTAATCAGCCATTTGAAGAAACAAATTAATAAATGAATGACTCATAAAGACATGCACCGCCACCTGCTGGCAGATTTAGTTTTTTTTTAAAGTATAATTTCATTAAATAAATAAATAATTAAAAATAAAAACATTAAAGGAATAGTTCATCCCCCAAAAGTTGAAGTCTGTCATCATTTACTCACTCATGTCATTTCAAACCTGTCTTTTGTGGAACATGAAAGAAGATATTTTAACGACTGTTGGTAACAAAGCTGTCTTGGTTACCAATGACTTTCATCGTATGAACAAAAAAGACTGAGATGTTTCTCAAATTATCTTTTATGTTCCATAGTTTATGTTAGGCTGTTGCAGCCTAAATGTTTGTGTAATAAATTCTATGATGAATAAAATATTACTCTCTAAAGCTACAATTTTTGATGTCTATTTGATACTTCCTTGTGTAACACAAAAATAGCTTTAAATAATCCTTTCTGGGTAATTTTAAAGTCAAATTTATTTTGCGATTTAATTAGATTAATTAAAACATCATGAAATTAAAAAATGCTGACAGCTCTAAGTTATTTTTATATATATATATATATATATATATATATATATATATATATATATATATGTGTAGAAAGAGAGAGAGAGAGAAAGAGCGAGAGAGCAATATTGGATGAGAAAAAATTTGTAGTACAAAAATAAAACAATGCCAATATTACAAAATCTGGTGTAAAACGGTGTATGGCAAGACTAATAAAAAAGTAAACAAACAACTCAAACACTTCTATATCACCACTTTGTCGAGTTAAAATCAAACTTTAAATTGCCTGAAAACATGATCTGTGTTTTTTTTTTTTGTTTTTTTTTTTTAGTGAGAGATCAGCTTCTTGAAATTAAGTTTGCATCTCGGCATCTGTGACCAGTGTTTACTGAGCTCTGATGACTGATGATCCAAAAATAAGTTTATTATAAAAAAAAATAAAAAAAACAGCTGAACATCAGTTCATAAATAAAATATAGAATTGTTTAAATAAACTATGTTGTATAGATTGTAATGGTTACCTTTTTGTAATGTTACCATTTGTATTTATTTATTTATACATATATATATAATATTAAAGTCTATGTATATATTTATGTGTATATGTGTGTGTGTGTGTGTATGTATGTATGTATGTATTTTGAAAGTAATTTGGCAAAAAAAAAATGCATTAAATGGGTAAGTTTTCATGGTTATAAATGTATGCAATTTCACCAATAAAAATATTACTTTTTCTAAAAAGGAAACAAAGTAGTTGTTTGTGTGCTCTTTAATAAAGAAAAATTACTTATTATCCGATTACTCGATTAGTCGATAGAATAATCGGTAGAATACTCGATTACTAAAATAATCGATAGCTAGCCCTAAATTAATTTATTTTATAAGTAGGGATGAATTAAGTAAAAATAAAAAAACAAAAAAATAATTTTATTGTAAAAAAAGTTTACAATATATATTAAAATAGAAAACAGTTATTTTATATTTAAAAATATTACTAGTTTTTGATAAAATAAATGCATATTTGGTGAGACACTACTGACACTACTGACAGAATCTTTATTTGCTATATTGACTTTATTTGCTATTTGTGTTCTGATTTTCGAGTAAAATCTGCTAAATGAATTCAAACTATTCCATTCACTGTATATTGTTTATAACAGTGAATGTATCAAATTAATATGAAAGCATTATTAAATTGTGTAAGATTCCAAATGTGACAATGCACATTAAACTGGGAAAATAAAATTCAAATTCAAACAATTACACACTCAACCATCAGTGAAATCAACAGAAATTATGTTACTTTGGTTTCTAGTAGATTGATTTGGTTTCTAGTAGACCATCTCACTTAATAGATTATGTATTATAAGTACTATATGCAAAATGTTTACCACATGTATGCCACATTTACTTAGGGAAAACCATGAGGAACACGTGATTTTTTTTTTTTTTTTTTTTTTTTTTTTTTAGTCAATATTTCTAGCTTAATGCACATTGAATGAGTGCAAAACTATTTTTCAGGCGATTCAAGCAGCGCAGAAGGAGCATCAGGGTGACGTGGATGACCTCAATAAAATGGCTGAGCAGGTGTTCCAGAAAGCGCCACCGGAGATCTGTCAGAAGTACCGGACCGAGCTGGACAACGTGATGGTGCGCTGGAGGCGTGTGTCTGAGCAGCTGGAGGACAACATCCAGAAGCTGCAGGATCACATGGCCAAATTACAGCAGTTCCAGGCACGTGCTGAAACAATATGCTGATGAGGCTTTTCCTCAAATTACACTGGCTCTAGTTTCTCTGTAGCAGACACACTTCACCTACACCACGCTGGGTGCTTTCCAAGTAAAATGGACTTGAATGCAGGCAACTGAAGATGTTGGCTGTGTCTCAAAACCTAGTCAGCTGCCTACCCAGAGAGCTTATGAGATTTTAAACTACATCCTTCCAAGAAGAGAAATGTACTGCTCAAAGGTTGCCGATTTAGATCTCAGGTGACGATTCTCGGTTCAATAGAAATTAAGCTCGGTCAACAGCATTTGAAGCTCGTAATAACTTTTTTCACTTGTTTTCTTTAAAAAGAGCAAAAATCAAGGTTACACCATGGCACCTACACTGGAAATGAGTGAGACCTTTTTTTAAGGATTTAAAAGCATAAATATGAAGCTTTTATTTTATAAAACACTTTACATTCATTCTTTTGTTAAAACGTGTATTATATGAGCTATAACATTGTGCTCGTTGCTTTTAAGGTCATTTAAAGATTTTGGACATTGTCATGGCAACAAACTGGTAAACGTGGTTACTAAGTATTTTTTAAATAAAATCATGTTAACACATGCATTGTGTATGCATACTGTAACTTAAAAAAAAAAAAGAAAAAGAAAATAAAATCCCACAGTGGTAAACCTAAAATACTGAACTTAAAAAGAAAATAATAATCCCACAGTGTTTTTCCTAAAATACTGAACTTAAATAAAATAAAAAAAAATTAAATAAAAATCGCACAGTGTTTTCTCTAAAATACCGTAACTTAAATGAAGAAAAATAAAATCGCACAGTTTTATCTAAAATACTGTAACTTAAATATAAAATAAAATAAAATAAATCCCACAGTGTTTTTCCTAAAATACTGAACGTAAATAAAATAAAATAAAATAAAAGTAAAAATCCAAGTGTTTTTCCTAAAATACAGCAACTTAAATAAAATATATAATAAAATAAAATAAAAAACACAGCGTTTTTCCTAAAATACTGAACTTAAATAAAATAAAATAAAAAATAAAAATCCCAGTGTTTTCTCTAAAATACCATAACTAAAATAAATTAAGAAAAATAAAATAATGTTGCAGTTTTTCCTAAAATATTGTAACTTAAATATAAAATGAAAAATAAAAAAAAACCCATGGTGTTTTTCCTAAAATACTGAACTTAAATAAAAATAAAATAAAAAAATAAAAATCCCACAGTGTTTTATCTAAAACACCATAACATAAATAAATTAAGAAAAATAAAATAAAATAAAATCCCCCAGTGTTTTCCGAAAATACTGAACTTAAATAAAAATAAAATAAAAAAAAAATAAAAATCCCAGTGTTTTCTCTAAAATACTGTAACTTAAATATTAAATAAATAAAATAAATCCCAGTGTTTTTCCTAAAATACTGAACTTAAATAAAAATAAAATAAAATAAAATAGAATACAATAAAATAAAAAATAAAATAAAAATCCCAGTGTTTTTCCTAAAATACTGAACTTGATTAAAAATAAAATAAAAAATAAAATAATGTTTTCTCTAAAATACCATAACTTAAATAAATTAAGAAAAAATAAAATAATATCGCACAGTTTTTCCTAAAATATTGTAACTTAAATATAAAATAAAATAAATCCCACAGTGTTTTTCCTAAAATACTGCACTTAAATAAAAAATAAAATCAAATAAAATAAAATAAAATAAAATTTAAAAAAATAAAATATAAATCACAGTGTTTTTCCTAAAATACAGTAACTTAAATGAAAAATAAAATAAAATAAATAAAAATTAAATTAAATTAAATTATAAAAACATACCAGAAAATGTCTGTAATGGTGGTAGCCAAAACATATTTATATTTTTAACCATTGCCTCACGTAATAGATTGTTTAGTATGAATATACTTGTATACATAAAATGTATATTTTTTGGTTGAATTCCTATGGGTTGTGAGTGCATCTTCTGATAAAGTGACATTTCTTCCACTGGTAGAATGACACAAAGACTCTGCAGAAGTGGATGGCAGAGGTCGATGTTTTCCTGAATGAGGAATGGCCAGCTCTGGGAGACGCAGAGGCTTTGGAGAAACAGTTGGAACAGTGCACGGTGAGGACAGTCTTTATTTATTTAGCAATAAAAACTAAGTTTGTGTTCCAAACTTGGAATAGAGCTCTTGATGCAATACTGACCTAGAGCAAGATGTGCTAAAATAACAGCCGTGATCCAGAAACATACCATTGTGTTTCACAAACATGGCCCAAAAATTAAAATTCAGAAGAGAGTGCTTTTTATGCAGAGGCAAAGCGTAGCCTAAATTAAAGCATTGGTCTGGAAGAGGAAGAGCTGTTTCTCATTAAGATGAAATCTGCAAAAATATGTTGGGAGACCTGCTAATATAGCCGCAGCGGTGGTTGAATAAGCCGTAAACCCGTCGGGACCTGACTCAGTAAAGACCCTGCCTTCTCTTTTCAAGCAATGGCAGGAAATGATTTTTCATATTACCAGTCATGAAAACTCTAGCTTAACATGAAATCACATTTTTCAAATGGTGTCTCAGTATTTTTGTGCCCCACGGTAAGTTAGCTGCAATAATGGCAATAGCTTCGCTTCTATCTAGTAGAATTGGGTCAATGCATTGGCATGACCTGGTTTTCAGGATGGCCAAGACCATCTATTTCAAACATTCTCCTTTGATTTGCCAGGCTCTGGTGAACGACATCCACACCGTCCAACCGAGTCTGAACGGCATCAATGAGGTGGGACTGGCCTTGAAGAGGGAAGCTGAGGCACCGTTTGCCATCAAAATACAGAAGATGCTTGATGAGCTCAATGCTCAGTGGGAGCTCATTTGCAAACAGGTAATTAAAGGGCCACATGGGCTTACGGTGCATTATACTAATTAATTACGAGGTGAGGCACAATTTAGTCATCTTTAAAAGCCCACGCATACCATTTTCACACCTAGGCGATGTCTAAGTGAAACTTTTGGATGTTATTAGAGCATTTTCAGGTAGTCATTAAAACAAAAAATGTGTTTGTGTTGGTCCTCAGGCCTATGCAAAGAAATCAGCCCTGAAAGGAGGGCTGGACATGACGGTGAGTTTGAGGAAGGAGATGCAGGAAATGCAGGAGTGGATCACTCAGGCAGAGGAAGACTATCTGGAACGAGACTTTCAGTACAAAACACCTGAGGAGCTTCATAAGGCGGTGGAGGAACTAAAGGTTTGTTCTTTTTAAACATGATTCTTTATGCAGTCGTCAATGGCAATAAGAGCATAGAACAAAATTCTTAAATTAATTCTTAAATTCTTAATTTGAAAATTCTTTGGTTAGAAGAATTTGGTTAAAAACATACAAAAATAATTCAACCTGACACAATTTGAAACTTTATTAAAGGGATAGTTCACCCAAAAATAAAAATGCTGTCGTTAATTTTTCACCCTCGTGTCGTTCCAAACTCATAAGACCTTTGTTTATTATCAGAACACAAATTAAGATATTTTTGATGAAATCTTAGAGCTTTTTGACCCTGCGTAGACAGCAATGCAACTGACACATTTAAGGCCCAGAAAGGTAGTAAGGACACCTTTCTGGTTAAAATAGTCCATGTGACATCAGTGACAAAACAATTTCATGAAAAAATTGAAATTGTTGAATAAAGTCGTTATTTTTGTTTTCTTTGCGCACAAAGTATTCTCGTAGCTTCATAACGTTACAGTTGAACCACTGATGTCACATGGACTATTTTAACAATGTCCTTACTACCTTTCTGGGCCTTAAACGTCTCAGTCTCGGCATTAAGAGCCAAGGGGTGAAAACTTTTAGAATCAGGGTAAATTTAACTTATTTTGTCTTCTAGGGAACATGTACGTATCTTCTGTAGCTTCTGAAGGGCAGTACTAAATGATAAAAGTATGATATTTAGGCAAATTAGAAAAAATGTACACATCTTCATTCCGTTCAAAAGTTTTCACCCCTTGCTCTTAATGCATGTTTTTTTCCTTTTTTCCATGGTTTGAACCTTCTGTAATAGTTGCATATGAGTCCCTCAGTGTCAAAAGATGGATCTCAAAATCATACAGTCATTGTTGGAAAGGGTTCAAATACACAAAAATGCTGAAAAACCAAAGAATTTGTGGGACCTGAATGATTTTTCTGAAGAGCAGCAGGCAGTTTAACTGTTCAGGACAAACAAGGGACTCATTAACAACTTTCACAAAACAAACAAACAAAAAAACACAGCTGTGAATCATTCAGGTAACAACACAGTATTACGAATCAAGTGTATGTAAACTTTAGAACAGGGTAATTTTTATAAATTCAACTATTATTTTCTCTTGTGGACTATATGTGAACATCTTTTATGTGAAATATTTTATTCAGGTCAGTGCTAAATAAAAAATAACATGCATCTTATTTTGGTAAAATAATGAACATTTAGCAGATTCTGCAAGGTGTATGTCAACTGTATTTAAAAATCATGTGGTTACAGCGTTGCATGCAAAATGTGGGACACAAATGTGGGAATATTAAATTAAATATCAACTGACTTAATTATGACATTTAATATACAAGTTTTAATGTTGTATACCTCAAAAAGAACAGGACCACCGAGGCGGAACAAGCCAAAATCAACATTTTAAGAGGGAAACAGTCATTGTTTGTGTACTTGTCATGCTGTGTTAGTTTTATGTTCGATAATAGCTTATCTAACACATCTAATCTCACTAGAGAACATGGGATTTGTGTCTTCATTGCTTTTAACAACAGTCAAGGGACACCAATTTGTACCCCGTTCATTGAAAGTGCCAAGACACCGAAGTTTAAAGAAAAGAAAACGAACATGTTGTACAGAGAACAAAGTGTCAGAGAAGCTCCCCAGACAGTTGTCATGATAGCAGAAGACTGACACCTAGACAACCGAAATGCATTCATTTCCTAACAGGAGCCGGGAAGCTTTTCACCTCCATGTGATCCTGTAGCTTTGTGCTTTTCTGTGAAGTAAATGGGGCACATTTTTGCTTAACTTCCCAAGTTCAGCAGTCAACAGCGGGGATCTTGTATTCTCTCTGTCCCAGTGCCAAGCTTAGCTTAACTTTGCAAGCAGAGGCTTAAGAGAATGTTGATGTTCACTAACCTTGGTAAAACATCTGAATGCTCACGTAATCTCCTCTCCTCTCTCCCACTCAGCGGGCTCAAGAGGAAGTCCATCAAAAGGAAACAAAGGTGAAGCTACTGACGGATAAAGTCACCAATTTCATTTCAAAGGCTCCTCCTGCGGCCCATGATGCCCTGAAGGTAGAACTAGATGTTTTGACTTCTAACTACCAACGGCTGTGCAGCCGGCTCGATGGAAAATGCAAGACTTTAGAGGTGAGCTTGATATTGTGCCAGTAATGGGGTTGCGCTCGGGAGTCAGACAGTGTCCCGTTCATTGACATTTATTCATTTGCCAGATGCTTTTATCCAAAGCAACTTGAAGTCTTTTTAAGGTTTACACTTTATCTGTGTGTGTGTGTTTCCTGGGAATCAAACCCAAGACTTTGATGTTGCTAGCACCAGGCTCTTTCAGTTCAAACCACTAATGTGGTTCTTCTAACCTTTGATCAAATTCTCAGGACCCGGCCCAATTTGATATGTTTGACTAACCACTTGCCCTGTTGGCTGTTGTAGGAGGTGTGGGCATGCTGGTGCGAGCTGCTGTCTTATTTGGAATTGGAGAATGCCTGGATGGACCTTCTGGAGAAGAAACTTGATGAAACCGAAAGCCTTCAAGGAGGTGTAGAAGAAATAGAAGAAGCTTTGAGTGTGAGTGCTCAAAATCTTTGAGATGAACTTCAGAGATACAAGAAGACTGTGTACTAAAAGAGGAAGCATCTTGAAAGCCAGTCATATAAAAAATAGGTTACTTGTAAGGGAATAAGGATATTACACTCTTAAAAATAAAGGTGCTTCATGATGCCATAGAAGAACCTTTTTTTCTAAATGGTTGCATAAAGAATCTTTAACTTGTCTGAAGAACCTTTCTGTTACACAAAAGGTTTATTGTGGTGAAAGAAGGTTCTTCAGATTATAAAAAGGTAAGAAAGAGATGGTTCTTTAAAGAACCTTGAATGGTTCTTTGTGGAACCGAACCAAAAATGGTTCTTCTATGGCATCGCTGTGAAGAACCTTTTAAAGCACCTTTATTTTTAAGAGTCTATGTGGTTTTAGAAGCCTGGAATATTGTGAGTGAGTCACATGCTCTGTTCTTCCTTTTTATAGCTTGACAGTCTGTGGTCACCGTGACCTGTTGATGTTAAAAGGGCTGTGTAAATAAATTTCCCCTTGTGTTCTACTGGAAAAATCAGAGCAGACAGGTTTAGAATGACATGAGCGTGAGTAAATGATGACACAGTTTTCATTTTAGGGAAGAGTTTGACTTGGAAAGGTCATTCTGTCCCAGAGGAGCATTTTATTGTTTAGAGGTTACTCTTTCATATTGCAGGACACCGACTTAAATGCCATTCTTATTGGAGTTTTCACTTTGTCTCGGATGTTTCTCCGATTATTATTGATGATCTCTTCTGGAACTTTACAACATTGTTTCCCAAACAGGGGAACTGCAGGGGGACAGTGAGTTTAAAAATTGTTTAAAATGTTTAAAAATGATCATTTAAATGGACAACTAATGGGGCTGCACAATTAATCAAAACAAAACTAAATCATAATATTGTTATTTATCATTTTTTTCCCAAGTTGTGCAGCCCTAAATATAATTTAAAGGGGAAATCAGATGCAAAATTCACTTTTACATGGTGTTTGCAAAATAAATGGTTTGTAAATGCATCTTATCTGTGTGTGGACACAACCACCCTACAATGATAAAAATCAAGTTAAATCCTCAAATCAAAAAAAAAAAAAAAGAACGGTCTCAAATTTCAAACGTTTTGATTTTCTGAGCAGTATGATGTCATACTACTCAGGCCCCGCCCACAACCGCTGATGGACTGTTCCCGTATTAGCATATTCCCGCCCTCAGCCAGTTGTACGTTGTTGCCATTTTATCTGCTCTCGAACAGCTGTAGCAACGTCTTATAAGCAATGCAGGTGTTTTGTAGTTGGATGTAAAAGTAACCATAAGAATGCGGGGTGAGCAGTAGCTCATTATCATTTAAAGAGATATTCACTGAAATGGGTTGCTGTTAACAGAGCTGTTGTTGATAATGTAAAAAGGGTGTTGTTTTACACGACCACTGAAGAATTTTAATTCAAAATTTTTATCCCTTAAAACTGATCTTTGATCATCAAAATGAAATATTTAAATGTTTTTTCTTGTGAAAATTATTTTCTCATGCCTTAAAACAGCTTGAATGTAACTACTACCCCCTTTGCCCCATTTACTGTTACGTGTTACCTCCCTGACACATCTACTGCTTACACAAACGTTAATCACACTACAAACAAAACAAAACTATAATGCTATAAGAAACAGAAAAGATTAATTCATTGTTTACCTGGGTCTTTAGTCTATGATTAGCTCACCTCGCCTCTTATCTGACAAGTTTTCGGGTCTGAGTCGTTCGTTCATCACGTGACAGCCCAATAAGCTTAAACAATGCAGTCTGAGCTGGAAAGAGATTAGTTCATCTCTGGAGTCTTCGGGTTTGAGTCGTTCGTTCATCACGTGACAGCCCCACTAGGTGAACGAACGACTCCAAAAACCTCGAAAACAGGTGAACTAATTCCAGTACAGAACCTAATAGGACGTTGCGCATGCGCGACTGAACGAATCACTCCCCAAAACGACTCGTTCGTCCCGGGTCACATTAAAGATTCGTTCAAAATGAACGAATCGTTCAAGAACGACCCATCACTAGGAGCCCCCTGATCCACTAACTGAAACTGTAGTAAACGCGATATAATGGCGAAACACGGATAATGACTGATAAAACCATGTTTTCACTAGCGGACAACTACAGTGGATACTGTAACGTTTGTTAAAGTTACTTGCAGTAATGAATGAATGCAGTCTAGTTTGTGATTCCAGTTCGCGCCCGCGAGCAAATGCAAGTAAGGTGCAGACGGCAATGCGAGAGAGGTGCGTCTGACTCCGGACTACTTTTACACTGTTGCCGCGGGTTATTTTTAAAGTTAGCCGTTAGCGCTTAGCGGTTGTGCTCTATTTAATGCTCTATATGCTTTATTAAATGCTCCATTTAATATTTGGTTTTGTGCTGATAATCCTATTGGTATATTTGGCATGCTAATGATAGGAATCTATCCTAAGTTTGTGACGTATAGCGGAAAAAAAGGGCTGTTTGAAACAGCATTTCTAGGACAGCCTTTGGGAAACCACAGTTTTAAAAAGAAAATACTCAGCAATGGTGTTGATTAATGGACTGGCACATGGTTTGTCTAAAAGCATATTAAAAACACCACATAGACAAATAAACAACAAAAATCTTGATTTTCACTACAGGGGGACTTTAAGTATTTTGTAGACATTTCATGAAGACCCTAAAGAATCATATGAACTTGTGGAAAATGGGCATCCAGTGTCCCCTAATAAAAATAAAATGCTTACTAAAATTATTAAATATTTTATTTGTTTACTAGCATGTAATGTGACCATTAACTGACATCAGAGAAGCATGAATATGTGAATGTGTTGTTAAATTATTGAAATAGTAACTTTGTGGGCATTTCAAGTAAATATTTTACATCTGATGGGTTTAACTGACTAAAAGTTGAAAACCCCTGCTCTAGAGAAACAAAACTGAGAATATAGCAAAACATATATTGATTTAGCAGACCCTTTTATCCAAAACTACTTTAAAAATGAGGAATGCTAACAGAACAAACTCGATATGTTGCCTAGGAGAGCCTATTTGAAATATTAAATAGATCTCATTTGTGATTTTTCTTTCCTATGAACTAATATGCTTGTGCTTGTGATGATAAAATAGTCACACCAAAAATTCAGTCTTGCATTATCACCATGGAGAGCGTCTTTTGTTAAGTTTTATGTTTTCAAATGCCATCTAAATCATAGCTATTAAAGTGGTTTTCCATTCTCTTCCAGTCTTTAGACAAGATGATTCGAGAGCATCCTGAATATAACCGCAACCAGATCCGTGAATTAGCCCAGACCCTTATGGATGGCAGAGTCCTTGATGAGCTCATCCACAAAAAAGTGGAGGACTACAACACACGCTGGGATGAACTAATGCAAAGGGTAGGAACTTAAGATGACTCGGTTGTACTGCTGCAGTGGAAACCCTAAGTATATTCATTGGATTTTCTCAAGTTTTGATTCTCTTCCGCTTTCTGATGTCAATAACAGGCTTTACAAAGGCGACAGCAACTGGAGAAGAGCTTGCAGTGGGCCCAGGAGAACGACAGAACCCTGCGCCTCATTCAGGACTCTCTGAACACCACTGACCGACATTTGACTGCTTACATAGCAGATGGCATAGACGCTGCACAGATACCTCAGGAGGCACAGGTATTCATATTGTCTCATATATATGTATATATACATATATATATATATATATATATATATATATATATATATATATATATATATATATATATATATATATATATACAGTACTGTGCAGAAGTCTTAATCCACTAGTATTTTCACCAACAAAAAAATGGTTTTAAGTTATTTCTATCTTTTGCTGTAGTGTGTCAGTAGGAAATATCAGTTTACATTTCTAAACATTCATTTTGCCATTAATTGTAATAATCCAGTGAGATTTTTGTTTGCACAAGGAGTCTGACAACAGCCAGTGCTCCACACAGAGATCTGATCTCACCATCATCCAGTCTGTCTGGAATGACATGAGGAAACAGAACAAACCGAGACAGACTAAATCCAGAAGAACTGTGGCAACATCTCCAAGTTGCTTTAAGAAACCTACATGCAAAGCTACCTGAAAACTTGTGCGCAAATGTACCTAGGGCAAAAGCTGTTTTAAACGCAAATATGGTTTATCAAATGTTGATTTAATTTAGTTAATAGAAGTTAATTGATAAATAAAATCTATTTATGGCATTATTTTTGACAGCATCCTCATTTTACAGTATTTTTACACAAGTGCCTAAAACATTTAACAGTACTTTGCAGGTAGGTTTCTTGAAGCATCTTGGAGACGTTGCCACGGTTTCTGGATTTAGTCTCAGTTTATTCTGTTTCTTTATGTCATTCCAGACAGACTGGATGATGATGAGATCAGATCTCTGTGTGGAGCACTGGTTGTTGTCAGACTTCTTGTGCAAACAAAAATCTGGCTGAATTATTATTACAATTAAAGGCAAAATGAATGTTTGGAAATGTAAACTGATATTTCCTACTGACACACTACAGCAAACGATAGAAATAACTGACTTAAAACCATTTTTTTGTTGGTGAAAATGCTAGTGGCTTAAGACACAGTACTGTGTATACATATATATATATATATATATATATATATATATATATATATATATATATATATATATATATATATATATATATATATATATAAATTTTTTTTTATGTCATTTTATTTTATTTCGGAATGCTTGTCCTATGTAGGGTCTCAGGAAGTCTTATTTATCAGGGTTTCCCTATTGAAACTCTATTGTAATTATTTGGTCACGGATCAGCAAACTCCACGTAAAACCGATCGCGCAGACCAAAACCTAAGTCGTAGAGACTTGAAACTTGGAGGGATGGTAGTACTCACACCAACTACAATGTGGCCAAGGCTCACCCCAGTTAGCCTGACGGGGGCGCTACAGTGAACAAAAGTATGAAATTGCTCATAACTCCTGAACTGTCAGTCACAGGGTCAAGTGTTTTATGTCGTTGGAATCCTTGGCGTTGGCAAACGCACACCTCATATTTGATCGGCTATTTCGCATTTTTTGAAAAATCTACTTTTGAGAACTAGTCCAAGGTTTTTCGCCCAGTCGGAACCAAACAAGTACAGAAAGATTCTGTGGAGAGTGAATATCAATAATCATCACAAAACTCTCCTTAAAAGGAAAGAGATATCCTCACCAAACTCAAAACATGCATGTAAAAGCTCAATCTGAGGCCACAGGAAAAAAATTGCAGAGCTTGGCCACTTGGTGGCGCTGTTGGATGGAAAACATAAAAATACTCAGATATAAACTATATCTGCTATTACCGCGCAACCGTTTGTCCTTTGAAACCTGAAAATCGGTGTACACTGTCTTGGTCCAAATTTCCACAAGCGTCTATAAGGACATTTGCATATCTCAAAAAACATGGCCGTCATTGGCCGACGAAATTTGAGCACCTATTAGACAAGGTTAATGGAGGCCAGTTGGAATAAATCTCGGTGGGCCTGTTCGACTCGCAGCCCCAAAAGTCTGAGAGAAATTTGAAAGAAATCGGCCACTGGGGGGCGATATCACATTTTTTTTAAGGGCCTAAACGATTGTACGCTATGCGGTTTTTCACACATACGCTTGGTATTCATATCAGACAATAGAACTCCTCAATCCAGACAACTTTGCCTGCAGAACCACTGCTGTCAATCAAATCGTTTGGTAAATGACTGAGATGCCAAAAACCTACTTTTGCGAGCCAGCTCCTGGTGTTTTTTACTCATTCTGGAAAAAACACTGCAGTACAATTCTCTGGACTTTCCAGGTCAATAATTATCAAAAGAAATGTTGAAATTTACCCTTTGGAAGGCTATAACGGGTCGATTAGAAAAGGGGCCTGTCCAAATTTTTCCAAAATCCTATAAAGCCTAAAGGAAAACTCAAAACTTCCTGAAACCTGGTGAGCACATGAGACAGGTGATTCTAAACAAGCATGCAAAGTTTTAAGGAGATCGGACCACAGCTGGCACTATAACAGTTAAAAAGGACTCAAAAACACTGCATTTCAATGCTAAATTACCTGGATTTAGCAAAAATGCTTTTTTAATCATTGATTTAGGTTGGTACAGCCTTGCTAAACAATATGTAGTGTCTTTTTCTTTATATGCTTAAATGCCTTAAGTGCTTGAACCCCAGTAATCGCTGCTTGCAGCTATATTTTTGTATGTTTTTATTTGTATTTATTTTTTTACACATAACATAATTATTTAGTTAATTATTATTCAAAGATAATTATTGCCTTTTTATCTCATTTAACAGAAAATTCAGACTGAGTTGAATGGTCATGAAGCGACTCTCGATGACATGAAGAAAAAGGCTGTTGAGGCGGACACATCAGATAAAGTGATGGGAGAAATTGATGCAACATATGTAAGAGTCACAGATTATTACAATTTATAAGAGCTGATTTTTTTTTGTCATGTCACTAAATCCTTCCTGCAAAAAATAAACAAGTAATCAAATACCTGTTAAAAAATGGCTGTTTTTTGGTCTGTTTAGGATAAACTATTGCAAGTGAAAGGCAAGTTCCGGCTTTTCCAGAAGCCGGCTAACTTTGATCAACGGTTGAGGGAATGTGAGCGAGTGTTAGAGGAGGTGAAAGGGAAGCTGGGAGTGTTGAATATTCGGAGCGTGGAGCAAGAGGTGGTGCAGTCACAGCTGGAGCAGTGCATGGTGGGTAATGTAGGGTGCTTGGTGTTTTAATAGCTTTTATCTTATTTTTATATATAAATTGTTAATGCATGAATAGTTGTTGAAATTGAACTGATTACTTCCTATTGTTTGAAAGTTCTAATTTGACTAAATTCACTGTTTAATTGTAGTGTTTGTTTAATCATAAGTTGCAGCTTGGTTCTTGTCAGGCAGCAATATCACACTGAGTTTAATCACATTCTCTATTTCTTCCATGCAGAAGTTTTATAAGAATCTGAGTGAAGTGAAATCGGAGGTGGAGACGGTGATAAAGACGGGAAGACAGATTGTGCAGAAGCAGCAGACAGAACAACCTAAGGAGCTGGACGACAGGCTGACGGCTCTCAAACTCACATACAATGATTTAGGTTCACAAGTGAGTGAATGCAAGGCAAAATATTTTATTTTTAGGATTCTTTAAAAGAACAGCATTTATTCAAAACACTATCACTTTTTTATTCATTTAACTAGGGCTGTCAAACGATTAATCGCATACAAAATAAAAGTTTGACTTTGCCTAATATATGCATGTGTACTCTGTGTAATTATTATGTATATGTAAATACACACAAATTAATGTATATATTTAAGAGAAATATGTTATCTATGTAAAAAAAATGTATTTATATATAATATAAATTATATAAAAATTATAATAAATACATATATTTGTAAATATTTCTTGTATATGTACCTGAATGTGTTTGTATTTAAATATACATAATAATTGCACACAGTACACACACATTTATTAGGCAAAGTCAATCTTTTATTTTGTATGCGATTAATCGCGATTTGCACGTTTGACAGCCCTGAATTTAACACATCCTTGGGGAATAAAAGTATTTATTTCTTTCAAAAGAAGAAAGAATAAAAATTTACTGACCACAGAGATTTAAATTGTGGTTTATATTGTTACAAAAGATTTCTATTTTAAATAAGTGCTGTTTTTTTTTTTTTTTTTTACTGTTTTCAACATTGATAATAAATCTGTGTATTAGAATGAAAATTCAGCTTTGCATCACAGGAATAAATTGCATTTAAAAATATATTCACATAGAAAACAGTTATTTTACATTGAGATAATATTTCACAATATTGCTGGTTTTTTTTATCAAATAAATGCAGCCTTGATGAGCATAAGAAGCTTTAAAAAAACATAAAAATCTTCTTTTTTTTTTTTTTTTTTTTTTTGAAGAAATTAATACTTTTATTATAAGTCTATTATAAGTCAGCATGGATGCATTAAATTAACAGAGTAACATGAAAAGTAGCAGTAAAAAATTTAGAATGTTATAAAAGATTTTATGAAAAAAAAATTCGAAATAGAAATGTTCTTTTAAACTTTCTATTCATCAACAGTTGTTTTAAACCATAGTCATTTTATTCTTCACAGTATTTATTAGCAAATAAGTATAAAAACCCACAAACTTTGGAACATATAATAACTATCTTTGAAATAGATTTACAAAGTGATTTACAAAACATCTTATTTGTTTGTGTGCAGGTAACAGAAGGAAAGCAGGAACTGGAGAAGCTTTTAAAGTTATTAAGGAAGTTTAGGAAGGAGGTAAACAGCCTGACAGAATGGTTGGCAACGACTGACGAGGAACTGACACGCCGCTCTTCGGTGGAAGGCATGCCAAGCGATTTGGATGCAGAGTTGGCTTGGGCAAAGGTAATTGAATACTCACCTGGTTTCATTTCAGCAGCATTGTTTATATCTGAAACAGTTTGCTAGTCATTAAAGGAATAGCTCTTGCAAAAAAATGACAGTTCTGTTATCATTTACGGTGTTTTTCCACACCTAAAATGCCTTCTGAATTCTGAAAGATGTTTGTTGTATTTTCATTTCTTGGTGAACTATTCCTTTTAGCAATGTTTTGTTTCTGAAACGGTGGAAGTACTTCATTTTTTAAAAGAAAAGCTCAAAAACAACCTATTAAATTACGATCTTTCTTGCCCAGGCCACGCAGGACGACACTGAGCGTCATAAGCCACAGCTGAAACTGGTGAGGGAGTTGGCAGAGACTCTGAAGGGTTTACTTCGTAGCCAGGAGAACCTGATTGATGACAAGGTCAGTCTGCTCAACTGCAACTGGATCGCAGTGACGTCACGGAGCGAGCAGTGGCTGAAACTACTGCTGGTGAGCAACCATTCATAGCAACCGTCTGACCCTTTTCCAAGTCATTTAATTCTAGGTAAAATATTTCTTATGCTAAATATGCCCTACAAGGCTAAATTCATTTCCTTTCAATTTCACATCTCCATATTGTTCCTTTAAATCCAGACAGCGATTTCTGGAGGCGGCAATAATGTTATGAAACTGTTAAGCACATTTATCTCCCACTCTTCTTTATTACCTTTCTACTACTTGCTGTTTCCTCCATCATTTTTCTCATCTTTTATCTCTTTGACTATATTTTCTCCTTGCTCTACTTTGTAAATAACTATAAATTTCTGAGGGACAATATGTCAAGAGATAAGGCTTGGCCTCTATGGTATAATAAAACGATTAAAGAAATATTTCACCCAAAATTGAAAATTCTATCATTGTTTTCTAAAAACAAATGTCATCTTGAACCTGAATGACTTACTAGGTTACTTAAAAGTAAGGATTTTACTTTTCACTCTTTTACATGCATTTGAAGAGAGACTTTTTCATGCTTCATCTGCTATATTCTAAGTCTTCTCAAGTCATACGATGAAATTTATGTCAAAAAAGCCTTTATTTTTCACTAGTTTCTTGTAGGAAGTGGCATAGAAAACATCTTCAAATGTTTTTTTGTGTTCAGCATCCAAAAGAAAGTCATACAGATTTGAAACCACACGACAGTGAGTAAATAATGACAGAATGTTCATTTTCTGGGTGAACTATTCTTTTAATGTGACATGAAATTTCCTTGCGCTACAAATTTCCTTGTGCAAGCCAGCCAAATGTAAACGTATCTCTCCATCTGTCATCCAGGATTATCAGAATCAAATGAAAACGCTTGAGCAGAACATTTCTCAGATCAACACCTGGATGGATCGTGCTGAGCAAACGCTGGACGAGATGGACAGCCAGGGCTGCATTGAACACGTTATAAAGGTCTTCTCTAGCACATAACAGACAGTCACAATGAGATGTTCCACTTGACAACCAACTGTTCTCCATTACTCAGGACTAGAGATTGTTTTATGCAGCCATACTTTCCCATCAATTTAAATAAACAGTTATCCATCTCTTCTATGACAATAATGTTTTGATGGCTCATTAATTGCAAGCAATTTGCAGCAAATAAAACTTTAGATTAGGCCATTAGGGAAAACAAAACAGACAGACAGACCAAAAAAAATGGTGTTGTAGTTTTATTGATCATCATTTCTGTTATATATATCTTCTACAACTTACTACCAAAATAATTGTATCAGTTGACATTTTAGAAGGTCTAAATTGTATGCATAAATGTTATAAATGCACAAAATTGATGTGTTCTTATTGTTTGAATGTCCAGGGTTTGCGGATGGAGCTGGAGGAGATGAAGGGGAAGGTTGAAGGGGTGCAGGTTCTGGCGGAGGATCTTATTAAAAATAGAGGGGAGCACTGTAAAGCTCAAGTGAAACCGAAGCTAGAACAGCTCAATCAACGATTTGACATTGTTTCAAAGAGGATTTTAATGGGACAGGTACTCTTATGAAAAACTGTATGTCTGATATATGTATATAGTTACATAGAACACTCATATAGAGCCATGAGCTGGGTTTCCATCTGAAGTTGCAAATTTAAGTTATGCGCAAAACTGGAATATTGCCTAAAACATTTGCAAATAAGCACTGTTGCCATCCATTCAAGTCAAAGAGAACAAAATCCTCACTTCCTGACAAACTGGCAATAAATATCCCTAACAAAAGTAGTGAAAGCCACTGAATATACAGTTGAGGTCAAAAGTTTACATACACGTTGCAGAATCTGCAAAATGTTAATTAGCCTGTTTAACAAAATAAGAGGGATCATACAAAATGCATGTTATTTTTTATTTAATACTGACCTGAGTAAGACATTTCACATAAAAGATATAGTCCACAAGAGAAAATAATAGTTGAATTTATAAAAATACCCAGATTCTTAATACTGTGTTGTTACCTGAATCATCCACAGCTGTTTTTTTTTGTTAAGTGATAGTTGTTCTTCTGAAAAATCCTTCAGGTCTTACAAATTCTTTGGTTTTTCAGCATTTTTGTGTATTTGAACCCTTTCCAACAATGACTGTTTGCTTTTGAGATCCATCTTTTCACACTGATAGACTCATATGCAACTATTACTGAAGGTTCAAATGCTCAGTGATGCTCCTGAAGGAAAAACGATGCATTGAGAGCCAGGGGTGTAAACTTTTGAACGGAATTATGTTGTGTACATTTTTCTTATTTTGCTTAAATATCTTTTTTTTTTTTTTTTTCCCCATTTAGTACTGCCCTTCAGAAGCTACAGAAGATACTTACATGTTTCCCAGAAGACAAAATGAGTTAAATTTACCCTGATCTTCAAATTTAAAAAGTTTTCACCCCCCAACTCTTAATTAACTGTTTAACTGTTCAGGACAAACAAGGGACTCATGATCAACTATCACTAAACAAAAAATCAGTCAGGTAACAACACAGTATTAAGAATTGACAACAGTATTAAGAATCAAGTGCTTTTGAATGGGGTCATTTTTATAAATTCAACTATTATTTTTTATGTGAAATATCTTATTCAGGTTAGCACTAAATAAAAAATAACATGCATTTTGTATGATCCCTCTTATTTTTTAAAAATAATTAACATTTTGCAGATTCTGCAAGGTGTATGTAAACTTTTGACCTCAATCCTAACCTTTGACCTAGTAATTTTTTTTATATATAATAAATTACTTGCACCTCAGAGCGAGCAGACGAAACACAATAATTGCGGTCATTGCTTTCGAAAATGGATGCTGCTGTTTGGGAACATATTTGTAAATTTATCCACCTTATTTTTCCCATAAGAGTGTCTGGCTTCTGGTCTCATCCACTTCCAGCTATTTTTAGCTGCACAAAAAGCTCGTTTTGTTGCTTGATATTGCAAACTGGTGTGTCTTACCATACTATTTTAATGTATTATCTTAATTATGAACACACTGGTTTGTAGTGCAAACTGTTTTACCGTTTACTGCACTTCGATATTCTTTTTGTTATTTCCTTATGGGGGCTTATGAACCGGACGTCTAACACATTACCAGGAAACAGCTTACTTCCGCATTGAAAAATAAGGTGGATACAGAGATGTTTTTTGCCGACAGACTTTGCTCTGGCATTTCAGAATGACCATAATAAGATTTCAGATGCTATGCAACAAGATCAGTCCGCTGGTTAGTCAAGTTATGCCGTCCCATCGTGCAAAGTCACATGACTTTTTTTTATGTGCATGGAGGAATTTATTCAGTAAATGCGTTTATATCTCCCATTATACACATTAACTCTTTTCCGCACGTCAAAATCCACCTCAAGCGAGCGTAAAAATGTTTTTCTTTTCTTTCAAAATTTGTCATTTCCATTGCTCGTTTCTTATGCAATACTTCAAAATGCGCATAAAACAGGATGATGGAAACTATATGGCTATTTTGAGCCATCTGATTTCTCTTCCTTTGTTGATCCTTAAATTCATTAGAGACATTGTCTTATTATCCCATTTAGAAAATAGTTTTTTATATCTGTGTATAATTGGATTTTTATATATTTGATCATATTTTCTTGCAGGCCTCCTCTCAAGAGTTAGACGAGTACCACAGACAGGCTAATATATGGCTCCAGGTGCTGGACGAGGAGATTAAATTAGGTGAAAGTCTAAAAGAGGAAGATTTCCTGGAGGATGCGGTAAGAAAATACTCTCAGCTGTTTCTTTGGCTAAAATTAATTTCAGTCATTGGAACTGCACGGGCTGCGAAAAGGCTGAAACAGCCTCCGAGCTTATCGTAAAGATCTCATGACAAGAAGCATAATGAGTTTCAGGGAATGGATCTGGTTCATGTGTAAAAAATGCTGGCACAGTACATCATTGCATTGCTTATGGGTTTTAACGGTTGCAAATTTGCAGATAGATAGATAGTTTGCTAATTTTGTCTGCTTGTTCTTTCACAGGGCATAGATGAGGATGCTTTAAACGAACTGTTCGTAAAAGGAGAAAGTCTCCTCAAGAGAACTCCTGGCGGGGAAAAAAGAGATGCTGTCCGTGAGAAACACAATCTTCTTCATGACAAATATGACACTCTAAAGGTAATTATTTTGTATGCTGCCACATATCAAGTACACATTTGAGAAAGCATTTATTAGCTCTGGACGTTAGGCACATAACAAGTCACTGAATTTGAATGCGTTTTCTTTAAGCACAAACCAAGGTCAACTATATACATATATAACGCTCCATACTATATAAATTATGCGGTAATGCAAAAGCAGTTAGTTGTTAGTTTGATTATACATTACAAAAAATACTTTCCTCATCAGTATTTTCTTGTTTTTCAGTAAAGCATTCTTAAAACAAGACAACGGAACTTTAAAATTTGCTGACAAATGTGATCTGGACCACAAAACCAGTCATAAGGGTCAATTTTTTAAAATTTAGATTTATACATCATCTGAAAGCTGAAAAAATAAGTTTTCCATTGATGTATGGTTGGTTAGGACCATATTTGGCAGAGATACAACTATAAAATCTGGAATCTGAGGGTGCAAAAAAATTTAAATATTAGGAAAATCGCCTTTAAAGTTGTTCAAATGAAGTTCTTAGCAATGCATATTACTAATCAAAAATTAAGTTTTGATATATTTACAGTAGGAAATTTACAAAATATCTTCATGGAACATGATCTTAACTTGACCCTTTAACTGTCACTCCCTATCTTGAACATAGACATGAAAATGCACTATCCAGAGTTAAATTTTTATAATTCATGAATGAAAACATTTTGTAATATGATTTTGATGTACAATTTCCATGGTAATGCAATGTCTGATTTTAAAATGGTTTCCAAAGGATGAATTTTGAGAGTTTAAGTTTTCAGGTAATATATAATTTCTTAAGATTTCTATTGCATGATAGGTAAAAAGGCAACAAAGAAAGTCTTTTTGTGACAAAGGTCAGAACTCCGGTTATGATGTAGATTTTTGAGGTGCGCTCAAACTATATATCGCTGCTTCCCAGTATTTGATGGATGTATAATATGTGTCGAGAACATGGCCCAGGGCCAAAAATCCATTTTATTTTTCCCATTAGAAAATATTTTTTCTTGCTTTAAGCATAAATCTAACAAAATTTTTTGAAGTTTATGCTTAAAAAATTGACAATGGCTTGTTATATTTAAAGTGGTCATGAACTGAGAAATCAAAATTCCCTTGATCTTCACTGGTCACTGTACTATAAAAACATCCTGTACGTTTCAGAACTCAAAACTTTATTATTAGTCTAAAAACAGCTTATATTGAAGCCAATTGCCCAAAACGACAGCTTGTGAAATGTCACTTTTTGATGTAATAGTGTAGCTAAACACCGCCTTTGGAAAAGATCAACACCTGCTTCTACATCACTGCCTGTTTAGCCCCGCCCACCAATTTGCGCATGTAGTGTAAATAACGAGAGAAGCAAACGCAGGTCTACACAGAAACCAAACAATAAAGATGGCTCTGAAGACAACAAGATAACGTGCAATGCCAAGCTGTGGAAAAACAGTCTTTGCATTGCCTACCTTCTGATACTAATGGTAGGAAAGAGTGAATGAACTTTATTTTAATAAGTAAGAACTTAGAGTAAATTCGCACCACACTAAGTGTGAGTAACTGTTTTTATTACGTGGTCACTATTGCTTCATTACAGCAGTGGCCATCTATGGGGAATGTAGGCTGTCAAACATACACAGAATTGTTAGCTAATCATAAGTGAGTGTTTACGTTCGAGTCTACAATCCTATTCAAACAGAGTGTTCAGATGAGGGTGGTCAAAACAAGACAGAAAATAGCCTATTACTTCTAAATTATGTAAAAATCTTGATAACATTATAAGTGGACCTCAGATAACATTACAAAATAATAAAAAAGGCAGTTCAGGACCCATTTAAAGATTTATATTCTGTTGAAACAAGTTCTTCATTCATTATGATTTTATATAGTACACAAAGTCCTTCACTGCAAAGTCCATCATTGCTTCTGAAATAACATCCATATAATCACCCAGTCAGATTTTAAAGTCAGGTATTTGAAATATTTATTATTGAAATAATCTAAAGGAAGCACTGCACTGATAAAGTCAGTGAGGTCAGTGTAAGGTTGAACTCCTGTACTGTTATTCAGGTCAGAGACAAGGTCAAAACTGGAATAAGAATGAGGTCACGCTTCAGTTCCGGCAGGTTAGAAACATGGTCAAAACAAATGTCAGGGATGGGGTTAGAAACATGGTCAAGACTGAGGTCAGGGATGGGGTTAGTCTCTAGGGTAGTTACTATCGTACTCTCAGCAGCCAGTCATTTTAGGTATAAGGTTTGGTCTTGGGTAATTCATGTTTTGCTTGGAGATATCATCATAGACCTACCCTTCATTGCTTTTGATGTATGAATGTACCATATGTAAAGAGTCTTAATATATTCATTCTGCATTCATAGAATCTGAGAGCCTTGAGAAAGAAGAAGGCCCTTGCTCTTGCCCCGCAGTGGTACCAATTCTGTAAGAAAACAGATGACATGATGCAGTGGCTGGACAAAATTGAGAAGACCCTAGCAGAGCTTCCTGATCCCCCCGAGGAGCCGCGAGTGAAAGTGAGAGCGAAAGTTTCTTTACTGTGTACACTACCAGTCTTAATTATTATTTTATATTCTTATATTTTAGCTTCTTCAAAGTAGCCTTTTCAAAGTTCTTCCCACCAGGGATATTTTTTTAACAGTATAAAGGGACTTACTGTGTCTTTTAAGTCGCTTTGCTTCCTTCTTAAGAAGTTAAGGAAAATTTCAAGACTGTACACCAAAAGAATTTATGTATGTTCTCCATCAGGCAGTTGGTTCCGAGATTGAAAAGCAGCGTCCGAAGTTGGAGGACTTGCGTGGATTGGGCCGTGTGCTTTCGGAGGGCGGAGCTGGCAAGCTGGTAGAGCCCCGCCTCCTTCCGGTCAATAAACGCTGGGCGGAGCTTGATGTTAATTTCACTCAAGTTCACCACAAAAGTGTAAGTGTGCTCTTAGTGGTAAAAATCATAATTATGTGCTTTATTTATAATACTAGAAAAATAAAAAATATATACATAAATAATAAAACATTTTTATAAATTCAATAGTAAATCGAAAGTAAATATTGAAAATGCATATTTTATATACAAAAAAATGGAAAATGTTAAAGTACTTGCTGTGGGAAAATCACTGTAATGCGCTTCCTCTCAAGGTTTATTGATTTTAATGAAGGATTAAAAAAGCAGTATGAAGTTTTTTTTTTTGTTTTTTTTTTTCCTGAACATTCATTTTTCCGTTTGTTCATTGCTCTTCATTGCACAGTAATCTGTTGGAGTAAAATGGGCAAATTGAATGAGACACATTTGTTCTCTATCCTTGTATGTCCAGGAGCTGCAGTTTTTGCTGCAGTGTATTGCTGAAAACGAGGCTCTGCTGAACTCCCCCGAGCGCTGGTCTGCAGCATTTATCAACGTTCCCCAACAAGAGAAGTGCCTTAAGGTTGTATCATAAACCATGTCTCATTTCTACGAATAATTTTTATTAGCCGATGCATTTTTGTATCCAAGAGCTGATTTGATCTATTATTGATTTGCTTGTGAGCTGTACATGAACACAATTCGTTTTACGCCCACCACTGAAACAGCAGTAAAACTAATATAAATGCTTTAATCGGTTGTGCTACATGTGATTTAGGAGGTTAAAGTTAATCTGGATAAACTGGAGAGTCCAGTGACGGAGGCTCTGGGCAGGGGTGCATCTATTCCGGAAGAGAGTTTACTGGTCCAGCTACTCAGAACCAACTGGGAAAACCTTAAAAAGCTCTATCATGACAGACTCACGTAAGGATGAATTTGAATATGATGCAAAATGCAGAAGATTTTTCGCAAGATTATTTTAACAACAAAAGAGACATCTTACAAAATGCAAGTTATTTTTTTATTTAGTACTGTCCTGAATAAGATATTTTACATAGAAGATGTTTACATATAGTCCACAAGACCAAAAAATAGCTGAAATTATTAAAATAACCCCCTTCAAAAGTTTGGGAACCCTTGGTTTCTAATACTATGTATGATTACCTGAATGATCTATGACTGTTTTTTTGTTTTGTGATGGTTGTTCATGAGTCCCTTGTTTGTCCTGAACAGTTAAACTGAGCACTGTTCTTCAGAAAAATCCTCCAGGTCCTGAAGCTTCTTCAGTTTTCCAGCATCTTTTGCATATTTAAACCCTTTCCATGAGTAACTGTATGGTTTTGAGATCCATCTTTTCACACTGAGTTTTAAACTCTAACTTTTAAAAAAAAGTTCAAACATTCACTGATGCTCCAGAAGGAAACACGATGTATTAAGAGCCTGGGGATGAAAACTTTTGCAATTGAAGATTAAGTTAAGTTGTATTTAATTTGATTTCCAGGAAACATGCAAGTATCTTCTGTTGCTTCCGAAGGGCTGTACTAAATGAAAAAAAAATGATGTTTCAACAAAATAAGAAAAAAATTGGACATCTTCATTCTGTTCAAAAGTTTTCACCCCCTGGCCCTAATGCATTGTGTTTCCTTCTGGAGCATCAGTGAATGTTTGAACCTTTTTTTAATAATTGTGTTTGAGTCCCTCAATTGTCCTCAGTGTGAAAAGATGGATCTCAAAATCATACACTCACTACTGGAAAGAGTGCAAATATGCAAAAGATGCTGAAAAAACAAAGAATTAGAAGCATTTTCTGAAGAACAGTGGTCAGTTTAACTGTTCAGGACAAACAAGGGACTCATGAACAACTATCACAAAACAAAAAAAACAGCTGTGGATCATTCAGGTAACAACACAGTATTAAGAATAAAGTGTATGTAAACTTATAAAAATGATAGGGTCAAAATGAAAATTCTGTCTTTAATTACTAAACCTCATGTTGTTCCAAACCTGTTAGACCTTCGTTCATCTTCGGAACACAAATTAAGATATTTTGTTTAAATCCAAGAGCTTTCTGACTCTGCACGTTCTTGGATTTCAACAAAAATATTGTAATTTGAGTTCCTGAAGATGAATGAAGGTCTTACGGATTAGGAAAGACGTGAGGATGAAAATTTAATGACAGAAATTTCATTTTTGTCTCTTCAAGTACTTCAACTTCAGTTGCAAAGGCAACATTTTTTATTTAAGTTTTTAATATTTATATTTTATTTTATTTCAGCTTTATTTCAGTTACAGAAACAACGTTTGAAAGTTGTAATTTAAAGCATTTGCTAACACATTAAGTATTTAGAATGCCATTCTAATTCTAACATTCTAAATGAGCTGTCAATTAGTCCAGATTAAATATTAACAAAATAAAACACAAAAGTGTTTTGAAACGCTTTAGAACTAAATCATGTTCACATTAAAGGAGAAGTCCACTTCCAAAACAAAGATTTACATATAATGTACTCACCCCCTTGTCATCCAAGATGTTCATGTCTTTCTTTCTTCAGTCGTAAAGAAATTGTTTTTTGAGGAAAACATTTCTGCATTTTTCTCCATATAATGGATTGCTATGGTGCCTCGATTTTGAACTTCCAAAAGGCAGTTTAAATGCGGCTTCAAACGATAAATGCGGTTGTAAACGATCGCAGCCAAGGAAGAAGGGTCTCATCTAGCAAAATGATCGGTTATTTTTATTTAAAAAATAGAATTTAAATACTTTTTAATCTCAAACGCTAGTCTTGCCTTTCCCTCCCTGAACTCTGTGTATTTTGACTCAAGACAGTTAGGGTATGTCGAAAAACTCCAATCGTATTTTCTCCCTCAACTTCAAAAATCATTTCAAAATCATCCTACATTGTTGCAGAAGTACCGACCCAGTCTTTGCAAAGTGAACATGCAAAGCAGATCAAACACCCTTAACAAAAAAGGTAAAACAGCGATATAAGACGATTTCAAAGTTGAGGGAGAACATGAGATGGGAGTTTTTCGACGTACCCTAAGTGTCATGAACCAGAACAAAAACAGTCGAGGCAGAGAAAGACAAGACGAGCATTTGGCATTAAAAAGTATATAAATTGTATTATTTTTATTAAAATAACCGCTAGATAAGACCCTTCTTTCTCGGCTGGGATCGTTTACAACTGCATTTGGGATCGTTTGAACCCACATTTAAACTGCCTTTTGGAAGTTCAAAATCAGGGCATCATATCAGTCCATTATATGGAGAAAAATGCAGAAATGTTTTCCTCAAAAAACATAATTTCTTTACGACTGAAGAAAGAAAGATATGAACATCTTGGATGACAAGGGTGTGAGTACATTATATGTGAATCTTTGTTTTGGAAGTGGACTTCTCCTTCAACTTTTTATTCAAATAAACGTTGCAGTTTAAATCAGAATATTGATTTTTACTTTCAGTACGTTCTTTCTCTTTACTCTCTGACTCACAATGTTTTGTTCTGTCTGCTCTCCAGACGCCTTGAAAAATCTAAGAAATTCAGTGAGGAACATAAAATGCTTGACAATTGGCTCACAGATGCCGAGAGGACGATCATGAAGTATGAACAAGACCCCATAAATAATAGAGAACACCTCAAGGTAATCACAAATTTAGTCTGTGGCTACGGTTTTATTATTTAAATATAATATATTACAAATTGCATTGTATATAATATAAGATTACTGCTAAAGGAATATTCCAGCAAAAAATGATTTATGCATCGTCATGTGTTACCAAACCTGTATGCATCATTTTTTATGTTCCACAAAACTAAGAAAGTCAAACAGGTTTGCAACAATAATGACAGAATTTTCATATTTGGATGCATTATTCCTAAGCACTATATACTGGTTTCATAGAAAGTGTTACCAGTTTTTTTAATAAAGGCAGTAAGTCATGTTAGATTAGTTTTAGACCATCCATACTGCAACATTCTACTCTCCCAGGAGCTCCAGGGGGGTTTGGAGAAACAGGAAGCAGCAGTGAAGGGGCTCAATGCTCTTGGGACAGATCTGACTCCACAGTGCAGTAAGGACGACAGGGACCACATTAAACAACAGCTCGCCTCTATCAACTCCCGCTGGGCCAAAGTGTCCAACCAGCTCAGTGAGATCAAGAGACGGTTAGTAGAAATTCGGGACGTATTAATGCAGGCAGCTTGTGAGAGAGCCGCACACGTTTGAATATCTTAGCATAATTCAATTTGAGCAGCAAACACCTACGTAATTGCCCTCTTTTGTCCTTATTTTGAAGGAATGCATAAATACGGCTGCTGTGTGTTTTAGGTCTGCAGGGGCAAAAATTGTTCTTGCCGAGTTAAATGAAGACATGGGGGAGTTTCAGTCCTGGCTGGATGATGCAGAGGCTGTGGTTGCACTTCCCGTGGAAGCAGGTCACAAGGAACAGCTCAGTGCAACATTAGAAAAAGTGAAGGTAAAAAAATCACTTGCTTAAAAAGATACTGCACACGCGGGAAAAAAACCATAGCTGTTAGCTCCATATTAAAATTCAAATTCTCCCATGAGGCAAATCACCAAAAATGAGTCACAAAGACAAGCAGATAATTAATATGTGTGTGTGAAAATCTTTAGGCCCGGGTGGTGGAACTGCCGAGCAGGAAGCAAACGCTTCATCAGATCAACAGCAAAGGCTCATCTCTCCCAACTGATAAAGTCAAACCTCTGGAGAAGCATCTAAAGGTTATCAACATGCGATGGGCCAAGGTAATCTAAATCGTTTCTTTCCTTCTCTACTGTTTGATCTTTCTGGCCCATTAAATTCAATGATTTTGTGACCTTGGTGTGATTACATCTAATGAGGGCATTATCAGTGAATAGTCAGATTTAAGGAATCATAGATGCTTATAAAAATTAGCTTGCATTACAGCAGACCTTTGATAAACTAAGGTGAATCTCAAGAGAGCATGTTGCATATTACCCCATAATCTAAATATAAAATGAAAACAGTATACATTTTTTATTTTATTTGCATTCTGACGTTATGTTGTTGTTATTATTATGACAAGTAAGCATATTTTCCCCCTAAATTCTCAATAATTACTCAAAATTTGTGATTAAGACCAGGCAAGTAATGCATTTTTTATTTTAGCATGAATTAAAGACATTTTTACAAGTTTGTTATATATAAATACTGTTTTTTTGTACTATTTTGGTATTTTGTTGATACAGTAAAATTTGTGACTACACAAAAAAAGGTGTTTGAAAAAAAAAACAATTTTGACTCAGAATATGCTAGTAAATTTCGCAATTAATTGTAAATAAACAGCAAGTAACACTAAATTAAAATGAAATTAAAATGACAAAAATAGTATTTGCAGTAACACTTTACAATAAGGTTTCATTAGGTAATGTATTAACTAACATGAATAAACAATGAACAATTAATTTATTACAGTATTTATTAATCGATGTTAAAGTTAATGAAACATCAGTCATACATTATTAGTTTGTGTTAAACCACAGTGCATTAACTAATATTAACAACCAAAACTTTTTATTTGATTTTAATAATGCATTAGTAAATGTTGAAATTAACGTTAAATAAGATTAATAAATGCTGAATGCTTAGTTCATGTTAACTAAAATAGTCAACTAATGAACTTTATTGTAAAGTGTTACCATATTTCCTTGTAAAGCGTACACCAATAATCTTTATTTATAACTTTGAAAACAGAGTTTTTTTTATAGTGTGCACCAAGCTCTATAAATGATAAAAAACAGCATATTATTATTATTATATTATTATATTATATATATTATTAATTAAATGCATATATTTAATAAAAAAAACAGAAAGCAACGCTAAATAAAAGTGAAATTATGTTATTTATTTTTTATTATTTATTTATTTGTTTATTTATTTATTTATTTATTTATTTATAACAGCCATGTTGTTAAAACAGTAAAATTCATACATTTTAAAAAATTTAACTTCAGTGACTTTCAAATACTCTTTGGGTTTTATCATGAAAATGTCAGTAAAATAATTTAAAAAAATGCAAATAAGCTTATAAAAATAGTATTTCCTATTCTATTTACTGTAATATTTTTAACATTGTATTCAATATCTCTTTTGATTTTGGCGTAGAATATGAACATGTTCCAGACAGGTTTTGTAAGATTCCCTCCTGCAGTGATTTACTGAAAAGAACTTTAAATGTTTCTTTCTCTCCTCCAAAGGTGTCTACTGATCTTCCTGAGAGGCAGCGACAAATCGAGGATCTCCTGAGGGATTTGTCTTTGTACCAGGAACAGCTCTCCAAGCTCTCAATTTGGGCCTCCACTACAAAGAATCAGCTTGAGCAGTCCCCTACTGCAGTGGACCCGAAGGTAATCTCACAGGCGTGATCAAGCACATATGTAGAACATACTACCCACAGTCTTGCTGTTTCATAATACTGCTGTCTGTCTTATTTCAACCTTATACCGTCATATTTCGGCGTGGTGTAGTGATGGAGGTTCATGGCTTCATTCGCCAACAAGATGTTTTCAAAGATTAAGAAAACTTTGAAGTTCTATTCTATTATAAAAGTCTGATTTAACCTTTTTAATGACCCATTGCTTTGCCAGTCAGAGTTGTTAGAGAAAAGAAAATATATTATTACACTGTCACCGAGTCACTGGTCTCATTTTACACAATCCCTCAAATTTGTACCAAGAGAGTCTATTAGACGACATAGGCTGTCTATTTAATTAGACTCTCAGCATCATCTTCATACAGAGCTTCAGCTGCTCCCATCAGGACACGGGTTTCGCTTGCCTAGACTTGGAACTAATGGGTTCAGGAAATCATTTGTCTTTCAGTTACTAAACTTAAACGTGAAAAAATGAGTGCATCTGTACTTATGTGATTTTGAATTGTTTGTGACTGGTTTACTCTGATTAGGCTGTACTCAGCTGATTATGATTTGTACATTGCTGAAAGCTGTTTCTTTATACTGTTGTTTTTCTCTAAACCAGTTCCTTGTTTCTTGTTAGTGGTGCTTGTCAAGGCAAGCATGACTATTACAGGTACTCCTTTTCAGGGTTAAGGGTATTTCAAAGGGTGTGTCACCCCCAAAATGAAAAGAAAAATATAAATAATAATAATAACTAGACTGAACTAGATTGAAATCTTAAAAGCTTGAAGTTGGAAGGTTTTGAAATAGTTTTAATTTAGCAGTTTTAAAAGCCAGCTAGATGCGTTGATAGATGGTAGGTAAAGTTGGTAGATAAAACCAGTTGATTTAGCAAATAAATAGCTAAAAAACATTTAAAGCCAGCTAAAATGAGTTAATTTAACAAAACCAGCTAAAAACAGTTGACTTATCAAAAAAGAAACTGTTGATTTAGTACAGTAAAACCAGCTAAAAACCAGCTAAAACCTGCTGATTTACCTAAAATCATTTCATTTAATGAATAACAGCTTAAAACCAACTAAAACCAGCTAATTTAGCATAAAAAAACTGCTAAAACCAGTTAATTTAGCAAAAAAAAACTGCTAAAACCAGTTCATTTAGTGAATAGCATTTAAAACCCACTTAAAACCAGTTGATTTAGTAAAACCAGCTAATTTAGCAAAAAAAAACTGCTAAACCCAGCTAATTTAGCAAAAAGCCTGCTAATACCAGTTCATTTAGCGAATAGCATCTAAAGCCCAGTTAAAAACCCAACTGAATAACGGCTAAAACCGGCTGATTTAGAAAAAAAACAGCTAAAACCAGCTAATTTAGCAAAAAAATGCTAAAACCAGTTAATTTAGTGAATAATAGCTAAAAAAAACAATCAGTTTATTTAAAAAAAAAAAAAAACAGCTAAAAACCCACTAAAACCAGCTGATTTAATAAAAAAAATCAGCTAAAACTAGTTGACTTGGAAAAAAGCTAAACAAAAAAACAAAACAAAACAAAAAAAACAGCTAAAACCAGTTAAAACCAGCTGGTTTAACAAAAAAAAAAGCTAAAAAAATGATTTGGCAAACAAACAGCTAAAACCAGTTCATTTAGTGGAAACCCATTGAAACCAGCTGATTTAACCAAAAAAAACAACAAAAAAAAAACCAAACAGCTAAAACCAGTTCATTTAGAGGAAAAAAACACAGCTAAAACCAGCCTAAGCTGAGTTTAATTATGCAAAAGTAGATTGCTTGTTTAATGAGGGCTTGTTGTTCATTTATTTTTATTTTTTGTAGATTGAGGAGGATATAAAGGAAAAGAAACCAGCAGTGGAAGGCATTTTGGCAAAAGAGAGACCACCATGCCAACCGGAGAAGGTGTGTAATCGACCATGATATTATTAAATACGATCTCAGAAACACTATGACTATGATATTAGATTATTCTGCACACTACCCAGTAGTGTCTACATCACTGTAGTGTAATGTAATACATCAGACTATATCAGTCTATCAGCTTCATGGCATGAAACTTTATTTAATATAATTCTCCTGGATTGATGTATTCCAGGGGCAATTTGATGGGCTCAGTGCAGATTGGACATCCATTCAAGTTCTCCTTAAAGACTGGCGAGACAAATGTCAGCTCGCAGGTATGATATCACGTAATGCGTGATGATTGAAACTACAATAATATGCTATTAAAATTCATTCACATCTCATGTGATGTTAGATGTGTGAAAATCTGAACGAAAGATCATTTGTTACTTTCCAGCCGTAACTTTGACTGGTAGTGCAGCAGGAGATGCAGCCCTTGATAAATTCAATAAATCCTGGACGGAGCTTGATGATTGGCTCACTCTTTTGGATCACATGGTCCAGACCCAGAAAGTAATGGTCGGAGATCTTGACGAGATCAACGAAATGACGGTGAAACTCAAGGTCAGATTGTGATGTCAGCTTGCAGCTCTTATTCCATTTCCACAGTAAAATACTTTGTTTACCGTTCAGCAGGAGCAACATTTCATCTTTTCTCTGAAGTCCCTAAAGCAGCAAAGAGAATTTAGTTTTTTTATTTAGTTTTATATAGTTTTATATACAGTATTTGGTTCCTAAACACTATACACAAACACACACACAAGGTATATATACTGTTCAGTTTTAAAATGTGATTAAATAATTAAATTATTTAAACTGTATAATATTGTAATGCTGTATAATATTAGACCTGTCAAGCCATTAAAAAAATGTAATGGCTTTTTTCTCTTTTGTTGGTTTGATTACTTCTATTGTCCTCGTTTGTAAGTCGCTTTGGATAAAAGTGTCTGCTTAATCAGGGGTTTTCAAACTTTTAGGAGCCAGGGACCCCTTACAGGGGGGAACGTTTTCCAAGGACCCCCTCATAATTATAACAGTGTTTAAGGCTAAAGTTTTATGTGGATGGGAATAATGAACATAATATGATGGTCCTAATTGTAAGTGTATTTTTTAGTACTACAACATAATATAATTAAATTTACCAGATTTTCCTTGGAAAGTTGCACCAGGTCAGAAAAACAAACACACACACATAAGTTACATCTGTGTAAAAGTTGCATTTTACTCTTGGTATATATAATACATAATAATGAGCCTTTAATTGCCTACATAGCCTAATAAGTGCTCAAGCGCACACGTAAAGCTTGCCACAGCACACCGGCAGAAGTAATGATTATGAATGTGTCAGGGACAAACAGTAAGGAGGCTGCAATAACATTTAAAAAATTATTGATAAACTAGTACTTTCTTTGTTTTTTGGTTTATGAGATGAAGTCGGCGACACTGATTCGTCATCTCAGCAGTAGTGGATGCATCTGCATGTTTCATACAGATTACATAAATCTGAGAATATTTGTTTTCCATTTAAATTGGTTCATTTGAAAGTGGACATTTCACTCTTTTTATATATATATATATATATATATATATATATATATATATATATATGTTTCCTTTTATTATTCTACAAAAGCACAATGTTTTGTTGTTATAGTCAGTGCAGACAAATATATCTGTATATATCTGTAAATATATCTGTATATCTTTACAGATTCGAAAGATGTATTACTCTTATCTGTATGACCAAAAATGATTTTAAGTAAATCGCACCGGCATCTTCAACTGTCATGCTGAGTGCGCTACTTTTCAGCTTTTACACTCTGCACAGATGCTTGAATAGTGTGCATTTTTTTTTTGAGAGGCTGTAAAGATGCTGCTTACATATGTCAGATAATAAGCTATATTTAAGGTCGTTGAATGATAGGTAAGCGATTGGATGTCCTGCCCAATGTACTGTATTACCACATAGTCCAGCTGATAACGGTCTGTCCATCATGGACTGTGTGACTTTGCCACTTTCTGTGGATTTTTTTAAGTATCTTTTTCTGCTACTAAGCAACTAATACAATTTTGGTCAACCAACCCTCTTCTCATCGACTAACGATTAGTTGACTCTTAGGTGGCAGCCCTAAACATTTGGTTCCTAAACTGTTGTTTATTATTTAAAGAAGGCTTTGTACTTCTCTCATGTCTGAATATCTACATAAAACAGCATTTTTCACATACGCAAATAGTATGTTTGGAAAAACACCACAGCATGGCAATATTTACACTGTCTGGCACAACCTACATATTGTAGAACAGACAAGTTCAGTTGAGTCACCAAATACCTTTTGTATGTTTAGTTGTCTCATTTAGTTTGATGATGAAGAGGCTGAAATGTCAGTTTTGCAGTGCTGGAAATGATATGTTATGTGCGCATGGGAGACACCGGCACGACCACTTGGATTTCTTATATCAGCGGAAAGATATGATATATCCATCAAATAAGAGAAAGACATCATTCAAATGGTCTATTTGTATTTGCGTACCTTCAAAATAACAGTGAAACGTGGTACTTTTGTAAAATAAAGAAAACAAACAAAATATGCTTGCCGTTTCGGTCTCTATGAACCACTTCCTGAAATGAAGAAAAAAGCCATACTGTCTACTTGTCACACAAACATGAGAAAAATATTTATAAAAACCTTTAAGTGTGTGTTTATTTTGTTATTCATAAGCCGATGATAAGGATGATAGTCACTTCCCCTTAGCTATAATTAAAGTGGCGACGGTTGAGTGTATGACGTGATCAACATTCCACACTTTGTTTTTTAGTTATTTAAGTGCATCATCCAGGTATTTAAAGCACACTTTTTCTTTTTTGGAATTTTCAGTGTGAACACACTATAAAATGTTATAGAATAGTGCACAAGTACACACCTTTGGTCTTGGGTGAACTGCCCAGAGGCGCTGCAAATATGGCCGCAGAGGGAACAGACTTTTCTTGAAAAGGATTTTGGTCATAAATAGTCTGAAAAGCCCTGCATTAAATGATTACATGTAAATTTAATTAATTATATGATGTGCTGATTAATTCATCAATTACTGCAAATTAATCACATATCAATTTGGGCTGAGAAATTACATCCTAAAAGATAATTTAAAGTCATTATTTTATTAAATGAGAAAAGCATTGGGTAGATTTTACAAAAAAAATTAGGCTACAGTGTTTGCATAACATTGTTTTTAGAAGCTGCAATTACTTATATTTACACAGACTGTAGGGCCCTATTATTTCCGCGATGCGGAAAACGTGGACAGAATCGCGGAATTCAGACATAAAAACAGAATTTACTGAATGTCACGGAATTTGTCTAAGTTTGAATGAATTAATCAGAAGTAGGTCATTACACCTTAAATCAAACCACAATATGGACTAGTATCTGTAAATATTACGCCGCAAAAATACCATTTAAATGTGACTCCTGTATGTTCTGCGTGTCTCTGTTTTAATGAATGGAGCAGACGAGCGGTTTTGTTTACTACACACACTGAAGCGTGCGTGACACTGACATCTGTCGCCTCACTAAATGAGGACATAAATACATGAACAATATCTGCTGAGAGTCACTTCATGAGCATTTGACCATTCCATTTGAGAAAAACTAGCATTATATCATATACACACAGAAATGTAAAGGTAGACACGGCAACCCGTCAAAATAAAAGTCCGGCTTAACTTGAAGACATTGTGCCAGATATATATTACTACTACTACTACTAAGATGAAACAAACATTAATTTTTAGGGTATAATCACACAACATTTCTTCTATGTTTTGATTTTAATAGTAAATTCCCCTTTGTTTGCCAAAAAAGAAAAGACTTAATTTTCAGTGATTAAAAGATAAATTAAATGAATGTTTTATGCCTTTATTTGATAACCAGAACATTTTAAATACACAACACAGAATTTCTGAGGGTAAAAAAACCCTTTCATAAGTCAATTTTAAGAATAAATTTGAATAAATTAAGTATGCATTCAAATAATTAGACATGCTAAAACACAGAATTTGATAACAATAAAACATATGGTGAGAAATAATAAAACATTTCATAGGGCCCTAAACATGTCATTTTTGTTAAACCTTTATTAAATTGATGTGAAATTGTTTAAGTTTCACGATTTTAATTAATCAGACATACTCTTTGATTAATAAAATATAACTTAACCTTTAAAAAAGAATTGAGGATAAATTTAAACGGGGAAAAAACAATCAAAATGGAAAAAACGGAATTTGGAAAAAAATAAAACAGAATTTGGAAAAAAAAAAAAAAAAAACTGATTTTATAGGGCCCTAAGACTGTTAAGCGTTTAGAATTGCATATGATAATGCTATGACTTTTTTTTTTTTTTTTTTTTTTTTGCCCTGTGTCTTTAATTTGAAGCTTATATAAGTGCATTCTAATAGGCTACATCACACAGTCAGCCGTCAAACTGCATCATGTGCATCAGCAACCTATTTAATCACTCCAAATTAACATGCTAAATTGACACTCCTAACTATTATATAGTAATATTGGACCAAAATATATTTGGTGGACTAGCATAATACAAAAAATATACAGTATGACTATTTAATTTACCTCTTATAATGGTCTCATGAGACCACAAGATGCCACACAACTCTGTAGTAAAGAAATCTGTTTTCTTTTTTTCTTTTTTTTTTTTTTTTATTTAACAGTCAACACTGCAAGACATGGAACAGAGATGCCCACAGCTGAACAAACAAATCACTGCGGCTCAGAACCTGAAGAACAAAACCAATAACCCTGAGACACGGGCAACCATTACAGACCGCAGTAAGTCAGCTTTGCCTCATCCATATCCATATTCTCTCTCAGTGATACACTGTATCTGTGGTGATATGGAAGTGTCAACATTGTAGCTGCTTGGTGAAATATCTCTGAAATAGTGCAGAATGTTAAAAAAATGACTGTTGGCAAGGATTTTGTCTTAATAGGCATCTCAAGGTCATATAGCGTTATAAAACAACACTACTTTCTTGCTTGCTTGCTTGCTTGTTCAGACATGTAAAAATGTAGATAAACAATGGCATTGTATTTGATTAAGAAAATCAGTCAGTCATTCAATCAGTCTATTATTCTACCTATTCTACATTTATTCTAAATAATTCTAAATAATTAATTTTATATGATTGACTTCCATTATATCTTCAGACTTTACAGAAGTTACTTACAAATGTTCTGTCTTTTATTTCAAGTTGAAAAATTACAGGCACACTGGGAAGATTCCCACACCAAACTGACAAACAGGGTCCTTCAACTGCAGAACATGTATAAGGACTCCAACGATTGGCTGGAGGCCAGAAAAAGGGTGGAGCCTCTCATTAAGAAAGCCAATGAGAAACTAGAGAGCTGGAAGAAAGTTTCGCACAGCGTTGATGATTTAAAAGGCCAAAATGCAGATGTCAAGGTAATGTAGAATAAACATAATATCTATTTCATTACAGAACTGAAATAAACTTGAGTCAGTGTGCTTGCGTTCATTGAATGATCTGCAGATGAATGCATGTGATCTGATTGCAAATAAACGCTGTATTATTATATTGCAGCAACTTTCTAAGGATATACAGCAGTGGCAAGCTCAGATGAATGTCACCAATGAGCTGGCAAACAAACTACTGACCCTCTATGCGGACGACGACACAAGCAAAGTTAAACAAATGACTGAGAGCATGAATCTAGCTTGGGCCAACATCAAAAAGCGGTGAGCTTTTGTTTAAATCTTTGATTTTTCAGTATCACCGAGCAGTGGAGTGGAATATAATAACATTTTCACTGAAAGGAAGTATTTGTCGAGTCTGAAAATAATGCACTGCTGACACAGTGAGGGTACATAAGAGGTTATTTCAAAGGCTTTTTAAGGTGCGATTGCTTTGAGGAATAGTGTGCCATTCAAGATCCTGCGGTTTGATATTTAAAGCGTTTGTTTTAACAATCTAATAATAACATGTATTAAATATTAAAGTATGTTAAGCTGCTAATTTAATTTAACTTTGTTTCTATGTAATAATGAAGTCATTTCCCTTTCAGAGCAGGGGACAAGGAGGCAGATCTGGAAGCCGGACTGCGACAGTTGCAGCATTTCTACTTGGACCTGGAGAAATTCCTTAATTGGCTTACTGAAGCAGAAACTACAGCCAATGTCTTACAAGATGCCACATTTAAGGAAGGACTTCTGGAAAACCCTGCCACAGTGCGGCATTTACTTGAGCAATGGCAGGTAAGCAGTATTTCCAAATTGCCTATGTCACAGCAATTTTCCATCTTAATTTAAAGCATTTAGGCACTCTGGTCCAGGTTTTCCATTTCCTGCTACCCACACTCATTGGTAAGAGAAGCCCTACTCCAGGATTTCCAGTTCCCCCCCCCCCCCAAAACTCTAAGATATAAAATATTACCCCTTGATAATTGAAGTTATTTCAGTAATTTAACAACACATTTGAATGTTCACAGTTCTCTGATGTTGTCAGTAATAATAATAATTTGAATGATTTTTGTTATTATAATTAGTAGTAGTAGTAGTGTGTTTTATATATTACTTATAAAATAATTACAAAAATATAGACAGAAATATATTACAGTTGGTAATTATAAAGATTTAACAGCATGTTCACAGTTCTGTAATGTTACTAAAAAATAATAAGATAAAATAATAGTTAAAAATGTGCTTTTTGTTATATTAGTTAACTATTTTAACTATTCTAAAAATAATTATAAAATAATACAAAAAAGGCAAAAATAACTTTCAGCATGTTTTAACATTTGTAAATTATAATAATTTAACAACACACTGATTGTTCAAGGTTCTGTGATGTCAATGAAAATAATAATAATAGTTTTATTTGTGATTATTTTTAGTAATAGAATATGTTAACAATTCTAAAAAATAATTATAAAATAATAAACAAATTATTAAAAATGAAGAAATATATTAGTTGCAAATTACAATAATTTACTACCACTTTTGCGGGTTCTCTGATGCTGATGATAATACTAATAAAAATATTAATAATACTTTTAATTTTTGTTATTAATAGTAGTATTTTTAACTGTGTTTATTAGTAACTGCTTTAACTATTATTAAAAAAAAAATCATAAAATAATTTTCAGCATGTTTAAACTATATTTATAAAATAATTACAAAAATAAAGACAGAAATATATTTCAGTTGTAAATGATAATAATTTAATAACACATTGAATGTTAATGGTTCTGTGATGTCAATGAAAATAATAATAATAGTTTTAATTGGGATTATTATTATTAATATAATATTCTAAAAATAAAAATTCTAAAAAATAATTATAAAATTATAAACAAATGATAAAAAAGACACGTAAAAAATGATGTAAATTACAGTAGTTTAACTTTTTTTTGGAGTTTCTCTAATGATAATATATGTCGATGACGAATAAAAAAATTAATAATACTTGTAATTGTTATTATTAGTAGTATTTTTAACTGTTTATTAGTAACTGCTTTAACTGTTATTAAAAAAAATCATAAAATAATTTAAATAATAACTATTATTCATAAAATAATTACAAAAATAAAAACAGAAATATATTGCAGTTGTAAATTATAATAATTTATCAACACATTTGAATGTGCACGTTCTGTGTTGTCAATGAAAATAATAATAATAGTTTTAAGTGCGATTATTATTAATAGAATATTTTAACAATTATAAAAAAAATAATTATAAAATAATAACAAATTGTAAAAAAGACAGAAATATATTACAGTTGTAAATTACAATAATTTACCACCACTTTTCCAGGTTCTCTGATGTCGATGATAATATTAATAAAAATATTAATAATAATTAAAATTTTTATTATTAGTAGTATTTTTAACTGTGCATTATTAGTAACCGCTTTAACGATTATAAAAAAAAATAATTTTAAATAATAATAATAATAATAATATTAATAATATTCCAGTATGTTTTAACTATTATTTATAAAATAATTTAAAAATATATTTAAATGATAACAATTTAACAACACATTTGAATGTTCGTGGGTCTGTGATGTCAATGAAATTAATAATAATAATAATAATAGTTTTAATTGTGATTATTATAATTAATAGAATATTTACAAATTATAAAAAATAATGATAAAATAACAAATTATACAAAAAAAAAACAGAAATATATTAGTTTTAAATTACAATAATTTTCCACCACTTTTGCAGGTTCTCTAATGTTTTAATAAATAAATAAATTAAGTAGTTAATTAAAAATAATAAGTAAAAATATTATTAATACTCTTAATTGTGATTATTAGTAGTATTTAGTGTTTGTTATTAGTATTAGTAGTAGTAACTGTGTATTATTAGTAACTGTTTTAACGAAACTATAAAAGATTATATATATATATATATATATATAATGATAAATTATATCAAAATAAATTCGAATAAATTAATATAAATTAAATGATAAATGATTATAAAATAATTATATAAATAAAGAGAAATATTTTACTGTTGAAAATTAAATTATATTATATTATATTATATTATATTATATTATATTATATTATATTATATTATATTTTATTATATTATATTATGTATTTAGGGCTATTTTAATTAAAACCATCAAAGTGTTTTTGTTACTCGAAATAAAGCAACATTTTACATTTTCATTTATTTTACCTTGTTCTAAAATCACTAAAATTAAAGAAAAAATAAAAATGTATAAAAACTATAGACAGAGAAAACTGTATCTAATATAAATGACAAAACACAAAATTACTAAAACTTAAAAGCATATTACTAGAACAACTCAAATTAAAAGGACAATGGAAAATAGAAAAATAAAATCTATTTAAAATATAAAAAAAAAAAAATCTCAATTATATTAAAATAACACTTTATATGATAATATAATGTAATATTATATACGATAAAAAAAACCTTGATAATTATGAAATGCGCTGCGTGCTACACCCTGAAACATGCAGCGTGTAAGACAGTTAAAATTGCAGCCTTTGATTTGATAATCAGCTCATGCAATTGAATTTTACATTCAGTGTAATTAATTAGCTTTTCATCAACTCACAAACACACTGCAGTTTCCTCGTAAACTCCATTTGGGAAAACTACACAATGTTCACTCATCTAAGTTGCTAATCCGTAGTAGAATTCTTTCATTGTTTGGTTTTAATATCACAATAATATCACAATATCAGTTTCACATCACTAAGCGTGACAGCACTCCTCCTTTGAGTTAAACAGTTCTACAGTGTAGTGTTTGATGCAGAGCTATTTTTCAGGGCCTTTAGGACATAAACAGTATAATGATATTACTAAAGAGTAAATAATGTTGAACTTCATTCCCATTATCAGCTGTTGTGAGTTTAAGTGTTATTTATTAGGAAGGCAGAGTAAACTGATGGGTCCATTGTCCAGGTCGCCCGCTGCTCCCTGGTATGGGAGATATGTGCATTTGGCAACGGTGCAGAGACGCAGTTAAATATGAAGAGGCAGACAAAGACGTGGGCTATAAAGAGAAGCCTCTGTTCTCCCAGAAAACCAGCTCTGACCCATTCCTCGCTCGCGGTGCCCACTCGCGCCTCGAACAACAGGGCCAGTGTGCCTCCGCGACTGGCATTCTGCAGCTCGTTTCACGTCGCATGTAGACACATGGTCGCAGAATACATTTCCTCGCTCGCATCCTCACCATGTCCCTTTCTCCCTCGTTTTCGCCTCGCGTCAGACACGTCCACATGGTGGGGAATTAAAGGATTGTCGCTGCCGACAGTCAGACGGGCTGTTTTCCATTCATTTGATGTCGCTCATTCATTGGATATGTTGCACAGGAAGACGTATCATGTTAAGGTTTGATCTTCACTGTCAGATTCACGGTTGCTTCGTGACTTTGGATTTGTTTGGCTTGCATCATGACTTTGAATCAAATTGGTTTATGCCAGCTCAAACTACGGGAACAAGCACTTTTGTTGTCAGAGAAAATGCATAAAAATTGTTGGTTTGTTAAACGTATTGCATTAGTCTGTTCTAAAATAATGGGGGAAAAAAACAACTCTTTTTGGAATTGAAGGCATCATTGCATTTATAGAGAAAAATTTAAATCACTTGACTTTTGAAATTCTGCTGATGTTATGAAATAAAATGTCTAAAATGCCATTTTTAATTTATGAAAGCATTGAACAACATTAAAACTATGACTCTGATTTTGTCTTTAAATCAACATCAAGATTTTAAATTAAAAAATATGATTATATTATATTATATTCAGGGTGATTTTAATTTACTAAATACATAAAAATATTTTTTTTACTTGAAATAAGGTAACATTCATCTTTTTTGAACTTGATGTTCTAGAATGACTAAAACCAAAACTAAAAATAAATATTTTAATTATTAAAAATGAAAATTTTTAAAATTATGAAAGCTGTTATATAACATTAAAAAATATTATTGACTTTGATTTTGTTTTTAAATCAACAAGATTTAAAGTTTAAAATTTCCATATTATATTATATTATATTATATTATATTATATTATTCGGGGTTATTGTAATTTATTAAAACCCCAAACAGTGATGACATTAGAAACTATTATCGAAAATTCTGTTATATTATATTATATTATATTATAATGGTTATTTGAATTTTCCTGAAACCATGAAAATATTTTTGTTACTTGAAATAAAATGAAGCAACATTTTTTATTTTCATTTATTTTAACTTGATGTCCTAAAATGACTAAAATTGAAATAAAATTAATAAAAAGTATATAGACATAAAAATGTTATCTAATAAAAATGTCAAAAATACAACAAAATTACTAAAATTAAAAGGACAGTGGAAAATACAATATTCAGTGTTATTTAAATTTTTCTAAAACCTGAAAATATTTTTGTTACTTAAAATAAAATAAAGCAACATTTCTCATTTTCATTTATTTTAAAATGACTGAAACTAAAACTGAAATAAAATTAATAAAAGCTATATAGACATATAAAAATGGTATCTAATAAAAATGACAAAAATACAACAAAATTACTAAAATTAGAAGGATAATGGAATATACAAAATTAAAAATCTAATTAAAATATATATAAAAAAAACTATAATATCTCAATGATACTAAAATAACACGAAGTATATATTATTATATTATATTATAAGGGTTATTTGAATTTTCCTAAAACCAAATATTTTTCTTACTTGAAATAAAATGAAGCAACATTTTTTATTTTCATTTATTTTAACTTGATGTCCTAAAATGACTAAAATTGAAATAAAATTAATAAAAAGTATATAGACATAAACATGCCATCTAATAAAAATGACAAAAATACAACAAAATTACTAAAATTAGAAGGAAAATAGAAAATACAAAATTAAAATATAATATATAAAAAACTATAATAATATCTCAGTGATACTAAAATAACACAAAGTATATTATATTATATTATATTATATTATATTATATTATTTAGGGTTATTGTAGTTTACTAAAACCATAAAAATAGTTTTGTTACTTAGAAAAAATAACAGTACAAATAAACTTTTTTTAAACTTAATTTTGACTGAAATAAAAAATTAATTAAAAAAATGCATAGACATGTAAAAATGGTATTTAAAAAAAATTACAAAACATTGCATTACAAATTAGTAAAACTAAAATTATAAGGACAATGGAAAATACCAAAATAAAAACTAATTAAAATATGAAAAACTGCATAATAATATATCAATTATTATATTATATTATATTATATTATATTATATTATATTATATTATATTATATTATATTATATTATATTATATTATGCAAGTGTTTCCATTTAAAATAATTTATAACATCACTATTACTGAGGCATATTATATTCAATTAGAGCAAAACATGTAAACAGATGTAACAAGTATCAGTGTAAGTAAATGCAACTCTTTCTTTATCCCTAATCAGATGGTGAACTGTAACTTGGATGTCTGTGATGTCTTTTCATCCTCGCAGGATCTCCAAGCAGAGATTGATGCCCACCGGGAGATGTACCATTCATTAGATGAAAACGGACAGCGTATTGTGTCATCTCTGGAGGGGACAGACAACGCCGTGGTGCTACAAAAACGGCTTGATGACATGGGGCATCGGTGGCATGAGTTGTGTAACAAAGTTATGAGTATAAGGTAAGGCAAATTAATCATCTATATTTAACCTGGGAAAAATTCATGCTGAGAAGAAACGGGCTTTGAAAAATAACATGATCATATACAAGCCCCAGGCCTGTGTAATAGCATGTGCAAACCATTGCATTTATTTGGCTTTATATTTAAAGCATGGAAATGTTTTTAGTCCTGCTGCAAAGGCATTACGAAAACCTAGGGTTCACTAACATTAATTATTACACTTTGACGTGTTGTTTGTTTGGATCATTTGCATTACAGAAATATATATATAATACCTGCCAAAAGTTTGGTAACATTATGATTTTGAAATGAAGTTATGAGTTCTACATTATACGTTTTTAATGAAGTCTCTTCTGCTCACCAAGGCGGCATTAATGTGCTCAAAAATACAGTAAAAAACATTAATATTGTGAAATAGTATTACAATTTAAAATATTTATTTGTCTATTGTAATATGTTAAAATGTAACTACATTTTATATTTAAAATGTAAAATGATTGTACTTTACAACTATATTTGTTTTTATATTTTTTAGTTAATTAGTTGATATTTATTTGTTTTAATAGTTAAAACATACTACTACTACTACTACTAATAGCAATCCTAATTAAAGTTATTCATGTTTTATTATAATTTATTATGATCAGAGACCCATAAACATTTAAAAGTGACATTTAAATTATTATCATTTACAACTGTTATATATTTCTCTTATTTTTTTTTATTATTATTTTAGATTTTTTTTCAATTATTTGTTATAATTGCTAAAACTTTCTATTACAACTAAATAGTAATATTTAATTAAATTATTGATATTTTATTATCATTTATTATTATCAGAGAGACCCATAAACATTGAAGTGTCATTAAATTATTATAATTTACAACTGTAATATATTTCTTATTTTTTTTAATCATTGTTTTAGAATTTACATTTTTTTATAAGTTAAAACTTGCTGCTACTACTACTACTACTAATATTTAATTAAAATTATGAAGATTTTATTATTATTTATGATTATGAGAGGCCCATAAACATTTAAAAGTGTCATAAAATTATCATAGTTTACAACTGTAATATATTTCTGTCTTTATTTTTTATAAACATTTGAGATTTTTTTAAATATTTGTTTAATAGTTAAAACATGCTGCTGCTACTGCTACTACTAATAATAATATTAATAATATTTAATTACAGTTATTTATATTTTTATTATCCTCAACAACCAATAACCATACGATTTAAAAATAACTTGTCTATTTGAATATTTTAAAATGTAACTACATTTTTACATGTAAAATTATTGTAATTTACATATATTTTATTTTTGTCTTTATATTTGTTATGTAATAATGCTATATTATATTTTTGTCTTTGTATTTATAATAAATCTATTATTTTATATTTATTTGTTTTAATAGTTAAAACATCTAATAATAGTAGTAATCATAAATAAAATTATGAATATTTTATTATCATATATTATTATCAGAGACCCATAAACATTTTAAAATGCTTAAAAAATATTATTTACAACTGTAATATATTTTTGAATTTTTGAATTATTTCATTATTATTTTATTTATTTATTTTTTAAACTGCTGCTGCTGCTACAACAACAACTACTCCTACTACTACTAATATTTAATTAAAATTATTATTTTTATTATCTTTATCAGAGAACCATGAACATTCAAATGTGTTGTTAAATTATTATAATTTACAACTGTAATATTTATCTCTGTATTTTTGTAATTATTTTATAAATAATAGTTAAAACATACTATTAATAATAATAATAATAATAATAATAACAATAATAATAATAATAATAATATTTAAATTTTAAATATAAAAATTATGGAAATACAACATTTTTATTTATTTATTTATTTATTTATTTTATTTTATTTATTCTAAAGCCAAATGTTAAAACCCAAGCCATATCCAGCAACCACCTAGAAAGCAACTACCCAATATACACTAAAACACATTAGCTACCACATAACAACACTGTGGCAATGACTTACCGTCATTTTTTTATCTCCAGGCAGAATCTGTAATATCTGAATTCATGATGTTTGAATGCAAATTTGAGTTCCATTAGTCCTAAGTCCCAAGTTCTAGAACCACATTAGCCTTGGTAGGAGAAAGAGCTGGTAAAAGCTTTTTTAATTTTCATGCATATTCAAATACAAGATTGAAAGATTTCTCAAATCACTTCCTTTATCCAGCACGTTGTTTGTAAAATTCAATGTGCGGTCTGACAGTATAGTGCTCTCTAGTGGTGTTTGTGATTTAACACTTGGCAGTGTCGCATCTTACCATCCATTCGACTCCTCAGGCCCTATCTGGATGCAGGTGTGGATCAGTGGAAACACATGCACATGTCCTTACAAGAGCTGCTCAACTGGCTGCAGCTGAAGAGGGAGGAGCTAGAAAAGCAGAAGCCAGTAGGGGGCGACGTGCCGACCGTGCACCAACAGCTACTTACGCACAAGGTGAGTCCGGGACGCATCCGAAAGCATGAGGAATGACGTTCGAGACGTGATTTATGCATTCTGTCTTTTGTTGCGCCCAAGTGTGATCATTATCGGAGTCTGTTCTTGTTAAATATTTAAACAGATGGAGATGATATCTTGCGTAGGAGAGGTGCAAAGTCCCTTGTCTCTTTGCATGGTTGTGCGGACCAATTAACATCTGCTGATGGCCATCAGCTGTCAGGGGCCGCTGTAAACAGGATGCGGTCGTGGAGTAGTTAGTGTAGGGAGCTCAGCGAGCGTGTGCTGCCGGTGACAGCTGAGTCACCGTCACACTCTACAGGTGCAGTTAACTGGGAAGTAAACTGGCATGTGTGTAGGAGCTGCGAAGAAACTCTCAGCAGAAATGTAATTGAACAAAGTTTTTGCAAACTATTAAATAAATTGACATCGCTGTGCCGTGTTTGAGCAAACGTCAATGAAAACCTACACTTTATTTTTCCACTCTAACTTGGAAAAGTTATGGTGTACATTTTGCTTATTAAATATACAGTATTAAAACATGAATGAGGTTCATGGATTTTTTTTTTTTTGTCCATTGAAGCACAGGATGTTCTTCAGATCATTTTCAAATCATATCAGATAACTTGATCTTGAGGTTTTTATTCAAATTGTATTCAATTTTGTAATTTTACTTGCATTTACTGTTGTAGCTCTTTGGGTATGAGAAAAGTGCATTATAAATAAAATGTATTATTATTGTTATTATTATTATTACCTAAACGTCACGCAACTCGATTGCTGCTGTCATTCATGTAAAAGTGAAAATTTTCAATTTAACCTTTCACTCTAATTTATATGCTGATAATATAGTTAAAAATAAATTATTTTATTACAATTAAAAAAATTGAAAATAATAATGTACAACTTCCTGTTATATCTTAGAATGGTTATATTGTATTTTTATTTTATATTGTATTTAATGGTTGAGATAACGTAATTTTTAGAGTAATATTTTAGTATTATATAATATTTAGTATTATTAGTATTATATAATATAGTTATTTTGATCAATATTTGTAATATCGTAATATTTTGTACACTTTATATTTTCAGCTTTCATTTTAATTTTAGTTTGTTTGTTTTAGTTTATTTTTATGTGATTTTGTCATGTTCATTTTACTAATATTTCTATTTAGTTCTTATTTATTTCAGTTTTACTTTTAACTTTCATCATTTTTTTTTTATTTTATTTTTATTTATTTTATTTTATTTTAACTAAAATTACAATGAAAACTGAAAATCTAAAAAAGTATTCAAATATTAAAATGCTGGAATGGTTTTTATATTTCTGTTCACTTTTATTTTATTTTTTTTTATTTAGGGTCTAGTAATGTTAGTACTTATTTAAACTTATTTCAGTTTTCATTTTAAATTATTTTATTTTACTTTAAAAATAATTCAAAATAATTCAAAAGTATTCAAATATTACAAAAATATTGATCTAATAATAATAATATTTACTTTTTTATTTATATTTTGATTAATTTTGTAATATTTGACATTTTCATTTTAATAATTTTTATGTGACTTTGTCATGTTTATTTTTTAGATTTCTATTTAGCTTTTAAGTTTAACTTTCTATTTTATTTTATTTCATTTTATTTTATTCAACACTGGCATGCAATGTCTGCATTTTTTTAGCACCTGGTTCTTTGAAGGAATTATGCATATCATGTAATGATGTAGAAACAGTTGATGACAGTTTGTATGGGGCATTTGCGTGGAAATGTGCCTAGAAAATGGCTAAAATCCAGTGAGCAGTAAATTTCTCACACCAGAATCACTTGAAAATGTACACAAACATTGGTAACAGTACTGTGTTAATTGTATCCAGTTGCAATGATATTTGCAAATCCAGTGCATTCTATAATGAGACCTGTTTGCATAGGAAGAAGGCATGTTTGCCCAGGAAGGAATGACAATGGCTTAATTTAAATATGCATGAGGTGTCACCATACCAGCACAAAAAGCACCCGTTTAAGTTTGACTCCAGGGGGTGTATAGTATATGAATAAGATGCAAATTTTCACACATGTGCTAAACTTGCAGAAATATTCACCCCTCTTTGTGACATACAGTACTGTTGATACCAAATCCTCATGCTTTCATAGGGCTTCAGAAGAGAATTGAGTGCCAAAGAACCTGTAATCAACGGAACACTCGACAATGCTAAAACGTTCCTCGCCGAGATGCCTCGTGAGGGTCTGAAACAGAGGCCTGGACAAAAGGGTATGAAATCTGCACTCACACATGTCCAATGCAAAAAAAAAAATCCAGATGCTATAACCTGTATTATACTTCTCGTGTGCCACCCAGATGTAAGTCCTGAGGAGAGGGTTCAAAACGTGGGCCGCATATTGCGTAAAGAAGTGGAGGATGTAACAGTGCGATGGAAGAATCTGGGTGCAGCTTCCGTTGACTGGCAGCAACAGCTGGAACTGGCCATGGAGAGGCTGATGGAGCTCCAGGACGCCCAGGATCAGCTGGACTTCAAGCTCCGGCAGGCTGAGAGCGTGAAGAATTCTTGGACACCTGTTGGGGACCTGCTCGTAGATGATTTGCAAAACCACATAGACAGAGTAAAGGTCGGTGTCCTCTCATCCAGATGTTTTAGACATGTTCCATTGCAATACCATGGTATTATATGAAGCACCTTGGAGTAGCATGTTTATACCATTGTATATATGTTTGTTTTAATCTTTAAGCATTTTTTTTTTTTCAAAAGACATCAAGATTTATGTAAATTTCCAGGTGTTCCAGGAGGAGATAGCTCCCATCCAGGATAATGTAAATCAGGTCAACCAACTGGCTTCCACATTTAGACCACCTGATATTCAGCTCTCTCCAGACAACCTGAGCAGAATTGATGACCTCAACATGAGATGGAGGCTTCTGCAGGTATCCATCCTTGTTCTTCTAAATTGAAGTCAATGTGAATTGCCAAAACAATGCTTAAATAGCAGTTTGGCTGATGATTAAAGAATTAGTTCACTTTAAGAATAAAAATTGGCTGATAATTTTCTCCCCCTATGACATCCAAGATGTTCATGTCTTTCTTCAGTCGAAAATAAATTAAGGTTTTTGAGGAAAACATTCCAGGATTTTTCAATGGGAGCCAACAGGTTGGAGGTCCAAATAGCAGTTTAAGTGCAGATTCAAAGGGCTTTACACAATCCCAGCTAAAGAAAAAGAGTCTTCTGTAGCGAAACGATTGGTCATATTCTAAAAAAAGAAAAAAATGTATATACATTTTAACCACAAATGCTCATCTTGCACTAGTGTCTGCGACTTCATTGCATTACATAATCATGTTGAAAAGATCACGCATGGTTAGTTCTTCTGTGTGCTTTGGTTAAAAAAGGTAGGGTGGTGTGAAAAACTCCATCTCATTTTCTCCTCCAACTTAAACATTTGTACGACGTTGTTTTACCTTTTTTACCTTTTTTTAAACATGGCTACGTAATGCATGAAGTCGAGCTAGTGCAAGATGAACATTTGTGATTAAAAAGTATATACATTTTTACTTTTTTTAGAAAATGGCTGATCATTTTGCTACATAAGACCTTTATTCCTCAGCTGGGATTGTATAAAGCCCAGTGAAGCTGCATTGAAACTGCAATTTGCCAACCTTTTGACTAAATGGAGAAAAATCCTGGAATGTGTTCCTCAAAAACCTTAATTTATTTTCGACAAAAGAAAGAAAGACATAAACATCTTTATTTTTAAAGATCATTTTAAACATCTTTACTTTTTTATTTTGGAATTTAACTAATCCTTTAACATTATCCAGTAGCCAGCATGGCCTTCATAAGCAAAAAGGACAGTTGTTTCAGTTTAAAAAAAACAAAACAAAAACAAAATAGTTTTCATTTGGAATGACATGCACAAATTAATTGTTTAGAATAAAATTAGGAATGTGTACAAACAAAGTTTGATTTAATATAGCATTCATTCCAATGGACCAACAGATTTAGTTTCTAAAACAAAAAGAATCAAAAAATACAGTTCAATCTTTGAGAAGTTGTAGAAAAGTGTACATGTCAGCAATAGATGCAGCAAGCAGATCGCAGGAATGATCTGTCCTTCAGAGATTTGACAAAGGACACAGAAAGGCATTATTTAATAAAAGGAGGTAGGACAGAAACATAAAAACAATCATGAAGTATTCTGCACACAAAACATTTTGTACCATAGATTTCTTTTAAAATCGTTTTATTATCCATTGCAGTTATTGTTTCCTTATGTAAGTGTTTTATTGTCAGCTAAACTTTTTAACTTTTTAAAAATCATTTCTGTCAATTGAAATGCTGAAAAGGTTTTGAAAAGCTGAAATGAAGAAAAAAAAAAAAAGGTAGATAAAAAAAACTTTCTAAAACTTAGAAATGTTACCTTGATAACTATGTGAAACATAACTAAAACTGGGAAAAAAAATTAACTCTTTCCCCACAAGCGTTTTTGAAAAAAAATTGCCAGTTACTGACAGCATTTTTGATCATCTTCACTAAAATTTCATGGCCCCCAGAATATTTTGTTATATGAATATCTGAACATGCAATACATCAAAATAAAGAACAGAGCCTTTACTTTTAAACAAAAACAACAAAAAAAATCAGTTTTATTCTAGCTTCAAGCTTTCTTTTTTTTTGAGCAACACTTGTGCTACATCTACATTAATCCGGATACATTTGAAAACAGTTTTCGCTTTCAGTTTAAAACGCTGTCCGTCCACATTAGCGTTTTTCCAAAAGTTTCTCATCCACACTGAAACGTCAGAAAACATTAAATTCGCCTTACTGCGCATGTGTAAAACCTCATAACAGCTCACTGAGATTATACAGATGGAACAGACATAATAAGTTTTCACGCAACTCCGGGGTTGCATTTCAGGCTGCATTAACACTAGTGCATGTTCGTTTTAAAACGCATAACTTTTGCTGCAGTTATGGCTGTCGTTTACACTACTACGGCATTTTCGACCCTCGAAAACGGAGACTTTCAAAAATGCTGCAGACCCCATTTTAGTTTGAAAACACCAGAGTTGTGTTTCAGTGTAAACAGACCAAAACATTTGCTCTGCGTATCCTTGATGACAGTGTAAACAATAACATCATGCTCATTGTTGTACCCATAGATATTTATAGGTAGATTCCCCATTCATCTGCCATCTAAATAATAGGACATCTACCTATATATATCTATGGTTATACCTGCATGAATGGTCATGTGACATGCGTTTTCGGTTGTGTAGTAGACGGAGATCGTTTCTGAAAATGCCAGTGTAGAAGAGGATTGTTTTCATTTTAAAATGCTGTTTTAAAAAAAAATGCACAAGTGTAAACAGGGCCTCAGTGTGGATGGCAGGCCAAAAAGAAGAGAAAAATATGCGTTTTCAAACCAAAACGTAATTGTGTGGACATGGCCTTGAAGGTAGGTAAGTTTCATTAAAAAACACCATTTTGAGCAAAAAGGTGAGAAAATCGCATTTTTATTAAAACCGCAGCTGGATTATATTCAGTACGATGATTAAAGCAAAGATGCAGGAGATCACTTCCATCGACACCCCCAAACCTTGCCACTTCCTGGATCGACATTTCTCTCTGTAAAATTAGGCAGTTTTGTTTTATATGCTGTTTGTTCTTGATGCTCCCATAATTTTTATATGCATCTGCTTACATATGAGATCGCTAATTTTTGCATCTTCCTTGTCTGTGTTTTTGAAGATTCTGGACTTATTCAGGAGATGCGTAATAGCTCCCCCAAGCACATAACTGTAAAACCCGTAAAATTTGGTGTTTGGTGGGAAAGCGTTATCTCATAAATAACAGAAAATTCCAAGTATATATATAACTGCAGACTGGAGATCTCCAAAATGGGGTGGGAACTCCAAAAGTGGGCAAAACCTCCAAAATTGGGCGGGGTCTCATCGCGCAAAGACTTTCCCCATTGGCTCTAGCTTCAGCCTATTGTTATTGACTTACATTTCAAAACTAAATTTTATAAATTAAACATTGTTTGTAGTTGATCTCAAATAAAATAAACCTTGCTATATAAATAAATATGCTCAGTGAGAGCAGAGCCCCAAAGCTCGTGGCCAGTGGTTAATGATATAAACGGGAATCACCCACAAGCTCTAATGCAAGCCATCCCAGTGACGCGCAGGGGAAAGGTTTTACTCTATCGCTTTGTTTTAAGCAACAGGGGCGTCCTGGGGCTTGAAATTCGTAGGGTGGGAGGGGGTAGTGACGCTGGATGTAACTAAAAAGGTCCAATTTTCCGGTGAGGTCTGGTTGGGGAGTTACAGAACGGCCCGACGATCTCATATCGCATAATCTTATTAACTGTTTATCTGCCACACTATTCAGCACCAGTGCTGCTGTCCTCCAGTCCAGTCAATTTAACTGGTTAAGGTTAGGGTAAGATGTGAGGTAGGTTTAGGGGTTAGCATTTGTGTAGCATAGCAATAAAATCTTTAAAATCAGCTGTAGGGCGGAGTTTACGCTGAAGTGGATTGGGGGAAAAACTGCGCATGTGTGTCATGTGCCTGTTTGTCAAAGGGTGGAAGCCACGCCCTATTTTGGAGCGCCCACCCCGTTTTGGAGTTCCCGCCCCATTTGGAGATCTCCAGGCTGCAGTTGTGCTGCGTTCACGCCATATTGTAATCACCGTAATTTAGAGATGACAACATGTGACATTCTACTCAGGGCTGTTCACGTCCTCAGACTCAGAATTATGCTTTTCTATGGCAACAATATCAACGCCTAAACGGAGCCTACACTGGTCAGGTGGCACAGCGGTCATGTGGTACAAGTCGTAGACCTCAGAAGACTCCACAAGTTGTAATTACGAGTTCTACGAGGACGTGAACGCTTTTTACAAGTTGGAATCTCGTAATTACGGGAATTCCGATATGGCGTGAACGCACCTTTATACCCCTCTCGAAAATTCCATGTTTGGCGGGGAAATGGTTAATTAAAGCTCAGTAGAACTGCTTATTTGTACACTAATAAAAAGAACAAAAGCCCAAAGGCTTAAATTCTAATGAAAACTGAAAATATAAATAAAAGCTAATTCAAAAATGCTATATAAATGACACTAAAATTACACTATTTACAGTCATTAATTCTAGTTCAAACTCACTCCTTTCTGTCTCTTCTGTGTTTTTTTAGATCTCCATTGAGGAACATCTGACCCAGTTGACCACAGCCTATAAGGACTTGGGCCCTCAGTCTCAGAATTTCCTACATGGTGAGTGTGTTTTTGTTCTTCTGTTTTGCAGTATTATTTTAGAGCAGGGGTGGCGAACTCCAGTCCTGGAGAGCCACAGCCCTGCAGAGTTCAGCTCCAACCCTAATAAAACTCACCTACCTGTAGCTTCTTAGTAAGCCTTCAGACCTTGATTAGCTTGTTCAGGTGTGTTTGATTAGGGTTAAAGCATAACTCTGCAGGGCTGCGGCTCTCCAGGTCCGAAGTTCGCCACCCCTGGTTTAGAGTATTGTAATGTCATAGCATTGTACTTATATACTAATCCTGTGTATTTAGTTAGTCAGTTACTGTACATAAAATGTGTTATGTACCAAATGAAGAAGTGTTTGAATAGAAAGGGCTTTGAAATTGTGATAACATGAATGGGTTTTCTTTTCTTCACATAGCGTCTGTTGAAAGCCCTCTTGAACGCTCTATTTCACCCAACAATGTCCCCTACTATATCAAGTAAGTCTTCCTAAACTCAGCCCACATGTTGATGTCAGGCACATTCAAGGTCCACACTGAATTAACAAATTGAATTTCAACACTATGAAAGCTCCCAGACTAAGAAATATATCACAGCTGGCGGCAGACTACCAAAGAAAAGTGATTTTCTATGACCTTTTTTTCCGAACAGAGATATCACCCTGGAAAATTTGTGCAGAATAATCTGAGATGATAAATTAGGCTCTGCCAATGCATGTAGCGGCATGCGTCACATATAGCTGAAAACAGATGACTGAGCGAACGAGTTTCTGAAAAACTTTTCTTCGTAATAAACCAGGAAGTTTGGCAGTTTCTATTTAAATGTTCTATACTTTATATAAAAGTGCAAATACAGATAACCAGTCATATATTTCTGCTCTTTGTAACAAGTGATACATTATTATGTGTACTAAACAATATAATGAGAAAATGTCAGCCATGGTGACTGAAAGGTTTTGCAAATAGCCTTTCATTTTAATACTGTTTTTTTATTCCTGCAATGTAGAAATTCTTTGTCAAAGTTTCTATAATGAATTTCATGTCAAAGGTCAAAAATATACAGTACCCATATTAATACATGTTAAATATGCATAAAACCATATATTATTTGACTGAAGGTTAATCGTGAGTTATTGAATGAAGCATTTTCCTCCAAAATAGTACCTGTGAGAAAAGGTTGTGCTAGTGGCTCAACAAATGCAATAGCAAGTTTTACATTGAAATGCAGGAGATAATATTGCAGAATGTTAAAATGTTCCGGATATTAAATCTGATGGCTGATTTATGAAAATGTGAAAAATATATCCCTCGACATGCAGAGCAACTTTTTAGAAGTTATAGTCCATATCTATATGATATATATGCTTCTTATTTCAGTAGATACTGTAGCAGACATCCTACAATATAATTTTGAGTATTACTTTCACTTCTATCTGATTTTCTTTGCCTAGAGAAGAACTTAAAGTGGCACAGCTCATCCCACACTCTCCTACTTGGGTGTCTTGCTTACAAGTTGCAATAACCTCATATATACATACAATGATGTTCAAACGTTTAGGATCGGTAAGATTTTTTTTTTTTTAAAGAAATTCGTACTTTTATTCATTAAAGATGCATTAAATGGATCCAAAGTAACAAATTCATTCGGAATGTTACAAAAGATTTCCGATAAATGCTGTTCTTTTGAACTTTTATACTCATAAAAGAATATTGAAAAACACTGAAGACTGGAGTATTTTAATCTCAGCCTTGCCATCACAGAAATAAATTACATTTTAAAATATATCAAAATATAAAAGTTATTTTAAATTATAAAAATATTTCACAAGATTTTAAGTTAAATAAATGCTTTGGTGAGCATAAGAGACTTATTTCAAAAACATTTTACTAAAAAATAAAAATACTGATCCCACACTTTTGAACATTAGTGTACATACATAGACTTATAATAAGAGTCATTCCAGTATATTGCGTGTCAAATCTAAGTCGTCCTCAAAAAATGGTCACGTGATTATGTTTGGTTAACTTGTGTCTCTAGTCAGATTCATTTATTGAGCCAGTTATGCCAGGTTTTTTCCCATTTACAGATCAATTCTAAGCAACCAAGCTGAAACCCCACAGCATGCAATGCATGTTATTACTCATTCGGTTGAGATACAGTATTTCATTTAATCTTTAAAGTATGTACACAACCTTCATATAAATTCAGAGCAGCATTTATGCTCATGGCAGTGCATGAATCTGACTTCAAGTAGGAGAGAACTGACTCTTAATGATGCTGTCATAGATTATGAATGTCATTAATGCTGGTCAAGCGGAGCAGTACTTGCAGTCAGATGGCAGTAGAATTTGTTATTTCCAGCCTATTGCATATGATAAGCTGCAGGACAATAAAGGGGACCGCTTTATAATAACTTTCATTAATAAGTCATCAACAAACATTAACTCTTAACAGATCAGTAGTTCATTCACTCATTTACATGAAATATACATATGAATCCAAGTTTCATGACATTTATATATGTACAGTAGTGATCAAAATGTTCGTTAATGTCAGCAATGAAAGCTATTATAAACGTGTTATCCTGTGAAATATTTTACCCATAAACTTTTTATAGGCTTTTTACTCATAAACTTCATGAACTCCATCCCGTCTAATACATTAAGCAAACTAAGCAAATTATTGCATATTATGTGGATCACAATTTATTTGGAATTTATGCAGAATGCAAGCCTAATAAAATGAGATTCCAGCACTGTAGCACCAGCTTTTGTCAGAGAATAAATAACCCATCTAGCCCTCCCCGATAAGACAGTAAATACTGATTATTTTGAACACTGAGTGGTTGTCTCTCAAATCCAAGTGAGCTACCTACCTAGACACCATTTTTTAATCACAGATGTGTTTGAATATTAAATCCAGACATTATTTCACACAGAGTGTTTATTTCAAGGATTGACCATCATATATCATTTATTTTACCGTTTGATTTGAGCTTTTTTTCTGTTATTTGTGTTTTTTTCTTTTTTATATGTGCATGTTTAAAATATTTGTGTTTGCATTTTTCAGGATGAATGGCAATTAAAACGTTTGAATGCATTATAGAAATCATCAGAACATTTGAATGTTTTATGCAAGCGTTTTCGGCATCAGTCAAGAGTTACTGAGCATTTTCTAGTATCATTTTCACTTTGAGCACCATCCGAATATTGCACAAACAATTTATTGAATCCCACAGGCGCGTTTGACCGTGGAGCCGATTGTTTTTAGCATAACATGCACGCTACATTCCAGCGTTTTAGGAATCTATTTTTGTTGCGTTCAAATATTTAAGCGATTTCCGAATAATGCTCGGCTCGAATCAAACGTTCGAACGCAGTGTGATTCGCCAGATAGTTCAATGCAAAACGCGCCATCATTCCATTCATTCGGAGTTGATTTGTTTGTAGCATAATAGGCGCTAGAACATTCCATTGAAGCATTTTAGGAATCAATTTTTGTTGCGCAACATTCTATTCATTCACGGTTCTTTTTTTCTGCATTGTAGATTGCGGTTTGCACATTTTTACTCTTAAAGGTGAACGGTTTTTTTTTTCGACCATCGATTGATTCTTTTTTTTTTTCTTTTTTTTTTCCTTTTTTTTAAATGAATGAATGTCACAATGAATGTCTGATTGCATGAGAAATCATCAGAACGTCCGAATGTTTTATCCGAGTATTTTGAGAATCACTAGCGAGTTTAGCGGGTTAATTGACCATTTTGAGCATCATTTGAATGTTCAGACGATCACTTTGAGCGTTCGAACATTGAATCACACAGGTGCGTTTGAACATGGAATCATTGTTTTAGCATAACAGGCTACATTCCAGCATTTTTAGAATTTATTTTTGTTGTGTTCCCACACTTAACTGTGTTTACATAATGCTCCAATCGAACGTTCGAATGTGTAGTGTGATTCGCAAAATAGTTCAACGCAGATCGCGCCAACATTCCATTCGTTTACACTTTTTGCGTGGTAGACTTCGATTCGAGCATTTTGACTATCATAGTTAAACGTTTTAATTTTTTCGCCCATTTGAGCTTTTTTCCGTTTTATTGGTTCGATTTTTTTTCCCTTCATAGGCACAATTAAACCTTTAATTGCTTTATGGAAATAATAATCGAGCATTTTCAGCATCAGTCGCAAGTTTTAACAGTTAATTGAGCATTTTTAAGCATCATTTTAAAGTTCAGACGTTTACTTTGAACATTGCACGAACAATTTGTCGAATCACAAAGGCACGTTTAAACGTGGAGTCGACTGTTTTTAGCATAAAAGGCGCTACATTCCAGCATTTTTAGAAATCTGTTTTTGTCGCGTTCCGATATTTAAACTATTTCCATAGTGATTCCCAAAATGCGGTCTAGGTAGGCGGCATGCTATGTTTTGAGGCACAGCCTGTAAGTGAGCGAACGAGAGAGAGAGAAAGCGAGCGGAGTTAGAGGGGGAAGGGAGTTGGAGGAAAAGCTCCGCCTCGTCTGAGCCGCTCTGGCTGAGGGAGATCGCAGGGAAGTCGGATGCTTTTTCCCCTGTAGAGAGGGAACACCGCGGAGGTGATTCGCCCCGAACAACATCGAAACATCGGGATTTTAAAAACAAACACTTTGGATTCGGCGATTACCGAGAGGCGACATGAGGGAGAACTTGAGAAAGTAAGTGCAATGCAAACCCGAATAAATGTCGGCTCCGTGCGAGTAGAGGACGCCGAAGGAGTTTTGCATTCGTCCATCTGCCGTATAGCCGCTGCTTCTTTTTCGTTCCCGTTTTCTTTACAGCTTAGCAGGTGCTTGTTCGGTTTTTACATGGAGCCAGTGCAGCCGGGGATGTCCTCGTCTTTTAGCGACATGCCCGTTCAGCGCTTGATTTGTTTATTTTTCCAATGCCAAACACATCGATAGTTCCTGATGTTCCTGCTGTGCCCTTCTTGCAGCATGCAGACTGATAAACCTAACGCGGCGTTCGTATTGTCATGTATGTTTTTGAGCTGTATTTGATTGGAAATCCTTCCGTTGAGAACGAGGCTTGGCCTTTAAGACTCCTCCATATTCGTGCGCTTCCCACAAGTTAACGTTATGCCACACAGAAGATCACTGTTTTGGGTTTTAACCACATAGTTATGGCTGCGTTTGCATTCAACCATAACCAGGAGCCACAATTAGAGGTGTCTGCGTGATGCGTGCGTATGTGTGTGGGTACCCTGTGCTGTAAGATGCATGCATGCATGTAGGTGGGCATTCCTCCTTCTTGTCCAAACCCACATTACTGCTGTACTTCCGCTCATGCACTGCTTTGAGATGTGCAGGTATGGAGATCTCAGTGGGAAATTTGCCATCAGGCCATTGGCATGCTCTACCGAGACTACCTGAACCTAGAGGGCGCTGCCAGATACTGACTGCGTCTCAAAGCCTAGAGAGCTGCCTGTGGTGCCCACAAATTGTGTTTGTTATGGGTTTCAAACTTTTTGACGTCAAAGATTATTCCTTCCTAAAACATGAAGACAGACATATTATGATGTGCACTGAATCTTACTACACTGCTTCAGAATAAATGTTAAGCATGATAAAGACAGCATGTTTCCTAAATGAATTGTAATTAATGAGTTGGCTTTTGTTGAGTCATTGTACTTAATGTACGCACCACCTTTCAAAAGTTTGGGGTTGGTAAGTTTATTTATTTTTTAATTATTATTAATACTTTATTTCAGAATTCTTAATATTTTCTAGTGCTTTTATTAGGAGATGCTTTAAATTCACCTAAAGTGACAGTAAGGTTTATGCATTGTTAAATGCTGTTCCTTTCAACTTTCCATTCATCAAAGAACCACAATTTTCACTTTCACATATTTTTTTGATTTTTGCATTATTTTTGCATCATAAATAACAAATCTGCATGTAGTTTTCAATTCTTTCTGTTACAAGAGGCTGTGAGTAGAATAAAATTGTGATATGCAGGGCATCAAACAATGCAGGACATTGTGATGCATTCAGAAAGCCATTCGCACATGAGTTCAGTCTGATGGCGTTCACAATTCATTTATTTCCTTAAAAGCCACTGACATGATTCCATGATTGAATTTAAGAGACTAGAAGGTTTACATTAGTCTCGCTGTTGTAAACAGGCTATAATGGGTAGTATTACTCAAATACAGGTTTACCAGATTTAAATATTACTGTCAATGTATTAGAAATATCATTCATATTGTTGCTTCAGATGAATGTTTCACAGGTTCCGGGTTAGCAAAACTGGTGTTGCAGTCCCATGGTATTGGTATTACTATAGTGCTTTTTAGTGGTCCAAGTTTGTAAGTGATCCCATGCCGTAATGTTTGCATTTCAGAGACACTGATGTTTTCCACAACCGTTTTTAAATTTTCATACTTTCATTTTGACCTCTTTGACTTTTCAAAAGATTTCTTCTAAAATAACAATGCTTGGAAGTTCTCTTTCATCTCATTTTTGTTGATGGTTGAAACCCCGGTCTCTGTTTTTCCCTACTAAAAACACTGTAGGGTCTGAGTATAATTTATTAGTTTTGAAGTTTCTCAACCTTATTAGAATTCTGCAGAGCTGCTTGGCTGGCTTAGGCCCAAAATCACAAAAACATCCCGGCCCATAGCAACACTTCAAAACAAGGCATCTCAGTAGTGTAAATTGCATTTTCACTAATGGATTCGTTTAGAGCCCTTGTAACAAAACAGGCACTGTTGTGAATGTAGAAATCTAAACTCTCCTCTTTTAAGATTCAAACAAAGATGCCCCAGTACGATAGTAACTCGGATGCTTAAAACTACTCCCATGGTCAGAAGTAGGATCTAAAAAAATGGACTTCAAACTTTTTTTTTTTTTCTTTTTTCATGGGAGATATCAGATGAAGTGTTTATGAGTTGCAAGATGAGTTTTTGGCAGAGATGAGGTTTTGGCGCTTTACGTTCATCACTTTTCAAATGTTTCAGTCGCTGCCAGATGCACATACTACAGGATAACTATTAATTGGGACAAGTTGCATTTTAGAGAGTTTCACTCACAAACATGCCTACAATTCTTTGCTAACTTGTTTATTTTTGGCACTTTGCCTATTCAGTCATCTTTACTCAAGAGACCATAAACTTCTGGCATGATGGTGGCAATTTTTTATTTTATTTTATTTTTTTTAAATCCTATGTTACATTGCTGGGAAAGCATATTAAAAATCTTGTCTTGTTTCTTCTTAAAGGCATCGTCTTTATCATTTCTCACCCTCATGTTGTTCCCAACCCGTAGGACTTTTTTTTTTGTTTGTTCCATGCAGCATAAAAGGGACATTTTTGAAGAACATTCTGGCCATTATTTTCAATATAATGAAAGTGAAATAGAAATAGGGACTCCGAAGTCACTGAACAGCATAATTGTATCCTAGAAGTGGTACCGTTGTTTTGTGTGTGTGTGTATTGTTAGACTTCAGAGCACTTATATATTGGAAATCTTGTATGGACCAATTTTACGATACATTTATGCTGCCTTTTTTACCGCCTAACGACCCCATTTCTCATTTACTTCCATTGTACTGAAAATAATGGCCGGGTAAGGGTGTTCTTCTAAAAATCACATTCTGTCTTCCACAAAATACAATAAGTAATAACATGAGGATGAGTTAATGACTGATTGTTCACTTTTGAGTGTACTATTCTCTTAAAAGAGAGATGTTATCATAAACAGGATGTTTTTAGCCATTGTCTTGATGGTTCTGCTTTAATGGGTGTTTTAAATGTGCTTGAGTATCTGTTGAAGATGAAGAACATAATTGAGCTATTCTTGAGTTTGAGGACTGCACAGATTTATTGTTTGATGTAAAATGACTCAAGGCCTTGTCTTAATCTGTATTACCCTAGATGGATGACACTGTCCCTAGCACTAAATATGAGTCATAAACACATTTATGGATGTTGTATAGCCTTTATAGCCTTTTGTAGGCTTTTGGTATTATAAAGCAAATTTTTCAAACTGTTTATTGTATTTCATGATGTTTTTGTTCATCTTGTTTCAGTCACCAGACCCAAACAACATGTTGGGACCACCCAAAGATGGCAGAACTGTACCAGTCATTAGGTAGGCCTGATTCAGATCTGATGTGCATGTAGTACGGCTGGGTATTGAATATTAATAGTGTATTCATTTTGATTCTTGCTGCCATCTCTGCAGTGTTGTCACACAAAACTTTTAACGGAGATCTTCATGTGGCATTTTATTGTATATTTAAAAGAGTAATTAGTAAAAATTAGTAATTATTCATCAAGGATTCATTAAATTGATTAAATATTATTGCATACATTTTCTATTTCCGATAATCCCTGTTTTTTTGAATGTTCTATTTATCAAACAATCCAGAAAAAAAAAAAAAGTATTTCGGTTTCCACTAAACATATTAAGTAAAATATTAATTAGTATCAACAAACAAATGTTTCTTGAGCACCAAATGAGCGTATTAGAATAATTTGTGAAGAATGTCTGCTGAGATATGTTTTGAAATGTGTTCGAATGGAAAACAGTTTGTTTAAATTAAAATATTTTGCAGTTTTAACAATTTTACAGTTTCTACTGTATTTGTTTTTACTAAATTAATGTAGCCTTTGGTGGGCATAAGTGACTTCAAAACCATTTAAAAGTCACCAATCACAAATCTTTGAGTAAAAGTATATCAGGGGTTGGAAATTGTGGCAAAATGCTCCTTAAATTTAAGACATAAGGTAAAAAAATGCCCCTGGACAGTTTAACAACTAATTACAGCTGTTGCGATTAAAATGTAATGAAAAGGCTCGCAGTTTTGTGCATCGTTGAGCCTTATAATCAATCAGACGCATTTCTGTTGAGCTTAGGAATGCATTGGCCAATCAGAGGCGCTTAGGTTAGTTGGCACTGAAAACGTACCAATCAGAGGTGTTTAGATTAGTTAGCGCTGAAAAAGCTTGAGCTGTCGGCAATTCCCTCATCATAAACAACCCAGAGCAGATTCAGTGTAAATAAAATATTAATTTAGTAGCTTCAGTGATTATAACAGAAGTTTATGCATAACTTGTGTTAAACTTGGTTAACGTCATGGACTGACGTGTTTGTCTGTGAAGCCTGAATGTGATATGCCCAAAACAAAACACAAACGTTTTATATTGTTTTCTATATCTATGTTAATAGTCATTATTACAATACAAAGAGCAATAATCTACAATAATGATTTTTGTCATAATATTACAACCCTATGAGCTTCTATTTTTTACATGTGTAATTTAGATACAATTTTAAATAGTCTATTTTTATTGACACAAGTTTAAAATATTGATAAAGTAATTGGGTAAATTTAAGTATTTGACATCGAAGACAACATATGGTTTTTATACTAATACTGTGATTATAAAAATTGTCCTCACAAATGTAGAAAATGCACCTGGAAATCAAGTCCAGGGGGCAAATATTGCCCCTTAATGGAAAAGTTAATTTTCTACCCTGTAGTGTATATTTAACTATCTAATGTTTACTCTTGGCAGCAGTGGCTGTGAAATGATGGTTCATGTAAAACAAGTTTATATATAAATATATTGATATGTAAATATACATTAAATTGTCACAAGGCTGAAACATAACACACATTTGCAGTATTTTAATCTGTGTGGTGGTGTAATTTCCCTTGAGTAAAATGTCAGGTTGTTAGATAAAACATTTCTGATCAATGGAAGAAAAATGGAGAAACTGATTGGATGAAACTAGCTTGATGTTTCTGTTGCCTGTTTTTCAGAACCCAACAAATAAGATTAAAATTAGAAATTGTCAAATGCAAAGATGAGAGGTTTGACTATGACAGTAATGAAATGTTGCACGATCAGTTTGCTAAAATTAACATTTGTTACATTTTCTCTTGCTAAACAGCGGATCTCAACAACGTACGGTTCTCTGCGTACAGGACGGCAATGAAGCTCAGACGAATGCAGAAAGCTCTCTGCTGTAAGTCCACAATTTTTTTTCTCTTTGCAATCACACAACACTGTTAATCTTTTTTTCAGTTTGAACATTTGTCATACTCATGAAAATGAGCTAAAATATTCCTTCTTTTTTCTAAAACCAAGAAAACGGCACAGCAGTGCTTTAGCAACCTTTGCTTTTTTTCTGTGCACAGTGGATCTTCTGGGCATGTCTGCAGCCTGTGAGGCCTTTGAGCAGCACAATCTGAAACAGAATGAGCAATTCATGGACATAATGCAGGTGATCAACTGTCTGACCAGCATCTATGACCGTCTGGAGCAGCAGCACAGCAGCCTAGTTAACGTGCCTCTGTGCGTGGACATGTGTCTCAACTGGCTGCTCAACGTCTATGATACGTACGTTCAACCTTTTTTTGTTGTTTGTGTGTGTAAAATGTTAAAGCGGTAGCTCAAATAAAAATGTTGTTGTTATTTACTTACCCTCATGTCATTCCAAATCATGACATGCTTTTTTCTTTAAAATGTAAAAAGAGAAATTTCGAAGAATGTCCTTGCTGCACTGCATCAGAAAAACTCATTTGTGTTGCATGATTGAAAAAAGGTCATGTGTTTGTAACAACATGAGGGTGAGTAAATGATGAGAGAATTTTAAATTGGGGGGTGAACTAATCCATGAAATCTTAGAACATATGAGTCAGAGAGAATCAGCTGGAGTTGAAGTCAGTTCTCAGCATGTTTCTCAGTAGGATCGCACTGAGCCATAAATCATGCAGTGTTTGTACATGGAGGTGGTAGATTCCACAGAAGACCCCCGTCTGTCCCCCAAAGTAAACTGAGAGAAAAGCACTGGAGGTCTTCTCATTCTACGCCTGCTTTTTGCCTAGATTGTCTTGCAAAGCAATGCCATTCACAACCATGTTGACATGGTTGCTGTGAGTCCTAAAAATTGAAATTCTGTCATTGATTACTCACCCTCATGTGGTTCCAAACCTGTGAGATCTTTGTTCATCTTAGGAACACAAATTAAGATATTTTTGATAAAATCCAAGAGCTTTCCTCCTGAAACTACTACCACATTCAAGACCCAGAAAGGTAGTGAGAACATTGTTAAAATAGTCCATGTGACATCAGTGGTTCAACTAATGTTATGATGTTATGAGAACACATTTTGTGCTCAAAGAAAACAAAAATAACTTCACATAACACAATAAATAAATGACAGAATTTTCATTTTTGGGTGAACTATCTCCTTAAATGCAGTTTGATTGAATTTAAAACCTTAAAGTCTTACATTTTATAACAAAAGTAGTTGTCATTTTAGGAGGTCTTAAATTTGGAAGCAAAAATGTGGTTGTTTAACTTTGAAAGGCAGTTTACATATATATTTTTAAAGTTATATTTGTTGGGCTTTTGCCTTTATTTGATAGGACAGTTGAGAGTGGACAGGACAGAATTGGGTGAAGAGAGGGGGGCGGGATCGGCAAAGGACCTTGAGATGGGAATCGAACCTGGGTCGCCGGCAGCACACTTGCGCTATATGTCGGCGCGCTAACCACTGGGCTATCAGTGCCAGCCAGTTTACATAATTTACAGTTATGTAAATGTAATTGCATAAATGAGAGAACTGCGTGTTTCAAAGTCATAATGTGCCACTATTGTGTTTTCTGCAGGCTCAAGGTTTCAGAGCAGTTTTCAGGCAATGAATACAGTGCATTTTTTTTCTACTGTTCATTGAATTATGACTCTTGACTTTTTTGTGTTTAAATTGTAAGATGTTGTAGATGGTTGTAAGAATGCTTCCCTCTGGGCCACCCCATCACAGAAAGGAAAGATTAAAACATTATCTAACACATTCAGTGTAAAGATTTTACTAGCGTCTAAACAATAATCAGTTTATTTCCTTTCTTTAAACACATTATCATATCTGCTAAATCCAATTTAAAGTGATAGTTCACCCAAAAATGAAAATTTTGTTGTAATTACTCACTCGCATGTCGTTCCAAACCTGTAAGACCTTCGTTCATCTTCAGAACACATAAATTAAGATATTTTTGATGAAATCCAAGAGCTTTCTGAGCCTGCATAGATAGCAACACAACGGACAAGTTCAAAGCCCAGAAAGGAAGTAAGGACACCTTTAAAATAGTCAGTGTGACATCAGTTGTTCAACCTTAATGTTATAAAGCTACTAGAATACTTTTTGTGTGGAAAGAAAACTAAAATAACGACTATTCAAAAAGTATGCTTGTACCTATGGTTGAACCACTGATGTCACATGGACTGTTTTAATGATGTCCTTACTACCTTTCTGGGCCTTGAACATATCAGTTGCACTGCTGTCTATGCAGGGTCAGAAAGCTCTCGGATTTCATTAAAAATATTTTAATTTGTGTTCTGAAGATGAACAAAGGTCTTACAGGTTTGGAACAAAATGAGGGTGAGTAATTAAAAGAGAACTCCACTTCCAGAACAGCAATTCACAGATAATTTACTCACCTCCTTGAAATTATGGTTTTTGAGGAAAACATTTCAGGATTTTTCTCCATGTAATGGACTTCATTGATGCCCTGATTTTGAACTTCCAAAATGTAGTTTACATGCAGCTTCAGAGGGCTCTAAATGATCCCAGCTGAGGAAGAAGGGTCTTATCTAGTGAAACTTTTTTTTTTTTTTTTTTTTTTCGGAAAATACATTTTTTTTTATACTTTTTTTTTTTTTTATACTCAAATCATTCGTTCATCATGTGATAGCCCCATAAGATGAACGAATGACTCAAAACCCGAAGACTCGAAACAGGTGAACTAATTCCAGTGCAACCTAATAGGATGTTGCGCATGAGCGACTGAACGAATTACTCCGAGACGACTCGTTTTTCCCGAGTCACATTAAAGATTCGTTCAAATGAACGAATCATTCAAGAATGACGCATCAGTAATTCGTAGCATCGTGGACGCGCATCCCAGAGCCTGTGCTACACAAGCTTTTGTGCTTAAAAAGTATACACATTTTTATTTTTTGGGAAAAAATGACAGATCGTTTCACTAGATAAGACCCTTCTTCCTCGGCTGGGATCGTTTAGAGCCTTTTGAAGCTGCATTTAAACTGCATGTTGGAAGTTCAAAATCAGAGCACCAATGAAGTCCATTATATGGAGAAAAATCCTGTAATAACAAATAATTGGATAACAAGGGGGTGAGTAAATTATTTGTAAATTTTTGTTCTGGAAGTGGAGTTCTCCTTTAATGACAGCATTTTCCTTTTTGGGTGAACTATTACTTCAGTTTTTAAGGACCCACAGAATTCATTTTTGGGACAACTATCCTTTTAAATCAACCTCTAATTTGTATGCATTATATTAGTACATAAAACATTTTCAGTACAGATTGAATAAAGCATGTTTTAGGTATTTTAAACTTCCAGTTCCACTGTTTGGCTGATATAAACAGCAGTCCTCGTTGAATATATGCCTCAGTCTGTTTAATTATATAAAGGAGATACATACGTTTTTGAGATTATGGCTTTGTTCTGTATGGACGTACAATATTGATTGTATTTGTTTGTTTGCGTCCGAAAAAGGCCGTAAAATGTCTTGCATTTGATTTAAAAATCCTTCTTATGCCCTGGTCACACAAAACAAATTCTGAAGTAACGAAAGCAGCAGCAGTACTGTATATTTTACCAACCCGTGATGCAAAAACATCTAGAGTATTTTGTTCCTGATCTTGTCTCTTTATCTGCGGAAAAAGAGCAATTGACGGTCTCGCTTTAGTCATTTGTCACCTTGTTATTTTATTTTTTTGCCGCAGAGGACGAGCTGGAAAGATTCGTACCCTATCCTTCAAAACAGGAATAATCTGTTTGTGCAAAGCTCACCTTGAAGATAAGTACAGATGTAAGTTTTTCTGCTTATCTTATGTGCTTCCTTCTTTCTATTCTGTCTCTAAGCCGTAATAAGAGCTAAGATATTCACTTGGTTTATGGCGCTGTACTACTAGCAGTTTACAGCTCTCTCAGGTGTTTTTAGTGTCTTGTAGTATGTTGTCATTGTTTGCTTGTTAATAGCACTGCTGTGAACACAGTTGTAAAGCTTTGGAGTTTGCTTGTTTAGAGTATACAGCACACAGTATAGTGCAACAGCTGCTGGGAAATAAATGTTTACCCACCTAGCAGCCGCACAGCAATTGCTGGCATTTACATTAACAAGTGTGTTAATACACATCACAGTGATGGTGTAAACAAAACTGGTGAAAAATTAAAAAGCATGTTTCTACTAAGGTGCACACACAACCTTTTAAAAGTATTTTTAAAGGATTAGTTTACTCCTGAATTAACATTTCCTGATGATTTGCTTACCCAGTGTCATCAAAGATGTTCATGTCTTTCTTTCTTCAGTTGAAAAGAAATTAAGATTTTTGAGGACGTCACACATGACCTTTCCAACGTGACTACTTAATGCGTTAAGTCAAACTAGTGCGAGATGAGCATTTGTGGTTAAAAAGTATATAAATGAGTATTTTTTTAGACCCTTATTCCTTGGCTGGGATTGTGTAGAGCTTTTTGAAGATGCATTGAACCTGCAGTTTGTACCTTTAACCCGCTGATCCCCATTGAAGTCCACTGTATTGAGAAAAGTCTTGCGATGTTTTCCTCAAAAACCTAAATTTTTTTTCCACTAAAGAAAGAAAAACATGAACATGACATAGGGGTGAGTAAATTATCAGGAAATGTTAATTCAGGAGTGAACTAATCCTTTAATGTTTCTGAATGAATACACTTATGCTCACCAAGGCTGCATTTATTTGATCAAAAATACAGTAAAAATGGTAATATTTTGAAATATTATTATAATTCAGAATAGCTGTGTTCTATTTCAGTATATTTAAAAATGTAATTTATTTCTGTGACGTAAAGCTGATTTTTAGCAGCCAGTACTTCAGTCTTCAGTGTCCTTCAGTGTCATGGAAACCCACAAATATATGAACGTATCAATAACTTTCCTTTTAAAAGTTTAATATATTGTAATTGATGACACAGCATATTCTATAAGAACGTTTTTGCAAACAGATTTAATTGATGCATAACACTGACCATTGAAAAAATCAGTTGGATGAATTCAAGGGGTTTTTTTGTGAATCAAAATATGTGACCCTGGTCCACAAAACCAGTCATAAGGGTCAATTTTTTCAAATCAAGGTTTATACATCATCTGAATAAATAAGCTTTCCATTGATGCATGGTTTGTTCGTATAGAACAATATTTGGTCAAGATACAACAATTTGAAAGTCTGGAATCTGAGGGTGCAAAAAATATCTAAATATTGAGGAAATCGCCTTTAAAGTTGTCCAGATGAAGTTCTTAGCAATGCCTATCACTAATCAATTTTCAGCCCCACCCTGCTTCATACTACAGTAACCTTAATAAGTCTTTAATACATAAGCTCAACCATTAACATGATTTCTGCCCGAGTCCTGACAGATTGCATTGACTGTGGGGATAAAAACTACAGCTCCCATGATTCCACACTCAATCAAACTACGCCTTTGTTTCTTTGTTTGTTTTGAATATGCGCCCTGTAGCGGCAAAAATGTACATATTGTGCCTTTTAATAGCCTAATGTTTTTAGGCATAAAAGAAAAATTGATAATTTTGACACGTACAATATATTTTTGGCTATTGCTACAAATATCCCCATGCTACTTAAGACTGGTTTTGTGGTCCAGGGTCACATATGGTTTTGACTCTGTCTCTCTTACCTGTTTCCCTCAAAATTCCTGTGCTTTCTAGTTTTATTTAGAGAGGTGGCCAGTGCCACAGGCTTCTGTGACCAGCGTCGCCTCGGCCTCCTTCTGCACGACGCCATTCAGATCCCCAGGCAGCTGGGTGAGGTGGCGTCTTTCGGAGGGAGCAATATCGAGCCCAGTGTACGCAGCTGCTTTCAGTTTGTAAGTAACCTTTGTCTTCATTCATGAACAGATTATGTTAAAGTGGCCATGTAGAATGCACTTTAGTAGCAATTTTTTTTTCTGCGTTTCCTGCATTTATTTTCTTTTTTTTGCTCTGATATGAAGGCCAATAACAAACCAGAGTTAGAGGCTTCAGTCTTCCTGGACTGGATGCGTTTAGAACCTCAGTCGATGGTTTGGCTTCCTGTCCTTCACCGTGTGGCGGCCGCTGAGACAGCAAAGCACCAGGCTAAATGCAACATTTGTAAGGAATGTCCTATTATTGGCTTCAGGTATGGACCTTTTCTTTAGTGCTATTATTCAGAATGACTGATTCTGCCTCAGGTGCTTTAAAAGTATCAGCAGTTGTTTTTTTTTTTTTTTTTTTTTTTTTTTTTTTTTTTTTTTTTTTTTTTTTGCATTGTTAAGCATTGCACCAAACTTCAAGGCAGACGTTGAAAAAGAATAACTTTGTTTTGAGGCACGGAAAGCTGCAGTGTTCATTTTTTTTCTTTTAGAGGTTTTATTGGTGGGAGAACATAGTCAAGCTTGTGCTTTACATAAAGTATTTTCATATAATTCAATTTAAATTCAAAATGGTATCAAAGTGACAATATTTGCTTTCTTCCTTGTCTTACAATTCATTAGTTTGTCCTTTCAAAGAAATTTGGTTCTGTAACACTATTTTTTTTTTTATTAATCCACCCAATAAGATGGTTGGATATCATGGAAAAAACAATGCTTAAAATTATGAGATACAACTATACAATGCTTTGCATAGTTAGAATAGAAAATTAAACAGATTTTAAAATAGAAGAGAAAATGCTTCCATGTTTTTGCTACAGCAAGTTCATGTGTTGCATGATAATTTGGCTAATATTAATTCAGTGTTTTGCCTAGGGATGCACCAATACCACTTTTTCCAGTACTTGCCCGATACCAAAACTTTAATTTTTGGTACTTGCTGATTCCGAGTACCAATATTTTTTCATTTAACCAGTAAATTTGTAAAATATTGGGTTACAGAAACTAAAATATGTATAATGTTAGTTGGTTAACTTCATTTATTAAATAGATACAGTCAAACCAAAATTTATTCAGATACCTTTTCTCACATTATCAGACAACATTTTTCACATTATCACATTATCATAAACTGTGTCCTGCACCCACTAGTTTAAAAAAAAAAAAAAATAAATAAAAAATAAAAAATTAGGTGGTGTATATCTGGTGTCTGAATATTTTTTGGTTTGACTATATATCCCTTAGTTATTTTTATTTTTACACTTAATCATGCCCATTAAAATGTGTTTTGTTACTTTCACTGTTCAATTCTTTTTTTTATTTTATTTTTATTTTATTTTTTTTGCTCTATGGTACATCTTTAATTTAATAGCATTAAACTGCTCCGCTGCAGTGGCTCAGTACTGTAATCACGCGTTTTCTTGTAATAATGCAGGGAACCACTTGTCATGAATCTCATAACTCTGATATTTTCAGAAATATAAGTAGCGTTTTTTTCATCTAAAACATGCTGCTATTTGGGCTATAATCTAAAGAGACTCAAATGCAAAAACACTCATGAAGTAAGCAAAACATGCACAACGCGCTCAAGTACAGTACAGCGTAGCTCATTTCACACAGACTGCTAGTTTCACTTTCGCCGTACAGTCGTGTGTGCTTAAGGTTTAACATAATCTTTTATAGTGAATACCCCTATAAATTTTGTTTTATATTTACGAATTTGTTTTAATCCAAATGATGCGTGTGCTAAGTGAGCGAACATCAATAAAGATCACGCAACAAAAGTGCACGCTCTCTCTCTCTTTCTCTTTGGCTCTCTCTCTCTCTCTCTCTCTCTCTCTCTCTCTCTCTCTCTCTACCGTTAAATAACTTGTGCATTGCTTTACTTGTTTTTGACATATCCGACCGAACTACAAACTTTCCAGTGATGTCAAGGCGGTATCTTATCTCGGCAAGCCCGCACATCTTCGCCTCCGCGCGCTCCACTCTGCGTGCATCAGCTCGCACGCACCAGCTATACAGGCGTTAATACTCAATGTTTAACATTATATTACTTGCATACATATACTTTGTAGACATTCTTAATCTGTAATGACCCCATTCTGTTGTTCTGTTGTCGGTGTTTCTTTGCCTGAATACGCACTTGTCACATGCTGTGTGGTTTTGGCGTTTGGTATCGGGGGATTTTAACGAGTACGAGTACAGGAGCTCAGTATCGGGCCCGATATCGGTATCGGTGCATCCCTAGTTTTGCCTTGTGTTTGTTGCATGTGTTAAGCTGAGAAGTCACACTTCTGTTTTTGATAATGCACAAGATTTTCAGTAAGTCTCTACATGGGTTTGTGGTAGTATTTATAGGGCCCTATGATTTGGGTTAACTTGAAGAAACTGTCACAGAAATATATTACTTATTGTAATGATAGCACTACTACTTCTAATAATCTTATTATTAAAACATTATTTTTTAAAGGAATATTTACCTGGATATATTTACCAGAAAAATGCAAATACACAACACAGTATTTCTGTAAATAAATAAATGAATAAAAAAAAATATATATATTAGTAAATTCGTTTTTTTTTTTTTTTTTTTTTTTTTTTATAAATTAATTATTTAGAGGTGCTTTTGATTATTACAATTTAATGAAACCTTTAAAATGGAACCCAGAAGCTACATGGAAAACAGAATTTGGAAAAAACATTTTTTTTTTACTTTTAATAAATTGCTGCCAAGTTTCATGAATTTACATGATTAATAAAATTTAATTTAACCATTAAAACAGTCAAAAAAAAAATGTAAACGTAAAAAACAGAAGCCAGAAAAATTAAAATTGAAAAAAACGGAATTTGGAGGTTTCAGATTTCAGAGAGCTCTATATTTATACATTTCTGTGTTGGGTCAGCACTTTGATCCAAACCAAAATCTGGGTCCTGAAGCAAAACCCATTGAGTTACAGTGTGAAATAATGTGGGACGTGACTTTGTATGTCTTATCCATTGGGATTTCATTGAAATAGGGATTTTAGTTTGTGACGTAATATTTTTCTCTCCCTGTGCTTCTGGTTATATAAGGCAAAAAAAGAAAGTTGTTGGAGAGATTAAGAGACTCCAGTTCACTCACAAAAAGAAAAATGTCAATAATAACTCACCCTCATGTAATTCTAAACCCATGTGACTTCCTTTCAAAAGTTTTTTTTTTTTAATGTTTTTTGTTTTTTTATTTTTTATTTTTTTTCCCTGAACAAGTTTGCATTTGTTTGGTCAAAAATACAGTAGATTATAATATAATACATTAAGTATTATATTATTATAATTTAAAATAAATATTTTATTTTAATGTATTTTAAAATATCTTTTATTTCTGTAAATCAAAGCTGATTTATTCCAGTCTTCAGTGTCACATGATCCTTCAGAAATTATTCTAATATGCAGATTTGGTGTTTAAGAATTCTTTCTTATTATCAATGTTGAATAAACTTGTGCCTCATAATATTTTTGTGGAAACCAGGATTCTTTTATAAATAAAAAAATCAAAAGAGCAGCATTTATTTGAAGTAAAAATATTTTGTAACAAATATCTTTACTCTCACATTTTACCAATGTAATGCATCCTTGCTGAGTAAAAGTAACAATTTCTTTAAAAAAAAAAAAAAAAAAAAAACTTAAATCAAACTTTTGATTGGTAGTGTATGTACTGTGTAAGTAAATCACGACAGAATTTTCTTCTGAAACTTTTCTCCCTTTAAGTAGAATGACTGTAATATGCTCTATTGAGAGCATGTGAGAACCGGGAACAGCTCCACCTGGAGGATGATTATGTAACTACACGTTTCTGGGAAACAATCTTGCATGCATGTCTGTTCAGATCCAGGATGTTTTGAATGTTTCTGCAATGACTTCAACATTTACCTCACTGTTTGTCTCTGGTTTCTGCAGGTACCGAAGTTTAAAGCACTTTAACTATGATATCTGCCAAAGCTGCTTCTTTTCTGGCAGAGTGGCCAAAGGTCACAAGATGCAGTACCCTATGGTTGAATATTGCACACCGGTAGGTTTTTTGCTTTTTGCCTTAACCACATTGCATTAGCAATTTAGTATCTGGCGTAGATGGTAATGCCAGTGCGTTTTAAGATTAAAGTGCAAGTTATGACTTTTTGTATCTTTGTGTCCTTTCACTTCAGACGACGTCAGGAGAGGACGTGAGAGACTTTGCCAAGGTTTTAAAGAATAAGTTCAGAACAAAGCGCTATTTTGCCAAGCATCCTCGCATGGGTTACCTTCCCGTTCAGACCATCCTTGAGGGAGACAACATGGAGACGTGAGACTCATGCTTTTTTTTTAATGTGTTCACTTCATTGTTTGTTACCATCAGCTACTGATTAATTAGAGACGTGACGGCTGATAGGACCACTTTTTTGTCTATTATTATTATTATTATTATTATTATTAAAAGCACAGTGTGCAACACATTGCGACTTAATGTGCAGAATTAATGTGTGCAGATAATGTGACATCAACCTTTTTTTTTTTAAATTAAATTTTAAATCATACTTAAAGAGCTACTTTAATATTTATATACTGTCATAACATTTATTAATATTTAGTTTTATTTTTAAAATTGTAATAATTTTATATGCTCTTAAAATAAACGGCAACAACAACAAAAATTAAAATTAGTGTTTTTTTTTTTTTTTTAGTTGAAGTAATTTTAGAATTTTCATTTAATTTTAAAGTGTTCATCTATTATTTATATTTTACTTTATTTCAAGACGGTTAATTTGTAGAGAGTCTGCTTGGTGTATTAAAAAGGGTTGTCTCATCCTGTTTAAAGCCACTAAAAATTAAAAGAAAAAAGAAAAGGAAATTATGGATTCGCCTGCATTTTGACTGCTAAAACTCTTCAGCTGAAAGTGCCATAAAAAGCCAAATTCTTGGTGGAAAATTTGAGTTGTTACTTTAACTTTTGCACACTGACGTGGAGAAAAAGCTACTCTAAAACATTTTAACCTGGTCAAGTAGTATAAAACTGGCATGCCAGCAAACAAGACAAATAAAGATGACTCTGAACACTTAAATAACCTTAAATTGCAGCTGCAAGAGTTTTGCTTGGATTTTCTCAGCTTTACCGTGTGCATTGATCATTACTCGTGTTCACAGTAGGAGTATTTATGCTGTGGAATTATTTTTCCCCCTGTAGAGAAGCAGCTGCAAATGTGTGCAGTCTGTCAGAGTAATCGTAAAGCCGTGCTAAATGCATACACACATTATTCTTAAAGCATTGGCTTTTTTTCCTTTTTCATTTCAACCCTAACACACAACAAAAAATCAAACTATTTTTCAACAAACAGTTTTTGCAAGAGAGTTGCTTGTCATGTGTATGTTATTATTGGCCACTGAAAATGCGGTTAGGATTCAACTGTGTTGTCATCTCGGTGGGTTTGTGTGTTTGGTGCTTCTTAACAACCATGTCACCATCATGCTTTCAATGCATCTATTTGTCCTGTCCATCATCACATCTTTTTTTGTCTTGCAGTCCTGTTACACTGATCAACTTCTGGCCTGTTGACCATCCGTGAGTACATCCACACACCAACACGCTCACGCACATCACGTGCCATTAGTTGTTACTGATATATCCACAGCACAGAAAAGAACATTCAGGATTTTCAAATCATAGATACAATATGATCGGTAGTCCTGATTTGAAATTGAGTGCATTTCATTCAAATTTGAAATGTTTTATTGGTTAGCAAACATAAGCATATCATATAGTAATATAGCTGTTTTATCACTTAAAGTACACTGTTTGAATCTTCTACTGTTCTGTATGAAACTACACACAAGTCTCCATAAAACACTCATCTTCCATTGTCAGTACTGTGAGATTTTTTTTTGTAACGTGCTCATCCCATGGCTTCCACCATTCATCTGCTAGACTAACATGTTACCGTGGTGTAGGGTATGTTAGGTGTTCTTTGAAAAAGGTTATCATTAATGCTAAGTCCCAAGTGTGAGCTAGGGCTGGGCGATATGGCATAAAAATAGACTTTATTTATTTATTTATTTATTTTTTTTTTTTTACAATTTTTAACTAGTCAACTTGAAAATGTAACTACAACATGATTCAAGTAATTTTTTCTTTATTAACCTTCTAGTTAAAGTAAAATTATATTCCGAGTGCACCACGCATGAAGTTATCAACATGATGTAAATGTTAAACAAATCACTTGTTAAATATCTTTGCAGAAAAGATGCCTGAACTACAGCTACATCTTGTAGAAACTTGTCTTAAGGGTTGCCAGGTTTTCACAACAAAACCCACCCCATTGCTACTCAAAACTAGCCCAAAAGTAGCCCAATTGCTTTTCGAGGGGGGTCTCCTGGGAAAAAAACGTTTTGTTTTTTTTTGGCAGAATTCCCCTGGTAAAATTAGCATTCCAGGGGCTAAATATTACGTTTATGGGTCACTTCAATCAGCAGCGACAGTGTTAAAGTAGCCCAATTCCGTGGGAAACCAGCGGACTTGGCAACACTGCTTGTCTTATACATATTATATGTTAAGAAATAATACGAGGAAAAAACTGTAAATGTTCTGTAAAAACAATGAACAGCATCTTTCAGCCTGTCATTATGATGCAAACATGAAATATCAGACATACAGTAGTAGTTCTTCGAAGGTTTTTTTTTATTTCATTGTGCTGCTTTTCCATTGTTTTTTCTATGTAAACATGAATGCATTTGACTCATTGGACAGCGTCTCATGCATGAAACTGCATTCTAAAAACGCGGCACTCAAGTTAAAAGTAGTTCACACGCTGCTTCTTGCATGTTTTTCCTATTCCACTGTCCGCATCGCATCTTTGTCAACGCAAAAACACATTCTGTGTGAATGGCGCCTAGTGATATGAGCACGTCACAACATGAGCGGTAAATCACGTGCGCAGACATGCGGTTGGATCGTTCTTTTCTCTTTACTGTTATCATTGGCATATTGTTAAAGTGTTTAATTCTAATGTTTGGTAATATTAGAAATTCCTCAATTTCTAAAAAATAAAATCATGGCAAAACATTAAATTCGAATTAATCTGTAAAATCGGAAAAAAATCGTCCAGCCCTAACTGTAACATACACTACAGTTCAAAAATTTGGGGTCAGTTAGGTTTTTTTTTTTTTTTTTTTTTTAAATAAGAAATAAATACTTTTATTTAACAAAGAGACACACAAATAATGTTACTAAATATTTTCGTTTGAAAGAAATTGTGATCTTTTAAACTTTGGATTCATCAGAGTAATCCTGAAAAAAATATATATCACTGTTTCTACATAAATATTAAGCAGCACAATTGTTTTCAACATTGATAATAAGAACTGTTTTCTGAGCATTAAATCAGCACATGATTTCTGAAGGATCATGTGACACTAAAGACTGGAGTAATGATGCTGAAAATTCAGCTTTGTCATCACAGGAATAAATTACATTTTAAAATATATTAAAATAGAATTATTTAAATTAAATTGTCATAGAATTGCAGTATTTATTTCTCATCAAATAAATGCACACCTTGTGAGCATAAGATACATTAATAAAATATTACAGACCCCAAACTGTTGAACATTGTTGTATATTAGCATATATTTGCTCTAACCATAAATGCAGCTCAAAATTTTGTGGAGAAGGTTTGCTTATTTGACCAAATTGAGCAGAATCATAAGTTGCAATGAACTATGCAATATCTCTTAAGAGATAGTATGTCACTAGATTCCCAGTTAAAGGGATAGTTCACCCAAAAAGTAAAATTACCCCATGTATTTACTCTCCCTCAAGACATCCTGGCTGTATATGACGTTTTTCTTTCAGTTATATTAAAAAATGTCCTGGCTCTTCCATTCTTTATAATGGCAGTGAATGGCTGTTGAGATTTTGAATAAAGTGCGTCCATCCATCATAAAAAGTGCTCCACACGGCTCTGGGAATTAATGAAGTTCTTCTAAAGCGAATCGAAGTGTTATCCATATTCCATATTTAAAACTTTATAAACCGCAATCTCTAGCTTTCACATGTGGAGTACTTTTTATGATGGATGAATGCACTTTATCGGACTTAAAAAATCAGCAGCCATTCACTGCCATTATAAAGCTTGGAAGAGGCAGGACATTTCTTAATATAACACCAATTATTTTAGTTTGAAAGACCAAAGTCATCTACATCTAGGATGGCTTGAGGGTAAGTAGTTCATTTTTGAGTAAACAATCTCTTTAATATTATTGTTTTATATCATTATGTTTGATTTTGTCATAAAAATTCTTCTATAGCGACCCTATTTCATTTGTATAGTAAAGCTCAGAGTTATATAAAATGTTCTTCCTCCATAATATAATTTTGATATATTTAGTTCAGTTCATCTGTTTTCTGACCTTTGCTCTTCTGTCATTGGTAGGCCGGCATCTTCCCCACAACTCTCCCATGACGACACCCACTCACGCATCGAGCATTACGCTAGCAGGTCAGTCTTTTTTAAGCGTGGTTATTTTGGTGTTACTATGTAACTGTATATTTAACAGACCAGACTTACATCGCATTAGGGCTGGGTAATGTGTTGGTTTATAAATATACAATGGTACAAACGTGTCATCCAGTAGACATGTTGCTGTACCATTTATACCACGGGTGATATATTTTCAAGGGTTTGAAATTTGTGTTTGAAACTGAAAGAATTGATGTGTTGTAACAGAATGAAAACGCATTTCTGATTATGACTGATGCTTGCGGTGTTTAGTAACAAGCGAAATGTGTTTGTGTTAACATTAAGCACGCAAGTTGAAACAGGGGTGCCTTATTCACGTGAACGAAAGCAACTGCATGAGCTGTTCATGAATGAATACAGAATGATATTGTGTTTTCACAGGCTAGCTGAAATGGAGAACCGAAATGGCTCGTATGTGAATGACAATGTATCGCCCAATGAAAGCATGTGAGCTTGCAACTCCTTTACACTCTACTGTACATAGTGTTATATAATTAATACATGTAACAGTGTGTGAAAAACCTAAAACTAAGAATGCTAAAGGTAGATGCATACATTTAACTGCTTGTGTTTGCCTAATAACATCTCCTTTTGAACTTAAAAATGGGCAAATGTGGCTATGAAATACATATTAAAGAGTTTCTTCATATATATGATACGAAATCAATTTGTCATATCGGCTCTTTCCACCCATACACAAAGAAGTGGAGATCAGTAATAAACCCATATCATTTTCCCAGCACGCTGAGATAGAATTATAATAAAACGATTATATGTAAATGCTCTTATACTGCATTTTTTGTGGTATTAAAGCAATAGGATTGTTTTTAGACCAGCTTACTGCTCCCAATCTGATTGAGCTTGAGTATTTTTCAGTTATTAGGAGTTTAGTGCACTAAATGATAATTGAAATTTTGAGCAATGGATGTGATGTAGTGAACTGGAAATGGAGTGCTGTTGTTGTTGTTGTTATTGTAGGGATGATGAGCATCTGCTGATCCAGCACTACTGCCAGAGTCTGAATCAAGGCTCTCCTCTCAGCCAGCCGCAGAGCCCCGCTCAGATCCTCATCTCAATGGAGACTGAAGAGAAGGGAGAGCTTGAGAGAGTGCTCAATGATCTGGAGCAGGAAAACAGGTTTGATTGAATATCCATTTCCTTTACAATTCAAATGACTGGTTTTTAAATTAAATAGGATGCATGTACACTGGACTGTATTCCGTCAACATATGTCTGTGATGACATGTCGCATATTCAGAAATTCATAATGAAACAGCTCTCTCCATTTATTTGCTTGCACAGTAATTTTTATAAATCACGTTTAAGTATCATGCATTAGGTTTGAGATTCTCAAATATGGTCACCAACTAAAAACGTTTCTAGCAAAATGCTGTTTTAATGAAAATAATAAAATCTATAAAATAATAAAAATAGCTAACCATAATCGTGCATTGTAAATAAACAGGCTGATCAGCTTCACAAAAGAGTAGAAAATGCTTCCCATATGTTTTGTCTGTATTAGCTCATCTGTATTTTGTAATATTAATCATTTTCAGTACTTGATTGTGCAAAATTTTCATACTAAGTTAAGCGTCTGATTAGATCTGACTATCCAGGTTCTACCTAGTGCACACAAATCTTCCCACACTGCTGAGTCAAGTACGTGGGCTACACATTTGAGTCTAATATTACACATAGTGAGCTATATTAAAATTGAGTAGATGAGAAAGCAGAAATAATCAGACAGAATTAATATTTTTTTAGAATATTCATTTTATAACCTTAAAATGTATTAGCAATATTGTTCAAAATTTCTTGAAAAGTTGATAATTCAAGTTTATTTTCATGATACAAATCATTGCAAAGCAGCTTTACAGAAAATTGTTTCTACAATACATTTACTAGTAAGGTTTCTTATGCTCCCCAAGGCTGCATTTATTTAATTAAAAATACAACAAAAACGGTAATATTGTGTATAAATTATTATGATTTAAAAGAACTATTTGCTATTTTAGTATGTTGAAAAATTGAATTTATTTCTTTGAAACAAAGCTGAATTTTCAGCATGATTACTTCAGTGTTCAGTGTCACATGATCCTTCAGAAATCATTTTAATATGCTGATTTGTACTTAAGAAACATTTATTATTATTATTATTATTATTATTATTATTATTATTATCATCAATGTTTAAGACAGTTGTGCTGCTTAATATTTTTGTGGAAATTGTGATACTTTTTTTTTCAGGTTTTTTTCTTTCTTTCTTTTTTTTTTTGATAAATATAAAGTTTAAAAAACATACTTGTCTTAAAGGGATAGTTTACCCAAAAATGAAAATTACCACATGATTTACTCACCCTCAAGCCATCCTAGTTGTATAGGACATTTTTTCTTCCAGACAAATATAATCAGAGTTATATTAAAAAATGTCCTGGCTCTTTCAATCTTTATAATGGCCGTGAATGGGTGTTGAAATTTTGAAGTTCAATAAATTGCACCCATCCATCATAAAATGTTAATAAAGGCCTGCTGAAGTGATTTGATGCATTAGTGTAAGAAAAACATCCAAACTTAATAAAACAATCTTTAGCATCCGCTAACTGACGTACGTGCGTTCATGAGAGAGTGGTGTTACAGCAGATGACGTAGGATGTTGTTTCCCTTCAGGAGACCTTTATTAACTCCCTGGAGCTGTGTAAAGTGCTTTTTATGGTGGATGGACGCACTTCATTGGACTTCAAAATCTCAACAGCCATTCACTGCCATTATAAAGCATGAAAGAGCCAAGACATTTTTTTAAATATAATTCTGATTGCATTTGTCTGAAAGAAGAAAGTCATATACACCCAGGATGGCTTGAGATTGAGTAATTCATGGGGTAATTTTCATTTCTGCGTGAACTGTCCCTTTAAGTTGCTATTTTCTAGGCTTCTTTCTGAAGTTGTCTTTCCCGTGCAGGAAGCTGCAAGCGGAGTACGATCGTCTGAAGAAGGCACACGACCACAAGGGTCTGTCACCATTGCCCTCACCCCCACAGATGCTGCCGGTCTCACCCCAGAGTCCACGCGACGCTGAACTGATCGCCGAGGCTAAACTACTGCGGCAGCACAAGGGACGCTTGGAAGCAAGAATGCAAATCCTGGAGGATCACAACAAACAGCTGGAATCACAGCTCAAACGCCTTAGACAGTTACTTGAGCAGGTGGGTGGCACATATCCTTAAGATTTTATCCATGTTTATAGTCTCTGCCAGTGAAAAACAACTTAAAGATAAAGGAACACAAGCAGTTGTGCCTGCTCCTGTGCTAAAAAGTCTAAACTTTACTACGAGTAAATGTCTTTTGATTATTTACAAGGCGTTTTTCAAATCATAGCTGTGGAATGTAACACTGTTCATGTGCTTCCTTTCGATTGTCGACAGAAGAAATGAAACGCCCAGAGCAATGATATATTTTAATGTCAATTTTTGGCTTTTAATGTTTGTCATATTTGTAGTTATATAAAAAACTAACTTTGTTGGGAAAGTCAATTTTAGCGATATTTTTCAGTATATTGATATATATTAAGTATATTTATAGTCGATATTTCTCTTGACTCATTGCAATGCATTCTGACACTTCTTTATCTACGATCAGTGTAATATTTCCATAAAATTCGGCCAAAATGAGGTTAGCAGCTCATTAGGTTTTTAGTGTGCTGTTTTCGGAATTTTAAAATATGAGTTTCATCACTTTAACAATTTCAAATTGTTAAATTGCTAAATTTGTCAGAATGAACATAGAAAATGTTTTGTATAAAAGCTGGGATTTGCATGTACATGCATTTTGTACAATTGCAATTTCCAGGATTTTGTTAAATCTAAGAGTCTAAGATTTATTTTGACACAATCTTCCTGAAATGTTTCATCTGTTTAAAGATGTTATTTTCTGCAACTGTGTGGTTTGAAATGTTAACATTAAATGCATCATCAAAGATTTTTTTCTTTCTTTTAAGTTTAAAAATTGCATAAAATGGAATCTTTTCATAGATGTTTAAACCAAAGACTTGGAACTATAGTTTGGGATATTGTTAGTTCATGTTGTTTTGTTTGAATGCAGACATCTGTGTTAATTGTCCTTGCAGGACATTGTTGGCATTCACTGTTCTGTATAATAAGTACTACTCAGAATGATTTCAGTTTAGTCCACAGCACTGTGCAAGCCAAAATGATATTGATTGTGTTAAGAATACAGCCGTATTCACACCGAATCATTTTTAGCATCTTTTATGTACTCTGTCATACCAAAATGTTGTACTCTAATCGTTCAAGGGTTTGGTTTTGTTCTGTTGTTCAGTTTATTTGACATGGTTTGAATAGTTTTTTTTTTTTTTGGTGTGAAAAGATCTATAATGCATTAATGTATTTTTTTTTTTTTTTTTCTTCAGATGACAATTTATTTTTTTGGCCTTAAGTGGCAGCATGGCATATACATAATAGGTTGTAACCAAATATTTTTAAAGAAGGTTGAGTATTTTCCTACCATATTTGCCACAACAGGCATTACTGAGTCTGTCCTTATTAAAGCTGAGGAGGGATGCCAGATCTTTCTGGTGGCCGAAAGAACATTTTGAATGAGCTGTCATTCTTCCTCAGGCAACCCATTTCTCTCTGTAATTTGTTTGTGGAGTTTGTTTGATGTCAACTTCTTCAGCACTCTCCTTCTGCTTGAATAGAGGGGAAATCAGATATTCTGTCTGCATCATGTCTTGATGAATCAAGCGTAATGTCTCGATGCATACTTCTAAAAAAAAAACATTAGTCGGCTGGGGGTCTCTGCCAAATGGATTTCTATCAGATTTGTTCTTGAAGAAATGGCTCTGTGTGTTCTCTGCGGACCCTTTGAACTAAAATCTCACTAGACTCCAGCTCCTTCCAGTGGCCGATTTGAGCCGAAGCTAGAAGAACCAGACTCAATGAACGCGCAGATAAATTAGCTCTCGCTCTGTTCAGAGCCAGTGGATTATTGGCTTCACTTCAGTGATGCTGTTTTTTTTTTTTTTTGTTTTTTTTGTTTATAACCTTTTATCCAGATAGAGTTTTCATTAAATTTACAATCAAGCCTTTGCCTACCGGTGTATGTTCTTGTTTTAGTAGCATCAATTACTTCACTTTTTATCTTTGTTATATGCTAATAAACATGTTCTTATGTTTAATTATGTATTGCATTTATTTCGCTTGGCAAATATCTCAGAAAAACCAATGAAATCACCAGAACCATCATGCTTTATTCAAGAGGGCTTTCTGGTTTTACGTTATGATTTGTTAATAGTAGAAGGTTTAATGAGGTTTAAATAACTTTAAATAGTTGTGCAGTGACCAATCATTTCATCATTAAAGCAGATCATTTTTAAATACTAGTAGTATCTAAAATTGTAATTAATTGTAATAAAATATTAATTTTAAGATGCAGAGGTTTTAAAAAAAATAATTAATTAAATGATGCATTAATCAAAGATTTATTATGCACCTTTTTGTTCAAACATTGAACGAAAAATCCTGAAGAAATGTATAAAACCTGTAAAATATATTAAAATAGAAAGTTATTTTAAATTGTAATATTTCACAATATTATTGTTTTTACTGTATTTTTGTCAAATAAATGCTGACTTGGTAAGCATGAGTGACTTTTGAACTGTAGTACTTGAAGTGCGTAAATAAATAATTACTATTATTATTATACTAATGGATGTGTATATAATGCACACATTAAAATGTTATATTATATAATATTATTAATTATGTATGAAAATTAGAATATTAATATAATATGTGACCCTGGACCACAAAACCAGTCATAAGTACAATACATTGTGCATTGCTAAGAACTTAATTTGGATAAATTTAAAGGTGATTTTTCTCAATTTATTGATTTATTTATTTATTTTTGCACCCTTAGATTCCAGATTTTCAAATAGTTGTATCTCGGCTAAATATTGTCCTATCCTAACAAACCATACATCAGAGGAAAGCTTATTTATTCATATTTTGTGGTCTAGGATCACATATATTAATGTTTTTTAACCCTGACAACAGCCTTGAATTCTGATATGAATATTAATATTGATGAATGAAAATGAATGTGCAATTTAAATGTTTGCTAAAGGGTTTTGTAATGTCTGTGAATGTTATTGAACACATTAACTGTCTGGGTTATTTTATGCATCATGTCCACTGTTTTGTGTGTATCCTTGTGCTTTTGTTTTGTCTTGACTGCCTTGTTTCTAAAAAACTGAATGATGCAAAAACACAGCAACTCTGAGAGCCCTTGCTGTTGTTTTATGCTGCAATTGTTAATATTTTGTGAAAGTCCTTGGGGAAGAAATTCAGTAACTCGTCAATAAATGTTTGGCGAGGGTTTAAAATCTAGGCTGTAAAAGAATGTGAAGTCTTAGACTGAAAATACCATAAAAATGAATGTTTTCAAATGAATCTGGCAATACAGAAGTACAACCCAGTGCTGATGTTTGCGTCCAGTCCCCTGCCTAATCTATATGGTTCCTTTCTACCTATGTCCTAGCCACAGACTGAGTCCAAGGTGAATGGCACTGCCCTGTCCTCACCCTCCACTGCCTCTCCGAGATCTGACACCAGCCTGGCCTCATTGCGTGTGGCCGCAAGCCAAACCACAGAGACGATGGGTAAATGTCCCTAACAACTTCAGTTTAAACCTAACTCTCCTAACTCATTCATTAAACAGAATGGAAGCCTGTTTTAGCCACAGAATTTAAAAAATTGAAAATGTAATTGACACTTTTTATCTCACAATACATTATATACACTGGGGGGAAAAAAGTCAGAATTGCCATTAACTTTGTTTATAACTTGCGGTTATGTGAAAAAAAAAAAAAAAGATAAAATGCAAGCAGCAATTACCGGGGTTCAATCGCTTTAAGGCATTTGAGCAAATATGGAAAAAACATAATTTAGCAAGTCTGTAACCATCTAAATCGATGATTGGAAAAAAAAAAATGATTTTTTTTTTTTTTTTTGGCAAATACAGGTAATTTGCCATAGAAATAGTATGTTTTTTGTTTTTTTGTTTTTTTGTTTTATTTTTTTAATGTTTTTGACTGTTATAGCACCAGCTGTGGTCTGATCTCCTTAAAACTTTGCATGCTTGTTTAGAATCACCTGTCACATGTTCACACCAGGATTCGTGAAGTTTTGAGTTTTCCTTTAGGATTTATAGGATTTTGAGTAAATTTGGACAGACCCCTTTTTTAAATGACTCGTTATATCATCCTAAAGTGTAAATGTCAACATTTTTTTAAATTATTAATGACCTTAAGAGTCCAGAGAATTGTACTGCAGTGTTTTTTTCCAGCAAAATCCTAGGACTAGTTTGCAATTTAACAAATCATTCGATTGACAGCAGTGGTTTCTAGAAGCAAAGTTGTCTGGAATGAGAAATTCGTATAATGATACGAATATCATGGCCATGTGCGAAAAACCGTGCAACATACAATCTTTTTTGCTATTGAAAAATGCTATATCTTTTATAAAAATTTTTTAATTTCTCTCAGACCTTTGAGCCATGAGTTCAACAGGCCCAGTGAGTTTCATTCTGATTGGCCTCCATTAACCTTGTCTGACAGGTGCTCAAAATTCATCTGCAAATGGCGGCCATGTATTTTGAGATACGCAGATGTCCTTGTAGACACTTGTGGCACTTTGGATCAAGACCTTGCACACCGATTTTCATGTTGGTAGGATGAATGATTATGCAGTTGTAGCCATTTTTATGTTTTTTTTTTTCCCTCCCCACTTATAGTGCCACCAAGTGGCTAAGCTCCACAATTTTCTTTTTTATTATTGTTTTTATGTATTTATTCTCCGTGTGACCTCAGATTGAGCTCTTACATAAGATATCTCATTCCATTCAGGTGTTATAGACATTTTACTAAAAGTGGCCCTGCCCCTTTCAAATGTTTTGGGGTCCTGGGACGGTGAGTCGAAAGTTCAACTTTTTTTTTTTATATAATTATTGATATTTCCTCTCCAGAGAATCTTTCTGGACCGGTTTGTTTCTGATCGAGTGAAAAACCTAGGACTAGTTCGCAAAAGTAGGTTTTTCAAAAAATGCAAAATACCTGAAAATAAGACATAAGACACTTGAGCTTACGATTGGGGTGAGCCTTGAACACGTTGTAGGCAGTGCTACCATCCCACCAAGTTTCAAGTCTTTACAACTTACGGTTTGGTCTGCACTATCAATTTTACGTGGAGATCGCTGATCCGTGACCATTCTAACAATTACAATAAGGTTTCAGTAACCTTAGAGTTCTGAGAAACAAGTCAAAACTGTGAGATATAAACAGAATTGTGAGGTATGAACTTGGAAACTACAAGGGGAATCACTGGGGTGAATTCTTAGTTTATGTCTTGCAGCTTCTGTTTACATCTGACTTTTTTCCTTCAGAATTGTAAGAAAGTAAAATTGAGGTTTTTTTTTTTTTTTTTTTTTTTTTTTTTTTATTCCATGGCAGAAATGAGCTTCCATAGAAATATACATGTAGACAGTTATGTAAACATGTTTTATTATTAATTCAAATAATAGGCAACACGTTGTCTTCCATTTTGGTGTTCCTTGAATTTGTCTGTGTACCAGTAAAAGCTAGTCAATAATGCAATCCCTTCTATCTGCCCACTGTATTAATTCATTTCTTAATTTGTCTAGTTAACTGACATGCATAGTAATTATTATGTTTAATAACTGTACTTCTAAAGCTTTCATTGTATGACTTGGCTTGAAGCCCAGGCTGGTTTCAGCAAAAGATTTTCAGAACGGATAAAAGAGGCAATGTTCTTATCTGTGCCAAACAAAAAGGAACACAGGGAGCCTTTATTCATGTATGGATACAAAAGAAGTGTTTTTGCCCTTAACTGCTAGCAAACATCTTATTTGTTGTCTTCACTTTGGAAGAAAACGCACAGTCCAGCAAGGTTCAGACAAAATTGGGTGTACTTCAGTATTTGAAGAAAGAACACCAATCATTTTATAAGTGCAGTTTGACATTTATGATTCAGGTAATCTATAATGCCTTCCTATAGTGTACTCACTGCTTTTACTTATTTTTAAAGAAAAAAAAAAAGGTATGTATTTTATTCAAAATTGTTCATTTGTCCAGATGGAAAAACTCACTATGCACATAGCCTTTTATCATCTTTTTGTGTCTATCTATCTATCTATATAATATATGTATATGGAACTGGATTTTATGTTTATACATGCCATTAGTGCTATTTTACTCAAATTATGAAAAAGATTGAGTGTCTGAACTAAGTGGGGTGAATACAACTAGGGAATTTTCTGATTTTTATACAATTGTAAAATTATGTCTTTTTAAAATAATATATTTATATGTTTGTGATGTATTGAGATTATGGAGGACCTGGGTGGTTGACATTAAATGTGTCATCAATGTTCTCATGTGCTTGCTAGTACATCTAATACTACTAATACATCTAATCACACAACATTTTCTAAATATTGTTTGATTAGTATACATGCCATTTTAATGATTTTATGCTGTATGGATCATTTCTGCTTCAAAATGTGTTTGTCATACCACAGGACCATTTAAATAAACTGCTAGCATAAGGGGCAAAAAAAAAAAAAAAATAAGGCAATTACAGCACCTTGAATTTTCTTTTTTTAAACAAATTGTTTCAAATCGTTTTCAATGTTATATGAACATCAATGTTAGTTAATGTTTTGTTTGTATAGCTGTTCAATATTTTGTACAGTTGTTGGTTATGTGTAACTAAAACCAGACCGTCAATTTATTTGTAGAATCATTCTTGCTGTGACAACTGTGATTCTGATACACATTTAAAAAATGTTATTTTTTCTTCACATTTGGAAAGAAGTTTGTTTTCTAATGATTTCTTTGATTTATAACATGACCCTAACATAACACTGTGTCTTTTTGACCAAAAGTTGGACCTGTCAGTGTTTTATTGCTGTTTTTATTGTTGCTTAATTTTATACTTGATTTATTAATTTATTATACTTAAATTTATTATACCCTCCTTTCTTCTTGTTTTACTTTGGACAGAGTTCTGTTTGAATGTAAATTTGACTTTTATTGAGTTAAACTTGACTGCTTTAATGCTTATTTCTTCTGATTTCCCATACAGTTGGCTCCAAAAGTCTGAGACGACATTTAAAATCAGGGGTTTTATTTAAGCCTTCAAGTTCACATTTTTATTTAAGTCTTTATATTATAAATATATAATGCTACTGAATGAGATTATACATCATTTCTAAATCTTTAATCAAATTTGTAACATTGACCATTTGAACTCTACAGATAGATGTTTTTGCTTCCATTTGATGTACATAATGCATTCTCAAATCTTTCTGGATTTCATTTGATAGAATGGCGATTGAAGTTGTAATGAAAATGTTTTAACAAAACAATGTTGAATGGAAACATTTTTACTAGTGCTCTCAGACTATTGGACTGTATTAAACTGTATATGAGAGTCCTCAACATCACCTTCAGTATTATCCTCTGAGTCAATAATACAGGCAGCAAACAGTGTCTCTGTTTGAACATGAAATGTCATGGGTGGCAGGACAACATCCAGGGTTTTAAGGTCACTTCTCAGTTGTAATTGGTTCACCGCTGTGTGTTTCAGGTGATGATGAGCTGTCCAGTCCCTCCCAGGATGCAAGCACTGGATTAGAGGACGTCATCGAGCAGCTCAACAATTCCTTCCCTCACAGCCAAGGTGAGAATCCAGCTACACTGTCTGGTACAAACACTTCTGTTAAAATTGTCTTGTTAAAAATTTTTTTTTTCTTATTTGCTCCAATACCAAAAGAAAAATCCACAATAGTGCTTCTGTGATTTTTCAAAAGAGGAAAAAAACATAATTATGTTGGTCAGAAGAGAGAAAAATGCCAAATTTGTTGTTGTATTACAGACACACACACACAGCAGTGCTAACTAGTTTTCTGTGAAATAAGGCCAAAATAAGAAAAACTTTGCTAGATTTACGACGTTAATACCTGGAAATGGGTCATCACAGTCTGTGAATGCATGTCGTGTATTGCAGTGGTTTAAGGTGCATTTTAAGATATCAGTAATATTTTGGTCTCCTTTGTAAGCGATATGGAGAAGATGATTATTTTTTGTGATGAACACCACTTGTAAATTTCTCTGACCCAGTCCTTTTCTACTCTTTGCATGATTCAGTTGCTAAATTACACTTTCTTACATTTCTACTTCTGTCTGGAAATGCATGATGGGGACTTTTTTTGTGTAATAAATTATGACTTTTTATTGACCGTATGAGTCTTCAACTGTAAATAATCAAAACTTAAAACAAAGAAATTATTAACATCAATGTACATTCTTCTGCTGTTTCTCTTTTTAACGGTGACTCTTAACAGGATATGTATTGTGAAAAGCACAGAATTACAAATGCATAACAATCCAAAAAAACGTATTATGTAATTTAAGCGTTAAACACCAGGACTAAATAAATACTAGTCATATATGAATCTCTAACTTGTCCTGTTGCATTCATTGTGCTTACAGTACAAATCCTGTTTAGATTCAGTCTCACTGCCTATCCCTATTCCAACTTTACTGATTTCTCTTATTTCCTGTTTTCCTCTGTGTCTAAGGAGGTGGACGGCTAAACCCATGAAAGGTTAGTATTGTTACTAACCCTTTACCCTTACCTCTTTTTTTTTTTTTTTTTTCTCCTCCACTCTTTTCTGACCTTACTTATCCGCTTTACACTATGATTTGACGTCTCTCATGCTCATAAAGTCTGCATTTGTGACCCTGGACCACAAAACCTTAAGTACCTTAAGTCTTAAGTAGCACGGGTATATTTGTAGCAGTAGCCAAAAATACATTGTATGAGTCAAAATTATCGATTTTTCTTTTATGCCAAAATCATTAGGATATTAAGTAAAGGTCATGTTCCTTGAAGATATTTTTTTTAATACCTACCAAAAAGCTGCATTTTTGAATAATAATGTGCATTGGTAAGAACATAATTTGGACAACTTTAAAGTCGAACTTTAAAGTCAAATTTTTTTTTTTTTTGCACCCTCAGATTCCAGAATTTCAAATAGTTGTATCTCAGCCAAATACTGTCCTATACTAACAAACCATACATCAAGCTTATGAATTTAGTTTTCATATGTCAAAAAAAGGAACATTGTGAAGTATTATTAGAATTTATTACAACGGTTTTCTTTTTGAATGTATTTTAAATTGTCATTTATTCCTGTGATGCAAAGCTGAATTTTCATTACGCCAGTCTTAAGTGTCACACGATCCTTCAGAAATCATGCTAATATGCTGATTTGGTGCTCAAGAAACATTTTGATAAGCAGTGAATATGATAAACAGTTGTGCTGATTTTTGTGATACAGCTGTGATACATTTTTTCAGGTTGTTTGATCAATGCTAAATTCAAAACAACAGCATTTATTTGAAATCTAAAATCTTTTATAGCATTATAAATGGTCTACTAAAAACATAAGAGAAACATACATATATGTATATATATATGTGTATATAAATACATAACTAAACGACAAAGAAAAAAACAAATGAACTAGTCAACTTAAGTTGGTTGACATGACCCCACAAGAAACCCATATTTTCTAGGGCTGGGAACTGATTCCAAAAAGAATCGATTCTGAGGCTTTGGGAATCGAGAGTCAAATCCAAAGATTGGAATCGATCCCATAAAGGGGAATCGACTCCTCATTCAAAACCGTTTTCAGCTCAACAAAACTTATCTATGGGTGCCTCTCAAACGGAAGGCTGCATCTTACGAAGACTGCGTATCTTGGCTGCTGCGCCATCAAACGTCGCTGAAAGTCCATTCATGAAAATAAACTGAACAAAAAGTTGGTACTGAGCTCGAGTTTGAGGATGCAGCCGTCCGTTTATGAAGCACCAGTTATTTTGCCTCTTGCTCGCTAATACTGATTAGAAGTCTGATTCGCCTCCAAAAGGTTCTTTCAGATCGGCAGAAGAGATCATGATGTAATCGATGGTCTTGATCTTATTTACATCTTAAATAAAATGCTATTTTTTTTTTTTTTTTTTTTTTTTTTTTAACTTTCTATCACCCAATAATAATTCTGAAAGAAACGGCGAGAGCACACATCAGTGATGAGAGCGCATCTGATTGGCAGATAAACCACAGGCTCTTATATCAGTGTTGTTGTTAACATTCTGGTTATTTTCTTTGGGTGTACAGTTCGTTAATTTTGTGAGAAGTATATGATTAAAGTAAACGTCATTCAGCTGAACTGTGCACGTTTTAGACACGATCATGTCTTGTTCATGCTATAAAGGCATGTCCACTGCGCAATGCAGACAAAATTACAATTTAAAACCAATCAGAGATACAGAATGCATCGTAAATTTTACAAGTACAGCTTCATATTATGAGAAGGCTACTTTCTACGACCTTTATATCCTGCAGTCATTGCGAAATTTCATTCCTCCAATCTAAAAAAAACAAGTATCGACAAAGAATCGAAAACAACAGTGAGGAATCGATTCTTGGGATTGAATCCTATCGATTCCAGAATCGGGAATCGGACTCAATTCCAAACATTTCGGAATCGAACAGCCCTAATATTTACATCTTTCGATTACACGTATTATATATTGTTCTTGATATCAAATTAAAACCGTTATGCACACCTTAACTGACAGAATGCCAGAGAAGTTGTTTATAAAATTGGTATGAGATTGTCACAGTGTGGTACTTGCATGTAAACTCCCACCCTCAAGACTCATAATTCATCTTTTAGATACTCTGTTCCTCTATACATAAAAAATGCTGGGTGAAATATGGAGAAACCCAGCAACTGGGTGGTTTTGACCCAACAGTTGGGTTAAATGAGTAGCTTTATTTAACTCAACTATTGCTAAAACTTACTGTATGGCTAGCTTAAAAGAACCCCCAAAAATGAATTGTAAATTAAAAATCCCACACATAATTACTAGAGGCATCAGCAATAATCAAAAGGGAAACATTTAATAATCTATTAAGAAATGTTTATAATTTATTATTTAACTTAATAAATGTTCATTCATTGAACATTAATAAATGTTAATTTCCAACCTATTTTGGGTTCGTTTAAGGCAAGAAATATAGTAATTTTTAAGCTATAGTTGAGTTAAATAACTGTCCTCAGAAGGTTGGGTTAAACATTTAACCGAACCGCTGGTTCAGAACAACCCAATCACTGGGTTTCTCCATATTTCACCCAGTGCTGTTGATTTTTGACCCAGCATTTTTAGAGTGTAGAGATTTATATTGTTTTTAGTGCAAGATTGCATGTTCAGACACTGACATCGTATTTTGTTTTTCATCTTCCGCAGGTCCTAATGTGGGAAGTCTTTTCCACATGGTTGATAACATTGGACATGCCATGGAGTCGTTGGTTAATGTAATAACTGAGGAGCAGGATTTAGACTGAAGATGTCTTCTCCTAGTTGCATGCTTTTGTAGTGTCAACAACTGGACAGGATATGTTTACAATGGGAATATAAATAAAAATCTATTTTTCTGAAGGATCCCGGTTCCACATTGTAGATTTGATCTTTAGTAGTTTCAGTAGTTTCTTACAGCGAGTCTAGAATTGTTTATTAATGAAAAAAAAGGTTTTTAAACTTCTATGCAATTGTACAAAAACAGAACGACAGGTGTGTGATAACATGTAACATTGCGTGCCATGTCTTTGTACAGAGTGGAGCGCATTTAAAAAAAAAAAGTGTTTTATCTAAATGGGTGACTGAGTATACGCAGGGGTGCTTTATCAACTAATTTTGTTTGTAACAAAATAACAAATGCATATTAAAAGGCAAGCCCGTTATACTTGTGTGTGTGCGAAAGAGTGTGTTTGAAACACGTCTGTGTCTGTATGTTTTTCTGTATGTAACCCGTCCTATTCAACTACTGCAAAGAAAACACATTTGTCATGATTTTTTTTTTTTTTTTTTTTTTTTTTTTTTAAATTAAAGACATCCTGATTAAGGTTAAATACTGTCTACCTCACAGAAATTCCCTTTCTTCATACTTTGTCTGTGCTTATTAATGGAGCAATAAGAATCATGATCATTATATTTATATATTAATGACAGCTCTCATGCTTGATTTTTTTTTTTTTTTTTTTTGAATAAATAAATAAATAAAAAAAAAAATATATATATGTATATATAGTTTCTGTCTTCACAATTTTCTTGCAATTCTGAGTTTATATCTCACAATAAGAATTGTGACGTAAACTCAAAATTGCAAGAAAAAACTAATTTGTGAGAGAAAAAATTATAATTATTATTTTTTTTTTTTTCCATTGTGGGAAATAAAAGAATTGTAAATTTGTGAAAAAAAAAAAGTCTGGAGGAAACGTCTGAATTGAGATAAATTGAAATGACTATTTTTATTACATGGTGGGGGGAAAAAACAAAAAACAGAATTGTGAAATGTGAACGCGGAGGGGAAAAATGGAGTTCATCTGAGTTCATCTCTCACATTTCTGACTTTTTTTCTCAGAATTGTGAGGGGAAAAAAGTCTAAATTGTGAGAAGAAAATGTTGGAAATGGGCTTCCATTCCATACAAAATGAGAATTTATCTAGTAATTAAATCATAGAGTGTTAAGTTGTATTTCTCCTTCCAATTTCCAAGTAACAAATTGAGAGAAAAGCATGTCCAATCCACTTTACAGAAATGTTACAAAATGTTGGTTATGCATCAAGTTTAAAACTAGGGAGTAAGAAAATATGACAACAGTCCTAAAGATTAACCTCTAATAACCATCATTTTGCAATGTTGGAAAGTATAGTAAATAAAAGGTCATGCATACTTAATGTTATAATATTATAATGTCTGACTTGAAATGTTCATCTGAGGTTATTTATTTATAGGTTATTTAACAGCACGGAAAATCCTCTTTTTTTTTTTTACAAAAAAATGTATACACTTATGGAAAAACAATTAAGATGGTGGAATGAGACAAAAGATTCCGCTTTGCATTGTTCTTTAACCCATCTGAGTTTGTTTCTGTGTGATTGAGATGTTTGTCTTTTTATCAGACCTTTATGCTTTGTGTGAACAAATATATAGAAACAAATGATCATAATGTATATGTATGCACAACCTATGACCGTTATAATTGCAAAACAGTTTTGCACCTTGGAGATGAGCATGTCCGGAGTACTGCATATTTATTTCTGAGATGTGCTATTTGATTCTAACTCTTGTTCTGGAATCATACATTTTATTTGTAACTGCAAAAGGAATATTTTACCAGACGATGAAATGTAATTGTGGTTTTCTTAACTTGCCGCTGCATTAGTTGATAAAAATGGAAACACATTTTGCCCACCGTTTGTCTGTTTTATTATGGGATTCAATTAGATTACCTCAATAGAGGTAAATGATTGCATTATTTTCTAACATACACAGCAATATTTCTACTGAAAATGTACAGGAAAAGTTAAATGTTAGATATTAAGCTTTGAAACAAACATGATGGCTTAGTGTAAACATATCAGTCATGAAATGGGTAATGTAAAAAGTAAATAAATGCTGTTTACATTTACTTGAATATATTATTAAATTATATTATTATTATGAGAAGAATAACAACGTGCAGTAAATGGTAAAACTGTTTGCACTAAAAACCAGTGTGTTCATAGTTAAGGTAATACATTAAAATAATATGGTAATACACACCAATTTGCAATATCAAGCAGCAAAACCAGCATTTTGTACAGCTAAAAATAGCTGGACGCGATAAGACCAGAAGCCAAACGCACAAAATTTACAACGGCAACGCCAACTCTTAGAGGAAAAATAAGGCGGACATGAAAATAGAAATTGCTTGATATTACAGTCTATGAATTTATAACTCATTTTCTAAAGCAGTGGCTAATCTTGAACGAATCGTTCTTTTGAGCCGGTTCACAAAATCGAACTTTAGTTCCATATTGATGACGCAGGACGCACATCCGAAGTAGCACGTCCGACTCAAAAAGAATCGAATGAGCGGGCTCAACTGTCGAAGTTTTCCGAGAGTTACCGAGGACTCAAAAAGAACCGAATGAGCCGGTTAAACCAACTGTCGAAGTTTGCCGAGGATTACCGAGCGAGGATTCTGATGAGTTGACGATAGTGGGCAAGCCTGTGGCACGTACTGTTAGAAATTAACATTTTACTGAAACCTGTAAAAACTTTTCCGTCGAGAGATGTAAATAAATTTCACTACAGTTTATTGTGCTTGCAGATTATTTTTTAAGTTGTTTAAGCGAAATCAGTGGGTTTATAAGACTGGTTTATTCCTTCTTTATACTTCAGACATGAGTGATCTATCCGCGTTTGTGCATCAATGTCTGTAATGTGTGCTGTAGGTGCAAAACGTTTAAGAATCTTATCCAAATTGTAGGCTAGTGGTAGTATAAAGACTTTTAACTTAAATGAATGTAAGGCAATAATCAGCAATATGCGTTCACACAATAACTTTTAATTGGAATGTTTCAGTATGTGTTCACACAAATGACTTCATTTGAATGTTTTATGGATACAACATGACACTGATGAGTTGTTAGAAAAGAGAAGCGTAGTGACATCATTATTTGACGGCGTCAAGAACCGTTAAATCAGCTTTTTGAACCGGATCAATGAGACGAACTGTCCGAAAAGAACCGGTCGCGGAGATGAATCGGACTTTGCATCACTAGATACTAGAGATCTTCCTTCCTGCAAAGTTAAGCTCCAGCCTTGATGAAACACAACTAAAGCAGCTAATTATTATCTTCAGGAGCACTTGATAATTACAGACAGGTGTGTTTGAACTCTGAACTCTGCTGGTAGGTACAGTAGATCTCCAGGAACAGGATTGGGCATCCCTGACTCAACCTCTGTCAGGTAACGTCTCAGATGAAAAACGTCAGGTGAGCAGGTGACATGAGTGGACCAATGGCACTGCACAAGTGAAAGGAAATGCAGAAACAGACAAAATAAAACAAGACTGGCACTTACAGTGGTTATATGATCAGATTTTCTTGACCTATAAGAACGGCTGCATTTTGGGCAAGGTTGCGTCACACTTCTGTAATTAAATGATCAGGTAAGTTACACAGTAACCATTTGGGGCAGTGTTGAGCCTGTTTATTTCCAAACCACAATAGACTTTCCCTGTTTTTCCCCTGGTTGTCATGAATTTTACTTTCCAAGATGGAATTTCTATATTCACACACAGTAGAAATTATTGGTAAAAAAAAAAAAAAAAGTGTGCCAATCTACATATAAATTTAAATTTATATGAATATTGACGTTTGAAAAAGAATAAAAAAATACAAAAATATTGTGATTAATTCTCTGCTTTTTTAAGATTTTTGACTTTTATCTGTTAAAATATCTATCTTTACAAATGTATCTGTTATATGTGTATCTGTTCTGAAGTTTTTTTTTTTTTTTTTTTTAATAACCCCATCTTAAAGAGGAAGCTGTTGAGTCATATTGCTCCTGGTTCCTCTAAAGCACATGACAAACAAACACTGAAGTTTAAAAGCTCCCAGCAGCTGCTTGCCCCATCAGTGATGTTGTCAGTCATGTTTGTGAAAGTCAGCTTGTTGGCTCTCATATTCTTTGTGATGAAGGATGTTCACCCAACCTGTGCTGGTCAGTATTGCTTGCTTATTTACGATCATTGATTTTAGGTAACCATTAACCAAAATTAAATAATAGCATTTATATTTATTCTGTTATGTTTATTTTATATTAATAGACTAGTTTAGTTTTCTTTTATTACTTTTGTCTATTTAAAAGATTCTTAAGAATTACTCATTTTGACCTTTACAAATGTTTTACTATTATTTTTCAATAATCTTCATATATGTGTGAACAGTATATATATATATATATATATATATATATATATATATATATATATATATATATATACACACACACACACACACACACACACTACACTTACCAAGCAATAGGTTTTAAATGTTAAACCAACAGACAACCTGTAAAAAAATGGTTGTCTGGTTGTGAAAGGTTAGTGGAAAATTACCATATAATGTGATGAACTACATCTGTGGTTCCTTTGCTATAGGACACCTGTGTGTGAACTACAGAGGAACTAACTTCTCACATGCACTAAATGCCAAACTGACACCAATAAGAAGTAAATTACAGTTAGAAGTTACCACTAATTAGAAGTTAATTTTGTGGATAGCATTATTTGTTTGCAGATGTCTGTTCCTCAGAAATGTTATTTAGTTCAGTGGGTTTTAAATTGGGTCACGGCCCACTGGTGGGTGGCTGAGAGGAAATACATATGCTGCAGAAAGTGTATACGTTGAACAAAGATACTAGTATTTACATGTATTTGACATGATGCACCATGACTGGCACAGATCAGTTAGCTGAAAATGTATTCACCCTCAGGTCATCCAAGATGTAGATTAGTTTGTTTCTTGATCAGAACAGTGGAGAAATTTAGCATTGCATCACTTGCTCACCAATGGATCCTCTGATGTGAATGGGTGCCGTCCAAACAGCTGATAAAAACATCACAATAATCCAAGCAAGTGAAGAGCTGCGTGCATCATTATAGCTTTTAAACCATGTTTTCAGCCAAAATATGAGTCCATAATTCACAATAATTGTCCCTCTAGTGAAAAAGTTCATCTCTTGTTTTCCTCTCACATCAAAATCCACCAACATTTTTGCAGTAACATGTAGTTTCTTGCTTCACAAGAGTTGTGTGGCTTACTTGTGTAATATTGTGGTGTTTTATCAGCTGTTTGGACTCTCATAATACTTTATACTTAATCCAAATACTTTCTGGAGCCACTTTATATATGATATTATTCTTAAAAAATGCATTATCAGATGATAAAAGCTGTATGATGTGTCATATTGTTTTACTTTAGAAAAAAAACTGGCTGCACCAAAGAAGGTGAAGGTGACCTCCATCAATATGGCTACAGTTGTCGAATGGGCATCTCCACACAATCCCATGAGTAACGTGACATACACCGTAAGATACATGTAAGTACACTCAAAATACATCTTAAATAATCCAATATGGAAGAAAAATTATGTAGCATAACTATCGCAATGAGTTTGATTAGCTATAAAACAATGCACCGAACTTCTGCTGGAATCTGATACTTCTGAGTTTTTGCAGAAGTTAAAAAGAATAGGCCTATTCTACTTGCATGAATAACATGTTTGCCTTACATGCTTACGTAAATATTGCGTCCTGTTGTGTTTGTCCTCCTGTCCTTGTAGCTTGAAAAGTGATGTCATTTCCATCTGTGTGAACACCAAAGAGCTGAAATGTGATGTAGGAAAACTGCCAAGTGTATTTGGGAGTTACATTTTTCAAGTGCGGGCAGAGGATCAGGGGCTATTCTCTAAGTGGGTTAATACAACCACATTTTTACCAAATAAGCACAGTAAGTGTGAATCAGCTCATAGTTTACATTATAGCCTCTGTTGTGTTGTTAATTCAATATAATTCAATATATTATATATAAAATACTTATATGAACTACTTTGCTCCAATGTAGCTATCATAGGACCCCCTACTGTGCGTCTTGTCATCCGAAATTATACCTTGGATGTGCACATCCAACCTCCAGTGCTGAAAGTGGGCAAACTTTCAGACCTTTTCTCACAAACGTCCTACATCCTCAGATATTGGACCGAAGGCTTTGAAGATGAGGTATAAAATGCTTCACATTTTTGCCAGTTCCATTTTTCAGAAGCTTTGAATACTTAGACATCTTTGTTATACACTTCTGTTCAACGTCCGTGTAAAGGCAATTCAGAGAATTGTTTCTAAACACAATTATAAACGTTAGAAACCGCGAGTTACTAGCGAGTTTGCTAGCCAGCTATGCCTTCGCCACATAAATTCATATTACCTGATTGCGATAATTTACAAAACAGCTCGCCATTCATTCAGGTTGTAGCGGCAGCTTTGCCGCGAGCGGGCGTGGTTTCAGCGCCGCCAGTAGACACGCCCCCTTGGCGGGGGTTTTTATCAATAAAATTTGACTGGGTGGATAATAACACATTTTTCGGTGGTGTGACAAACATAGAACACATTTAAAGTCCTCATTAAAATTTAAATTTACTTTATTTACTTTGTCAGCGCACCTTGCTATTAAACCGTGCAAATTAATCCACTGAAAAAAAAAAAAAAAGTTTGTCTTGGTAATCTTTAATCAAAATCTGAACATCCGCATCCGCTCTGGAATGGCGTTCCTTCTCTGATGACGTCAGCTTGACGGCTTGGGCGAACCACGCCCCTCCAACCATTAGTGAGAGACGGTGAAAATAAAACTCCGCCCTCTATTCAATATTGCATTTCAGTTGGAAATACGTTTGGTTTACACGGATTCATTGCATATAATGAAAAGAAAATTATTTATTTGCTGGTTTTATTCACAAATTCAAAGTGAGCGTTTAAACGCAAGAATAAAGTTGTTGTGAAGTAGGAATATTTGTTCTACTATAAAATGTCAAAAAGATCTGGTTTGGAACCACAAACAAATGAATTAATATTTCATACTTATCTTCAAAATAATCAAAAGATGAACTTTGTCCCTGCAGGCATCAGAGAAGACGGTTACTGGAAATGTTAGTGGAAATGTTAACCTGAGTTTTAAAGGACTGCATCCCTGGAGCAGATATTGCGCTCAGGCTATGGTGGTTCCCGAAGGCTACAGAAATGTCAAACAGTTCAGTACTCCAATATGTGTGACCAACACACCTGGTAAGTGTGTCTTTACCTGTGACTCAAAGTATTTCAGGCAGCTCTGCAATAAATCAACTAAGCAATTATCATATAATTATGTATTCAATGAGAATAAAATAGAACGAGTATAAAGTAGTTCATATATTATAGTATACTATAAAAAAGTATAGGTAATATTGTGCTTATATATAAATAAAATGACTTTCAGATGACAATCTTCCTCTGTGTGTGTTTACATTAGTGGTCATCAGCTGTGTGATTGCTGTTGTCATTCTTCTTCCTCTGCTGGTCCTGGCTGCCTGGCTGATCTATAAAGTGTACAGATTCCTGTACCCTAAAACCAAACTACCAGAACTTCTCAAGGTATGTGTCTCATGTTATTCCACTACGCATTACAAGTTTAATATACAAAACTGTTCTTTATCTGACCATAAAAATATGCTATTTATAAAGATTTTTAGTATTAAATGGGATTTATTAATATTTTGAATTTATTCTGGTTTGTTTCAGTAATTTATATGTGCTTTTGACATTTTTTATTAATGCTTTTAAAAAAATAGTTCTGTAATTTATTTTTATTTCAGTTATAGTCTAATCATTTTACAGTTTTTTACAAGAAAATACTTAAAGATGTTTACAAGAGTATTTTAGTCTTTTTCTTCAAAATTTTACATGTAATTCAAGTGTATTACTTGCTTGTGTAATTATTTGTGAAATGTACTAGCAAATTCTGAGTGCAAATTGTTTCTACACTGTGATTTTTTTCATAGTTGTAAATAAAAACAAAGATTATTGGAGTGGATTTTTTTTTTTTTTTACAAATGTTAAAAATGTGTTATAGTTTTAGTTAGCAAAACCAACATTGTTTAAAAAACATATATTTACATATATTTCTTTCTAGAATTTATTTGTACCGACATTTTGGAATGCTGAGACAACCCAACATTCTGCACACCAGAAAGAACAGCATGATAAAATCAGTGCCATATCTGAGGACCAGCTATATGAAGAGCTCACTGAGAAAGTCAAGATCTCAGAGGACAAGGACTCTGGGTTGGAAACTGTTCTCGCCCCAATTCAAGAGGTAGAAGAGGACTACAAACTCCTGATGCACACGAAAGCTGCACCTGCGTTTTACCCTAACCACCTCTACCCTTTATGCTTCAAAAACTCGCTATTCACTCATTTAAACCAGCCCTGCTTCACTAGCGCTCAGTCTTCTTACTACAACGTAGCAGGCATAAGCTCTGAGCTGAAACACACTGGATGTGTTTGCTGAACTCGCCAACAATTTGATCTTATTTACTTAAGAATGATCTTATTTTCTGCAGCAAGTATAAAAACTATGCAGTGTTGCAATGCATGTCGGCTGAATGTATATAGTATGTCAAATTGTTTAATCTAATAAATGAATGCACTTTTTTAAAAAACTTATATCATTGTATGTCTATAAATGGTTGTACTGTTGTTGTAAAATAGTGAATTAATCATAATAAAGAAGAGTTGAATTTCTCTGATTCTCTGATTTCTCTGAATTTCTTCAGTTACTGAGTTAAATTATACTTCTCAGTTGGCCCAATTAATTTAACTGCTCCACACATGCTTCTGTTATGTAATCGTTAAATTGGCATTTTTAATTATTTTGATACAATTAATTAGGTCTGTAAAATATTTTGCCATTTTTTAAATGAAAAACGGTTTAATTGGGGGGTAACTTCAAAGGTATTTATTTTATTTTATTTTATTTCAAATATATAAAGAAGGTACAAAACCTCAACCTGCTTTCAAAGATACACTTTAAAAAATTGTACATAATATTTCATATTATTTTGGTTTTAGAACTCAAACAGCGAAGAGGTGAATAATTAAATACATTTATCAATTAAGTCTATAAAAATATTGTCCTAATTTGTTGGTTTCACAAAAAGTATATGCACGTATATATTTGTTTGGGCACATTTTTTCTTTTCTTTTCTTTTCTTTTCTTTTCTTTTCTTTTCTTTTCCTTTTTTTTACTTACATTTCTAGACGGTAAAAAAAAATAGTTGGACCTTTTTGCTCTTCGTAAGCTCAGTGTCTTTTGTTGTCATGGTGACGGGATTGTTGACGTGACTTCAATGGAGAATCAGCAGCTCCGTTCTTTGAGTTTCTAGTAAGTTTTTAAAGTGCGTTTGATTCAGGTACAGTTTAATGAACAAATAAAAGGACACCTAAACCAAAGTATTTCAAATAAAACTCTTCGTTTAATGGCGATGTTGCGTGGTTTACAGTATCATCCATAGAAATCGTCAACCTCTGACTTCCGGTACGTTTAAAAAACAAACCTTTCATGGAAAATGTCGCCGGTTATTTGCTCTAATATGAATAATTTCACTTGTACATGGTAAAGCTGTAAAGTTAAGCAGGAGAGAAGGGAATTTTATTCATATTACACATATCTACAAAACTATAACATGATAAAAAAGTGCATTTGAGAGGCAAATAACATTAATTATTTAACATCAAAAAAACGTTGACATTATGCCTATTAAACAAGACTTAAGGTTAAAGTGTATGTGAATGCAAAAATGTTGTTTACAAGAGTACAAAAATATTGAATGTCACACTGAAGGATACTGCTTGAATGGCATGTCAACTATATCTGCTCACAGGTTATTTGTTATGATCAAGAATCTCTGTAAAATCCAGCTGGCATGGAGGTGGTTCATTCTGCCCCTGAGACTTTCTCCAGTGTAAAGAAGAAAAACCTGCTTCCTCTCAGCCAGCTGTTGGAGGACACCAGAAAGAGTGGAAATGTCCCCCATCACCTTCTGGAAACTAGTAAGACCATTTTTCTAATGTTTATTTATTAAACAGTAGACCTGTAGCTTTCTAACAGGCCACCAACAGTACTGGTCTGGTTTGATATTTCAAATTGATGTACAATTAGTCTTTGAATGTTTTCTTTTAGGAGTGTTTGCCAAACTGAAGAGTAATGGTGTAGTTCAGGCCGAACCATCAGAACTGCATTTCAGTGGCTTTGAAGTAGGAAAGGATTACAGGAAGAATCTGGTTGGTTTTTCACTTCTTGCTAAAGAGAAACAGAATTCATTTTTGGTGTGAAAAGTTTTGTGGAATGTTTACATGGCTCATGCAACGGTCAGTGTGACTTGTGACAAATGTGAACAAAAGATTAATTTACAATTGCTAAAGATTTCACTGGAGACTCCGTTTGCTGAAACACATGGCCAAATTTCCACTGATAGTACTCTGCGGTCGGAGGGAAACATCTCATGAATTGGAACTGAAAGAGAAATTACAGAAGGGGAAGAATATGGGAGGAAGTATGATGTAATGATAAAAGCTGTTATTGTTGTTGTTTTGTTTTTTTCCCAAGAAACTTGTCAATGTCTCCTCGGACGTGCTAAGTGTCCACATTTTACCCCCTTTGACAAAGCATTTCCAAATTAAGTACACCAAAAAGGTAACCATCAACCTACTTTCAAATATCACATTGACAGATGTGCTTTAAAATAAATGTATATAATATTCCTGATTAATTTAGTTTCAGAACTCAAACAGCAAAAGTAAATTGAATAAAACGTCAAAAATGTTTTATTTTTTTATATAAATACATTATATTTATCATTAATACATTATATTTATCATAAATAATATAAAGGACATTTTAGGACTACTAAGGTGTTCCTGTTTTAAACGCAGTGCCGACTAGTTCCCGGTCTGGCTTACACTGTTACAGTGCACTTCCAGCCAGATGAGTGGCGTTACTTTTCTGATAACATCAGGATTCACTGCAAGGTGAGAACATGTTTTTGTCTGATGTCTGCAAATGCAAATATTGACAGGAATTAGAAAGGCTGTAATGTATCTGTGTTTGTGTTGTTTTCAGGGACAGGAGAACTTACTGGTTCCTGTTCATGCATATCCTGTTATCAGTGATCTTCACATCCCACCTCACATCAGTCTTCCCCCAGTGCCGCTTGGGCAGAGGTATGCAATGATTATTAATGACTGAAAATTCAGCATTGCCATCACAGGAATAAATCACATTTTAAAATATATGAAACTGAAAATAGTAATTTTGAATTTGAATATTATTTCACTATATTACAATGCAGCCTTGGTGAGTGTAAGGGACTTCTTTCAAAAGCATAAAAAAATCACTCACCCAAAATTTTAAATGGTAGTGTATATGATCTAAAAATAATAAATATGATGAGAATGGTATGGTAAAGATTGAAATGTTCAGTTATTTTCCCCTCCGTTGATATGTAAAGTAAAATGTGAAAATATATGACATTCTTTTGCTTTTATAGTACCAGTCATGTGATTCCACTTAGCTGCAGTTGTCCAATAGACTTTGAATTTCAAGTGCACTGTCTTCAGCCCCATAGGGCTTTCACTGTGAAACCACTGTCAGGTAACCAGATTCCATGATATTTGACATATCTACTGTCAAAGAGCAATGAGAATCAATATAAATGCATAAATATTGATATAACAGTACATTTTACATACTGTACTTGTGTTATCCATATGTTAACCAGGGATTATTCCAGCAAATGGAAAGACTGTGTTAAAAGTGATGTTTACACCTCTGCGATACGGCACAGCTGACATCACACTACAGCTGGTCATCTCTCAGTTCAACTCTAAACCTGTCATCTTTACAGTGACGGGTTCCTCATCTCCATACCTGCTGCTCAGGTAATACACAGAAAAAAAAAGTTTAAGGTTGCAGTGCAATGGCAATGCAATATTCTAAAAACACTAATAGCAATTTAGCAACCACATAGCAACATCCTTAAAGGGATAGTTCACCCAAAAATGAAAATTCTGTCATTAATTACTCACCCTCATGTTGTTCTAAACCTGTAAGACCTTTGTTCATCTTCGGAACACAAATTAAGATATTTTTGAGAAATTCTGAGAGCTTTCTGACCCTGCACTGACAGCAATGCAACTACCACATTCAAGGCCCAGAAAGGTAGTAAAGGCATTTTTAAAATAGTCCATGTGTCTTCAGTGGTTATTTTTGTTTTCTTTGTGCACAAAAAGTATCTTCATAGCTTCATAAAATTAAGGTTGAACCACTGATGTCACGTGGACTATTTTATGTTGGTGTTGTTACTACCTTTCTGGGAGTTGCATTGCTGTTTATGCAGGGTCAGAAAGCTTGCGGATTTCATCAAAAATATCCTAATTTGTGTTCCGAAGATGAATGAAGGTCTTACCGGTTTGGAAAGATATGAGGCTTTTTTTCATTTTTGGGTGAACTATGCCTTTGATGCAAAATGTAGTGTAAATGAGTTCAGATGCTATTGCACAAACATTAATGACATTTGTTTTCTCTGTGCCACAGTAAACCTGATGGAAGTGGCGAGGATGATAATAATTTTGGTGAAGAGCGGAAGACCTCTGATGGAAAATCTCCAGCTGTTACTTCCCATCATAAGCTTAAAATGGCTCCCCTCTTGGAGAAGGTATTCTGAAACTTCTTTTACTTTAATTTTTTATAAAGATCAACTTCAGTCACTGTGTATTTTAGTGATGGGCTGGTACTGCTCTAGCTGGAGGACAAGCCAAGGCATGCTGTTTGCCAGCAAAAATATTGGTCTTTCTAGCTGAGCAAAACAACCAGCACCCAAAACAGAAAACACAGTCGTGCTGTTTTTTCAACAGCGTCTGAAAAGTTTTAAGCGGTACAGATGCAGGAATTTGAATTAGCTGAGGTCAATTTCATTTTGGCCCATTAGAAAGCAGTAGCTGAGAGGTTTGTGTGAGACTGAAAATTTAAATGTAATTTTATTATTTGCACCGAGCTTGCGGAATTGAATTTGAATTGACCGCATACGCCGTGACATGTGGGGAACACATACACAGAATTACACTCGTAAGCCAGCAAAGCTTTTAGCTGTGGTAGTAATTTCTGCATTACAATTTCTGTATTACAGTTCTATCAGATTAAAAAATATATAATGAAATTATGAGTGTTGGTAATGCTAATGATAGTAATGTTTGTACATAGAAAAATTAAAGCATTCATTCTGCATAAAGCATATCATGCAGCAATCATAATAGTGGTTTATCATGCATACGCTTACATTTTTCTATTTTTACTCTTATAGGGCAGCAAGAAGAAAACCAGACCTGATCCTCAACTACAGGTTTCCACCACAGATGTCACCACTCATGCAGGACTGGTTAAAATGCTTCTCCAGCCGCAAGACAAAATGAGATACAAGGACCTCCGGGAGGGTAAAAACATAATTTCTCATCCAAAGGGCCTCTGAGGTGCATGTTAAGAGCTAAAACCCAGGAAATTAAAGTTTGGCAAAGGCTGCCGTATCTGCGTGTTGGAATGCTGATTTCTTCACCAGGTTTTTTAACTGGCATTGGTCATACAGCTTCAAAGAGACAAAGAGTTATGGTGGTCCACCAGCATCAAACCTGCACTAAAAAGCAAAAACTTGCCCGGACCAGCATGGAAATTTCTGCTGATCTAATCTGGTCCTTTCAGCAGAGAAGATCTTAGATAATAATAAACAACACCCCATTTTATAGTTTTCCAATTACATGCCCCTTTTGTAAGTTACCCAACCTGAAAATGGCCTTTTACGGTGGTGCTTTTCTTGACTTCTAAGGCCATTCTCTAGCTCATACGCACCACTTTATTTTGTGCTGCCTCATCAGTGTCATCACTCTGAATGTAATTCTACTAAAATCTGATGACAGTAGTTGACTTTAAAAAACTCTCTTTTTTACCCAACTCTCAGCAACATTTCTTATCTGTATGATATATAACAAATACAGTATGTTATATATCCTGAACAACAAAAACCTTGAATTATAGGCTGACTGTTATGGCTGAAACACAGAAATCCAATTTTAACAATTTAATCAGATTTTTAAACCATACATGCCCAGATTTGGATTGGATTTGTAATCAAATATAAATCGATGTGACCACAAATCACAGTTATTTAATACAAGATGCCTGTGTGTTTTTGTTGTTCTTGAAGTCATGTCTTATACCAAGGTTGCAGACCAGACCAGAGAGATGAAAGAAGCTGCATTTTTAAAGAAGGTCCAACAAAAAGAGCAGAAAGCCAATCATGTCCGATGGTGTGTTGCTTCATGTGATTTATATAACATATAGATATTCTGAGCTTACAAACAGTATTATATGGTGAACTCAAAAACCCTTAAGACTGGTGTGTTTTATCCTTAGGCAAGTTGATCTGGGTGATGACCCATGTTCAACAGAACAGAAACTTAAAATTTTAAAGGAGCAAGATGAGGCTCTTGCTGCATACAAAGTAAGCCAGTCTATGGTTTGATACATATTTAACATTCTGTGTCATTTTCCACTGAATCCTCATGATTTTTGATGTGCATTTCAGCTGAAATACAGTGGTGAGTCAGTGGCCTCTTTAAGATCAACTAAACTTTCCTCGCGACGAGTTTTGCGACATGTCGGACAGGTATGTGAATGTGTGACACTGAAATATTTAAGCATATTAGCATCTTATTGACATCTGTTGAGGTTTCTAGCTTGTCTTTGTTCCAATTTGCACACTTATTTCAAGTATGAACTTCACTGATGGTGGGAAAATAAATAGTTTTGAGTAGGTAGCAAGAACGTATAAGCTCAGATCATTAACACTGCATCGTGATACTACACATACAGTACTGTTTGCTTGTAAGCATTAGCATCTTAAAATGCATAACTTTTAGACTCTATGTTGTAGCTCCCAGAATGCACTGCTGTTTTCAGCAGCTATGGCACTGGCCGACTGGATGTCAGACAGAGAGCGCTTAGACTCTTCCAACAGGCTGCTCGAAAGGTAACATAACTCAGCCTTTGCCTTGCTAATGTAATTTAATTAGAATGTCATTAAACTATTATTTAACACAATACTACGATGCTTGTTTACCACTCACTGTGCTGATTATCAATGCTTGTAAATAAAATGCTTGACTGTACTAAGAGGTATAATAATGTTACATTGTGTTTTGTTTAATTGAGGTTGTTCTTCAATGTCGTATGAACAAGAGACTGGTGTCATTGAGAGAGCTTGTTCGCAAAACCAGGTGTCTGCAGGGAGACAAAGAATCAGGTGAGTCTGGATATTTTTTATTTTTAAGGAAACTAATACTAATAGTCAAAGACACAATAAATTGATTCAAAGTGAAAATAATGACTTTTATCTATTTTAAATAAATGCTGTTCTTAAAGTTTCTATTCATTAAACAAAACAAAACATGGCTTGCACAAAATTATTTTCAGCATTGATAATAATAAGAAATGTTTCTTTAGCACCAAATCAGCAAGATTGTGAAGACTGGAGTAATGGCTGCTGAAAATTCAGCCATCACAGGAATACATTTTTAAAAAATAATATATTAAAATAGAAAGCCTAGTTTTTGTTGTTATTACATTGTTTAACTAGCCATATCATCTATATACACTGCCAGTCAAAAGTTTTTTAACAATAAGATTTTTTAAAATGTTTTTTTTTAAAAGAAGTCTCTTCTGCTCATCAAGCCTGCATTTATTTGATCCAAAGTACAGCAAAAACAGTAAAATTGAAATAATTTTTGAAATAAACATTTTTTATAATAATTTTAAAATGTAATTTATTCCTGTGATTTCAAAGCTGAATTTTTAGCATCATTGCTCCAGTCACACGAACATTTAGAAACCATTCTAATATTCTGATTTGCTGCTCAAAACACATTAATTATTATTATTATGTTGAAAACAGCTGAGTAGATTTTTTTCAGGTTTCTTTGATGAATAGAAAGTTCAAGAAGAACAGCAGTTTTTGTAACATTATGAATGTAAATTCATATAAATTCATCAAAGAATCCTGAAAAAATGTACTCAACAGTTTTAAATACTGATGATCATAGTAGTAATAGTAATAATAATAAATGTTTCTTGAGCAGCAAATCAGCATATTAAAATGATTTCTGAAGGATCATGTGACACTGAAGACTGGATTAATGATACTGAAAATTTAGCTTTGATCACAGGAATTCCTATTCACAGGAATAAATTCCATTTTAAAATATATTCAAATCGAAAGCAGTTATTTTAAATTATATATATTATATCAATTATATATATATATTCTCCTGTTTTTCTTTTGTTGTAGATGTTGCAGATGAAAAGCCATGTCTTTTTACGCTGACACCAGAAAAACTTCTTCCCTTCACATTCAAAACATTTTCACCTGATGACCAACCTGATGAACTTGTGAGAGACTGCTTATGGTTTTCGTGCAGAACTTCTGACACACAATATAATTGTGCTTTTTAAGTAGTTTTCAGCTACTGTAAATAGTCAATAGTTAATTTTCTTTGAACATTGCCAAAAAGTTTCAGTTCAACATTTGAGATAATATTACGGCACATTTTGTGGCACTGAGGATGAAGTTGTGTTGTGGTTTTCAGGCTGTGAATGCATTGGGGCATGTTCCTGTGAGAATGCCTGAAGCGGATATGAAACTCATGATTCCATTATTCAGTCTAAAGGTACGGGAAGAAAGTGCTTTTTCCCAGTCCGTCACCCTCTGATAGGGATTTTTTTTGTGTGTTATATTTTTTTTCCTGAAATTTCTGAATTACTGTAAGTGCTAGCCTTTGGCTTGAAATGTCCAATGTGGTTTTCCAAAATATCTTAATTTGTGGAAATTACGTGAGACATTTACACGTTTGTATGGTTGAAAGAAAAAAAAGGAAGTGCCACATGAAACCGATTTATTATTTCAAAATAATGCAGTATGGTATAGTAGTATTGTTTTAATAATATTTAAAAGCATAATTCAGACAAAAATGAAAATTCTGACATTTTTTTTTTTTTTTCAAGAGATCCCTTAAAAACATATGACCCCTTTAACAGAAACAGATTTTTTTTTAAATTTTATTTATTTATTTAATTTATTTTGTTAATGTCATCCACATTTATTAATGTTTCAGGCTGTTGTGAAATATTATTTGGAATGAGAATTGCGCATCTTTTCTTAAGGTCCCCCAGCGTTACAAACTGATGGGTTATCAGCCATTATCTGTCTATCATGCAGCAGAAACATTCATTCCTTCTGACCTGTGTAGGACATTACGCACCGGAGCACAGGTGAACATGCATCTGGGTTACTTTTAGCCATCAAAGATTTTATTATTATTATTATTTTTTTTTTTTTTAATTCAAAGTTTGCATAAAAAATAAGTCTGAAAACAAATCTAATGATTGTGTTTTTATAGGATGAGCTGTTGCCTGTGGTGACATGTACAGTTGTAGATCTCAGTGAAGATGAGGAAGATAAGAAACAAGATGAAGATGATGGATCAGATCAGGATTTAGGTCCCACGCTTACTTTTAGTGCACCTGAAGCGCTCCTCAGACCACCCAGCGCCCACCCTCTCCGGATCTTTGTACGTTTTTTTGAGTCACTTATGATCAAGCCTGTACTATAAACAAAGCAGGGTTATTGTTGTTAACTAAAATTAAAATTAAAACCATTAAAAAAATGTTACTGGAAATATTTATTTATTTGTTTAGGCTAGTTGCCAAAGCATTTAATTTTCTCATTCATCATTTAGTTTATCTTGAAATACTAAAATAAATTAAACTAAAACTGAAATAAAAAAGTAAACAAACAAAAAAAATTACAAAAATTGTAAAGTTAAAATTAAAATAGAAAAATAATAAAAATGCCTGAAATTGTAATGTGTTAATGATTCTAAAATGTGACCAAGGACCACAAAAACAGTCATAAGGGTAATTTTTTTTTTTAAATTGAGATTTATACATATACATTCTACTTATATCTAAAAGTGGAATAAATAAGCTTTCCATTGATGTATGGTTTGTTAGGATAGGACAATATTTGGCAGAGATACAACTATTTAAAAATCTGGATTCTCATGATGTAAAACAAAAAAAATCAAAATATTGAGAAAATCTTAGTTCTTAGCAATGCAATTACTAATCCAAAGTTAAGTTTTGATATATTTATGGTAGAAAATTTACAAAACATCTTCGTGGAACATGATCTTTAAAAAAATCAATAATTTTGACCCATACAATGCATTGTTGATGACTGGTTTTATGACTGGTTTTGCGGTCCAGGGTCACAAATAACATTGAAACAATGTATATATAGCCTGTACATTCTGAATTATTAGTTTATTCAAGACATGTTTAATAATGGCCCAGTCATAATGAATTAATGTTATCTTTTTATTTCAATTTAGAATCTTGTACCACATGTTTATGCCTTCAAAGGAGCTCCGCTTTACCTGGAGTGTGACCTGGACTTTCATTTGTGTCCACTGCCGCGATACACCATCCCTAAAGGCAGTGTTGTGGGTTTGCATGTCCCTTCAACACAGAAGAAATTTCTAGATAGAAAGGTTTGTTGAGAATTTACAGAAAATGACATTATTGCACATCACAAGTCTTTTAATGTGGCTTCAAAATGAAGTTTTATCATAGCTGGCACAATATTGTATATTACTGTCTAAAACAATTAGCATCCAGGACTGGAATTATTTGTTTTATCCACCTTATTTTTCCAGTAAGAGTGGGCCATTTGTAAATTTTATGGGTCTGGCATCTGATCTCATCTGCGTCTAGCTATTTTTAGCTGTACAAAACTTGTTTTGCTACTTGATATTGCAAATGGGTGTGTCTTACCATTATTTTAATGTACTATTAAATAATTATGAACACACTGGTTTGTAGTGCACACAGTTTTACCGTTTACTGCGTGTTGTTATTCGTTTTGTTATTTCTCTATAGCGCTAATGAACCGTAAATCTCACCCATATGTTTACTTCCCCATTAAAGAATAAGGTGGATAATATTCCATTAATGTTATTAACAAAACATTTTTGAAATCCTGTAAAAATTTGCTTAAAAATGTCAAATGTAGGATATAATCAAAGGGATTATGACATGGAAGAAGTTTCCCTCTGTGGCCTTGAGCACTTTATCCAATATTTCGACTATAACAAGCGACTGCGCCCTGCGCATGTAAGTACTGCACATGCACTACCTTTTATTTCCACATGCAATAAAACAAGTCCAACTCTCGTCTCAAGCAAAACTCTTTTTCTGTCTAGGTCTGACCCGTTCGATGTGGTCCTGCTGCCTGCAGAGGCTCCTCCAGCTCTTAAGGATCTGCCTGACAGCATCAGAGAGGAGATTCAAGCTGGAGTGTAAATACAGATTAGCCACCAGCTTTGATAAACACTCCGTCTTTGATTGTTTGTCACAGCATTTACAGATTCATTCTCTGGCAGGTCTGAAAGCTCAGATCTCCGTCTCACTCCTGAGATGGTCGAGGCAGAGTTCGGCCTGTCTGAGAGATCTTCAGCTACATCTAATAAAGAGGATGGAGATGAAGACAACGGGTTGGTACAATGGGTTATCAAATCAAATCAAACTGAGACTTGCTAATTGACTAGAATAGAAATGAATAGAAACATAAACTTAATCTTTTCGTCTGCAATTCTCAGAACTCCAGTTGCAACAGTCGCCTCTGCAGAAACAACCATGAGGTGAGAACCGTCATGTAAAATTTTACATAATCTATCTATAATCTAAACTATAAAACAACAATTCATAAAACAAAAGGGCAGTTTTTATCTGTTCTGCAGTTGTCGGGGAAGTTGATTCCACCGTCTGGTCATGAGGACACCACATTATTTGCTTTGTTGTTCAGGTTGTGAGGTGAATATGACGTGAGATAAAATTTCTTCCTCTCTTTTGATCTCAGAAACACACGTGAGCAGCCGTCGGCGTCAACACAGAGCAATAGACTGGGACCGAAAGTGCTGGGAAGATTAAAAGAATTGAAATCTACAGGCAGAGTCAGGTGTGACAGTAAATAGCATTTTTAGGTTCTCTCTGCTAGGTTTATGTGTCTTTATGCTTAAGTAATTCCTAAATATCTAAGTAGTGTATTCATATTCTTTTAATAAGCACAACTAGAACAATGCAATGGACAGTAAAATGCAGTGCCAGCTCAGGTAAACCTGCAGACTTCAGCAAAATACAGTGACAAGCCACCAGATGGCATTAAATGTCTGACACATGAAACTCAGCCTGAACTCTACCTTCATAAACAGATTTCATGGTCAATATTTGTATGGGATCTTCCCTTTTCCATGAGTTCTATTAAATATTTTGTTTCTAAACCTATTTTCTTTATTATTATGTTTACTTATATAATTAATAATGTATAATTTAATCGAAAATGTTAGTAAAAAACTAATTTTAAATGCAATGCATAGATATATACAATATACGTGATAAATTATATGATCATAATGAGGGTGAAACCTTAATTTGGAAGAATTAAGACAATTTTGTACTTTTTGGGCAAGTCTTTTTTTACTTTAATAACAGTAACAATAATAAAATAATATTTTTTATTAACAGCATTTTTTATATTATTAATATTCATTTAATTCACAAGTTTTTTTTTTTTTTAATCTTCTTTTACTACTAGAATATTAATACAGTTTTATACTTTTTGGGCAAGTCTCTTTTTTTTACTTTTATAATAACAGTAATATAATATTCTTTCTTTATTACAAACTAAATGAGCATAATATTAAGTGAAACATTAATTTGGAAAAATATTACAAATTTGTGTTTATCTGTGCTTATTTGTGCAATTTGGCATGAATTCCAAATTTGTGCTATATATATATATATATATATATATATATATATTTTTTTTTATATATATATCTTTTTTTTTTTTTTTTTTTAATAAATTTTACATCATAATGCTCCTAAAATATTCAGTTTATTCCAACTTTTTTTTTTTTTTTTTTTAAAAACTACTTGTTTTACTTCTAGAATATTAATACAATATTTTACAATTTTGTTTTTTTTTTGTCTTTTTACTTTAATAACAGTAATATAATAATCTTTATTAACAGCAGTCCTCTATTTGACATTAATTCCATGTTTGTGCAAAATATTTTTTAATATTTATATATATAGCATAGTATTGAGTGAAGCATTAATTTGGAAAGATTATACAAATTTGTACTTTTCTTGCTTTATGAATATTAATACAATATTTTACAATTTACTTTTTAGGCAAGTCTTTTATTATTATTTTTTATATAACAGTAATTTCTTTTTTTTAGTAACAGCAGTCCTCTATTTGACATTAATTCCAAGTTTGTGCAAAATATATTTTTATATTTGAATACATTTTGCATCATAATGTTCCTAAAATATTTTGTTTATTCCCAAGTTAAAAGCAAAACTTCATTTACCTCTAGAATATTAATACAGTTTTGTACTTTTTGAGCAAGTCTCTTTTTTTTTTAACTTTAATAACAGCAATTGAATAGTCTTTATTTATTAACAGCAGTCCTCTATTTGACATTAATTCCAAGTTTGGAGCAAAATATTTTTTAAAAACATGTTACATATTTTATTTGTTATATATTTTACATAATAATGTTTCTTAAAATCCCAACATTTTGTTTAAGTTAAAATAAAAAAATCTTTTTAAATGTAATGAATATATTTTCATTACAAACTAGATGAGCATAATATTGAGTGAAACATTAATTAGGAAAAATAATACAAATTTGTACTTTTCTTGCTTTAAAACAGCAGTCCTCAATCTGGCATGAATTCCAAGTGTGAGCAAAATTTATATTTTTATTTTAATACGTTTTACATCATAATGCTCCTAAAATATAAAGTTCATTCCCAAGTTAAATAATAAAAAAAAAAACCTTTACTTCTAGACCCAAATGTATTTTTTGCAGATATTTTCACCACCATGACAACATAATCCAGCATTTCCTCGAGTCATTAGATTCATTGAGAGGCCGATTATAAGAAAGAAAGTGATGTGGCTTCAAAAACACAGGCAAAGGAAACATACAAGCTTTCATTTTACACGGTCTGCTGTGCACTCAAGCAAATGTCAGCCTGAGTCTATTCTGTCTGATGGTCTCTCACCCACAACAGTTTTGCTGCACTGCTCTCACCTCCACATTTACCTCACAATAGCAAACCGCTGCTTGATTTCTGTCCCTGAGGGAAGAGGGAGAAAAGGCAGCCTAATTAGCACCCCATGTTGCACAAAGTTCATTGTAGGTTGACACCTGATAACTGTCATGTAATTTCATTTGCATTACAAGCTGTTCTTGTAATAATAATTGTGATAATTCTCAGCTGCTTTCCATAATTGACTCTCAAAACTTTGGACAAGCATCTAGACTACATTTATAAAAAACAAATCTATAATTAAATGCATGAAAATATTGTGTGTGATTGAATGAGAGTCCAATTTTTTGTGTGTGTTTTTTTTTTTTTTTGTAATCAGTAAGTAGTTCAAAACTAAACTAAATGGAGCTTAAATGCTGATGCCTAGTTTCTTTTTACATGCCAGTCTCTTTGTGTTCCTCTCAGGAGTCGAAACTGCAACGTTTGCATTTCCAACACAGCTCCTTAATCACCCATTGATGTTTGGTAGGTCTAATTGTTGGGCTGCCGGCCCCCACGGAGAAGCCATGCTGAAGTCATTGCTTGTCACATTAAGGGCAAGTCTGAACAGGATCATGCCCAGAACAACTGCACAGTATGGATGACTTGTAGATCTTTTTCTCAACAAATCAATCCACAAAGGACACAAAATGTAATGAAAATTTCTAAAATATTTTTATTAATTCCAGAACATATACATTTTTTCATTAGCATAATGAAAATACACAAGAACCGAACATGATGGACTAAAATGTTTAGTTTACAAAAATAAACCCTTTTATCACATTACAGAATGTTCTGCTTTGGTATTTATGCTGGCTTAAACAGATAGTTCACCCAAAAACTGATCTACTCACCCTCAAGCCATCCCAGCTGTATATGACTTTCTTCTTTCAGACGAATACAGTTATATTAAAAATATCCTGGCACTTCCAAGCTTTATAATGGCAGTGAATGGCTGTTGAGATTTTTAAGCACAAAAAAGTGCATCTATCCACCTTAAAAATGTCCCATACAGCTCCAGGGGGTTAATAAAGGCCTTCTGAAATGAATCAGTGTGTTTGTATAAGAAAAATATCCATTTTTAACTCTTTATAAACTGTAATCTCTAGCTTCTGCTAAATGTCGTACATGAGTTTATGAGAGAGTGGGGTTCCAGCAGATGACACAGGACATAGGCGTAGTGTAAGCTCCGGTGAGAATATGCTAGTCTTGCGAGAACCAAGTTTTGTTTAAAGCAAAGGAAAACCTTCTCTTGGCTTATTTTTCTGTACAAATCCTCTTTTTGTACTTTTAATTCTTGACCGGTGTTTTGTTTTGCTCGCTCCACTGTGCTTCCGCGTTCGTCACTTTTTGCCTCTAATTGCCTACACAGCCTAATAAGCGCTCAAGCACACGCAAAAAAAGCTTGCCACAGCGCACCGGCAGATATAATAATTATGAATGTGTCTGGGAAAAACAGCAAGGAGACTGCATTAATGTTTTAATAATTTATTGGTAAACTATAGCTCTTTCTTTGTTTTCGGCTTAAGAGATGAAAGTAGTGGATGCGCCTGTATGCATGTTTCATACGGATTACATAATCTGAAAATATTTGCTTTCTCTTTGAATTGATTCATTTGAAAGTAGACATTTCACTCTCTATAGATATATTTTTCATGTCTGTAAGGCAAGTATACGCAGAATTCGAAGTTTCACGCTCAAGTTCACAGAGAACAAGATGGCAGAAAGCGCATCCTGTTTGCTTTCATTATTTTACAAAAGTGCAAAGTTTTGTTGTTATTTTGTGAGTGCATACAAATAAACAGTCTTTACAGATTCACAAGATGTGTTACTTTATCTGTATGACCAAAAATGACGGAGTATTTTAAGTGCAAGTGACTGCACCGGCACCTCCATCTGTCATGAAGTAAGCGTGCTACTATTCAGCTTCAACACACAGCACAGACACTTGAAAAGCGCACATTTTCTAGGTTTACATTAGATTGAGCAGCCGTGTAAAGTTGCTACTACATATATTTCAGATTAAAAGCCTAATTTAAGGTCGATGAATGATAGGTGAACGTTTGGATGTCCTGCCCAATGTACTGTATTACCACATAAACCAGCCGTTAACGATCTGTCCGTCACGGATTGCGTTACTTCACCACTTCGTGTGGAATGTTTTTTTTTTTTTTTTTTTGTGACTAATACAATTTTGGTTGACCAAGCCTCATCTTGTCTCATCTTGAAAGTCATATACACCTAGGATGGCTTGAGAGTCAATAATTCATGGGGTAATTTTCATGTTTGGGTGAACTATCCCTTTAATGATATTGCAGACAAAGCTTAGGGGCTATTCCTGAGAACTCATTAGAAAATTGCAACAAAATTGATGGATATTGTGCGTACTTACCAATGCTGGTTCAAAACCACTTACAGCATGACATCTCACAGAGAGTATAGCTGCACAGTAACCCTCCTAAAAATCTGTTTAGGAATCACACTACCTGATATTCAGACACTGCAATACTTAATAGCGACAACACCAGAAACCAAAATGTCCAAAAACAGAAGGATGTTCTTGGCGTATTGTCGTCCGAAATTACTTCAAAACAACCCTGGATTAGCGAGGCTGAAACTGTCTGATCTATCATTGTTTACGTGCCTTAACAAATTAGGTTTAAGTCTTGTGAACTGCCAAGTCTCTGACTGAATCATCTATAAATAGTACATGTTGCTGCTGTACTACTTTGAGATCTAGCAATTTCTCTCAAATGATGCCAGATTCCTCTATATGGGCAAATGTGTAATCATAATCCCGAGACGTAGTGTGAAGTCAGTCTGTTCTGACATGGAACTATTTGTCCTTCTTATCCTCCACGACCTCAGACAAATCCTCCTCCCTAAGAGTCTTCACTCGGGCCTCCATGTTGGCGATCCTCTGTTTGATCTTGTTCTGGCTGGATGTCCAATCTGCCATAAGACGAGCAAATTTGTTTTGCATCACGTCTAGGTTGGTCTCCATGGCACTGACCTTTTCCTCCAGGTCCTTCGGGTCTGCGCCAGCATTGGCCGCAGCCTCGTCTATAAGATTGTCTTTCATCAGAATAGCCCTACCTTTCTCCTCCAGCGCCTTTTTGGCTTCTGGGTACTCGGTTAGCGCCTCCATCAAGTCATCTTTCGAAAGCGCGAACAAATCGGAGTATCCCACACTACGTATGTTAGCAGTCCTACGGTTTCCAGCTTTACTGCCTTTGATGCCGAGGATGCTGATCTCACCGAAGTAAGCGCCATCGCCGAGCACCACAAACTGCGTGACGCCATCATCCGCCACCACAGCTAGTTTGCCTTCTTTGATAATGTACATCTCTCGGCCGATGTCTCCCTTTTTGCAAATGTAGTCGCCTGGACTGAAAACCTGTGGTTGAAGTTTAAGGACGAGCTCAACAAGAAGACCCGCTTCACAGTCCTGGAAGATACGCACCTTCCGAAGGGTTTCCAGATGCACGTTGATGGCAATCTCTGCCTTGAGCTTGTCTGGGAGGTTCTTCAGCACTTCCTTTTCATCGCAGGTCTTCTGTTCGGTCCAAAGATAGTCGAACCACTTTACGACACGGGCCTCCAAATCTTTAGTGACCTTTCGGAATTGCATGTACTGCTTGATGGAGTCAATCTTGGCCTGGAATTCTGCACGTGATGCATTCATGTTGGAAATCATGGCACCGACGTTACCGACGATGGTGGCGAAAATAAGCACGCCGATGAGGAAATCGGAAACGACAAATAGATACTCAACGTCTCGGACAGGCGGTGGCGTCTCTCCGATGGTGGTGAGCGTGAGAGTAGACCAGTACAAACAGTAGATGTATTTCCTGGCAAGACGGCCAAATTCAGGGTCGCTGATGTTGGGGTAAACCCAAGTGTCTGAGCCAAAGCCGATCGTTTTTGAGATGGCGAAAAAGATGCAGCCGTTCCAGTGGATGATGATAAGGATGTACAGGACGAGATTGCTGATTCGGAAGATGTTGGGGAAGTTGGTTCTGGTTTCTGTGCGGTCGAAGAACTCGAACAGACGAGCCATTTTGAAAAGCCGGTTGAATCTTAGTTCGGGATTGTTGTAGCCCACTTTTAGCATTAATATGTCTGTTGGGATCATGGAGAAGATGTCAAATCTGAATTGCGGTGACTTTTTGTAGTGTTCCCACAGCTTCTTAGACTCTCTCACTAATAAGCCTTGCTCCAAGAAACCTGTCAAAACAATTTCATTGTTATTTACAGTGCTCACAACAACTTTTTTTCCCTGTAGAACAATGATTTCAGAAGTTATGATCTGTATTGTAGTATTGTATGTTCTTCAATAAAAGCAATAGCTATTGTAGGATTGTAGTTCATTTACTGTTGTAGTTAAACATGACTTAGTGAATACAAACAGAGACTAGTAATCTCACCTGTCCTTGATCTCACAAATGTGTCAATGTAGTAGATGACATCGGATGAATAGTCTAGAACTATCCATAAGATGGTGTAATCATCCTGCAGTTCATTAAAACAGGCTCTGTTTAAAATCAAAAAAAGAAAATCCAAACAGACAGAGGATTTAATTACCACTGTCACCACGAAATAACACCAGAACATTTTGTTATACGCTACCAGTCAAAAGTTTTTGAACAGTAAGATTTTTAATGTTTTTTTCAAAGAAGTCTCTTCTGCTCACCAAGCCTGCATTTGATTCAAAGCACAGCAAAAACATAAAATTTTGAAATAATATTTTACTATTTAAAATGACTGTTTTACATAATAAATGTAATTTATTGTAATTATTCCAGTGATCAAAGCTACATTTTCAGCATCATTACTCCAGTCTTCAGTGTCACATGATCTTTCAGAAATCATTCTAATATGCTAATTTGCTGTTCAAGAAACATTTATTATTATTATTATTAATATTTAAAACAGTTGAGTACACTTTTTCAGGATTCTTTGATGTATAGAAAGATCCAAATATCAGCATTTATCTGAAATAAATGATTTTAATTGATTAATTTTAACAATTTTTTTTTTAATTCATACTTTTATTTAACAAGAATGCTTTAAATTGATCAAAAGTGATGATAAAGACATTTAAAATGTTACAAAAGATTTCTATTTGAGATAAATGCTGTTTTTCTGAACTTTCTATTCATCAAAGAAACCTGAAAAATTCTGCTCGGATGTTTTCAACATAACAATAATAAAAATGTTTCTTGAACATTAAATCAGCATATTAGAATGATTTCTGAAGGCTCATGTGACACTGAAGACTGGAGTAATGATGCTAAAAATTCAGCTTTGGAATCACAGGAATAAATTACATTTTAAAATACATTCACACAGAAAACAGTTATTTTAAATAGTAAAAATATTTCAAAATGACTGTTTTTGCTGTACTTTGGATCAAATAAATGTAAGATTGGTGAGCAGAAGAGACTTCTTTAAAAAACATTACAAAATCTTACTGTTCAAAAACTTTTGACTGTTAGTGTACATATTTCTGCATATAGTTTTCTTATTTGTTTGATAATTAGCTGTAATATTCACATTATTAAAAAAATAACTAATATTTAGAATTAATAATTAAATATAATTACTGATTAATTTCATAATTATTTTAATACAAACATTACAACATTTTAAAATATCCCAAAAGCATTAATCCAATAGATATAATAATATAAAAATTTAAATTGAAAAAATCGAATATAGAAATTTACCTGGTAACAAGCATCATCAGGTTGTAGAAGACGGGCATTGCTACAATGGTTAGCCAGTGATAGTACATATCTGTCGCTGGATCCATGATCCAAACCTGTTTCCTAAAAAAAAAAAAGTTCACAAATTTACTCAGTTCTGGACTGAACATATAACTACATTTAATTCTATTTTAATTTAGTTCAAATACTCACAGTTTCTCCTCTTCCTTCTTTTTATCATCTTTTTTATCATCCTTCTTCTCGTCTTTTTTCTCATCTTTCTTTTCATCTTTTTTCTCATCCTTCTTTCCGTCTTTCTTCTCGTCTTTTTTCTCCTCTTTCTTTTCATCCTTCTTCTCATCCTTTTTTGGTTCTTCTTTCTTATCATCTTTCTTTATTTCCCTGTCATCCTTTTTGCTGCATTAAAATAATAACTGCTATTAAGCAGGTAGCAAGAATGTACTTCAGTGCAACATGTATTAATATTTAACTTTCTCACATACTCATCTGTGTTGTTGCAGTTGTTCATATTCAGTGTCGCAAGAGGCCAGTTATTCGCATTGTTGTTGAAACTGTAAAGACAATAATATTGTTTTACTCCTCTAATTTTATTAGAGATAAAATAGGAAATGTGGTAAAAACATGGCCCCTTTTGGCTCAATGTCCTAGTTTTTTTTCCACACATTTCTTTTCTGGGAAGAAATGTACATTGGATTAACAATTGGATGAAAATGGATCTGCTAAATGGATTCAAATGTGTTAAACAGTGTTAAATAGAGCTGACAGTACTACATTCTTAGTGGTAGCTGAAAGCATTATCAAATTAACCTAAATATTTAATAAATGAACAAGGAAGGGGAGAGTGATGTAAAGAACTTGTGAATTATGTATTTTCAAATTCTGTGCAGTTTTAATTCTGTGGGCCTGCACAATGTGGGACTGCTTATGGCTTTATATAATGCATTTCAGTGTGTTAAATTCAAGCAGGTAAGTAGCAGTATATACCACTGGAAAAAAGTATGTGTGCAGGAGACAGCAGGGGATTATAAGGTCACTCTCAGCACATCCTCTGTTGTTGTCTTGAGAAACACACTTAATCTCACTACAGATCACGAGACATTGCATTAGGGCTGATTATGTTCCTCTCCAAGCATTTCTGATAATTAGCTGCACAATAAATTTGTTGGAAAGGCAGAAATTGTGCATTCATGCCTGAATGTAATCACACCTTCTGCAGACCAACAAACTAAAAGAACAGAGGCTGTAAATAATGTAAAACTATGTACAATAAATAAATATTTTTTTTAAAGATTTAAATAAATATAATAAATATAGTACTATACGGAGTATAAACAAAATTTTGATTAACTATTATAATATTAATTTTGACAGATAAATTGGATCTTTATACAGCTGTCATTTTACATTTTAGGATAGGGATTCCTGGCATGAGGATGATAATATTTGGGGGATCTAAAAGACTGAAAACCCCTGATCTATATAACCAATCTCTATATAACAACTTAATTTAAAATTTTGTTTTTCGATATAAAGCCTACTGCATCATAGTTAATACACAAAAATGGCCTCTAAATTATTAATATCAAAATTAAAACTTTGCAAAAAAAAAAAAAAAAAAAAAAAAGCCTGTTGTACACAATCTATATTTTTAGTAAGTAAAAGGCCTTTTAGTATAATTGTAAAAACATCAGGTTGTGGTACACGTGTCTTTTACTATACTTATACTATTTCAAGATGAACGTTTACTAGACTAAAGCAACTTAGGTTTACTTGATTATCCATGTATCATTTTTAAAAAAAAAAAAATTGTTTTAAAATGTGAGTGTCAAATATGATGCATCAGTGTTTTGAGGAATGTTTATTTGTGCATCTCTCAGTCATCACTGTATTGCACTGCATTATGTTTTGCCCCCACAATTACTACAGAGCATTTAAATATCATCTTAATAAGACATATTATCAGTAATATACAGTAGAGTGATAACTGATATTTATATGCATTTTATGAAAGTAGTCTGCTATACTGTTATAAAAATGTCATTTATTTACATTATAAGTTATCAGAATTTCATCTTTGACCATATAAATATTAGCAACTGCACACTTCTGCATGGTTCCACTGATGTATGGTTTGTTAGGATAGGACAACTATTTGGTCGAGATACAACTATTTGAAAATCTGGAATCTGATGGTGCCAAAAAATCTAAATATTGAGATACTCACCTTTAAAGTTGTCCAAATTAAGTTCTTAGCAATGCATATTACTAATCAAAAATTAAGTTTTGATATATTTACGGCAATAAGTTTACAAAATATACTCATGGAACATGATCTTTACTTAATATCCTAATGATTTTTGGCATAAAAGAAAAAATGTATTGCTGCAAATATACCCATGCTACTTATGACTGGTTTTGTGGTTCAGGGTCACATACGCAGACTTTTTAAAAATATATATGTTATCTAAAAGTTCAATAAATTGTTTCATTCAAAAATAAATAAATAAATAAATGAATAAAAGATTTTTCTGACTATTATATATATATATGTATATATATATATATATATATATATATATATATATATATATATATATATATATATATATATATATCAAAACAAAAAACACTATATGTTAGCTCATTTGTACAAATGTTTGTGTTTTCACTCACTTCCAGTTGCAGAGTTGGTCTTGTTGTCTGTTGTTATATGATGCATCCATTTGTCCTGCTATGTCTTCAGACTCTTCTGTTCCCATAACTGAATCACTGCATTCTGCAACTTTACATTTGGTGGATCTTCCTCCAAACCTCAGCATGAACTGGGACATCCTAAAAGTGAAGGTACAATAACTTATTAAAATGACCTTTTAATGCATACAATTTTTCTCAAATTTCAAACAAACCAATAGATCAAATTACCTGCCCATTAGTCCATGGGGTGGCTGATCACTGCAAACGAGACAAATATACCAAATTAAATATATGGAATTAAATGCTAAAATCAGGCATGCATTGAGTGTGAGAAGTGTTCAGACTAGAAGCAGAATAAATATTGATTTGTCTATATATGTGTGTGGCATCTCCTCTGACCTTTCCCCTCTCTCGATGCATTCAATAGCTGGTTCAGGAGTGAAGGCGGATCTTTGTGAAGGGTACGATTGTTCAGTGCAGATTTTAGCCATTTTGTTTCCTTTTAGGCCATTCACTGCAATTAGATCACATCTGGAGCCTTTGGGTAATCACTCCTGTGAATTGAAATGCACTTTTATTAGTAAACAAATGTATTTCCACATGCAAAGTGGTTATTATCCATTTTGAAGCCTGGAATACACTACACGATTTTTGTTATTTTCAGGTAAATTTTAGAACACATGTTGTTTTCATCTGTCAAGCATCTCGTAGCAACAAGGTGAATGTTTCTGTGTGACTTTGTTGTGATCAGAACGACTTCAAAGTCTGCTAGTGTATGATCCTCAGTCGTGTATGATGGCCATTTTTCCTTTGTCACTATTTACAAAATCAGTAAGTGTATGTTTAGTGTTTTAAAAATCTGTTCAGATTTTAAAAGTTGTGTAGTGTATTCCAGCCTTGACACAAACACTGTTCAAATCCATGAATAAACAGTATTATAGTATTAAAGTGGTGCGTTTTCACACTGCTGCACTTTGACTATTTTTGTCGCACAAAGATTAAAAATAAATCCTTGTTCTATTTTAAGAATGGATAGAAGGATAATGGCCCAATACATGCATGCCAAAAAGGTGCAAGTGTCTGCTCTATAAATATACACTGCAGCCCAAATGCCATGTGGGATCAGCAGCGTCTTCCAGGAAGATAAGCTGTTTTGAGACAAAATCAGCCTGTGGTTTTCCACAGGGTTCTAGTTGGGCAGGGTAAACGTTTCTTCTCCCTCTCAGGCGTACTATAGCTGGGGATTCCCTTAGCCAAACATGCAAAGATCCAATTTGCAAGTGCTTGAACTTGAGAAGCATCTTGTAAAAAAAAGTAATTAATAATAGTAAGTAATTGCATTTTCAGACCAAATTCATCTAGTATAACCAAAACTTTCCAAGAAAGCAAACTTTACATTTAACACTTAATAAAACAATAAGAAAGAATAAAGAAATGGTTGAAACAAGCAAATCAAAGAACGATTACAATAAAACATGTTATACGATAAAAAAAGTATGATATAAAAAATTGTAAAAAATATAAAAAAAAAAAAATTGGCTATGTAATTAAAGTAATTAACTGACATTATGTTGTAATTATCAGTGTTGGGGAAAGTTACTTTTAAAAGTAATGCATTACAATTTTGCGTTACTCCCTGAAAAAGTAGCTAATTACGTTACTTAGTTAATTTTTTTGGAAAGTAATGCGTTACGTTACTTTTGCATTACTTTTTAAATCTGGGAAGGGCTTGCTTCTTTGTTTTTAATACAAAACAATTCTAATGTAAAAGCCCTTTTACACCAAAAGTTAAATGAATTCACCTCAGACTGAAAGAAAAGTACATTAATGCAGGAGATCACTCTTCAGCTATAAAAAAAATGAAGCACCAATGTTAGTTTATCTAAAGTAATTTTTGCTTATTAGTATGGCTGAATTGCATCATCGAAGGTCAGCAGCAAAGACACTGGTTAATAAAATGGGATTAAATACATAAAGGATATTTGTTTTATTTAACATATTTAATTATTGCAGGGTTGCGTCATATTCTAAGTTTGCATTTCACCGTTTTATTCATTTTGAGGAATACTAAATCTGTTTTTTGTGAGTGAGATGAATTAATGCATGTTCACATTTAGTCTAGAATACAGTAACATTATGTTTACTCCCAATTTCCCAGCAGGAGACTTGTCAATCAATAAATGGGGGAAAAAAGTAACTGGCATTACTTATTTGAAAAAGTAACTCAGATATTTTCTTAGAAATTCAAAAGTAATGCGTTACTTTACTAGTTACATGAAAAAAAGTAATATTATTATGTAACTCGCGTTACTTGTAATGCGTTACCCCCAACACTTTTGTATTATAATTAAGTAATTAATTTACATTTCAGACCAAATTTGTCTAATTTGTATACATTTCTTCTCCGCCAATGAAAGCAGTGAAATGAAAAGGGTTTGCTCACCCAAAAATGAAATTCTGTCATTAATTACTCACCCTCATGACATTCCAAACCCGTAAGACTTTCATTCATCTTCAAAACATAGATTAAGATATTTTTGATGAAATCCGAGAGCTTTCTGAACCTGCATAGACAGCAACGCAATTACGACGTTCAAGGCTCAGAAAGATAGTAAGGACATCAATAAAACATTGTTACTTTTGGACATTGTCACAAAAAATAATGACTTCATTTCAGACCAAATTTGCCTAATTTATATATTTTTCCTCTGTCAGCGAAAATAGTTCCAAAAGAAGTTATAGCCTCAATCTTTGTGGCTATGCAACTGAGAGATAAAGGCCTGTCAAGAATAACTTACATGAGTGGAATGAGGCGACATAAAATTTCCTTTCCTGCACTAGCTGAGAAACCCAGAGCAATACTGGTACCGCTGAATACCAGAGAAAACGTCGACGCTCTGATTTTCAAAAAAAGACACACCGAGCTGCATGCAAAACCAGGCACCTCCGCGAGAGAAAACACGACGCTTTCATAAAACCCGCTTCTAACTCCTGAGTCCCGACAAACTCTACTCCCCATCTAAACTTCACTCTGAAAACGGACAAGTGGAATGAGACAAAAAGTGAACCGTCCCATTGTTATAGGCTACTATTATATCATATAAGGGCTCGTGTAGTGTTAAAAAGTGTTAAAACAATATGTTTGGGAATTCTACTAGCAATTAAATAACTGCCATATACAGAAATTAGAAAATACTATGGACAGAGTCACACTTCACGCATGAGCTGATTTACCTGTAGCGTTTAGTGAGGATCTGCATAAACTCCGCAGTCAAATTATTCCACAGGATTTTGTTCTTCACATCAGCGAAATCATATTCCACACAAAATCTTAAGGTTCAGAAGTATTCACATGATTTGAACTTTGTTGCAAAAAGAAAACGCTATGAAAAACTGTCCTGCGAAGAGTTAGTTGGGTAGTTGATGGCACGTCTCTTTCCCTGCCTCCACACGCACCTGCCAATAAAGGTGACAGTGTTTGGCTGCGTTCGCAGAGAGCATCCAACTACTCCTCCCCACACCCCACCCGTCCAAAAATTACACTCTGTCACCGAGAGTATGCTAAATTTAAAAGACTTTAGACTCCAATACACTTGAGTCTTACAACATTGGCTAGTACATAGTAAAGTAAATAAATAGCCTAAATAAAATTCTGTGATTCTATGATCATAATGGGATGAAAATAGAATCCCATCTGAGTCAAATGAATAAACTTCAATTCCTAGAGTCATACTGGACATTACATTATTTTTATCGGAACCATACTGTTTTGGAATAATGGTAATGTTAGTTTTAAATTATGATTTAAGTTTTTCTAAATCTGTCTGATTGTCTACCTGGTAGTTCATCCTATTGCTAATCATAATAGTCCTGTTGGGAACTTCTACAAGTTTTACATTTGTTTTTGCGCTGTGCTGAAATCCTATATAAGAAGAAAAATCCCATTAGGATCAATTAGGATTTGTTCCAGTTAATTCCAAAAGGAATCTTTTACGATATTTTTGCTAGATGATTATGATTACTCTGACTAATATAATGACGCCATTAGTTAAGCCTAGATCTATTAGTTTATAAGTTATACAGCTATTCATACCACCATCAATATAAATAAATATTAAGTAATAATTCCTAAATTTGTATGTGTATCCACCTTATTTTTCCCATAAGAGTGGCCGCTGCCATTTGTAAAATGTATAGGTCTGGCTTCTGGACTCATCTGCATCCAGCTATTTTTAGGGTAGTTGATAATCAAATAATAGACACACATTTGCAACATAAAGCAGCAAAATTAGCTGTTTTGTACAGCTACTTTTTCTGTTTTATGTTGCAAATGTGTGTCTATTATTTTAATGTATTATCTTAATTATGAACACACTGGTTTGTAGTACAAACATTTTTACCTTTTACTGCACGTTGTTATGCTTCTGGTTATTTCCCAATAAGGGCTAATAAACCGGAAGTCTCATCCATAGGCTTACTTCCGCGCTGAAGAATAAGGTGAATGTATTTAAATTGTTTCAGTACTTAATTTATTTAAATGTACCGTTCACACCAAGAAGGATAGCGTCCACACCAACGGATGATAACGTTCTGTTTATTATACTCTATCTGTCGCTTTAAATGTTCAGGTGCCTTAAACCAGGATGGATTCTGATTGGCTCTGAAAGTGATTTCAGCGATCTCATTTGTGTTTGTCATTAACATTATAGAGAAACCCGAAATTAGAGAGAGGTGCATTCTTTTACATTTAGAATGATTTTTAAAACTTTATCTTTATTGTTATCATTACAGTTGGTCTTAATGCTAGTCATTATGATACATGCTTGTCTTTACTAATCTGTAGTGGGTCCTGGAAACGTAAACCAGTTAGTTGCATGTGTTAAATAGTTTGAGTAGAGCTTATTATGCTAACTCAGCTTGAGTTAATGGACTTGGTGCTGTAGGGTCAGCGACCCATGAAAATGGATGGATGGCTGGCTTTCTCATAGAAGCTGTAGCAAGGTTTTCATGTTTAACTTATGGTTTAAGTTAACAAATAAAATTTTCTGTTTGTGCATTCATATACTGATATTTTTAATCATCATATTATGGCAAATAATATTACTACCAATACAGATTATAATCATTTGCCACCTTTAACCTTTGTTAACACTTTCTATACTGCCCCCCAGCCTCAAATTGAGTCTTAATGGCTTGTGCAATAAACCTGTAAGCGTTTCTCTGGGAAACCTTGCACAAGTCGCACACTACTGCTTTACCACGGAAAGATCAAGTCCTGACCAATCCTCTGAATCTGTTGGGTTTAGGAAGCCTGTTGAACAGAAGTCGTAATCTGGGTTTACCCACTAATGCGATTTCTTGGACCGAGTCTTAAGAATCTGTCAGGTGCAACAGAAAATCTATCTAGCATCTTTTTTCAACAAAGACAGTAAATGTATTATAGAAGAAGAACAAAAGTGTTTCTCTATGATAATTGTTCATCACTGTGAAAACAAATATCAAATAACCTTATGGTGAAAATTAGGGCTCAGTCAGCACTATGGTTCTCAGTTTGTTTCGCAAAGCTATACATTTATTTAACGTTTGCAAACTTTAATCTAAATTTAATTTTATATGGAATTTTGTGATGCCCATAATTACTCAACTTGGAACTGTCCCATCAAAACTGAACTGATCTACAATCGCTTGTTTCAGACTGATGTAGCTGCCTCTGAAAGTAAATCTGTTGTAGCTGCTATCTGTCTTGTTGAAAGTTGTGATTAGTATTATTTCAGATCTTTACTCATTAGTGAAAATGTCTCAGTTGTTGTGACCTGCAGTGTGATTTCTGCTGCTGATTACAGACAGTCATTCTCAGACAGCGCAGCCGTCTTTGAGAGAGGATAAACCATCATCAATGAGATTATGTTTAATCTTTTGATGTCAGACTTCAAACAAGTGCGGCAGAGCAAATGCTAGTCTCTAATCACTCTGAAATGATAATGAAGCAATTCCATTGGAGATTCCGATATCAGAAGAGAACTAGTCCAACATTTGTACAATTCTAGAGACATTTTTCTTATTTCAGTTACATGTTGATTGACATTCTATATACTCATTTTTTTTTTTTTTTTTTTTGGTTTCATTTTTAAATAATTAGCTTATAATGATGTTCAAAACAACACTTTGATGTTTCAGTCAGGTATGTTCCATCCCAAATATTTTGTTCAGCTAATCAGTCTAGTTCGTACTACTGTCACTCTAGTACAATAAATTATGTTAGTTATACTGGAAATAAGATTTTTCTCTGGTTTTACATCCACTTTTCTCTGGTTTTACATCCAATTAAAATCTGCCCATATGAAAAGAAAAAGAAAAAAACTCTAGGTATGTAAAACTTACCCAAAATGTCTTTAGGAAGTGTCCTCATAAAAACAACAGATGTGAAAAAAATAAATCAGTGCATGTTCCATTTATTTACATGTCCTGTATACAGTATATTAGAACTATCTAAATATCTAAGATCTTGTTTGCTACGTGATAAGTCCAGTTAAGATTCTTGGTTTTCTAATGGCTGCTAAAGCAAAGCTACTGAGCATGCTAACATCATGCATCTCTAGAGATGGCTCTTGTTTACAGGTGTTGTTGATAGTCCTGATCTAATTGCTGTACTGTTGTGTGGTTTTAATTGTTTAAGTCCCCTGACTCCTTATGTAGGTTCACTCCTTTATAATTACTGAATGCCTACCAAAAATTAAAAATAATAACTAAAAATAATTTTAATTTATTGTTATTAAAATTTAGAATACATCTAACTGGGTATCAAAATATATGTGATCCACAAAACCAGTCATAAGTAGCACGGGCATATTTGTAGCAATAGCCAACAATACATTGCATGGGTCAAAATTATTGATTTTTCTTTTATGCCAAAAATCATTAGGATATTAAGTACAGATGTTCCATGAAGATACTTTGTAAATTTCTTACCATAAATATATCAAAACTTAACTTTTTGATTAGTAATATGCATTGCTAAAAACTTTGCTAAGAATGATTTTATTAATATTTAGATTTTTTTGCACCCTCAGATTCCAGATTTTCTAATAGTTGTATCTTGGCCACATATTGTCCTATCAATGGAAAGCTTATTTATTCAGCTTTAGGATGATGTATAAATATCAATTTTAAAAAAAATTGACCCTTATGACTGGTTTTGTGGTCCATGGTCACATATACTTACGATTCTGTTTTTTTTTTTTTTTTTTTTAAATATATTTTAAATTAGTTTTTATTTTTACATTTGCTATTTTATGTGTTTTCATTTTAACTTTAATTAAAGTTATAGTAATGTGTAAAAAAGACTAATTGTGTAAAATAGTGTAAAATAACTAATTTTAAGTTATTTTATTACATCGTTTATATGTTCTGTTTTCATTTTAATTTTAGTTTAAGTTTTAGTATGTTGTGTTTTTGTTTTTATTTTATTTTTATTTGTAATGTGTCTATATACTTTTTATTCATTTTCATTTTAATTAGTTATTTTGGTATATCAAGTTAAAATAAATAAAAAAAATGAGAAATACTGCCTTGGCAACCAGCTGAAATAAAAGAACTGTATTATTTAAAATAAATGAAAATGAGAAATATTTCCTTGGCAACTGGGTGAAATTATAGTGAAATTAAATATATATATATATATATATTATTTCATTTAAGTTCATTTTTAGTTTAAGGTAACAAATTATTATAGTTTTACTTTTAAATAATAATATCCTTGGGTTGAAGTCTGTATTTTTTTTAATTAAAGATATATCACATAACAAAATACTACTCTTCAAAAGTTGTGGTCAGTACAGTTTTGGTGCTTTTGACAAAAGTCTCATGCTTACCAATGATACATTTATTTGATCAAAACATACAGTAAAACAGTAATATTTTGAAACTACAATTTAATATAGCTACTTTCTATTTTAATATATTTTAAAATGTAATTTATTCCTGTGATGGCAAAGCTAAATTTTCAGCATCAATTACTCCAGCTTTCATTGTTTTCATCACATGATTTTTCATAAATCAGTCTAATATGCTGATTTGGTCCTCATTTGTTATTATTGTCAATGATGAAAACGTGTGCTGCTTAATATTTGTGATATATATTTTAAAGTATTCTTTGATGAATTTATACGATTTATGAGATTGCATTAATTTGAAATAGAAATTGTGTAACATTATAACTGTCTCTGCTGTCATATTTTAATATGTCCTTCCTGAATATTTAAGTATTTAAAAAAAAGTCACTGACCCCAAGCTTTTGAACTGTAGTGTGTGTATATATAGCATATGTAAATACATATACACTATATAGGACATCATGTACTCAAGCTGACATGAACTCCACGAGTGCAAAACAAAAGATCATCAAAAATAAAATCCTAAAGCTTTCTGTTTATTTCCAAGTCTAAATGAAAAGATTTTCACTGCACAAACACAAATACAGCATGGAGGCCCCCTGCTGGTCGACAGGCCATACTTACCACTATTGGTAAGCATCGTCTTGCATTAGCAGCCGCAATTTCTGTAAGTCACGATCCACTTTTTGCAGTCCTGATTTTAAAACCCGTTTGTTTCTTTGTCATGCTTACCTCCACAAATTAATGACGTTTTTGAAATACATACTGACTCTTAAGTAGCATTTGTAACGTAAAGCAAAGTCTTACTCAGGAGATGCAAAACATTGCTCATCGCTGCCTAAAAATAAATAAAGACTTCTCAGCCGTCTCACATGGGAAATGTTCACACAGCTGTCTATTATTCTTCAGTTCACTTCCGGACCACATGGAGGAGAAAAGACCCTGCTGTCGTCTCCTCTATCCCATCACGACATCTCATTACAAACTCATGTCATGAACGCGCCTGTGCAGCATCACAGTCTCTGAGTAAATGAGCAGCGCTGGCCTCCGTCATGCTAATGTGAATGTCAAGCTGTATTGACATTTCTCATTTGCCTGAGCGTGCTGCTGTTGTTGTTATTAATAAACAGCCTTAATGTCTGTATGACGCTGCTCGCACGAGCAGAACAGCTATTTTAGGGTTCCTCTGACATTGCTCTGACTTTGCAGCATGGTGTTATTGAACCGATGAAGCAGAGAGAGAGCAAACTGTCTCATTTTAGGGCTCCAAACCTGGGCCATATGTCCACTCTTTAGAATGAGTCCATGCAAATGAGCTAGCCTGTGGTGGTACACTGTGCTCTGGGTGGATGCATGCATGCGATAAACACTAAGATTAGGATGCATGGCATGTGTGAATATATTATTTCTGCCTTCAGTGCACTGGAAGAGATGAGTCATGCTCCCATGATGATGTATGCATGCTTTTTCAATTTTGTCTGCCAGGGGTTTTCTTTGAGGAGAAAATGCAGACAGCGCCTCCTCAAAAATCTAGAGAAAATAACTGTCAGTAATACTGTCTAAAATGTAGAAATTTAGGAATAACAGCATTCTTGGTCGTGTGATTGAAATATATGTACAGTCTATGGTCAAAGCTTTGGATGTTTTATTGTGGGGAGCAAACACAATGCAGTGCAATACAATGACAATTGAGAGATGTACAAATAGACATTCCTCAAAAGCCTGATATATCATATTTAATACTCACATTTTAACATTATTTTTCTAATGTATGAGTGATCTAGGTACTCTACAAGTCAAAAGTTTTTGAACAGTAAGATTTTTCATGTTTTTTAAAGTCTCTTCTGCTCACGAAGCCTGCATTTATTTGATCCAAAGTACAGCAATTTTTTTTTTATATTTTTACTATTTAAAATAACTGTTTTCTATTTTTGGATATATATTTAAAATGTAATTTTTTCCTGTTATTTCAAAGCTGAATTTTTAGCATCATTACTCCAGTCACGTGATCCTTCAGAAATCATTCTGATATTCTGATTTGCTGCTCAAAAAAACATTTATTATTGAGAAAAAATAAATAAATAAATAAAATACTGACTCCAAGATGCTAAATGCTGATCTTTCTATTCATCAAAGAATCCTGAAAAATGTACTCAACTGTTTTAAATATTGATAATAATAATAATAATAATAATAATAATAATAATAATAATAATAATAAATGTTTCTTGAACAGCAAATCATCATATTAGAATGATTTCTGAAGGATCATGATGCTGAAAATCAGCGTTGATCACAGGAATAAATTAAATTTTAAAATATATTCAAATTGAAAGCAGTTATTTTAAATAGTAAATATATTTCACAATATTTCTTGCTTTTGCTGTATTTTGGATCAAATAAATGCAGGCTTGGTGAGCAGAAGAAAATTCTTTAAAAAAAAAAAAAAAAAAAAAAACATTCCACATTTTAAAAATGAAAAAAATCTTTTTTTTCATGCTAAAAGTTATATTAAATATGATAAATCAGAATTGTGTTCTTTTTTGTACATCTAATCATCATTGTTGCATTATATGTTTTGCCCAATAAATGAACAAACATCTACTGTCAACATATATTTTTCTAGCACACAGGTATATAGAGTGATGTTTGCTTGCATTTTATGAAAGCAGGTGTTTTTCCTCTTTCATATTCTCACTATATTATACTATATGAGCCACAAAAGCCTGATGTGCATTTTTATATTTTGTCTAAAGGTTCAATAAACAAAAAAGAAAAAGCTGGAAAAGCTGGCACTTGTGTGGTATAAAAACTTAAAAGTACCTCTAAATGGTACGTATTAGTACCTTTAAGGTAAATATACTTTAAAAATACATATTAGTACCCAAAGTGTACATATTTACCTTTTGAAAGGGTACTACCCCAATGAGAGTTTGATTTTTTTTTTTTTTTTAAGTGTGTTATAAGGTAGTGTTTCTTTTCCCTTTAACTAACCAAGTAGAAAAGGCAGAGTGTGGCATTTGCAGCTGTGTGTTTATGTCTGTCTATGAGATTAAAACTTTCATGCTTCATCGAACCTTTGGCCCGGTCAGCTTGCAAGTTAGGGGAAAGTACAGCTTTAGAATGGCACAGTTTGTTCCTTTTTCAGTTCCAGACTCAGGTTCAGTCACTACTGATAAAGTTCTGCCACGATCAGCATATGTTTAGCTTTACAACAAATGTCATCAAAATCCCCACTGATTCGGGTTACAGCACGAGACGGGGGAGGGGAGCTGTGAAGATGATGTCACACCACTCGTGTGTCTTAACAGTGGGTGTGACTTTAATCATATTAGGCAGAAAGGAAATCAGCTCATGTTTAAGTAAAAAAACAGAACATAAATAAAAGTTGATAACTGAACAACTGAGCAACCTATTTGCAGACTGCAATTCTTATTATGTTAAGCAGTGTGTGTAAGATTTGCGTATATATGGGAATGTTTTAGTCTAAAACAATAAAAGTCTGTAATTTGTCTTCATTTAGATTAGGTAAAAGTGTGTAAATATTTATCTTTAGTTTGGGGATGGAAGTTAACACCCACTGGGGTCATTCAAGGACATCCTCATTTGGATCCAAACCATATAAAAACATATAAAATGTAAAATTTGTAATTTATTTATAATTAATTATAATTAATTCCTTTGATATATTTTATTTATAATATAATGAATTAATATAAAAAGATACAGAGTGATATTTATATGCCTGTTATGTAAGTATTTTGCTGTACTGATATAAAAATCTCACTGATTTCCTCCTAAAATATGAATAATACATCACCTGAAAGCTGGATAAATAAGCATTCCACTGATGTATGGTTTGTCAGGATAGAATATTTGGCCGAGATACGACTATTTGAAAATCTGGAATCTGAGCATGCAAAAAAAAATAAAAATAAAAAATAATAATAATAAAATAAAAATATTGAGAAAATCACCTTTAAAGTTGTCCAAATGAAGTTCTTAGCAATACAAATTACTAATCGAAAATTATGTTTTAATATATTTACGGCAGGAAATTTACAAAATATCTGGAACATGGAACATGATCTTTACTTAATATCCTAATGATTTTTGTCATAAAAGGAAAAGCTATCATTTTGACCCATACAACATGTATACAAATGGTACTTATGACTGGTTTTGTGGTCCAGGGTCACATATGGGTCCATATATGTGTAAGTGTGCGTGTTCTAAAAATTTTATCCAGTTAGCTGTATATAAAACAATACTCTAAAGAATGCCCATATTTAGATAACAAAGTACATTTGCTTGTTTGTGTGTGTGTGTGTGTATGTGTATGTAAAAAGGAACAAAAGGCAGGCAACATAAGAGCATGTTTGAGCGTGAAGGAACTAGAGGGCGTTTGAAGGTAACACTTCACAGTTAAGTTGTAATTCAAGATGGATTATATTCATGATGTAAGCACTAGACCTTCCCAGAAAAGACACGGTTTTATAAATAGCACAGGTGCATGCTCAGCATGCTTTATACAACTGCCTATATTTCATATTCTATTAATGCTCTTGTTCAGCGCTGACACACGTGAGAGGGAACAACACACTGCCCGGGCTAATTTTATTGGGCTGTTAAAGATCAGGGTCAGTCACTGAGTGCTATTGATTTATTTGCCAGGGGGGAATGCACCAGATCAAAAGATAAAAAAACATCCTTATCAAAGCAGAAGAATAAGATACAAGAGGATTTGCGTTTATTGTTTTATTCAGTGCTGCAAGTATTTGTAGCATTGTTTGCTGAGTCTGTTCTCCCCCACCGCGGCAGAACCATCCGCACACACACAGGAAATGAACATTACTGCTTACTCAAGCTTAATATCATATTCCACCTACGGAAAGATTCAATGTGACCACTCTGTTGTCTGTTTATTCATTGTCATTATGCTCTAAGAAGTGATGATGTCTGAGTAACCTAATTGGCTTAATCCAACAATAACGGTGTGAGTACAATGACAGTATTGCTTCACCCATGTTGACTTTAGAGAAAAGCAAATCCCAAAATGATTCAGCGCGGAGTTTTATTATATTAATCTTTGAATCAGTTGGAATGGTTTATAACCAGGAAGATAATGATCTTATGTTTCTGTGATCAGATCATCATGACTGTTTAGCCCTCTATTGCACATTGTTTCCTCTGAAAAACAAACCAATTTCATGCGCTGTGCAAGCACATGATGCATATAAAATGGGTTAATAATAACAGAATGACTTTGTATAAACAAGTAAAAAGCTTCTTTTAGTCACTATGTGATTTAAAAACCTTTATCTGGCATGGTGCACCATGTGAAATATTTTTACTGTTTAAAACAGCTGTTTTCTATTTGAATATATTTTAAAATTTAATTTATTCGTGTGATTTCCAGTCACATGATCCTTCAAAAAGCATGTGAAAGATATGCAATTTTGCTACCTGCGCTCATTTTTCATGCATCGAAAGGCTTGTTAGTGGGTAAACTTTTGGTTTAGAATTATATTCTGTCAATTATTTGTGCAAGAAATGAAATGCATTTAGAATGGATATGAATGCAACCATACTGGACCATATTATTTGTGTAGGTGTTATCCATTATTAAAAGATCTACCTTTTTAGTATTTATAAATTAAAGTAAACTTAATCCTGACTGTTTTTAACCTTGTGGTATTTTGACCTCATCCAAATAAATAGTCAATTAACTTGACTATATACATTTAAAAAAATAAATACGAAAAGGGAGGCGAAGAAAAGGGTAATTGAGTGTATGGAGGGGGTCATTTCAATCAGATACACCAGTCATTGAGATGATGGTCAGATTTGAGCAGACAGAGGGTGAGGAGTCCTTCTCTACAAACATACAGAATTTGTTGCCATGTCAGAACGTCCCTTCCATGAACAGGTCTGAAACTGAATCAAACAAATATTTGGTTTGTTAGTTGGCATCCAATTATCAATCAATCATGAATACAAATGCAGCTATATACTTCAGAATTAATAGCATGTGTGTGTGTGTGTGTGTGTGTGCTTGTGTGTATTATTCCAAAAAGTGAAGTGTGCAAAAATAACAGTAAAGAGGTGCACCTGGTGCTTTTTCAGCTTTATAACAGTCATCATAAATCAACAATTGCAGCTCTCCCACACAGAGATGTTTCTCTATATTGCGGTAACGCAGAACTGCTTCCCAAATGTATGGAAACACCACTCCCTCTGATTATATTTTTATATATTTTTTTTTTATTAATAAGTGGAAGGATTGCCAACTTCAAACTAAATTAAATGAAAAAATAAAGAAATAAATAAATAAAATAAAATAAATAAAATAATAATAATAATAATAATAATAACAATAACAATAATAATAATTATACAACTGCCTATATATATATATATATATATATATATATATATATATATATATATATTGTATTCTTTTTAGAAGGGTTTGCAATTTTGTGTTTACATTAAAAAAAAACATTTAAAAATAAACAAAATTACAAATCTACTAAAAAATAATTAATTTTAACTATTTATTAAATGAAATAATTTATTAAATGAAATTCATTTAAAAGAAAGAAAGAAAGAAAGAAAGAAAAAGAAAAATATAAATGAGTTTCAAGTCAAACTTCAGTGGCATGTGAATGTTTGGGAACCCCTTGCAGAATCTGTGAAAATGTGAATAATCTTAATAAAATAAGACAAAATGCATGTTATTTTTTATTTAGTATTGTCCTGAGTAAGATATTTTACATAAAAGACAAAAAATTGCTGAAATTATACAAATAACCGCCAGAAGTTCAAAAGTTTGGGAACCCTTGATTCTTAATACTGTGTGTGGTTACCTTGATGATCTACGACAGTTTTTTTTTTTTGTTTGTTTTGTCATGATTGTTTTTGAGTCCCTTGTTTGTTCTGAACTGAGCACTGTTCTTCAGAAAAATCCTCCAGGTACTGTAGATTCTTTGTAGTTTGGAGTCGTCTAATGCGATGTCTCTGGGCCAAAAGTAGCAGCATGAATGTGAACATCTAACGCAAAAACTGAAAACATCAACAAAAACACTGACCACTTTCACCCCTCTATGTTTACAAACACAACACAAGGAGGTGCAGCAGTTTAGAGGTTATTTCCGGTTAATGGAAAAACATTTGGAGTACTATAGACTGCCAATAGTTATAACAAATCAAGGAGAAGAGTGCAAAAAAACTGTCTGAGGAATAAAAGGCGTTTGTGGTTGGCCAAATTGAATTAGGATTTCTAGGGCAAAAATCTTGACAACATTCTCTTTGTTCTTATCATTTCCCGTCAGGTAGGAGAAATATTAGGTCAGTATCTTAAATAATACTGCTTGTACGTATCTTTACTACCTATTAACTTAAGTTTGTCAAAATATTGCGCCCTTTTCTGCTTATTAAGTCCTTCTTTATGGGAGGAAATGCAACACTGTTATTTCCTCAGCAGTGATGATCCATCTAAAATCAGGACACACAGTTCACAAAAAACAAAGATAAAATCTGAGTTATCTCATGTAGACTGCTGTCTTATTTAGCAAATATTATATATGCATTATTTTGATATCTTACTGTACGTATTTCCTTTGTCAACACAATGCTTTTAGAAAGGGTTTTATTAATGCAAAATTCATGATTGCAGCATTATTTCTGGCGTGCTGGATTGCCACTCAACTAAGTGTTTTAAGTTAATTATGCATGTGAATCAACTGTGGGATATTTTTGTGGTAATGATTGCTGTGTGGTCCTCAAGGGGCATTTAATTCATGAAAAGCACTTTGCGTTTGTTATTTTGCCATCCTTATTCTCTCCTTCTATTTTCTACTTAACACACAAACACATCACATTCTGAAGAATTTTTACTTACTGTGAGACTCATGTTGACATCACACGTCTGAGGAGATCAGGTGGCTCTGCTTCCCGCACACAGATTCTCTTGGGTGCAAAAGCACATTTTTAATTCAACGAGGCCCACATTAGTTAATCACCATCAAAGATCAGCCAGTGATATGATGACAGAGCAGGTGGAATCGCTTTCTAATTCTTAGGTGCTCCAATAACTAAAATTCAGATAAGTTTGAAAATATCTCACCAGGAGTCTGTTCAGTATTTCATCCCAGCAGGGGCCGGACGAGAGCTGTCTTCAGTCTCATTTGGATTCTCTCTTTTGCTCTTTTCGGTCTGCACTTCAGCTTTTAATGTCATCAGCTGGGGTGTCTGCCAAATACATATCGTGATTAAAATGTTTATCCACAGTGTGGCTAAATAGACCTACAATCCTCCTGTGCAAATCTTAATATACACTGACCAAAATTATAAACGCAACACTTTTGTTCTTGCGCCCATTTTTCATGAGCTGAACTCAAAGATCTAAGACTTTTTCTATGTACACAAAAGGCCTATTTCTCTCAAATATTGTTCACCAATCTGTCTAAATCTGTGTTAGTGAGCACTTCTCCTTTGCCGAGATAATCCAACCACCTACGTGTGGCATATCAAGATGGTGATTAGACAGCATGATTATTGCACAGGTGTGCCTTAGGCTGGCTACAATAAAAGGCCACTCTAAAATGTGCAGTTTTACTGTATTGGGGGGGTCCGGGGGGGTCCGAAAACCAGTCAGTATCTGGTGTGACCACCATTTACTTCACGCAGTGCAACACATCTCCTTCACATAGAGTTGTTGTTGGTCCACTCCTCTTCAATGGCTGTGCGAAGTTGCTGGATATTGGCAGGAACTGGAACACGCTGTCGTATACAGATGCTGATCCAGAGCATCCCAAACATGCTCAATGGGTGACATGTCCGGTGAGTATGCTGGCCATGCAAGAACTGGGATGTTTTCAGCTTCCAGGAATTGTGTACAGATCCTTGCAACATGGGGCCGTGCATTATCATGCTGCAACATGAGGTGTTGGTCGTGGATGAATGGCACAACAATGGGCCTCAGGATCTCGTCACAGTATCTCTGTGCATTCAAAATGCCATCAATAAAATGCACCTGTGTTCGTTGTCCATAACATACACCTGCCCATACAATAACCCCACCACCACCATGGGCCACTCGATCCACAACATTGACATCAGCAAACCGCTCACCCACACGACACCATACACGCTGTCTGCCATCTGCCCTGTACAGTGAAAACCGGGATTCATCCGTGAAGAGAAAACCTCTCCAAAGTGCCAGACGCCATTGAATGTGAGCATTTTCCCACTCAAGTCGGTTATGATGACGAACTGCAGTGAGGTCGAGACCCCAATGAGGATGACGAGCATGCAGATGAGCTTCCCTCAGACGGTTTCTGACAGTTTGTGCAGAAATTCTTTGGTTATGCAAACCGATTGTTGCAGCAGTTGTCTGGGTGGCTGGTCTCAGACGATCTTGGAGGTGAAGATGCTGGATGAGGTCCTGGGCTGGTGTGGTTACACATGGTCTGCGGTTGTGAGGCCGGTTGGATGTACTGCCAAATTCTCTGAAACGCCTTTGGAGACGGCTTATGGGAGAGAAAAGAACTTTCATTTCATGGGCAACAGCTCTGGTGGACATTCCTGCAGTCAGCATGCCAATAGCACACTCCCTCAAAACTTGCAACATCTGTGGCATTATGCTTTGTGATTAAACGGCACATTTTAGAGTGGTCTTTTATTGTGGCCAGACTAAGGCACACCTGTGCAATAATCATGCTGTCTAATCAGCATCTTGATATGCCACACCTGTGAGGTGGATGGATTATCTCGGCACAGGAGAAGTGCTCACTAACACAGATTTAGACAGATTTGTGAACAATATTTGAGAGAAATAAGCCATTTGTGTACATAGAAAAAGTCTTAGATCTTTGAGTTCAGCTCATGAAAAATGGGGGCAAAAACAAAAGTGTTGCGTTTATAATTTTGGTCAGTGTAGAAAGACATTTTTCTTACACATTGTAATCATTTCCAAATGAACAATATCCTCCTTATTCTTCCCGTAAGATCGGGCACAGTCCCTGGCACGGCCATTTGTAAATTTTACGTGCAAGGTTTCCGGTCTCAACCACTTCCGGCTATTTTTAGCTGTACAACTCGTTTTGCTGCTTGATATTGAAAACTGGTGTGTGTTAACATATTATTTTAATGTATTATCTTAAATATGAACACAGTGGTTTGTAGTTAAAACAGTTTTACCATTTATTCTTCTCGCTATTTCACAGCAGCTAATGAACCGGAAGTCTCGCAGATTCACAGAAAACGGCTTTACCAGGGTCGCCAGGTTTTCACAACAAAACCCACCCAATTGCTATCCAAAACTAGCCCAAATATAGCCCGATCACTTTTCGAGGGGGGTCTCCTGGGAAAAATCGCGTTGCAGGGGTGAAATGCGCATTTTTTGGCGGGATTCCTCTTGTAAAATTAGCATTCCAGGGGCTAAATATTACATTATTGGGGTCACTTCAACCTGCAGACTTGAAAAACATCCCGCAGCAACAGTTAGAGGGAGAATTAAAGAAGTCCAATTTCGTGGGAAAACCGCGGACTTGGCAACACTGGTTTACTTCCGCTTTGGAAAAATAAGGTGGATCGTGTTTGTTTTTTTTAAATATTTATTAAAATGTAATTTACTCCTGTGATGGCAAAACTGAATTCGATCTGTTAGAAAACATTATAATATGCTGATTTGGTGCTCAGGAACCATTTCCAATTATCAGTATACATAATATACAATATACTTTGTGGAAACTGTGATAGATTTTTTCAGGATTCTTTGATCAATTTTTCCAATTTTTATCCATTTATCCTTGCCATTCTTGTTGATTAGAAGTAAAAGTCTTTCAAATAAATAAATAAATAGTCTTACTGACCATACAATTTTGAAGGGTAACATGTAGAATATTTAATTAACTAGAAAGTGTTGATTAAACAGAGTAAAAGTGTGTAAAGGAACATGTACTGTTTTTAAAAGATTTTTAATGGTTTATTTGCAAAACTCCCCCTTAATGCTAGTTTGTCAGTTTAATTAAGTATTTTAGCATGATACTATGCAGTTACTCAGGGGTTTTGAGTGTTAGTTTAAATCCTTACTAATTATAAGCAATAGTAAAAATAATGCTTGCCTCAACAAGAACCGCTCATTTGTTTAAGGTTAAGTTTTGTAAAGAGAATCTGAAATGTCAAGCTATAAAAGTGAACAAAAAACAGTATATCAGAAGATGCATAGAATAAAAACAGCACAAGTTTAGAGTCTCAGCTTTATTTTGGTTAGTCTTTTCCAGTTCAGTTTCAACATGAGAGCTTGTGGGACTCGTGAAAGTTGACATTTCTGATGTTTGACACTGATTGCGCACACCTACAAAACATCCCGATGGACAGGGTATTGCATTACTTCTGATAAAATCTAGAATAATCTTAATGGCTTTGGCATTATTAACATTCATGACGAGTTTCTGCAGAACATGAGCATGTGCAAGAACAGAATATTTAAGGTCACCACTTAATAAATATCGGAATTTAGAACATTCGCGTGACGTCTTCATGAAGTAGAAGAACGGCAAGTCTAGGAAGAAAACAAAGTTGTAAAAAAAAAAAAAAGATAAAGCAAAATGTCAAAGCTACAGTAGCGGTTCCCTCCACACGTGACTGACACCATAAAACCAAAGGCAACATCTACATTCAGTGAAAACTAATCATTAAAAGAGAAGTACAATCTTCCCCCTACATTGTAGTGATTTTAGGGAAAAAAAGGTTTATTACCCACCTAATACACCTAAAAGATGCAAAGATAAAACATCAATACCCCCGAAAGGCAATGTTAAGAGGCCAGTGTATTTCCATTAAGTAACTATACATATATGTAGGCACGTTTGACAAATGAAGCTGAATCACACACATGGCGTGGCTCGAAACAACCTACATATGCAACTACTGTGCACGCTCTAAATATAGGGAAATCACACGAGGCAGCAATACAATACGAGAGGGACAAAACGGTGCTGGCTACATCGGTAGAGGAAATGTAATTTACAGTAAAACAACATGCCCCTTTGATCGTGGACACTTCTCATTCGGTAGTAGAATAAATATTTGATGCTATGGCTAATCCTCCAGTCGTTTACATTCTAACCCTAGACTGAAAGCAGAAAGCTCGAAGTAAAGAGTACAGACAATGTTAGGTCCCACATGTGTAAGATGGTATGTTGTTTTAGACTAGTGTTTTTAAATAATCTTTTATTCGCTTCTTGTTTATTGTATCTTTTCTTTGTTTTTTTTTTTTTTTAAATTAATCTCTCCTAAACTAAAATGAGGCCTCTTTCTGACGTGAGACACTTGTACATTCAAAAAAACATCCCCTCGGTTAAACACTGTGGAAGACCGGTGAGAAACTTCTCTCGGGTGCCTTTGTATCTCAAGTCAGAAGAGGGGCCTTAGTTTGCCTTTAAATAGGGAGAGAGTGGAGGTACTCTGTTCAGAGGTCATGAGGATTTGCTCATGACACCGATTTTAACATCGAAACGTCCCTGGTAGCGATCCTTGTCGCTGTAATAAATGTTTTCCCCGAACACTTTGCACTCCACACGGATCTCCGTGTTCAGGGTGATGTTGACGAACTGGACGGCCACCAGGGGCTGCAGGTAGTGCAAGTGCAGGCGCTTCCCGTAGTAGGGGTAATACTGAAGGGGAAAGCCCTCTCCGATTCCATAGTACTTCACTTCGCCGAGCTTACCTGCATCCTCTTCTTTCTGCAGGTGATTCGGAGAAGAGCAGAGGATACGTGCTGCCGGTTAGCAACGGTTTTGCTATTTTACAGAACGAATGAGAGTATGCAGTGAAGTAGCGAAGTGTTCGCTTACCTTGTTTGTGCAGTGGAGAGGAATCACATTGGGCTGGACTTTGTGCTTTGCCTCTTCTGGAATGCTTTCGTTCGACATTGGTGGCTAAAAGAAAAAAAATAAGTAAATAAAAACAATTAGACTTGCACGCAAATGATATAGGTAAAAAAAGACAAAACTTCTCTGCAGTGATTAATATTATCAATAAAATGATTAAAAAAAATGAAGAAAAAAAGATAAATTCATAAATAACCAACAACAACAATACTAATTATTATTATTATTATTATAGGGATGTTATCGGACTGATATTGGAATCGGTCACTAATGGCTTTAAATGTAAATATCGGCATCGGCCTGATGTCTGAAAAAAAAATGCAGCGATTGATGTATAGTTTCTTTATAGCTATTTTATATTCATTATATTAGAATATGTTATATACATTTTATATTCAGTATAAAAGAACCTCATTATTGTTTATTTAATTCTAACAAATAAGTTCTTAACCACAATTTAAAATAATTTGCTTATAATTTCCGCACAGGAGAGACTTGGTGTTGTTTCCTAACAAAAGGAAATATATTGGTAAAAATATCGGCGTATCAGATATTGGCAAAAATCTAAAATTGTGCATCCCCAATAAATGATCAATAAATGACTAATATTTGTGATATAATAATTTGTAAATAATGAGTAAAAAACAACAACAAAATATAATAATAATAAGCATTATTACTGTTGTTGTTGTTATTATTATTGCAAAACATTTCATTATTAATCTATTATTATTATTATGTAATTAGTAAATATTAAATCAATAAATGAATAATACAAACATATTTAAAAAATAATAATAAAATAATGAATAAAGGAATAATAAACAAGTATAACAATAAGAATAATTATTATATTTTTTATTATTATTATTATTATTATTATTATTATTATTATTATTATTATATTATCATCATCATACAAGTATAACAATAAGAATAATTATTATATTTTTATTATATATTATTATTATTATTATTATATTATCATCATCATTATTGTTGCTGTTATTATTATTGCAAAACATTTTATTTTTAATATTATTGAACAAAAAAAATAAATAAATTAATAATATCAAAAGAAAAATGACAAAATAATGAATAAAGGAATAATAAACAAATATAATAATAATAATAATAATGATGATGATGATGATGATGATGATTATTATTATTGTTGTTGTTACTGCAAATCATTTCACTACTATTCTATTATTATTATTAAATAAAAATATAAATAAATGAATAATACCAAAATAGTTTAGAAGAAAATAATAATAATAATAATAATAATAATAATTATGATGATGATGATGATGATGATGATTATTGTTGTTACTGCAAAACATTTCATTATTAATCTATTATTATTATTATTATTATTATTAAATAAAAATATAAATAAATGAATAATACCAAAATACAAATATAATAAACAAATATAATAATAATAATAATAATAATAATAATAATAATAATAATAATATATTATTGTATATTTTTATTATTAAATAATATTACTACTACTAATAATAATGATCATGATTATCATATGATAATGAATGAATGAATGAATGAATGACTAAACAAACAAACAAACAAATTAATTAATTAATGTAGAAAAATAGGTCAGCAGGTCAGAAGATATGGAATAAAGCATAATAGTATATGTATTTATATAAATATATATGCATTTACATAATACCGTAAACACAAGAAATTTGCTGATATATTATAGAAATGCACATTTAGTCAATTAATTCGTAGTTTGCAGAGATTGTTGGAGGCAAAAGGCATTCCAAACCCAAATGCAGAAATCCTACACACATTTTGTGAATAATGTTGCAAGTATTTAACAAACCTTAGGTCTGAAGTTCACAATCCTGTTGAGCTTAATGATCAAGCAGGGCTTCCCCTCTGAGAATCCAAAATTACGATCTTCAATGCCAGAGCAGGGTCCAAGCAAAGACCTGTGAAACTGGCATGCCTTTCTGACACCCATGTCACTCTCCAGGTCACCTCTGTTCTTGTATTCTGCAGGTTGATCTGTCAAAATTGAAAAAAAGTATATAACAATCTAATTTTCTCAAAGGGATGTGAAAAACAGATAAGTGAAAAAAATATATACAAGTATGAAAACTGTGTGTGTAATAATTCATAATATGTTGTAACATTTTACTTGTATTACATTTTATACACTAATGAAAACCATCATCCCGCTGAAAGAACATCCATAGGACTCATATAACAGAAGACAAATGTGTAATCTGGTACCTCCACAGTCCTCAAATGTCATCATGTCTAACTGTTTCTCTGTTTCGTAGTTTTCTAGGAATTCTTTCATGGCTTTGGTGTATGTCCTGTAGGTATCATCATCCTGCGGAATGATGATCAGCTCACCCTTGTCTGAACGTGGGTAGTGAGTGAGCCCTGTGCACAGATAAATGAACATGAATACAAGGAATTCAGATATATTTACAAACATTTATTTGCATTTGGAGAGGCATATTAGTCAGATAGTAAATCTTTTGACTTTCATTTGACTCATATGCATTAAATCTTCAAATGAATCAGTCTGTCTCTAACTCTTCATTGTGCAATTCTGAGGAATTCTGTCAAGTCTTGATAAATTACGCCTTCGAAAATTTCACATCTTACATTTTTAACCTTGAACGCTTGTTTGGCAAACACCTTTACATTATTTGCACAAGTTATGCACAAAATATTAACAGTTAAAGGCTGCTGAGATTCACATGCATCTGACAAATGGTCGACGCCTATCTAAAGAACCTGTTTGATAACGAAAGTACTTCCGCATTGTAAATGAAATCGCATCTTTTATAATAGAATCACACATGAAAGAACGCATTTCCTGAGAGGAGTTTTGAGTACACAAAGCTTGAATGCTCCTGCTCTCACCAATATGTAAATCAATCATAAAGGGACATGCTATGATTGTTAGAGGGAGAATAAATGCTGAAATCTTTGCAATACATGTTTTAGATCATTCAGATCCTTCCCCTGATCAGTTTTCCTAAATAAGCCTTGCCAAAAGGAGAGGCATCCGTTTCTCTTCTCCTCAAAAAAATGTGTGTTTTGTAGTTCTAATGTGTCTGAAAGGTGTCGTAGTCAGTCTGTTTCCCCTTAACCTCACATGCCTTTCGTTCTACCAAGAAAACATGTGAAATATATCAGCTGTGACGTAAGATGGTCAGATTATCAATTCCCAAGAGCCCAGTCTCTGAACCCACCAAATGTTTGTCAGATTGATCCAATCCTTCAAGCCTCACTTTAAACTGCAAGAGGAACAGCAACTGTGACAGGAACAGTGAGCCCAAGCCCTCATCAGGGAACCAGATGGGTTACAAAAATCTATGACCTTAAGAACCTCCTGAAATTTTATGTAGACTAATGTACTAACCTTTTAAACCTCATAAAAAACAAAATTAGCTTTTTGTGGCTTTTAAAAAACTCTCTACTGTGTGCACATATACATATTTTTGTTCGATAAAATGTTCTCTTGCATAACAATGTCCGTCACCTAATACCACTGGCATCGACTAGCAATAGCAAGCAGCAAATTATAGTGTTGCAAGGGCTTTAACCAAAAAAAAAAAGACCTTATAAATTGGTTAAAAATGATTAAAAACTCCCTGATTCAATAGAAAATACTTCAACAAACAATTTCTTTGTATATTAAAAATTAAAAATTTAAAACAACACCTTCCACTCAGAATTTGATAGTAAATTTCAGTTATTTAAGAAATAGTGGTAACACTTTACAATAAGGAGTTATTTGTTACCATTAGTTAATGTATTAACTAACATGAACGAGCAATGAACAAAACATTTATTACACTATTTATTAATCCTTGTTAATGTTAGTTAATAAAAATACAGGCATTCATTGTTAGTTCATGTTCATTCACAGTGCATTAACTAATGGTAACAAACACAACTTGTGATTTTTTATAATGCATTAGTAAATGCTGAAATTAACATTAATGCTGTAGAAGTACAGTATTGTTCATTCTTAGTTCATGTTAACTATTTTTGTTAACTAGTGAGCCTTATTGTAAAGTGTTACCGAAATAGCAAGTAATGCATTTTGAAGTAGAAAGACTAAAATAGTATTTTCTTGTCAAAAATACTTAAATCTTTGTTTTATTTACAATGTCAAAAAAAATTTGTTATAGTTTTTCAGAGGACTTCTATTACAAAAGTGTGTAAAGTATCATATTTGATGTTTTCTGGTTGTAATTTTAGTCATTTTATTAATTATAGACTTTTACATACTCCAATAATCTTTGTTTTATTTACACTTTTTAAATATTTTTACACTGTATAAAATTATTTTGAAGTCTTCTGAAACATATAATAAACTGCAACTAAAAAATGACAAATATTTTATAATACAAAATGAAAAAAGTGTCATATTTTGATGTTTTTCAACTGTAATTTTACACTTAAAAATAAAGGTTCTTTATTGGCATCAGTGGTTCCATAAAGAACCTTGAACATTCATGGAACCTTTCAAATGCAGAAAAGGTTCTTTATAGTCGAAAAAGGTTCTTTAGATTTTTAAAATGTTCTTCACAATGGTTCTTTTAGGAACTGTTCACTGAAACGTTCTTTGGGGAACCAAAAATGGTTCTTTTATGGCATCACTGCAAAAATACCTTTTTGGAACCTTTATTTTTAAGAGTGTAGTCTTAATATTCTTTTTTTTATTATTCTTTTTTTTAATTATAGACTTATATTTAGACTTATAAGTAGACTTACTTTATTTAATTTCACCCCTGCAGTTCAACCATGAACCCCTAGGACTTCACAAATACCTTGGTATTACTTCAACTTCAGTTTACACTCACAATAAATTATGAAAGATATAAAAGACAAGACAGCCATCGCAATAGAGCTGTTACCTGGAGGAGCTACTCTGTCCTGCCAGGTGGGTTTGTAATCGCTCAAGGTGAGAAGGAGAATCTGGATGGTGCCGATAAAGATCCCGGCCAGACAGCCATAAAAGATGAGATAGAAGAGGAAGATTTTTGCTGTGGAGAGAAAGAGAGACACAGGACATATTTAGTATGCAGTGACATTTTGAGTAGCAATTCTGATGTTACTGCATTTAATGAGGATATTTGTTGTTGTTGTTGTTGTTATAGATATGCTTTTTGTTTTTGATCATTTTTGAATTGACGCTTGGAAATTCGAAGCAGTAAAGCAAGTGTGTTCTTTCCTTAGAAAAAAAGACACTTCAAATCTACAAAATGTTTACTGGAACTACAGTAGCTTATTTATACACATACAACCTATATTTACTAAAACCTATAAAAACTAAAGAAAGAGTATTATTGGAAATGACTACTTGGAACAGTCTGATCCCAGGAAGCCCACTGATGCTACATCAAACAGCCGAATCTGCTGACACCATACCAGCAATACAAATGTCCTCAGTCTGTCCCCAGAAAATATAGAGGTGCCAGCATAACAGGACATGATGAGTAATCTCAATGTCTCAAACATCAACAATGTGTAGGGGCCTTGCAGTAAGGTCATACATTACGTTCTTTCCCAACCAGTAAGACCAGTCTGTCCAGTCTTCTCCCAAAATAATTCACTGGCAGCCTGTTCAGATGCTGCACATTCAAATTAGTTTTAACAAAATCATTTTAGAGCTAAACTCCATTTCTAATGCTCAGTTAGGCAAGGGCACAAGGTCTTTGTGGTTTCCAGTGGTGCATAAAGCAATGTCAGAGGGTCACAGAGACCAAAGCCCAGCAAATGTCAGCGTATCAGGTGATGTAATGGCCATCATGAATCTCAGGAGATGATCTGACTTCAAGGTTTGTAGGTGTGCTTCCTCATCTAGAAGCTAATTATGCATTGCTTTGCTAACGCACGACTCATTTCGGACTCCCGTCATCTTGAACTTCACACTTAATGTCCACATTCGATTGGCTAGACACATTTCATAGGTACTATGAAATGAAATTATATGAACTGGAAAGCAGATTCAGACAACAGAGTTAACTTTAGAGATTAGGTAAGCTACTTTTGTCAAATTAAAGGCATCAGTTAGAAACTGTTGCTGCCTCAAATACATGACGTCAATATTCAGTGCAACCTTAGATGAATCAGTCAGACCCAAAAGACTAGGCCTTTCACCTTGAGTCACCTTGAACAATGATGCATTTTTAACCCTTTCCACGTGTATCCCGTTATTAATGACAAGTATGCTAATTAAATGACGTGCTGATTGATTTCATGGCAAGCACAGACATGAAGCAAAGGGGTTTTTTACCAAACACAAGCCTTTGGACTTCTCGTTATTTGTTTAATTATTCATTTCTGAGGAGGAACAACATTTTATGAAATTTAATTTCAGCTCTGAGCAGTAAAAATCGAACTGATCAATAATCTAATGCTGTCCTTTGTTGACCTTTTGCTCCTCCATCAGCATCGAATTCACACACGGCATTCGTTATATATTCATATATGTTTATATTTAGGAAGAAAATCGAAAACACAAAGAGAGAACACAGTCTGAGTGTTCTAAACGAACAGGTGGGACACAGAGAACAGCAACATTTAAGCCTACTTGTTTAAAAACGCTTTGAACTGCCACAATACGTTAGTTAACACGGTAAATCGTGCGTTGAGCATGTATATCAATGTATGAAAGTCCGTGAGACATTTGCTGCAAAGTCAAATCATACAGGTTGCATCGTGACCAGACTGGCTGTCTATCGGTACCTGCTGCTGCTATAGAAACAGCGATGACAGGCATCACAGCGCTGTCCAACGTGCTGAAACCGAGCGATACTGTCGATATGGCATCTGTAGGGTTATACTTACACCAACTACCACCGGTGCGTCCCAGAAATTCCTTCTTCTCCGAATTCCATAAAAACTTCTTCCAGCCTCCATCGTCTTTATTTTGAGCGGGCATGGTGTACTGTAAGGTTTTGTGTATCCCCTTGGGCTGCGAAATCCCTCGTGTCTCCTTTCTTGCCTCCTTTAGAACACTACACCCCTTCCCGGAGCACTAAGCCCACCGTGACATGGAGCCGTACCCGGCTCTCTCCAAGGTGCCCCACGTAATATATCCAGCGGAGCGCCCGGGTCCCGCCCACCGCCACCCAGCGCAAATCAGAAAACAGAGCCTCCAATCACGTAACACGGTCGTGCGGCTCACGAAATTGGGGTGGGAATCACTTTACAATAGGGTTGCGTAAAAAGACGTAGAAGCCGCTGTAAGAACGGGACAGGTTGAAGGGAGTGATGTAAAAACGCATGACGCAAGAGCCGCGTTAAGCACTCAGAAGTGGGGAGACGGATCTAGGATGCCCGACGGCGGAAAAAAGCGCTGTTTTTAGCGTTTTCAGGCTGTTATATTTGGACAGTGCATGCAGATGGATGAACATATGCCCGCTTGTCTTTACACTTGGGAAATGTTTTCATCATTATGTCATAATGTGTTTACTTTTTTCTACTGAACTTGTCATAATCACAGTTTCTGTCATTTCTACTTGCGTTTCAACGTGATTTTCTTTTATGCTAAAAGTGCAATTAGGCTTTTACCTAAACACTTCTTTGATTCTACTTAAAGAAGACAGCAAATAAACAATTTTCATTTGGGCTTAAATTTATAACGTTGCAAATGATTTGGAATGAACGTTGAAATGCCAATTAAAGATTTGTGAGAATAAACAAAAAGCCTGCAGACAGATGTGAACTATGTGGACCAAAAGATTGAGACCCCCCCCCCCCCCCCCCAATTTTCCCATGGAAATTAACAAAGCTTTAAAAGTGGAAAATTACGTAAACTTAATTTCTGAGCTACCAAGAAGACATTTGAACTTTGCTGACCATCACAATGAACTCAATGAAGGTCAGATGTTCTTGCTTTCATTGAAGCACAAGATCTTTGTATCATTTTCAAATCAAAATCAGAAGATTTTACACAAACTAATATTCAAGAAAAAGATAGACGTGTCAAACACGAAGAAAATTCATGTTTAGTTTTTAACTATATAACAGTCAAGCCAGAAAATTATTCAGACACCAGATATAATTTTTGATATTTTTTTTTACTAGTAAGTGCAGGACACTATAGTTCATTTATGTAAATGAGGATAGCAAAATAAAGTAATCTGTGACATATTATACCTAAAAATTCTTTATATAGTGGACTACCAGTAAAATGTATAAAAACGTGGGACCAAAAATTATTCAGACATTTTTACCTAACCATGTTTTGCCATTTTTTCTTTAATTCCTAATGCAACTTTTTTTTACACCACAGACTGAACAAAATTAAGCATTGCTTGGTAATTGGTCAACAAAGTACTGAATGTTGTGTAAATTTTATTTATTTATTTATTTTTGATTGATTGTAATCCATTACATACTTTTCTATCAAAGTTATCTGACATTATCCAGATGAATTTGTTCTGACACAGTTTAACTCTGAGTTCTTGTCATATTTTATTATCATTTTCTAAACTATAGCAAATAAACTGTGATAATGTGAAAAATGTTGAAGGTGTCTAAATAAATTTTGGTTTGACTGTATAACTACTTTAAGTTTACTATGGGGAAGCACAGCAACAACACCATAAAAACACATTTGCATACATAAATGTATATGAAATGAAGGATGATTAGAAAATTGGAAGAAAGGGCATGGAAGTTTCTAGATGTGATATTGATTGCTACACCTCTTTGCACCCGTACGTGTGCACAGAGGTGCATCTACACACACCGACCCGCCCACACGTGCACCCTTGACCAAGCACTGAACCACCTTGGGACAGTGTTTACATGTATACAGAGCGTAGACTGAATCACAAATACAGCGCACAAAAGAGGCAGAGCCGTCAATGTCACAAATGTCAAAAACTGAATTTTCAAGATCACATTTGTCAAACTCAAGGTGAGGAGACACTAAGCACTAAATCATTCTCTGACAGTGCCCATTATGAAAATTTATGGCTGATATTCCTGACCGCACACAAATACAGACTTTGTTCTCCCTGATGTGGAACACATAAGGCATTGTGTGATTTACAGTTGACACTGAAAGTCCACATTCTAAATCTAAATCTCGAACTGCACTACATACAGATAAGAAAGCTTGCATATAGGCCTATTACATTTTAACCTCACAAACTTTCTCTGCCCTTCATTCTAGTATGGATCGTCAATGTAGGCCTGACATTGATCTACTTTTCTCATATCCTGGAATATTCTCATTAAAAATAGAAATACTGTAAAAGTTGTATATGGAAAAAAAGAAAAAAGAACAGAAAGTCTTTTCTGGCTGGTGCCCCAACAAAGAGTTGTAGATCAGAAGATAAGACATCGTCACACCCAACAGTGACTTCCTCTGCTGATGTTCCAGCTGATATAGCTATTTTTGATTACTCAGCAAATATGTTGGAGGAATGCAAAGCTTAATATGGATACTACACATTTAATAGTAACCACAGTAATGTTTTAACCAATGAGGAAGAGATAAGCTGTTACTTTCAACTATTTCAGATGCTGCGGTAAAAGTGATGCACATGGATTCTGTTGGCAATTTTCATGGATGCTTTTTTTCTTTGGTTAAAATGTATTATTAAATGAATAGTTCACCAAAAAAAAAAAAAAAAAAAAAAAAGAAAAGAAAAGAAAAGAAAAGAAAATTGTCTGACGTACTCACTCAGGCAATTCAGTATGTAGATGAGTTTGTTTCTTCATCATTTTTTTCATCGGCTCACCAATGGATCCTCTGCAGTGAATGGGTGCCGTCAGAATGAGAGTTCAAACAGCTGATAAAATCATTACATTAATCCACAAATAATTGACATAACCCAAGTCCATCAATTAATGTCTTATGAAGTGAAAAAGTGCTTTTTTGTAATCCCTTATGAAGGCGTTTTTATCTTCAAGCCTTTGCTTTTGGCTAAAGTCCCAGTCCTCTATCCATAATATTGCTTTCTCCAGTGGAAAATTTGTCTTGTCTGAATTAAAAGACAAATATGCACACATCAAGCACAGCTTGCAAGTGAAAACAGTTCTAAACAAATAGGTTGGTGGATTTTATTCAGCTGTTTGAATGCTTATTCTGATGGCACCCATTTACCGCAGAGGATAAATTGGTGAGTAAATGACAGATCTACATCTTTGATGGCCTGAAGGTAAGTAAAGTTCCACAAATGTTTATTTTTGGGTGAACTTTAAAAAGGTTTCTTTAAAAAGGCCTTGCACATTCTGACCCCCCCCCCCCCCCCCCCCCCCACACACACACACACTTTTTCGAGTGCAGAGATATAATTATAAATAAATAAACTGAAATAACAGAAAGTGCTTGAAGGCATATTAAAAGATTTTTTTGGTGATTATTATTTTTTGGATTACCTTAGTTTTTGGGTGAACTGTTCCTTTAAATGTGTTTTTAGAATACTTGATTCTGATTGGTCAATTGACCGCTCGCAAAATCCGGCCCTCCTTAGTTACTGTTGCTATGTCCGACAAACAATGCAGCTCTCCGACTACATCATGTTCACGCGCAGTGAAAAAAACATTGTGGAGCGAATAGGGAACTCACAACACACTCACAGACAAGAGAGAGCAGGTTCAGGTATGAAACAAGATCTCAACTTTAAAATGTTGTTATTTTTTAAAAAATTCAAACAGTAAATACCATTTTGTGGCTCTTTAATGTGTTTTGACAGGTCAGTGTATTGCCTTATTAGATCAATGACATGTGAACCAATCGTCTTTTCTTCTTAACTTACAGCACAAAAAAAAACATGAATGAACATCACAGCATATTTTAAGACATCAATACACTAAATGTTTTAAGTTTGAGTCCACCAAAGTTAATCTACTCTCCTGTCTGATTTGTTCGTCAGACAGAATGGCGGATTCTGCGTTATGACTGGTCAGATCACCTGTCAATCAATCTGTTTGCGAAGGGTCAATTAGAGAAATCTGTGATCAAAAAACAACTACGAAAAAATTTAATTTTCCTCTACAGTCTCTTTCTTCTCACATAATACATTTCTGCTAAAATCAATATTTAATGGCCATTTATTTATTTAATTCACAAGTTGCTGTTTAATGAGTGGGATAATGTACAGTCAGCTACACTTATCTGGGAATACAATCCCAGATAAGTTCCTTATCATCCATTCTTGGTTTATTTTTTTGCCATAATGACTGAATTGATTGTCCATTATCAATTACATAGATTATCTTTCTTATGTAATATCTCTGGGGCATCAACCACATTCTTTTTGATGTTTTTTCCTTAACAAGGAAGGCCATTAGTGTCAAATATGAAAGCGTGATGAGAGCGCTTCTCTTCCATTATTTCACACTAATGACACGTCCCGCAGGTGCTTGAAGGTGTTTTCGTCGTTCAAACACCTTCAAGGACCCTCAACATTAATAAACATTTTTTTGAGCATGAAATCCATAATATTGCTTTCTCCAGTGAAAGAGTTGTCTCATCTGAATTAGAAGAGAAATATGCACAGATCAAGCACAGCTTGAAAGCAATAACAGTTCTAAACAAATATGTTGGTGTATTTTAATCAGCTGTTTGAACACTGATTCTGACAGCACCCATTCAATGCAGAGGACAAATTGGTAAGCAAATGACGCAATGCTAAAATTCTCCAAATCAAACTTGAAGGTGAGTAAAGTTCCACAAATGTTCATTTTTGGGTGAACTATTCTTTTAAAGGGGTCATCGGATGCCCATTTTCCACAAGTTGATATGATTCGTTAGGGTCTTAATGAAAAGTCTATAATATACTTTGGTTAAAAATTCTCAATGGTTGTGTAAAACAACACCCTTCTTACCTTGCCAAAATCAGCTCTGCAAAAATCAACTCATTCTGGTTGCGGCTGCTTTAAATGCAAATGAGCTCTGCTCACCCTGCCCCTCTCTTCTCTCTGCTGCTCTGAGAGATTGTTTACTTTAGCCACATTTAGCGCGTTTAGCCGCTAAACTTGCTAACCAGCACATTATTAGGAAAGGCGATCGCGAAGATTCATAAAAAAAACCTTATACTCACTTCTGCTGTAAGTGAAGCTGGATCACGAATGATTCGCGTGAACATAGAAGAATATATGTAGATCGGGAGGCGCATTCCCTTCACAAACAAATGTAATCCACTGCATCTTCAGCGGCTCAGATGTCAGGAGTAAATGATGATCACTACGTTCATTATTACATCCAGCAACACAACACCTCAATCGGAGATATTCTTGTCTAACTAAATGTGTTTTTAGAATACTTGATTCTGATTGGTCAATAACAGAAATCTGTGGTCAAAACAACAACAAAATCTCAAATTTTCCTCTACAGTCTCTTTCTACTCACATAATATAATTTCTGCTAAAATCAATATTTCATGTCCATCCATTTAATTCGCAAGTTTAATGAGTGGGATAATGTACAGTCAGTTGGTCATTATTGGAATACAATCCCAGGCAAGTTCCTTATCATCCGGTCTTGTTTTTTCTTTTTTTTTTTTTTGCCATTATGAGTTGATTGTACATTATCCCTTACATAGATTATCTTTCTTGTATAATATCCCTGGGGCATCGACCACATCTTTTTTTGCGTTTTTTCCTTAACAAGGAAGGCCATTAGTGCTTGCGCCGAATTTGAAAGCGTGATGAGGGCACTTCTCTTCCATTATTTCACACTAATGACACATCTCGTAGGTGCTTGAAGGTGTTTTCGTCCTCCAAACACCTTCAAGGACCCTCAACATGAATAAACATCTTTTTTTAGAGCATGAAACAGGTTTGTCTCTCCATCAAATAATAAGTCTTGTCTGTCACCTAAGAAGACTCTTGCTGAGTCACTGCCTCTGTTGCCATGGCAACTGGCTTAACGGTATCTATGCACGACGGGCTTGGAATTTACAGAAGCACCCGGAAAGCTGCATGAGACTCATCACAACACTTCAGACAGATGCTTTTCGCTGCTTTTCCCCTCCAGTCAGTCACCGTAGGCTAAATATAACAGGATTCCACTTCGTGACCTCATTGTTTCAAACTGTGTCTAAATGCAGCAGTGATCGTTGCCAAAAGTTTAATATAGAAATGAGTTATGCTTAGTGGATCAATACAGAGATAGCATTTTAACTAATGCATACACACTAAGGTGTCTTTTGGATTTTAAACTCCATCTAGGTTTGCAAGACACATGGATACTTATTTTGATAACACTCCGTCTACAAGAATGTCCTGACATTTTAATTTCTTTAATTATATCAATGCACACTAAAAAGTCATTCAGAATGTGCAAGGCCTTTTTAAAGAAGCAGTTCACCCAAAAATGACCATTTGTGCAACTTAGTTTGATTTGGAGAAATTTCACTTTACGTCACTTGCTCAGGAATTTATCCTCTGCAGTGAATGGGTGCCGTCAGAATGAAAGTTCAAATGGCTAATCAAAATCTGCCAACATATTTAATTAGAACTATTTTTGTATGCAAGCCTTGCTTGAGCTGTGGATATTTTTCTTCTGATTCAGATGAGACAACTTTTTTTTGAATGCAATTTTATGGATAGAGGACTCATATTTTAGCTGGAAGCAAAGGCTTGAAGATAAAAGCATCTTAATGAAGGTTTGGTTATTACAAACAAGCAACTTTTCACTTCATAAAACATTAATTGATGGACTTGGGTCATGACGGTTATTTGTGGATTACTGTGATGTTTTTATTAGCTGTTTGAACTCTCATTTCGACGGCACCCATTCACCATTCACTAATGATAAATTTCTCCAAATCTGTTGCGATGAAGAAACAAACTCATCTTCATCTTGTATGGCCTGATGATGAGCAAATTTTCAGCAAATTTTATTTGTTTTGGGGTTTTTTTTGTGTGTGTGAACTATTCTTTTAAGTTGTTTTTTTCAAGGACTAATTTTTTCTCAACTTCGAAATTGAAACAAAATGGTAAATATGATCAACAGACCATTTCAATGCAATGATCTTAATCACCCATGAACATTTCCTGCTTATCGTCAAAACCCTAACAGGAGGCAATTCAGTCGTGACTAACATTAACACAAGTCACAAGATGTTTTTATCAAAATGTGGACCTTTTTGGATTCTCAGAAGTGCTGAAAGTGTATAATGTCAAACTGGAAAGTTAGGTCCATTTCATTAGATTGTCATAGCTTACATCCCTCAAAATTATCTATATGATAGAAATACTCTCTGTTATTTAGATTATGCAAACTAATGATATAAAAAAACTTAAGTATTAAAGAAAAAAAGCATTTAGGTTTAAAGCGGACATTCGTATATGACCTTTGTACCGTCCACCTACAAGAGCTGTTTTCACGACAGATTCTTAGATAGAGAGGTTTGTGGTGTACAGAAGCGGTTTGTATATACCGTAAAGCTGAGTCAAGCAGTATTAGCATGTGTTTAAGCAACATTTCCTGCATGATTTTGGAGATAATAGAACATCCGTTGCCGTCAAGGACACCGCTACACAGGTAGCGTTGTTGCAGTATTTACTGTTGCGGCCTGCCAGCCTCATTATTGACTGAAGCACTTCTCTTCCGAGAATACCTGTCTGCGATTCCTCGGAAAGTTTGTGGGAAAATAAGGTTTAAATACTAATAGGACAGAATGTGACGGCAGGCATTTTATACATTTTCCGAAAGGTCAGTTCATAATTGACAGCTCTGATTAGCATATAACATCATAGCCGTTTTGTTAATCTGCAACCGAAACAACAGTAATGTGCTATAAATACCTTTCTCACAAAACTGCTGAGTTGTCAGCTGGATGATGAATTTATGTCTCATCATAGTAAATGACTACTGAAACAAGTTTATTTTGTTCTCCTTCAGGCCTCTATTGAGCAGGTACGGGTTGAAAACAGTCAAGAGAATTTATATATTTTCTAGTTGAGTGACCTCACAAGCAGGGCGTGTGTATGTTAAGGTGACCTTGTCCTAAAGGCTTCCTGCAACGCTCCACCTCACGCTCTTGTCATCTGCTGGTGGTTTCTGGTCACTGCATCCATCACATGACTGAAGGTCTACTGCTAAAGCAACCAGACTAAGATACTATAGTAATTAGGTGTATATGAGAGAGTATCTTCAGGGGGAATAGACCTTAGTCAGGGATGAAAATGAGGCTGTGAGGGACAGTTTTACAGTTTTTACAATGGCATGTGCTGTATAAAGGTCAGATCACGTGTAACTTTCAAATCTGTTTTATGGTTAAAAGTCTTTTTGTAAAAAAATTCTGTCAGCTGAGCAACTGGTTTGTTGTTAAATATCAGTCCAGTCTGAACACACCATCTCTCACAGCCTTGTATTCATTCCTGTGAAAAAAAAAAAAAAAATATATATATATATATATATATAATAATAATTCTTGGAATCGACATTTGAAAAATTGTCTCTGAAAATGTTGATATTAGAATAGAACTACATATTGTTTAGGTAACAACATTCTTTTGAAACACCACCAATGTTTAGTGTAACATTCTTAATGCTAAAATGACCGTGAAAACTGAAAATAAGGTTCACATAATGGAAGTTTTGACAAAAACAAAAAGGTTTATTAAATGAAATCACATTCCAGGCTAACAAATTATTATGTGTGTCATAGGCTATATAATTAGCAGTGTTGGGCATGTTACTTTAAAAAAGTAATTATTTATAGTTGCTGTGTTAGTAACTGAGTTACATCATTATAAAAGTAACTAATTACCAGGGAAAGTAACTGTTGTGTTACTTTAAAAAAAAAAAAAAAAAAAAGTTCAAGTATGTCAAATAACTGGGATGCCCCCAATATTAAATATGTTAAAGTCCACTTCCAGAAAAAAAATTGACAAATAACATCCAAGATGTTCATGTCTTTCTTTCTTCAGCCATAAAGAAATTATGTTTTTTGAGGGAAACATTTCAGGATTTTTCTCCATATAATGGACTGGCACCCCAATTTTGAACTTCCAGAATGTAGTTTAAATGCAGCTTCAAACGATCCCAGCCGAGGAAAAAGGGTCATATCTAGTGAAACGATCGGTTATTTTCATAAAAATGTCTTACTCTGCCTGAACTTTTTTCTGGTTCATGACAGTTAGGGTATGTCGAAAAACTTCCATCTCATGTTCTCCCTCAACTTCAAAATCGTCTTCTATCACTGTTTTACCTTTTTTGTTAAGGATGTTTGATCGGCAGTGATGTAGGATGATTTTGAAATGATTTTTGAAGTTGAGGGAGAAAATACGATTGGAGTTTTTCGACATACCCTAACTGTCTTGAGCCAGAATATACAGACTTCAGGGAGAGCAAGACAAGACGTGCATTTAAGATTAAAAAGTATTATATTTTTTAATGAAAATAATGATCGTTTCGCTAGATAAGACCCTTCTTCCTTGGCTGGGATCGTTTACAACCGCATTTGGGATTGTTTGAAGCCGCATTTAACTGCATTTTGGAAGTTACGGCTGAAGAAAAAAAGACATGAACATCTTGGATGACAAGGGAGTACATTATCTGTAAATTTTTGTTCTGGAAGTGGACTTCTCCTTTAAATTAATTAAATATAAATTAAATGAATTAAATTGTTAGTTTACTCACTAGATATATAAAGCTTTATAATTTATGATAATTTAGCATTAAACTTTAGCAATTAGAACTTTAGAATAACCATGTATGAATGCATATTTGTCATATTGACTGAACTTAAGACTGGTGGTGGTGCTTAAAATATTGTTTCGTAATTTAGTGTTTCTATAAAAAAGGGGGGGGGACTAAAAAAATAATACTGAAAAGATAACAAAACTACTACGAATTCTACTACTAAGGATTAACGAGCTGCTGGGTTCATGAATATTAATCACGTTGTCTGCATTTGCTCAAACTGATTTGCTGAAATTAAAACAGGGGCGATAATAGGTAAGCACCAGCCAATGAGATTGCCATTTGTGCATTAGTTTCACCTACTACTGGAGAAAGCAGCAGTTCTTAAAAGCTGAAGAATTCCAAAGGAACTTTGGCAGGAAACTACAGCAAATAATACTGTTTACATGTAGCACATCAATACTGCATGGTAGTCTCTCTCACTCTGTATCTTTCTTTGCATGTGTGTGAGACAAAGCAACGGTTAGACGTGGGCCTTCACACTAGAGTTTACGGTTCGTCAAATACAGGTAGGCTGCACATTCATTCAGATGAACTGAAAAATAAAATTATAATAATGTTATAATAAATTATAGTAACGCCACATTTTATTGTCAATAACGGTAACGGCATTGTAAAACTGAAAAAAAATAACGCCATTAGTAACGCCATTTATTTATAATGTCGTTATTCCCATCACTGATAATTAGTCTAAACAAAACGGGCTGAATAAAAATGCAAATTCACTCTCTGACAGTAGGCGGGGCTTGTTGCCAAGTCCGTGGTTTTCCTGTTGAATTGGGCTTCTTTTGAAACTGTTGCCACGGGTTGTTTTTCATGTCTGCGGGTTGAAGCAACCTCAATAACATGATCTTTATCACCTAGAATGCACCAAAAACCTTAACGCTTTGCCTCCTAAACCGTGATTGGGCTAGGTTTGTGTAGCAACTGGGTGAGGGGTTTTTTGTAACCCTGCTCTTAATGGAAAAGCAAAAATACAGTGGTTTTATAGTTAGGCATCAAACGGAGGTAAGATAAGCAGAAAATGACTTCAAAACTTTTCTAAAGATAGTCAGTTACCTTCAGATCTAAATAAAAACTACCCAAAAGACTGGGTTAAACATTCAACCCAATCACTTGGTCAAAACAACCCAACTGCTGGGTTTGTCGATATTTCAGTCAGCGCTGGATTGTTTTTAACCCAGCATTTTTTTTAGAGTGCAGGATGGCCTTTTGATATTCCGTATCGAATCAGAGCCCTTTATCTTGAATTATGTTGTTACATTAAAGTGTCAGTAAGAACATTAATGATAACCTGTTTCCTGTTTAACCTAAGGGGTTATCGCTGTTCTTCCTGCTCTTATGCTAAATTGCATGAATGGGCAAGGAGTTTTTGCCCAGAGCAGATTCATACAGCCAATTTATACTGTACGCTAATTGTCAAACATCTTTAACTATAGTGGTCCTGACAGTTCCACCTATAATTGCATACTAAGATGAATTTGCCTTTTCATATTTCAAAGGCAGAATGTATCGTTTGCTGCCTATGATATGTTCAGTGAATAGAGTAAATTAAGTTTTAGTCCTACACTTTATTTTTTCAATTAAAAAATGTACAATTTACTAATGGTTTTTTTTAATAGTTAAATTAAAGTCATTAAATATATCTTAAATTTGTTTACATCATGACTTTATGGTACCTCATTAGGAAACGTGATTTCAGACAGCCTGTATCATCCGGGAACTCACCTTTTCCTTTCACCTAAGCCTGCAGGGGAATAAGTTTGTGAGCGCCCTCCAGTGGTATATTATGTGCAGGGTCATGTAAGGCCACAATGTGCACAAAAACCCCAACATGTGCAAATTTATATTTAGCATTTAACATTACAATGCTTACTCTTTCCTCGGTGCAGAACCTCATTTTACACAGTGTGTGTTCTGGAACGTATTTAAACAATGGATTGACAAAACACGTATGTTTACAACAGCTTTCAAATCACCATGACAAAACAGACCTGTCCTTCCTCTTCAGGACAATTGTGTGGGTACTTGAAACCACGAAGGACTCCTATAATAGAGGAACACTTTAATTGCTCACAGTGACATTGAGATAAACTTGTGCATGACAGTATCTTCCAGCATTAAAGGGACAGATCACCTAAAAATAAGAGTTCTGTCATCATTTACTCACCCTCGTTTCGTTCCGAACCAGTATGACTCCTTTTCTGCTGCTGAATGAAAAAAAATAAATAAATTAAAAATAAATAAATAAATAAAAAAAAAAAAAAAAAAAAAAAAATATATATATATATATATATATATATATATATATATATATATATATATATATATATATATATATATATATATTAGCATAATTTTAAAGAAAAAAAAAACAGCTTGGATATCCTGCATGCAAGGTTTGGAACAACATGAGCTTGAGTGAATGATAACTGAATTTTCATTTTTATGTGATCTGTTCGTTTAAAGAGCACAGGGGCATGATGTCATCGAGGGATTTTAAAATCAAGTTAAATTTGCATGAGTCATAACATAATCCCAAAATAATTAAGTTCACATAAACCCTTGTCTCCAGTGACGTGAACAAGGGTGAGCTAATTTATTCATTTTAAGCATATGGCTCCCTGTTTCTGTTACTTCTCATTCACACCTGTTCTTATTTTACAGATATGTCTGCATTTTGAGTTAGAATATATTAGCGCAGGTTCCTCGGGTCTCCTGTCTTTACTGCTGTGAGATCTAGTGTCCTTCACACTGCATTAATCGCTGTGTCTGCATTCGTCCTCAGAGAACAGCGCTCTCTATTGCTCTTCCTGTCTCATGCAGCATCCTCCTCGCACCCCCGCCAAACTCACACGTGCAAACACGTGCATGACTAGCTACAACATAGAAAAAATAAGCATGGGGAAACCAGGTGGAATTAAGCAGGTCTACCTTATGGTGGCAGCACACACACATTTTTGCATGCACAATGTTCGTGAGGACAGATTGCCATGCTATTTTTGGAGCCAGTCAGCTGTGACTTCAGCATATTAACATGCCAGAATACTACGTGTACACTAACATATATTTCATATGTGCTGAGAAAGAATTGTCTTTCTGTGTCTCTAATGCATTAACGTGGAAAAAAAAAAAAAAAACAGAATGGAACAGAGAGAGTGTCAAATGTCACTGAGATGAATTGGAACTGCCACTGCAGCAATTTAAGGCTTGACCTTGAAAGCACGAGATGATGGGTTGGTCACGTTTCCAAGACAACAATAAGCTGAACTGGAGAGCATTTAATTGTACCAGTTTGACCTCTCATGTAAAATTGACAATAGAGGACAAGTGACCGACCATTTCTTAAACTGCCTTGGGCTAAGTTACAGATAAAATATATCATATATAATTTCTGAAATATACTATTACATGTTGTGCACATACTAAAGTATGTGTGAATTTTTAATACATTACCTGAGGGTTTTTACTATGAGTAATAGAGTGTTTTCATGACGTGTCATCAGTTGGCCATATTGGCGGCACTGAACGAATGCCACTGAACCGAACAAAACACATATTTTGCTGATTACTGCTGCTGAAAATGATCAATTATTGTCATGTTTTGGGCTATACTAATTGGTCAGACTGGGAAAACATTTGGAGTACTGTGGTTTGTGGTTGACCAAACTGAAGCTGAAGCAAAAGAAGCTGGTTTTGTAAAGTTAAAATAGCTGGAAGCAAAACAGGAAGCCACACTTATTAAATTTACAAACGGTTGCGCCCACTCTTACGGGAAAAGTAAGGTGGATACATTTCTATTTTTAAATTCAATTTATTAGGCTAAAACAGACTAGCTTAGTCTTAATATTTGGCTAATATATTAAGCTAAATTACGCTAACTAATTCTAAGCAGCATTTTGAATAACAGGTAAAACATAAATGGCCTTACATAATAAATCTATTACTAGAAGTCATTAACTTTGAGCAGCTATGTTATTCAAATATTGTTTGAGAGCGTAGGAACGCCATTATATCATTGAGAATGCATTATGGGAGTGGAAGGTCACTCACGCAATTCCGGTTTCGCCAGCTAGTGGGTAGTGTAGTTCTTTAACTGGAATTCGGCTAGTAAATGCGATATTTTGTAAAAAATTAAGATGACATCACAATGACAATGGGATTTTAACTTTTGGACACCTGCCATTGCGCTCTATAAAGCAATCAATAAAGCACGTTGTGCAAACACACTAAATTAAAAACCACGTGTCTATAACAATAAACATGACCTTTATGGCATTAAACTTTACTGTCTGCTTCAAATTAGCTAAAAAATATATATTTTTATACTGCAAATAATACATTTGAATACAATGTAAATGTATAAAAGTTAACGGCAAGCAAGGGTTAAAAGCAATTTTAAATTTACCTTCTTTGAAGAGTTCTATATTTTACTGAAAAACAAGAGAAAGACCTTTATTAAGAATAGAATTTTAAAGTGAAGACTATTAAATAAAGTAGTAAAAATAGCTATGGAATGTCCTGTCATAAAACAGTGTAAACTAAAAAATAAACTTTGTGCGTGGTCACGTGTCTGTGTGTACCCTTGAAGTCGTGTGCATGCATACATATAGTAAAAATAAAAAAATTAATTAATTTTATAAATACATAAAAAAGTTACATTTGCAATTATTTATTAAATGTGACCCATTCTAACAGCATGGAAGTAAGAGTGAGACCTTTACCAAATTTGTTCTCTCTCTTAATGTTTACTTTATTATTTGCACGCGCCACTGCCAACTATTTAAGTACAGAGTAGTCATTCAAGTCAGGTGAACGGGTGCGAAGTCCGAGCTATATAAAGTTTTTCTCATAGCATGTGTCCTTTATTCTCTGTATCCAGTTCTCAGCTACAATAAATAAATGATAAAAAAAATATCAAATGCACCATCAAAACTCATTTCAGCACTCGAGATAATAAAATCCTAAATCAGCAGAACTATTTAGCAAACAGAACCACATTGTTATTATAAATAGCATTTAACAGTCTTTGTTAAACAACTTGCCTATAACAATGTTTGTATTGCATCAGTCTTATAGTACTTAAAGTTACAAAACAAAAAGCTGTCTATGCTTTTGAGAGCTGCTTTTCAGCTTATTTTGACGGAACCCATTCACTGCAAAGAATCCACTGGTGAGCAAATGATGTAATGTTCAATATCTCCAGATCTGTTCTGTTGAAGAAACAAACTCATCTATCTTGGATAACCTGAGGGTGAGTACACTTTCTTCAATTTGTCAATTTTAGATGAACTATTCCTTTACTTAAGAATAATGTATGGTGTAATGCAGTTAACTCATGTTTATAAATAAAAAATTCTTGCAAACTGCTACCCATAAATCTTATAAAATGACTCATACAGCTGTAATATTTGCTGCTATGCATGCAGCAAGCACAAAAACACAGAATCCCCATTCTAAGCTGTTCACATCTGGCAAGTGTGTGGGCTGCAGAGGTGAAGTGTGACGTCTACGTTTTGAGACAGACGTATGATTCAATGCCTCCCCTGCTTTATTTAGAGTCAGCATGTATGATACACAGAAAACAGGTTTAAAGGGGATTAGTGGGTCTAATTTAGCAGGAGGGAACAAAGTGGAGCATGTGTTTGTCATATAGCCTTGATTCCAGATTTAGCAGCGGAAAGGGTCTGGAAGTGCACGCTACCTAATGACCCTGAAGTTTTTATTGAAACCCAGTGTAGGATGAATGCAGTTCCGGAGAAAAGTGCACTGCGGACTCAAAATACAACGATGTGAGATTACAAAACAGACTTTTCTCCTGTGAATCCATGTTATTTTGACTTTATTTTAATTAATGCCTACATTGACATAGTATTATTGTACATGCAAAATGCACTATAACTATACACTTTAAAACATTCTATCATTGTGTGTCTGTTCTGTCCATAAAGGACAAAGTCCATTTATTCCTGTATGTGACTAGCAAATGACCTTTGCTCACTGCATTTGTTCATCGCAGTAATGCAAAAAAAAAATGCAACAGCGATTTAGCTTATAGTGCAAAAAGATGTTAGTTTTATCAAAAGTTTTATGTTGGATTTTAAAGGGGTCATATCATGAGGAATCAAATGACACCTTAATATTTTAAGAAAAAACTTGATGTACTACAAAACATGAGAAATACATATTGAGTCCCTAAAAATATCCATGACATTTCATACTTAACATTCGATTTTTGTGGCACATTTTAGTACATATTTTATTGCGATGCAAAACATCATGCATCATGTAAGAACTAAACATCTATATTAGATACAGCAATAGCAAATGCAGTGAGTGAGTAAAGCCAAAGAAAAGTTTCTTAAAGGCATAAAATATATACAGTTAATTCTACAGTTTTTTTTTTCCTTCAATAGTTGTTTCAACGGCGTTTCAATTGTGACTATTTTGGCACAAAAAAAACAACATTATACAATATAGGCAACACCTATAACAACATAGGCACACCTCCATTAACTGTTTTACATTCTTATGATATGAACCCCTTAAAACTGTGTAACCTATAGAAATAACTATGGATCAGACAACACGCACTACAATATACAATCAAGAATATCTGGATTACAATCAATATCACATGATAAAATTTGAAAAGATTGTGAAGTTTTTTTAAAAACAAAATCTCTATTTTACACAGACGTAGCATATTTGTTTGATCTATACAACATGGCTGATGTGTGCAAAATGCAGATTCATTGCTTTTACATTAACACAGCAAAACTTCACCGCTCCACTCGTCAGAATAATGGTGCTTCAAGACTGTGGCACTTCCTCTCCCTTCAGCTTGAGTTCTTGGTTGTACCTAAACACACAAACACAAAGTACGTCACTCCTTTTAAATGTATAATTGTTTAGCCAAAGCACTGCAAGTGCTGAAGGAACAAAATAGGTTGCTGTTAAATATATAAGCCATTGTAAACTCAAAGAACAAAATGCTCCTCTCTGCTGCCTCTCTCTCTTTAACTGTTATACTAAACTCTCCATTACCTCCAATTCACCTTTCACTGGACTTGCTAGATTTGGATATACTGTACAAGAGCCACTTAGCCTTTCCCATAAAACTCATGCAACACAATTACAGGGCACCTTCAGAATCTACACCAACTGCATTTATGCTCAGGGCCATTACATATACATTTCTTACTCATTTGTGGAAACCCTAACAATATCTCAACTTTTTAAGTATATAAAATTGTTTTTAAACACCAATTGATGTCATATACCATGGTTTACCATAAATAACTATGCCAGGCATAACTGGCCCTCAGTTCCATTGTCTTGCAGAGTTTAGGTCCCATCCCTGAAAAAATGTAAAAACTGAAAAATCAAATCAAAGTCTTCAGAATTTAGATGAAAATTACAGACAGGTCTGTTTGACTAGGGATGGAGCTACATTCTGAAGGACAGTGGACCTTAAGGGCCAGAGTTGCCAATCCCTGGAATATGGTTGGGTTTTGATACAAATTTCACAAGTCGATTCGATTCTGATTCACAAATTTGTGATTTGATTTCTGATTCAATTCAATATCGATTATTTTGGATGTATACTGGGTACAGTACATGACAAATTTTCTCAAGGAAAAAAAAAAAAAAAAAAAAAAAAATTAAAATTTGATTCAATTCACAAGCTTTGTGATTTGATTTTATTTGATTTCTGATTCAGTTCAATATCGATTATTTTGGATGTATATTGGGTACGGTACATGACAAATTTTCTCAACGAAAAAAAACACGATTGTTTTGATTCGATTCACGATTCAATTCGATTTTAATTCACAAGCTTGTGATTTGATTCGATTTCTGATTCAATTCAATATCTATTATCTTGGATATATATTGGGTGCAGTACATGACAAATTTTCTCAAGGGAAAAAAACAACACGATTCAATTAGATTCGATTCTGATTCACAAGCTTGTGATTGATTCGATTTCTGATTCAATTCAATATTGATTATTTTTCATAAATATACATTGGGTACAGTACATGACAAATTCTCTCAAGGAAAAAAAAATTTAATTTGATTCAATTCACAAGCTTGTGATTTGATTTGATTTTTGATTCAATTCAGTATTGATTATTTTGGATGTATATTGGGTATAGTACATGACAAATTTTCCTCAAGTAAAAAAACACGATTGTTTTGATTCGATTCATGATTCAATTCAATTCTAATCACAAGCTTATGATTTGATTCAATTTCTAATTCAATTCAATATCTATTATCTTGGATATATAATGGGTGCAGAACAAGACAAATTTTCTCAAGAAAAAAAAAAAAACACCATGATTTGATTTAATTCGATTCTGATTCACAAGCTTGTGATTTGATTTGATTTCCGATTCAATTCAATATCTGTTATCTTGGATATATATTGGGTGCAGTACATGGCAAATTTTCTCAAGGGGGAAAAAAAAAAAAAAAAAAAACACGATTCGATTTGATTCAATTCTGATTCACAAGCTTGTGATTTGATTCGATTTCTGATTCAATTCAATATCTATTATCTTGGATATATATTGGGTGAAGTACATGACAAATTTTCTCAAGAAAAAAAAAAAAAAAAAAAAAAAAAAAACACGATTCGATTAGATTCAATTCTGATTCACAAGCTTGTGATTGATTCGATTTCTGATTCAATTCAACATTGATTATTTTTAATAAATATATATTGGGTACAGTACATAAATTTTCAAGGAAAAAAACAACACTATTCGTTTTGATTCGATTCGATTCTGATTCACGAGCTTGTGATTTGATTTGATTATTCTTAAATATATATTGGGTGCAGCACATGACAAATTTTCAAGAAAAAGAAATCTCTTATTGAGAGTCAGTTCACTGATTAGTATACAAACGCTTAAATTACGCTCAAGTTTTTTTATGATAAAATGTTACAATTACATAATTATATTTCTACTCCAATTTGTTTTCTGTAATGTATTTATATGGTGGCTGTCATAAAAACTTGATGGATTTATTTAAACACAAATTAAACACTGAAGAACAGCAAAATGATCATGAATATGTTATATGGTGCATATATTTAGCAAAATGCTAGAGGTAATTTTTCTGACTAATCAGTTTATTGTCTCAGATTATGTTTTTTTCTGAGGTAAATGTGACGTTTACAAGCTGTTAATACTGATATCTTTCCACGCTTGAAACAATGATTGAGGCAGGATACGAGTTTCAGTAAGTCGTACTCTTTCTTTTAACATACATTCAGATATTTATTCATGTTTATTTCATGCTAAAATTGGTATGAAAGCAGAGGAGATGATCAGTTCTTCTCTTGAACTGAGGCACTACAGCAATCTGTCACTCCACATTAAACAGCGCCAAAATGGCATTTATTATTTGAATACTGTAATAAAAATATACAGAATTTGAAATCTGAGACTTTGTTTCATATCAAAAGTAACAAGCCAGTGGTTTTCAACTCCGGCCCGCGAGATCCATTTTCTTGCAGATTTCGGCCTAACCCTAATCAAACGCACCTGAACAAGTTAATATAGGTCTTTAGAATCACAAGAAAGGTAGAGGCAGGTGAGTTTGATCAAAGTCAGAGCTAAACTCTGCAGGAAAATGGATCTCTCAGGCCAGAGTTGAGAACCACTGGACTAGACTAATCAATTGTTGGGATTTAAAGGCACTAGGAGTGTGACGAGACACTCATCTCACGAGACGAGACACAAGACGAGACAAGATTTTTAAACTTTTCTTAAGAAATCCTCAATGATGAAATATATAGGGAAAATAGTCTTTTATTCAACTAAAAAAGCCAAAATGCAAAAAAATGTTGGTGCATTTTGAACTTTATGAAATTAAACTTCCATTTTAATGAATTATATGCAGTAATAACATTTAAACAAGAGCTTCACGATTCTGGATAAATTGAAAATCCCAGTTTTTAATAAATTGGAATCAATTGGAAATTGATTCTCTCACGGATTTGCGGATTTTACGGATTAATCGTGCAGCCTTAATGTAAACACTGCAAAATGTTTTGCGAGGTGCCACAAGATCTAAAAGGCACAATATGCAATTTTTTGCAGCTAGAGGGCGCATATAAAAAAAACAATGAAACAAAGGCGTAGTTTGATGACTTTGTGATTGAGTGTGAAATCATGGGAGTTGTAGTCTTCATTCCCACAGCCGTAAATTGTGAACAATTTACACACTTTAAAAGCAATAAAATAACAAAATCATTTTGCAAGCTAACAAATAAATTATAAAATATTTAGTTTAAATTTGAATACATTTTTAAAATAGTTTAAATAAAAAATATTTAATGCAACTGCAAAAGTATTCATAACAAGTAATCAACCAATAAACTGAACTGAAACACCCTTTTGATACTCAATGTCTGCCAACAATAAATGTAAATGTTGGTAGTAAATACTCTGTAGGCCTAAGGCAAGTGTGATAAAAGGGTTTTTGTAGTCTCTGAAAACAGTACGTAACAAGATGTCATTTGAGGTTTAACTGTCAGTGTTGGTGAATAATTCATTCAAACTACTTCATAAAAGTATTAAAAAAAAAAAAATCTAAGATATGTAGTAACTCAACTACTCAACTTTTTTAGTAGCCTGATAGTAAAAATGTTGTAGCTTTTCATGTTGCCGCCCCAAATGGAGCTAATTTGTGATTTTCTGCCAGTTAAATACTTCTGATTCCAAAATAAATAAACTGGTTTATTTTATTTATTTTGTTTTAAGAATATGCTGTCTGCTCGAAAAGCTTTATCATAGTTTTTTTTGTTACTATCTTGTTGAACTCTAAACCATTGAACTCAAAGTCATTGAAACTTAATCCTACACCACTAAGCTCGTCACCTCTGCGTATTGACTGATGGTACTAAACAAAGCTGACCTTAGAACAGAATTCACAATGACTAACCTCCATATTCTCATGAGCTGGATGCTTCCACACATGCCCAGGAAAAAGTTTACAGCAAACAAGGCCCAGTTCTTAGGGATGATCACCAAGCAGTACCTTGACCAAATGAATCCTGGAAAGAAACCAGAGAAAGTCGCAATGAACCAATGCTGTGTTGAAATATAGCCTTAGTACACTGAGACTTAGATAGGCAGAAACATAGGCCAAGATCATGTGTGAATTGCTGAATCTAGCATCTAGAGATATTTTTGAACAGTTATGCTGAGTGAAAAGATTACCGTTCTCAGAAAAACTCAGAAAAGAGAGTATTATTTTCTTGACTGTCAAATGGAATCTTCTGCTCAGATATTAAGTTTCCTGGACTTGTTTCAAATTCTATTTTCAGCCACACTAATCTCAGGTTACTATGAGGCTTTAGATGAGATATTCTCATCTACAGGACACTGACAACAGCTAGTGGAGTTAATAGATCTTGACTCCATCAAGCATCTCTCTGTCGTTCCGTCCTGAACAAAGTACCTGTGGCCGTAATGACACAAGACTGAGAGACACTGAGCTTTTCTGGGGGCCTGGTCATATCAGAGAATCCAGCCACAACTAAACCCTGCAGGAGGACAGAAAGAGCAAACAAGGGTGAGCTTGCTCAAAAGGGTGAACTTGATCAAATCTGTGATATGATTGCATTCACTGCAGCATTACAACATTTCAAATTGCAAAATAAGTAGACAATTTGTATAATGGAACGCTGGTTTTGCTTAAAGGGATAGTTCATAAAAAAAAAAAAACATTACCATGTCTTTTCAAACCTGTATGAGTTTCTGACTTCTACTGAACACAAAAGGAGAAGCTGTGTGGAGACCAAAGTCTGTCAAGCTCAAAAGAGGACAAAAAAGGCAGCATAAAAAGTACTATTTGATTTTTACATCATATTCCATATCCTCTGAAGGAGTTGGATTGTTTTGTGTAAGAATCAGAGTGAAAGTTGCTAATCACTGAATGCCTTGAAAGTCTTGCTTGCCAGGTATGGTCCTTTTATAGAGTGTTTTCACGACGCATCATCAATTGGCCATATTGGCGTCACTGAACTCGCAAATTTTGCTGATTATTGCTGCTGAAAATGGTCAATTATTGTCATTTTTTGGGCTGTACTAATCGGTCAGACCAAGAAAAACATTCAGAGTACTTTAGACAGCCAAATGTCATCATAAATCAAGGAAAAGAGTGCAGAAACTGTCTGAGGAACAACAGGGAAAAATTAGTGGTTGGCCAAGCTGAACCAGAAATTCCAGGGCAAGAATCTTGACAACATTCATGTCTGTTCTCATCATTTCCGGTCGGGTAGGTGAAATATTAGGCTAATATCTTAATACTGCTGGTACGTATCTTTACCACCTATTAACTTTAGTTTGTCAAAATATTCCAGCCTTATATTCCTACTTCCACACATTTTTTTTCCCCAGGTTTAGACAGCATAAATTAGCAGTACAACATATTCAGTAGTACAATAACCATGCAATCCATGCTTTTGTTTACATCCGAGTATCTTCAATATAGCCATGTATCCGGGTAACTGACCAAACCGCGATGTAAGTGCAAACCCTCTATAGAAAAAGCAACAGCATTCTGCAACTTTTGTGTTCTGCAGAAGAAAGAGTGGGTTTTTAAATGCATGGGGGTGAGTTAATGATGAGCCATTCCTTTGCATAACTAGTAATTTTCAAAGCATTCTCTATAATCAAGTAAAACACAAACATTCAAGGTCAAGACGTTCTACAATCTAGCTTTAGAATGACTACAATGTCAAAACAGAAGACAGTAAGATGCGATGATGTATTTTTATATTTGACAATTTCAACTGTAAGAAAACAAACAAAAAAAAAAAGACTCATCTCACCCATTTAAAAACAGGTGCCCAGAAAAACACAGTCTTCGGCCCTGAGGGGAAAAAAACAGATTCAGTTAGAAATTATGATAAGTGCTACAATGTAGAACACATTTTTTAATTTTAGTTTATTTGAATACACTTTATAGTGGAAAAAGGCTTGTGAGCAGATACTATCCACCTTCAAATGTCATGCATTATATGATAAGAAACATCTTTAAGCCAGAGCAGGAGGTGTTAGAGTCAGCTAAGGAATGTCCAACATGTTTACATAGTAAATTAAAATTTAGCTTCAAAAGTAGGCACCGTAGTCTCCATCAGGTCTAGGTTTTACTTAAAACACTTCAAATGTACAAACTGCATTGCATATATTGAAAGATAAAACCAGCTACATCTGCAAACAAACACCTAACAGCTCTTTGGTCCCATGTGATTTTAGAGGATGCATGAAGTTCAAAGAAGTAGGCCAGTTTATAGATTTATTAAATAACGTGCCATTTTCTAATAGTATCCGTGAAATTTTTAAACGTAAAGTGTGTTTGTAATGCATTACATGTCTACTGTATTTAATTGTGCCTCAAGTGTCCAGATTATTTTTGGGGCCACAGTACGGCTGAGAAAAATAACATGGATCACATTGTTGAGATAGAAAGGGAATTCTAGAAAAGAGAATTCGAATGCATCATATATGTAGAACTAATCATATAAACGCTTCAGCACAACAATAACATATTGCAATATTTGACATTGACCGACTGCAAGTGCAACGTATTTCTTTAGACAGGAGCAGAGTAATTTCTTTACCAGCAGGATGATTGTAGAGAGGTCTTAATTTAGGCGGCAGCATTAACTCGATCCTGTCCAATGTGCGGTGATATGTCGCTCTGAAACCACCGGAATAAAAACGACATGATTGCAGTCGTAAGTAAAGTCTGCTGCTGCTCATGTTCGTTTGCTGCAGGCAGTGACAACAGCACGCGGTCGATGGAAGTTATTCGGCGCGCACCTTATCTCCTCCCTCCGAGACGACCTATCACAGTGTCATCATCACCGAAAACACGTCTTGGTTGCTAGCGAGTTTACAGAAACACAAACAAGGAGATGTACATGAGACTGAAGGACGAATGAATGAATGAATGAACGAACGAATGAATGAATGACCAATCTCTCAGCCTACATTTGTTCTAAAATGGGCTCGTTGGACCTCTACAGGGAAAAAATGTGGTCATATGATCTATTAATAGGTAACAGCCTGGTGGAATATTAAAACAAGTAGGCTCATCACCATAAAGTACTAACAGTTTCCGTCCAGCAGATGTCACTATCGGACCAATCGAGGCCTGCAGAAAATCCGGTTTGGCTTGTGGGTAAAGACTTCCTTTTTTTTTTTTTTTTTTGCTCAAGTCAGTAAACAATCCATTAAGAAATATATATATCTCCAGTATTGTTAGTTGAACATATTGCTTGATTGCTACAGTTGTCGCCCATTTTAATAAAATAAAATGAAATGACCACGTCCTCTTTTTCCTGGACATATCCTTAACGTAAATTCCAAATTATCTAAAATGTACGGGTTTTGGCTTTGTTTTCCTATTATTTTCATAGTTGCTGAAAGGTAATGATTGAAAAGTAGTTTGACCAATAGCGTGCAAGCATTGTACATAATCGACCAATCGTGGTTTACGAGAAGGTGGGATCTACAGAGAACTGTCAAAGCAATGCTTTTTTTTTTTTTTTTAATTGCAAATTCAAATATTACAATAATGAAGATGTAACACGGGGCATACGGACAGCATCACATACAGTTATGAGAGCTTCACAGAACAATATTACACATATTGAAGGGGAAAGGAAAAAGAAAAAAAAAAAAAAAAAACCTCAAATGTTGTACAACTGACTCAAGAATTTTAAAAGTTTTAAAAGCCTTCAAGTTCAATGGTTTGGACACATTCTTAAAAGACTTTAAATCAGATGAAAACAAACTAAAGGTCAAAGCAATGCAAGTACGCGTATTTATGGCATTTTAGGCAATTTAGAAAATGTAGAAATTTAATTAACTTAAAATTTAGAACTTAATTAGGCTTAAACTAGCTTGACACTCAGTTTAGCATCAGTGGCACTCGTGTGTTCATGCCCTTACAAAAATTAACCATGGTTTTAATATAGTAAAAGTGTAGCCATGGTGTTTATGGTGTATTGATTACCATTTGTATAACCACAGTTTAACTACAAATACCATGGTTAAGCTATGCGTAATGTAGCAAGGCCATGGTTAATTTGTGGTTACTTTACCAGAAATGATAAGAATAAACACTAATGTTGTAAAGATTTTTACCCTGGAAATTCTGGTTCAGTTTGGCCAACCACAAATGTCTTTTGTTCCTCAGACAGTTTTTCACACTTTTCTCCTTGATTTGTAATAAGTTTTGTCAGTCTGTAATACTCCAAATGTTTTTCCCGGTCCGACCGATTAGTACAGCCCAAAACATGCCAATAACTGACCATTTTCACCAGCAATAATTAGCAAAAAATCCGAGTTTCATTCGGTTCAGTGGCATTATTTACATTCAGTGGCATTATTTATGTTCACTGCTGCCAATATGGCCACTTGGATAGGAACAGAGCCTTATTCTTATAATTTTGTCCTGTGCTCACTGAATTTGTTTGACAGGTCAGAATATGGATAAATGAAACAATGATAAGTTGATATTTTGGATATTCCCTGGGGCCAGTTGCATATAGCCTCTATGTTAAGACAGTGTAAGAACTAGTTTGACCAACTAGCAATTAAGCAAGGGCTAATAAGTCTTTTTTGGATTCAGATTAGACAAATATTCATTTTTATGTAACCAAATTTAAAAAAAAAAATGATAACCAACCTTAAAAAGCAAAATTAGATGACTAACTTGTAAGACTAGTCTATGCAACCAGCCACAGGTATGAAAAACAAATTTTTCTCTAGTAGCTTATCACACTAAAAACAACTAGATCAATAACCCGTAAAAATGAATAATCCACACATTTATAGATTGCATGTGACATGTGGTTGGTTGTTGTTTGGGTGTAATACATTGGTTTTTTCTGTTTCATTCCTTGAGAGAAGTTCTCTTTTGATACCAGGAAATAAACAGGGACAGTAACTTTACAGTAATTTCTGACACTTATGTAATTGCTGTGTGGGGAAAACAAAGCCACAGTTGGGTGGTACCCATTCCTGAATATTGATCATCACATCTTAACCTTAACCTAATAACAAACTAAGAAAGGGGAATTTCAAACTGGTATCTGAGATTTATCTGATGAACAATTAGAATTTTCCAAAATTCAAAAAACAACAGAACATATAATTAAAGAATATGGTGAGTTCGATCTGCCTTCAGCACAATCAAATTTATACTATCAATTTATATCATATCTGATGTCATGAGAGATCAAAAACAAAGAATTTTATGACAAACAATTTGCACATCATAACAAAACGTCTTGCAGTGATAAGATATTTAATAAGAATATTTAATAATTAAAAAAAACAAAAAACAAAGTTATATTTAGCAACACTATCAGTTTAACCAATTAGAAATGATGGGTTAAATCTCTATCATACATGACAACCACTCTTCTGCAGATGAGAGTAGAGGTTGTAGTTTCACATCTGCCTCGAAATTAAAATGTTTTAAAAAAAAAAAAAACAAAAAAAAAAAAAGCTGACAAGATTGGAAGTTGTTGAAATTGTTAGTGCAAAAAAAACAAAACAAAAAAAAATCAAATATGTAAAATAAATTTGTTTTCTATCAGTGTTACAACATAAAAAAAAAAATAAAATAAAAAAATGCTGGGTTAAAAACAACCCAGCGCTAAGTAAAATATGGACAAGCCTAGCGACTGGGTTGTTTTGACCGTGTTCAAAAATTAAAAATTACTATATGGCTGGCTTAAAATGAACCCAAAATTAAAAATCAGTCACATAATTACTAGAAGCATCAGCAATAATAACTTAATAATAACTTTTAATAACTTAAAAAATGTTTATTATTTATTTAATTATATATTTAGTTAATGAATAAATGTTTTTTTTTTTTTTTTTAAACATATTAATAAATGTTAATTTCCAACCAATTTCCATTTCAGGTTCATTTCAAGCAAGAAATATAGCAATTTTTAAGCAATAGTTGATTTAAATAAAACTACCCAAAAGGTTGGGTTAAACAATTAACCCAACCACTAGGTCTGTCCATATTTCAGCCAACACTGGCATTTTTTTTTTTTTTTTTCGTATTTGACATTAACCTACACCAGTTTATGGATAAATGGAATATTTCTAAACCATTTCAATTTGAAGCAAACAAATACTTAAATTTTATGTCAAAGATTGACACATACACACATAGGTTACTATGTGTCACAGGTGTTTAACCTTTAAACATTCTCAGGTTTTCCCTGGGAATGTTTGTACACTTTAGAATGTTGTCTCAATGAATTGGCATTTAATATCAGTTTCATTACACTTTAATCAATAAGCATTATAAACATCAAAAGTTTGAGCAGAAAAAAAAAGCTTTATCCAAATCATTATGTCTTTCAGCTCGTGCTAATTCATTCATAAAAAGAACGACTTTTATTTTGACTTCTGATTTGCTTATCAAGTGCTGGGAAAACGCGAGGAAGTACAGTAAGTGTGAGTTTACAGTGTTACTTAATTCGTCTCATGTTTTCTTGTGAAACGTACCGCAGATACGTTTGTTTTCTGGATTACGCTGTTTGTCTTCATAAGAAAACACAGTGGCAGTACGACGTCGCTCTTCCTGTTTGTATTTACCGGGAACAGGCACCGCCTTTCCACCGGATTCACTGTTAAACCCCAGGAGGCAAGTCGTCAATGAGTTCCGAGATTTTATTTACATTGTAAAGACATTACTCAGGAGCTCTAACACAATAGTAAAAAATTACACTGTAATATGGAGATCGTCTGACAGAGATGACATGTCATGCATGAATAAAAGCGGAAGTGTTTTAACAACAAGTCACATGTAAGTGTATTTTTCTGTGGAAAGTCCGGAATATCCCTGTTAGTAATTCCTGACATGAAAGTATTTATGAGATACATAAACAGATACGCAGACAGATAAACGGTCACTTATACTGTAACTAGCAAAAGAGAACAAAGAGTGCTACAACATATCAAATATAGGCTATCTATGAATGCTTTAGCGTGTAGTGCGTCTTGGTGGAGGCACTGAATCAACGTTGATTGCACCTGAGCTTCTTTCATAACATCCACTGGCTACAAATGTCTTTCCAGTCGCTATTAAACAATATATAAAAATCTAATTTATTTTGGAGGGGGAAGAAATATTTAAGACAGTTTACACACACACACACACACACACACACACGCGCAATATATATATATAAATATTATTATAATTGTGATCTTATCTAATTGGAATCTTATTGAAAATGCATGAATGCAAGTCTTGCATTTCTTCATTTTCACTATTCATTTATTTATTTTTCAGAAAACTGAAGGAAGAATTTGCACCTTTATAATTTTAATTTGAATCTAAGTTTTGTTTGCAATAACAAACCTGAACAGTCTAAACAAACTCAGACCATCATGTGAGATGCCGGTTTTCTTTGCAACACTAAGCATGCTGTAAAATACTTTTTGCTTTTTTAGCCACTGTAGCTTTGCTGTAAGGAACTAAATCTTTGAATTCAAAAAGCATACTGAATATTTATTTTAAAACAAACAAACAAACAAACAAACAAACAAAAAACTGTTTTAGTTTTAATACAGTCTGTAAACTTCCCCTTCCATTCCTAGTGGAAAGTCCCTCAGATAAGCTATATATGCACCTATTCAAGATAGAAGCCAATCAAACATGTTTCGTCTTCTGATCCTTTTAAGTTTCCTCAGAGGAGGTCGGTAATTGACTCATATGCCTAAATCTGTCACTGCTCTGGCTGGAGGCTTCTAAACTGGATAAATATGGCAGGAGGTTTATAACAGCCTTTTTTTCTACAGCTTATCTTTCAGATATCGAAGCAAGAGGAGCTCCAGCTGTTGTGTTTGGTCAGGATGCTTTATTCTCTTGTACACTGTCAGACGCGTCTGGTGTCAAACAAGTCACTTGGCAGCGGGTACGCAACACGGAACCGGTACAAACTTTGGCTACATTCAGTGACCTCTTCAAGCATCAAGTGGATGAGCAGTATGTCGGAAAAGTCACTTTCACTGCAGCATCAGTTAATTCAACATCCATTAAGATCAATAACGCGACATTTGAAGACGAGGCTTGCTACATTTGTTCCTTCAAAGTGTATCCATTTCAACCTAAACGACATACCTTGTGCCTCTCTGTTAAAGGTAGGCTAAATAACCTGCAACCATGAAAGCCACATAAGTTTTCTCTCAGGTTTTGAGTCAAAAACACAGCTAACAAGGGCAGATTTTAACCAAACACTGAACTGTGTTTTTAGGACTAGGGCTTGTCAGTTTGGGTCAGGCTGTCACATGTGTTTTAAATGTCTCATTTGTGTCTCATCTGTGGTTTGATATTTATGTATGTTATATTTTAAAACTGATTTATAAATGATTTAGTTTGCAGTAGTCTAAAAAGTCATTAATGGCTTGTAATAAGCTATTTAATGGCAGGTTCCCATTGTGACAACTTACCCCATATTGTTTGACAATATTTCACACTATTGGAAACACAAGGTTGATGTAGGTTAAATGAGCGACATATTTTCTAGGGTTATAATGGTGAAAATGTTCAATAGCTGTTTTTAGTCAAGACTTTAAATAAAGAAATATTCTCTGGACTAAGTAAAAAAAAAAAAAAAAAAGGCAATCCAATCCAAGATAATGCAGACATGCCCAAAACTGGTAAGGGAGGAGGTGAATCATAAGTAAATAATACTGTCAGTGAATAATAATGGCAAACAATGAATCAAACAATGTGTTCAAGATGCAACTGAAACTTACAATCAGGTCCCACTTCCAGAAAAATGAAAGGAGTACATGCAGCCAGTTATCCATTTTTTGTGTGTGGCATTAAAAGAGTGTATACAGTTATGTAATAATGTCATAATTATGTCATAAGTCATTATGTTCCTGGTATCTTAACAGGTATATCAGAAATGACCACGTCAGTGACCACACCCAGTACTGATCAAGATGTTGTAGTCTCGTGTTCAGCTACTGGGAAACCCACACCAAATATCCAGTGGAAATCTGCAGAGAAAGATTTGAACAACTATAGGTCGAGTAATTTCACAACTCTCAACAAAGACAGTTCAACCACCATTACCATCAATCTCACACTTCCACTGTCAGAGTTTCATGGGAAGCACGTGAAATGTGTGGCTCAGAGTGACACAATTAAAAAGAGCTACCAAATATATGTGCCTGAAGAAGATCATAAAGGTAAATTGATCTGACTTTTGAAACATGTTTTTTGAATGGTAGAGGTTTAGTGGATTTAAAAGTACATAAACTAAAAAATGATGTATGTGCATATTTTAAAATAAACAAAATAAAGTATTTGTTTACATGCATAAAAAAATTTTGTTTCACAGAAAATAAAGTCACATTAAGAAATTATATCATTCCAATGCTGGTAGTGATTATCATCAGTATTGTTATTATTGCCATCTACCTTCACACCAAGTTAAATGGTAAGCAGAAAAATATTACACTCTAACTATCAAAACCATATTTGTGACCCTGGACCACAAAACCAGTCTTAAGTAGCACAGGTATATTTGTAGCAATAGCCAAAAATACATTGTATGGGTCAAATTTATTCAATTTTTCTTTTATGCCAAAAATCATTAGGATATTAAGTAAAGATTCATGTTCCATGAAGATATTTTGTGAATTTTCTACCATAAAAATATCAAAACTTAAATTTTTATTAGTAATATGTATTGCTAAGAACTTCATTTGGACATCTTCAAAGGCGATTTTTTTCAATATTTTTATGTTTTTGCACCCTCAGGTTCTAGACTTCAAATACATCAATGGAAAGCTTATTTATTATATAAATCTAAATGTTAAAAAATTGACCATCATGACTGGTTTTGTGGTCCAGGGTCACATTTATTGTCATGTAAAACAGCGTTATTTTGTATATTCGTTATTTATTTGTTTTTTTGTTTTTGTTTTTTCAGATAAAGAAGATAAAAAATCTGCTTGCATTGCTTGAACTATTGTGCAACTGCTACTTTATTCAGAATTTACAAATCTTTGTGATGCACCTTTTAAAAAAAGTCATTTTATGTTTACATTTGTGAATAAGCTATTTTTAATAGAACGGTATAAACAATATCTGTTCACCTGAGAAAGTCTGTATTTTTCTACAGTTTCCACATTCTGTGTCTGTACTTTAAGTTCTTTCAACCTAATATTCAGTATTATTTATTGTTGTGAGATTTGTTAAATAATTCTTTTACAGCTGGCTGTCTTAAAGAAATATGCCCATGCTACCAGTTCAGAATTATATTGAATAGATTTGTTTGTTTTTAGTGCATTTTTATTGTTTTGTTTATTTTGTGTACATGTATATATGTGTGTGTGTGTGTGTATTTATATATACATATATAACCAAATCCTTTTGTGTGGTTTTCAACATTCATACATCACGCAGTCAAATCTAGATGTGACCCTGGACCACAAAACCAGTCTGAAGTAGCATGGATATATTTGTAGCAACAGCCAACAATACATTGTATGGGTCAAAACTAGCAATTTTTTATGCCAAAAATCAAAAGTAAAGATCACGTTTCATGAAGATATTTTGTAAACTTCCTACCATAAATATATTAAAACTTCATTTTTTAATTAGTAATATGCATTACTATGGACTTTATGTGGACAACTTTAAAGCCGATTTTCTCAATATTTAGATTTTTTGCATCTTCAGATTCCAGATTTTCAAACAGCTGTATCTCGGCCAAATATTGTCATGTCCTAACCAAACATCAATGGAAAGCTTATTTATTCAGCTTTCAGATACTGTATAAATCTCAATTTAAAAGAACTGACCCTTTTGACTGGTTTTGCGGTCCAGGGTCACATATTCTGTCATCTATACTATGTAAAGTCCATAGGTGTCCATATCTATTAATGAAACTCACAGAGCCGGACATTAATATGTTCAAGGCACAAAATGTTATAGCACTCCAAAGTCTTTTCCACTAATCTGCAACACTCGGACACACGGCTGTTCAGCAAAGCTACAGGTCACTTGTCCCTAATGTTCAAAGTTCTCTAATAAAATATGCTTTATAGACCCTGAAGCACATTACTGAACCACCAGTCACTGATTACTAACCCACTATAAATGGTAAAATAGTTATCAAGAAGACATGAAATTCCTTTGTATCATTTGCATATTTACAACCCATTCATGTTGATACTAAAAGAATGCTATTTAAATGGATGTACAGATCTTCTGATTAATACAGAAAATTTGTCACGTGACAATGACACATATACAGTATCATACTGGGACAGATCCTGTGATACTCATTACAGTGAGTCACAGTATTGAGATAAATCCTGCAGGGAAAGTACCTAAAGTAACCACTATGAAATCTAAAAGAAAAATAATCATTTAAAAAAGCTACCAAAAATGCAGTGTTTATTTCTTCTTAAGCTGCAGTGAATGGATGCCATCAGTATACAGCTGGTAAAAAAACAATACTATAATCCAAAAGTAATCCACACTACTACAATCAATTAACAACATGTCAATTAACATCTTGGCCAAAGTGACAGTTTAAAGTTAAAGCACCTTAATTATAGACCTTTTTCTTACAAACACGCATCTTTTTGCATTTTAAGACGTTAACTGATGGACTGTAGTTATGTGGATTACTTGCAGATTACTGTGACGTTTTTTTATCAGTTGTTTGGACTTTCATTCTGACAGCACCCATTCACTGCAGACCCTGATAGCACACATACATCTCGGAGACGTCTATTTGATGTCTGCATTTACGTCTGCAATACGTCTATTGGACGTTTCCTATATGGACGTTCCATTCCAACAAGGAACCGGTACAAACTTTGGCTACATTCAGTGACCTCTTCAAGCGTCAAGTGGATGAGCAGTATGTCGGAAAAGTCACTTTCACTGCAGCATCAGTTAATTCAACATCCATTAAGATCAATAACGCAACATTTGAAGACGAGGCTTGCTACATTTGTTCCTTCAAAGTGTATCCATTTCAACCTAAACGACATACCTTGTGCCTCTCTGTTAAAGGTAGGCTAAATAACCTGCAACCATGAAAGCCACATAAGTTTTCTCTCAGGTTTTGAGTCAAAAACACAGCTAACAAGGGCAGATTTTAACCAAACACTGAACTGTGTTTTTAGGACTAGGGCTTGTCAGTTTGGGTCAGGCTGTCACGTGTGTTTTAAATGTCTCATTTTATACAATTCCCTTTTGCCCAAACTGTGGTTTGATATTTATGTATGTTATATTTTAAAACTGATTTAAAATTTATTTATAAACTATTTAGTTTCATTATTTTTTGCAGTAGTCTAAAAAGTCATTAATGGCTTGTAATAAGCTATTTAATGGCAGGTTCCCATTGTGACAACTTACCCCATATTGTTTGACAATATTTCACACTATTGGAAACACAAGGTTGATGTAGGTTAAATGAGTGGCATATTTTCTAGGGTTATAATGGTGAAAATGTTCAATAGCTGTTTTTAGTCAAGACTTTAAATAAAGAAATATTCTCTGGACTAAGTAAAAAAAAAAAAAAAAAAAAAAAAAGGCAATCCAATCCAAGATAATGCAGACATGCCCAAAACTGGTAAGGGAGGAGGTGAATCATAAGTAAATAATACTGTCAGTGAATAATAATGGCAAACAATGAATCAAACAATGTGTTCAAGATGCAACTGAAACTTACAATCAGGTCCCACTTCCAGAAAAATGAAAGGAGTACATGCAGCCAGTTATCCATTTTTTGTGTGTGGCATTAAAAGAGTGTATACAGTTATGTAATAATGTCATAATTATGTCATAAGTCATTATGTTCCTGGTATCTTAACAGGTATATCAGAAATGACCACGTCAGTGACCACACCCAGTACTGATCAAGATGTTGTAGTCTCGTGTTCAGCCACTGGGAAACCCACACCAAATATCCAGTGGAAATCTGCAGAGAAAGATTTGAACAACTATAGGTCGAGTAATTTCACAACTCTCAACAAAGACAGTTCAACCACCATTACCATCAATCTCACACTTCCACTGTCAGAGTTTCATGGGAAGCACGTGAAATGTGTGGCTCAGAGTGACACAATTGAAAAGAGCTACCAAATATATGTGCCTGAAGAAGATCATAAAGGTAAATTGATCTGACTTTTGAAACATGTTTTTTGAATGGTAGAGGTTTAGTGGATTTAAAAGTACATAAACTAAAAAATGATGTATGTGCATATTTTAAAATAAACAAAATAAAGTATTTGTTTACATGCATAAAAAAATTTTGTTTCACAGAAAATAAAGTCACATTAAGAAATTATATCATTCCAATTCTGGTAGTGATTATCATCAGTATTGTTATTATTGCCATCTACCTTCACACCAAGTTAAATGGTCAGCAGAAAAATATTACACTCTAACTATCAAAACCATATTTGTGACCCTGGACCACAAAACCAGTCTTAAGTAGCACAGGTATATTTGTAGCAATAGCCAAAAATACATTGTATGGGTCAAATTTATTCAATTTTTCTTTTATGCCAAAAATCATTAGGATATTAAGTAAAGATCATGTCCCATGAAGATATTTTGTGAATTTCCTACCGTAAAAATATCAAAACTTAATTTTTCATTAGTAATATGTTTTGCTAAGAACTTCATTTGGACAACTTTAAAGGCGATTTTCTCAATTTTTTATGTTTTTGCACCATCAGGTTCTAGACTTCAAATACATCAATGGAAAGCTTATTTATTATATAAATCTAAATTTTCAAAAATTGACCATCATGACTGGTTTTGTGGTCCAGGGTCACATTTATTGTCATGTAAAACACAGCGTTATTTTGTATATTCATTATTTATTTGTTCTTTTATTTTTTTTTTTTTTTTGTTGTTTTTTTTTTTCAGATAAAGAAGACAAAAAATCTGCTTGCATTGCTTGAACTATTGTGCAACTGCTACTTTATTCAGAATTTACAAATCTTTGTGATGCACCTTTTAAAAAAAATCACTTCATGTTTACATTTGTGAATAAGCTATTTTTAATATAATGGTATAAACAATATCTGTTCACCTGAGAAAGTCTGTATTTTTCTACAGTTTCCACATTCTGTATCTGTACTTTAAGTTCTTTCAACCTAATATTCAGTATTATTTATTGTTGTGAGATTTGTTTATAGGATTTTAAATAATTCTTTTACAGCTGGCTGTCTTAGAGAAATATGCCCATGCTACCAGTTCAGAATTAGTATATTGAATAGATTTGTTTGTTTTTAGTGCATTTTTATTGTTTTGTTTATTTTATATATGTGTACGTGTATATGTGTGTGTGTGTGTATTTATATATACATATATAAACAAACCCTTTTGTGTGGTTTTCAACATTCATACATCATACAGTCGAATCTATATGTGACCCTGGACCACAAAACCAGTCTGAAGTAGCATGGATATATTTGTAGCAACAGCCAACAATACATTGTATGGGTCAAAACTAGCAATTTTTTATGCCAAAAATCAAAAGTAAAGATCATGTTTCATGAAGATATTTTGTAAACTTCCTACCATAAATATATCAAAACTTAATTTTTGATTAGTAATATGCATTGCTATGGACTTTATGTGGACAACTTTAAAGGCGATTTTCTCAATATTTCGAAACATAAACATAAACCAAACATCAATGGAAAGCTTATTTATTCAGCTTTCAGATACTGTATAAATCTCAATTTAAAAGAACTGACCCTTTTGACTGGTTTTGTGGTCCAGGGTCACATATTCTGTCATCTATACTCAGTGTTGGGCAAGTTACTCTGAAAATGTAATTAAATTACTGATTACTGATTACTCCTTTGAAAAGTAATCAAATTACTGTTCTGATTACTTTATTTCAAAAGTAATTAGTTACATTACACGTTATGTTACTTTTTTCCCTGTACATCCACGAAATTTACGTGAAATAGTGAATGTGTGTGTTGCCTACCATCCCAGCATAAACGCTCCGATAAAATATTTGTTATTAAAACATCAACATTCACAAACCACTGTTATTTGAACTAAAAGCAATAAGCTACACTGTCAGAAAAAAAGGTACAGTTCTGTCGCTGGGGCGGTACCCTAAGGTACAAAAATGAAAAGGTACATCTTTGTATCTTACCTACCCCTAAACAGTACATATTAGTACCTTAAAGGTACATTTTAGTAATTTGAAAGTACATATTGGTACCTTAAAGGTACATATTGATACCATAAAGGTACATGTTAGTACTTTAAAAGTACATATTTGTACCTTTTGACTTTGTACCTTAGGGTACCGCCCCAGCGACAGAACTGTACCTTTTTTTCTGACAGTGTACTGCGTGCGTGGTTCCAGAATGCACAGCATTTCGAGCGGTGAGTGGATTCTCTGATTGTCGACTGCATTTCAGAAATCAACCGTGGCCTAATTAGGGAGTCAGGCTCGTAATTGAAAGGTTGTGGGTTCGAGTCCCAGGTCTGGCAGGGATTGAAGGTGGAGGGAGTGAATAACCAGTGCTCTCTCCACCCTCAATACCACGACTGAGGTGAGTCCCTTGAGCAAGGCACCGTTCCCCCAACTGCTCCCCGGGCGCCGCAGCGATAGCAATATGGTTGCCCACTGCTCCGGGTGTGTGTTCACGGTGTGTGTGTGTGTTTGATTACTTCTCACTACTGTGTGTGTGCACTTGGATGGGTTAAATGCAGAGCACAAATTCCAAGTATGGGTTACCATACTTGGCCACACGTCATGTCCTTTCCTGTCCTTTCCATTGTTCGACGCTGCAAACACATGTTATAAACAGAAATTCTGCCTATGCTTATGCCTGTTAATCTTTTTTATATATATATATAGTTGTTCTTGTTGCTTTTGTGCAATGCATGAATAGCAATTAATTTGTTTTAGATATTTTATGTTTAGACAGTTCTATTTTGCGGGAGTCCCGCAAATCATTTTATTCTATCGCATCCCGCACACACATGAGTCTCTGCCCGCCCGCGCCCGCGCCCGCACCCGCACCCGCACTCGCCCATCAAGTCTTGCACCGCGCAAGTCTTGTACTCTCTGTTGCGTCGAGTCCAGTGCCAGTGGATTAGAGACCACTCTCGCTGGACTCGACACAACAGAGAGCGGGACGGTACGACAATAAAAGCTGATGTGTTGCTCTCCGCACCCGGTACGTTCTCAATAAGTTTTAATGTGCCGTGCAGCCCTTTCAGAGGTTTTAAATCGGATATGGAGTTTTTCACGGTTGAAAAGGATTTCTTCCCCTCTAATTGACAACGCACAATAATGTTCTTGCCTTTGACAGAAGTAAACTAAAAATAATGATTGTATTTTCATTTGGAGAACGTGTGCTTTCCTCTCTCCATGCTGACTATGTTTTCATTGGTAGTATCCGCCTCACAGGGCTTTCCAGTCAAAGTAGTTCTCAGATAGAGGACTTCGCGTGTGCTAGCCAACACCCTTTTTACAATCTACATGATAAATCACATTCTGTCGGCAATGATGTAACGCAGCGGTAACGCATGCTTGTAACGATACTCTAATTACTAATTTCGAAATTATAACGTGTTAAATTACTCCGTTACAAAAAATTAATCAAATTACAGTAACGCGTTACAAAGTAACAAAGTAATGCGTTACTACCCAACACTGGTCTATACTATGTAAAGTCCATAGGTGTCCATGTCTATTATTGAAACTCACAGAGCCGGGCATTGTAGCACTTCAAAGTCTTTTCCACTAATCTGCAACACTCGGACACTCGACTGTTCAGCAAAGCTGCAGGTCACTCGTCCCTAATGCTCAAAGTTCTCTAATAAAATATGCTTTTTAGACCCTGAAGCACATTACTGAACCACCAGTCACTGATTACTAACCCACTATAAATGGTAAAATAGTTATCAAGAAGACATGAAATTCCTTTGTATCATTTGCATATTTACAACCCATTCATGTTGATACTAAAAGAATGCTATTTGAATGGATGTACAGATCTTCTGATTAATACAGAAAATTTGTCACGTGACAACGACACATATACAGTATCATGCTGGGACAGATCCTGTGATACTCATTACAGTGAGTCACAGTATTGAGATAAATCCTGCAGGGAAAGTACCTAAAGTAACCACTATAAAATCTAAAAGAAAAATAATCATTTAAAAAAGCTACCAAAAATGCAGTGTTTATTTCTTCTTAAGCTGCAGTGAATGGGTGCCATCAGAATGAGTCCAAACAGCTGGTAAAAAAATACTATAATCCAAAAGTAATCCACTCTACCACAATCAATTAACAACATGTCAATTAACATCTTGGCCAAAGTGACAGTTTAAAGTTAAAGCACCTTAATTATAGACCTTTTTCTTACAAACACGCATCTTTTTGCATTTTAAGACGTTAACTGATGGACTGTGATTATGTGGATTACTTGTAGATTACTGTGACGTTTTTGATCAGGTGGTTGGACTTTCATTCTGACAGCACCCATTCACTGCAGACCCTGATAGCACACATACATCTTGGAGACGTCCATTTGATGTCTGCATTTACATCTGCAATACGTCTATTGGATGTTTCCTATCAAATGTCAAATAGATGTCTATTAGATGTCTTTAAGATGTTTATGATTTAGAATGTATGTAAAACTGACATCTTACAAACGTCTGGCTTTCATTTTGCCTTTGACAATGCATGGGAACTCATTTGTTTACTTTACTGGAAGTGCATAACACTTTGCATTTCCGTCCGTGGTTCATGAACAGTATTACGTGGCATGTGATTGGGCAATTGGGGGGGTGGGGGGAGGGGGGTAAAAACGTCTGTTTAGCTATAGCCTATATATACCCTTTCATTAGAACGTACTAAGTCCCGTTTCGACCCCTATATATTACTCACCCAGATTCATATAGGAGCATGCTGTACGGTGAAATAACTGAAAAATGCTTTACTTATATACCGTGTGTAACAACATACAACATATTTTATTATAACAAACTTATTTGGCCACCCGGCAAAAACATTTTTAGAACTAAAAATTGTATTGTTGTTTATTAGGCAAATAACAAACGGCTAAATTGTCTTTATTCAAACATAATAACTAAAAACTAATATACCAAATAAATAAATATTTTATTTTTATTTTGTACGCCTCTTTTGACCTTGATAAAAGCTTGCATTCTTGCTGACATTGTTTTAATGCACTTTTCCACAGTCTCTGTTGTTACTGACATCCAAATAGTTTCTAGTTGCTCCCAAATACTTGCTTTTGATTAACCTTTTGTGCAATCTATCTTTGAACCCATTCAGTTCCAACAATAATTATATTTTAGCATTAGAAACACTACTTTGACTAAAGATCTTACACATACTGGTGGATTAACCATTACAGAAACATTAAAAATGATTTTGGTAATCACCAGTACTCAGTCTGGGGCAGCTGTGGCACAAACCTTACATTTTGGGTGGTGGTCCAAAAAAATTTGTTAAGCGCAGTCAGGAATGGGCAGTATTTCAAAAACATGTATTTGAAATACAAAATACTATTGTGTATTTTGTATTTAAATACATTTAATCTTAGTATTTTTGTATTTTCAAAATACATAAAATACTTTTTGCCAATCAGCCTCTTTAGACTGCTGATTTCTTGTATCAACAAGTATAAAAAATACTAAATACAAAAATAATAAGATTAAATTCTTATTCTTATAATAAGATTGAATTCTTAGATTAGACACTTTAGGTGTGGTTGCCCAGGGGCACCAAAGAGTCTTAATCCACCACTGATGCTAATCAACTCATTAAATATACTTGTTCAAATACCTGTTCAAAATTATTAGCCAGCAATCAAGCTAATTGTTTCGGGTATATCAATATTTGATTAATTACCAACAGTTAAATATTTAAAGGGGAGAGATTACTAGTAGCCTATTTCAGCCACGTATTTGAATCATTTTCTGTAAACACAATATTATGAAAACCTCAGACTACCCGAAATCACATCGTACAGTTGTGTGGCTTGCTGAATCTGAATATCGTGACCTCACGATATTTACCAAAATATATTATATGAGACAGCAAAAATAAAAACCATTTCTGCATTTTAATTCAGTTTCTGGGAAATACTACTGTTCCTGTTTAACACTAATGATCTATTCCCAGAAAGTGTTTAGTCATTTTACCTGCCATAATATAATATAAAATCGTTTGTTTAAGTAGGAAACTCCAATAATTACCTCAGATGGTAAAGTTGGCAAATGAATTATTTCAGTTTAGGGAGGAAATTAACATTTATGTACATCTGTCTATCTGTTTCTCAGGAATTTCTGAACACGTTTATACCATTAAGTCATGCATTGCATTTACTGTAGGCTAGCCTATTTTTTTTTTTTAGTTTACTATACTTCCGGACAGAAGAGAACGTCACGTGTTTGAATATAACGCGAAACCAAGCCTCCAGAAATACCCAAAAATGTCCGCTTGGTTAACACAATCAATAATCGCTGAATGGGAAATTTACACTTTCACTTTCTGCTTCACTTATATATAAGCAGTTTCTGATTACAAACAGACCATACCAACCATTCGACATCATGTTGTGTCTACTGATTTTAGTTTTAAGCCTCATAAACAGAGGTTGGTCATTACCTACTTTTTACTCAATACATTGCATTTCTTTTCGAGACAAAACTGGATGGACATAGCAGGAGGTTTATAACAACATATTTTTTTTTCTATAGCTTATTTTTCAGATATTGTTGCAAGAGGAAACACTTCTGTTGTGTTCGGTCAGGATGCTGTATTCTCTTGTACGCTGTCAGACGCGTCTGGCGTCAAACAAGTCACTTGGCAGCGGGTACGCAACACGGAACCGGTACAAACTCTGGCTACATACAGCGACCTCTTCAAGTATCACGTGGATGAACGGTATGACGGAAAAGTCGCTTTAATCGCAGCGTCAGTTAATTCAACGTCCATTGAGATAAAAAAGGCGACATTTGAAGACGAGGCTTGCTACATTTGTTCCTTCAAAGTCTATCCATTTCAACCTAAACGACAGACATTGTGCCTCACTGTCAAAGGTAAGCTAAACACCTGCAACCACGAAAGTCACAGGTTTTGTCTTTGAGTCAAAAAACACAGCTAACAAGGGCAGATTTTAACCAAAACGTTGAAGTGTGTTTTCAAGTCTGGGGCATGTGAGTTTGGGTCAGGCTAACACATGTTTTCAATGTGTTATAACTTTGTATAATTTCCTTTTGCCAAAACAGTGGTTTGATATTTATATATGTTATAGCTGATTTATGAACTTATTTATGTTATTTTTTGTTTCATAGTTGTTTTGCAGTTTTGATATATATACAATTGAGGTGAATCTGCAATTTGTTACTTATTTGACCAAAATAGGAGGAATCATACAAAATGCATGTTATTTTTTATTTAGTACTGACCTGAATAAGATATTTCAGATAGAAGACGCTTACATATAGTGCACAAGAAAAAAAATAATAGCTGAATTTATAAAAACGTTCTGAATTTGAAGATCAAGGTAAATTTAACTTACTTTGTCTTTTGGGACAAAGTCCCCCCCCCCCCCCCCCCCCCAAAAAAAAAGATAAAAAAAATATTCAGGCAAAATAGTAAAAATGTATACATTTTCATTCTGTTCAAAAGTTTTCACCCCCTGGTTCTTAATGCCTCGTGTTTCCTTCTGGAGCATCAGTGAGCGTTTGAACCTTCTGTAATAGTTGCATATGAGTCTCTCAGTTGTCCACGGTGTGAAAAGATGGATCTCAAAATCATACACTTATTGTTGGAAAGGGTTCAAATACACAAAAATGCTGAAAATCCTGCTGAAAATGCTGAGGAACAGCAGGCAGTTTAACTGTTAGCTTTTATTTTCTCTTGTGGACTATATGTAAACATATTTTATGTGAAATAGTATTAAATAAATATCATGCATTTTGTGTGATCTCTCCTACTTTGGGAAAATAATTAACATTTTGCAGATTCAGATTGCAAGGTGTATGTAAACTTTTGACCTCCACTAAAATAGGCTATTTAATGGCAGGTTCCTAATGTTGTGAATCAGAAGATACTCAGAGATCTGTCTGTGAATAATAATGGCATCCCAATGCAGGACCAAACAATGTGTTTAAGATGTAACTGAAACTTTCATTCAGTTTCTAGTTCAGAAAAGTGAAAGGAGTACATGCACCCAGTTATCCATTGTTTTTGTGTGCAGTATTAAAAAATCGTACATAACTCATTATGTTGCTGCCATTTTTGCAGGTATAACAGAAATAACAACGTCAGTGAATCCTGCACCCAGTTCTGATCAAGATGTTGTAGTCTCATGTTCAGCCACTGGTAAACCAGCTCCAACTATCCAGTGGAAATCTGCAGGGAAAGATTTGAACAACTTTAGTCCAAGTAATTTCTCAAATCTCAACAAAGACAGTTCAACCACCATTACAAGCAATCTTACACTACCACTGTCAGAGTTTAATGGGAAGTATGTGGAATGTGTGGCTCAGAGTGACAACGTGCAGAAGAGCGTGCAAATCCATGTGCCTGAAGAAGATTATAAAGGTAAGAGTTTCAGCATGGATAAGAGCAAAACCTATTAAGGCACAGTCATTATCATGACATTTCCTAATACTGAATTTTTTTTTCTTACAGTGGACAACATTACAACAAGAAGTTACATCATTACAGCTTCAGTCCTCATTTGCATGGCTGTTGTGGTTCTTATCATTATTATCATCTGTCTTTACACCAGACTAAAGAGTAAGCAGCAAAATCCCTCTATCCAACTAGTTGAAACAGGCTAATACAACCCAACATACTGTAATCTTTTAAGAATAGATCTCAATATCTAACTAATTTAATGCTTTATGTAATTTTGCTTATTTTTTTCCCCCAAGGATCGACTTTTAGGAAAAAATCTACTTATGAGGAACCCCTTAATGCCCCAAATGAGGAATGTTAACTCTGCTGCTACCATTTTCGCTCATGGTCTTTGTTAAAACAAAGTTTTGGGTTGTAGCCTGTTTCTTCCTTAAAGAAATTGTGAATGTGTTCTCTATATTATATGTATATATGTTTCTATATGTATTTATATAATTGCTTATTATTTATTTATGTTTACATTACAGTACAGTATTCCATTGCATTAATAAAGTTTTGTACATAATATTATTACCACTATATCAGAGTATTTTGAACATAGAATTACTGTATCATAGACCAATTATATTTATACTTTTGTTTTAGATTTGTAGGCTCACACATTTGCACTTTATGACTTTATGAATTGAATGTACTGACATACACTAAATAGTTTGTATTGTGTTTTCTTCTGGAGTCTGTGACAGTAATTTGTAAATTCACAAACAGAAGCTCTGTTAGTCTTGGGGGGGGGGGGGCATTATTACAATTATACAAACAGATAAGCTAAAGGCTGGAAGACCTAGTTTTCAGCAATGTGAAACAAAGTGAAAGTCATTGATGGACACAGAAGTTGTTTTGTGGTTTCCTGCATGAAACTCTATAATGCTGCATAGAGAGATGTCTGCTATTTTTAGTATTTATATTTTGTTTGTTGATGACTGCAACAAGTACAGGCGTAGCCTGATGGCAAAAATAACTGACTAGTAAATTATAAAAGGATAAACATGTATTTCTGAAAAGATTTCTGTGCGATGTATACCTACCTGTATATCCTGTGATTGTATTGAAATAAATGTGAACTTTTGGATTCAATGACTGGATTACTTGCTAACATTTATATACAGGTGCATCTCAAAAAAATAGAATATCATGAAAAAGTTCAATTTTTGTTTGTAGCTTATTTCAAAAACTGAAGCTTTCATATATTCTAGATTCATTACATGTAAAGTAAAACATTTCTAAAGATTTTTTGTTTTAATTTTGATGATTAGCAGCTCATAAAAGTCAAAAATCCAGTATCTCAAAATATAAGAATATTTACATCTGAGTTTCATTAAATGTCCATCCCTACAGTATAAATTCTGGATATCTCTTTTTTGAAACCACAATAATGGGGAAGTGTCAGAAGCATCTTACCTGGGCTAACGAGAAAATGAACTAGACTGTTACTCAGTGATCCAAAGTCCTCTTTTCAGATAAAAGTAAATTTTGCATTTCATGTTGAAATCATGATCCCAGAGTCTGGAAGAAGACTGGAAAGGCACAGAATCCAAGCTGCTTGAAGTCCAGTGTGAAGTTTCTGAAGTCAATGATGATTTGGGATGTCGTTACATCTGCTAGTGTTGGTCCATTGTGTTTTATCAAGTGCAAAGTCAACGCAGCCGTCTACCAGGAGATTCTGGAGCACTTTATGCTTCCATCTGCTGACAAGCTTTATGGAGATGCTGATTTCCTTTTCCAGCAGGACTTCCAAGTGGTTTGCTGACCATGATATTACTGCTTTATTGGCCAGCCAACATGCCTGACCTGAACCCCACTGAGAATCTATGGGATATTTTCAAGAGAAGGATGAGAAACAGTCCATCCAACAATATACAGACGATCTAAAATCTCAGCAGTGCCACAGGCTGATCACTTACATGTCACACTTTACTGATGCTGTAATTTGTGCTAGGAGCAAGGAATTTGCTGTAATATGTGCTGCCGACCAAGTATTGAGTGCATAAATATACATATACAAATATTCTAATATTTTGAGATACTGGATTTTTGACTTTCGTGAGCTGTAAGCTCTAATCATCAAAATTAAAACAAACAAACAAAAAACTTTAAAAAATGTTTTACTTTACATGTAATGAATCTAGAATTTCAGTTTTTGAAATAAGTTACAAAAAGTAACAAAAAATGAACTTTTTCACGATATTCAAATTTTTTGAGATGCACCTGTACTCTGTATTTCTACCAAATGCGTAAACAAAAAAAATAAAATAAAAAATAAATATAGGGGAAAAACGGGACAAGCACAGGAAAGTACTGTAAATTATGTCGACAAATAAATGTGACACACATGATGACAAAATTCATATGACTAGATTTTAAATAATTCTAAAAAAAAAAAAGATGAATACATAAAATTCTGACTTTACATAACCTTGCAGATTTTAAAAGGAAGAGAGGAAGCTATTCAGATAGTGGACAAAAAGGGAAACTCCATCTGCTTTGGCTAAAACTTAGCATTTAAAGCTGTAACCACATGTTAGCAGTAAAAGTTGAGGTATGATTCTAGTGCAAGGTAAACCTAATGTATGCGTTTATGCTGCATTTAAAATAGCTTGCATTATCAAACCACCACTGAAAACTGAACACAAGTTTATTTTGTAATTTTGTTCAACAGCACTTTGCCACATCTTTTTTTCAGTAGGCATGGGATCTGTGATTGTCTGTCTAAAATGATGCATCGGTGCTGCATCTGCAAAGTTCAAAGGAAGTCGTCTTGATGTGGTATAGCATTATACAAACTTCAGCCATATTCAAGTTGGCCATTTCCTCTGACTGACTGAGCACATGAACATGCAGATCTTTCACCCGACTACTGCGTTTCTTTTAATGGTTGTTCTCTGCAGCCAGCCAACTTCTCTATCAATGGGTAAGTCTAGATCAGTTCTTAACTAAGAATTTTTATGTATATTTAATATGTTACTGACAGCAGACGTAGTAGCATTCAGGTTAGCACTCATTTGGCTCTTTTTTTTGCATATCTAATTAAATGGGACACATTTGTCTTCACCGCTTTCAAAGCTTTCTTTCATTTCAGTGTTGAGGTCATTTTTGATATTTTCAGTACTTTTTATGGACTAATACAAAATATTTTTAATGTGCAGTGTCTGTGATATACTCGCGTGAACCTGTAACAAAGACTGAAGGTCTTCCATTGTCTCTCAAGTGCACGGTGAAGTATAAGAATTGCAACATTGAAGCCAAATGGTGGTATATAAACAGCAGTCAAATTTTGCCCATTACAGATCCTAACAATTATCTGATCACAGTAAATGAAACAGAAACAGATGAGCACAGGCTAAGGAACATTTTCCTGACATTCAATTTCTTGAAACTTCAAGACACTGCGTCCTATCAGTGTGATGCCATATGTCTCAACAGTGGGACTCAAGCAAAAGGCCATCTTGTGAAACTCAGTGTCACAGGTTTGAGCTGAAGAAACATTATTTTTATTTTTGGTTTTTGTATGTTACAATGCTCTGGCATGTGACACTTGTTAATGTAACAAACCTTTTTTTCTACAGCTGATCCAAACAAAGGTCTGAAGGTCTCAACATGGAGCGGCCAGTTAAAGGCAGACACAGCTGCGTTGGCACTCAGTGCCTTATTATTGTTATTATGGTGTTATTAAATGACATTGTGTTTTCAGTATGGAGCAATACAGATGACATGCATTGTTATAAATCTGCTAGTTTGACTAACTTGAGTTTTCTTGTATTCTAGACATAATCCAAAGTCTTGGGTTAAATTCTTACAATGTGACAGCATAGGTACCTAAAACGTTGTCATACGGTTGGTTACCTGATAATGATGATTATTATTATTTTTTGAAATACATTTTTGCCATAAATTGTTACATTGCTGTACAAAATTGAGTTTTATTAGAAATATGTTTTATTTTGTAAAAAGAATAATGTATTACACAGCCTGTATGTGAAATGACCTGTTGTGCTACATTCTTTTTAACTGCAGTGAAACATTTCAGTGCTGTGGTCCAGGCTGAAACCAAGCTCATCTTCCTGAACGGAAGATGAGCCTCCACAGGTGTAAAAATAAATGCTTTTACTGGCCAAATGTGGTGAACAAGACACAGTTACCTCATGCAGAAACAAGTCATGTGCACAGTGAAGGCACAAGCAGTGTACTGCATTTTTACATTTTACAGTAGACATGTGATACAGTTCCCATCTATAATTATTACTACCAAAAGGGGCTGAATACTAATTTGCATTTGCATAAAAGTATGTACTGCACTGGTGATGGTAAATGTTACGTACACATATAGTTTACCTCACAGCATTGGGTACACTTTATTGCACAACTTTTTGAGGGGATAAGTGCTTCAGTTAAAACATAAAACAAAATCTACTTTGACATAAAGGAAAGTGTACAGATTTAGATGCAAACCAAGGGACATGGAGGATTTGAATTGATCTAAGAGAGAAATACTGCCATCAGCTGGTTATCAGAAGTCACTGGAAAACGTGTAGGCTAGTATTTCTCTAATGTCTGTGATACATTCAACTGGCTAAAGTGACAGATGACAACCATGTTTGTGAGATTTAAGTGCCTTAAGAAAGCACATCTGAAGCAAAATTAACCTACAGTCAGCTTGTACAGTCCATTGACTTTCTCTTTATTTTCCAGTCAGTATCTCTCTCCCTATTTCATTTTCCCTTCATGTTGACTCTATCCAAGAATGTGCCAGGTAATTCTGTAATTTCGTTTTTAGTTAGTCTTCTGTCTTGAGAAACACTGAAAACACTCTCCATCATTTTCTGCTGGTCACCTAGTACTGAATCACTTAGACTCAATGACTGCATCTAATTTCTAAGGTTCTAAGATTCCTATTGCATCCATTGGCATTCTTATTATTCTAATTCTTCTTTATTTCTTTTTCCGCTCTGGAAGTCTGTGGCAGCCCATAAAACCACTTGTGAGAAAGTTCTGAAATTTGGCACACAAATAGAGGACAGTCTCAACATTAAACACAGCAATTTTTTTGCTATTTTTGAAAGTTCAAAAAACCGACTTTATACTGAATGACTATATTACTAAGGTTTTAAGGGAGTGTAATATTAAAGGGATAGTTCACCCAAAAATTAAAATTTGATGTTTATCTGCTTACCCCCAGGGCATCCAAAATGTAGGTGACTTTAGAACATATAAAGACTTTTGTAACTCAAACGGTTGCAGTTGGTTAGCCATTTAATGGCAGTCAATGAGATCCATGGCTTTGAGAGTCAAAAAAAAAACACAAAGCCAAAACCAAATTAAACTCTGCGACTCTTGACGATACATTGAGGTGTTAAGACACAATATAATCGGTCTGTGCAAGAAACTGAACAGTATTCATAAAATTTTTTACCTCTAATCCACCGAAATGTCCAACTGTCCTGAGTGTGTTCACAACAGCCGGCGTGTGATGCGTCAATGTGCTCTGACATAGTAGACGCATGTGCGGAAGCGATCTGTCACACGTATACGTCACTCATTGTTTTTACAGTGCAGAGAGATATGATGGGTACGACGGCTCCTCAAAATGGTAATTATCCTGCTTATCCTGATTGTCGCATTAAAAACTAGTAACATGCTAGTAACTTGGTAATCATGCTAGCAACGTGCTAGTTACATGCTAATTATACTTGAAACATGCTAACAACATGCTGGTAACATTGTAATCATGTTAGAAACATGCTAACAGCATGCTAATCATGCTAGTAACATGCTAATCGTGTTAGCAACATACTAGTAACATGTTAATCATGTTAGAAACATGCTAATCATGCTAGCAACATGCTAGTAACTTGCTAATCATGTTAGTAACATGCTTATCATGCTTGCAACATGCTAGTAACATGTTAATCATGTTAACAACTTGCTAGTAACTTGGTAATCATGCTAGCAACGTGCTAGTTACATGCTGATCATACTAGAAACATGTTAACAACATGCTAGCAACATGCTAGTAACTTGCTAATCATGGTAGCAGCATGCTAATCACATTAGAAACATGCTAACAGCATGCTAGTAACATGCTAATCATGTTAGAAACATGTTAGCAACATGCTAATCATGCTAGCAACATGTTAGTAACTTGCTAATCATGCTAACAATATGCTAATAACATGCTAATCATGCTAGCAACATGCCAATCATGTTTACAACATGCTAGTAATATGCTAATCATGCTAGAAACATGTTAACAGTAAGCTAGTAACATGTTAGCCATGTTAGAAACATGTTAGTAACATGCTAATCATGTGCGAAACATGCTATCAACATGCTAATCAGGCTAGAAACATGCTAGTAACTTGCTAATCACGCTAACAACATTGTAATCAGTCTATAACAATACAAGCAACAAGCTAATCATGCTAAAACATGTTAATAACGTTAAATCACGTAAGCAATGTGTTAAATCATGCTAGCTGTTTCATACTTTTACAACTGCTTCAAACTTTCAGGCTAGGCTTTCTCCAGCCAGCTTAAAGTTTGTTCTCAAACTTTACTCATCTAGTTATTATTTAATTTATTATTTTAAATTTACCTTACTGAATAGTATTCCACTCCATTAATACAGTTTAATACATTTTTACTACTATGCCAGAGTATTATATCATAGATAATATTCATACTGTTATTTTAGATTTTCAGGCTCATACATTAGCATTTTTTAATCAACTTAATGTAAAGACATGCAAAAGTCAGAATTGTGAGATATTAATACAGAATTGTGAGATATTATCAGAAAAAAAATCTGAATTGTGATATAAAAAGTCCCAATTATTATTTTCAATTTTTGATTTTGTGTTAAAAGAAACTTCAGCCATATTCAAGTTAGCCATTTCCTCCGACTGACTGAGCACAGAAACATGCAGATCTTTCACTCGACCGCTGCGTTTCTTATAATGGTTGTTCTCTGCAGTCAGCCGACTTGTCTAGCAGCGGGTAAGTCTAATTCAGTTCTTAACTAAGAATATTTCTATAAATGTTTTGCATTTTTGTATTTCAAAGTGTATTCTAGAGCAGTGTATTCTAGCAGCATGTCACTGACAGCAGAAATAGTAGCATTTAGGTTAGCACTTATGCTAGTTTTTTTTTTTTTTTTTTCCGCTGCATAAAAGCACTTGTTTTAAATTAAGCTTCTTGTCAAAGTCATTTTTGATGAACTAATACAAAATATTTACCATGTGCAGTGACTGTGAGATACCCGCGTGAACCGGTAACAAAGACTGAAGGGCTTTCAATGTCTCTCAAGTGCACAGTGGAGTATAAGACAGAGGATTGTGACATTGAAGCCAAATGGTGGTATATAAACAGCAGTCATAGTTTGACCATTATGGATCCTAACAGATATCTGATCACAGTAAATGAAACAGAAAGAGGCAAGCACAGGCTAAGGAACATTTTCCTGACAATAAGTTCCTTAAAACTTCAAGACACTGCCTCCTACCAGTGCGATGCCACATGTCTCAACAGTGGGACTCAAGCAAAAGGCCATCTTGTGAAACTCAATGTCACAGGTTTGAGCTGACAAAACATTATTTTGATTCTTAGTTCTTGTATGTTACAATGTTTTGGTGTGTGACATTTGTTAATTTTACAAACCTTTTTTCTACAGCTGATCCAAACAAAGGTCTGAAGGCCTCAACATGGAGCAGCCGGTTGAAGGCAGATGCAACTGCGCTAGCACTCAGTGCCTTATTGTTATTATGGTGTTATTAAATGACATTGTGTTTTCAGTAGGAAGCAACATAAGGTATCAGCATATGAAATGCATTAAAAGCATATTATAAATCCACATGACCAACTGGACTTTTCTTGTATTCTAGACATCTTACAATGTTCTTACAGTGTGACAGCATGTGTACCTAAAAAGTTGTTATGGATTTGTTACCTGAAGATTTTTTATTATTATTAATTTTTGTCATAAATTGTTAAAACAGCTGTACAAAATTGAGTTTTATTAGAATCCTGTTTTATTATTTTTATTTTATTTTATTTTAGTTTTTTTTTTTTTTTTTGTGAAAAGGATAATTACACAGCCTGTATGTGAAATGAACTGCAGTTGAACATTTCAGTGCAGTGGTATAGGCTTGTGGCTTAAACTGAAACCAAGCTCATCTTGCTGAACGGAAGATGAGCCTCCACAGGTCTATGTTCAATGTGGTGAACAAGACTCACAGTTATCTAATGCAGAAGTGCACAGTGAAGACACAAGCAGGGCAATGCTTTTTTTTTGCATTTGACAGCAGACATGTGATACACTTCCCTTCGTAACAGTCAACAATTGCTACCAAAAGGGGCTGAATGCTAATTTGCATATGCATACATGTAGTTTATCTCACAGCATTCGGTACACTTTAGGCTAACTTGTTTGGGGGATAAGTGGTCCAGTTAAAAAATAATAATAATAAAAAGAGAGAGAGAGAGAGAGAGAAATGCTACCATCTACTGGATATCAGATCTTACAGCAGTCACTGGAAAAAGTGTATTATTTCTGTCATGTTTGTGAGGTATTCAACTCATGAACCAATTAAAGGTGTTTCTTTTGTGCCTAGTAATAAAACTAAGGTTGTCGGAGCATTAAATTTCTGATGCTAAGGACAGTTTGGAGGAGAATTTAACATCAGTATTTTATATAGCCAAGCACACTAAACCTGAGAACAAGTCTGATGACCTATTAAATGAGTTTGGAAATAAAATTTGTCATGTTCAATATGAGGGGCTAAAGTGACAGATGACAATCACTGGTGACTCACGCTTTCGAGAGTCGTGAGATTTAAGTGCCTTAAGAAAGCACCTCTGCAAAATTAACCTTAAGTCATCTTGTACGGTCCGACTTCCTCTTTCTTTCCAGTCAGTGCCTCTCACCCTATTCAGTTCTCCATTCATGATGACTTTATCTAAGATTTAATTTTTTAGTTAGTCTTCTATCTTGAGAAACACTGAAAACACCCTCCGTCATTTTCTGCTGGTCACTTAGTACTGAATGACTTAGACTCAATGACTGCATCTAATTTCTAAGGTTCTAAGATTCCTATTGCATCAATTGGTGTTCTTATTATTCTGCTGCTTCTTTTTTTCTTTTTCCGCTCTGGATGTCTGTGGAAGCCCATAAAACCACTTGCGAGAAAGTTATGAAATTTTTTTACGGAAATCACACAAAAATGAATATGAGGCTATATCTCTGCAACAGTTTGGCATATTAAGAGCAAACTTGGTGTGTGTTATAACAACCATGACCTGAGACTACCTACCTCCACAGTTTTATGTTGAAAACCTACTTTTTCTAACTCCTCCTAGACTGTTGGTCCAATTTTCACTAAATTTTGCTCATATCATCTTCAGACCCTGCTGACAAAAAGTTATGGATTTTGTTGAAATAGGAAACAGTTATTGTTTAACACATCAACGAATTTGCTGGAATCATGCCAAACTGCCTCTGACGCTGTATCTGTGCAAAGCCTTGACATATTGACACCAAATTTTGTATGTGCCATTGTCAGCTCACACTGACCACGCTACATCAATTTGGTAACAGCGCCACCTATTAGTCACGAGTGATAACCGTTCATTAACCATTAAAGGAGAACTCCACTTCCAGAACAACAATTTACAAATAATTTACTCACCCCCTTGTCATCCAATCCATGTTTATGTCTTTCTGTCTTCAGCTGTAAAGAAATTCTAGTTTTTGAGGAAAACATTTTAGGATTTTTCTTCATATAATAGACTTAAATTGTGCCACTGATTTTTAACTTCCAAAATGTAGTTTAAATGCAGCTTCAAAAGGCTCTAAACAATCCCAGCTGAGGAAGGGTCTTATCTAGCGAAACACTTTTTTTTTTTCGAAAAATAAAAATTTGTATACTTTTACAGCACAAAACGATGCGCGTTCTTAAATGATTTGTTCATTTTGAACGGATCTTCAATGTGACTCGGGAAGAACGAGTCGTCTCGGGGAGTGATTCGCTCATCTGCGCATGCGCAACATCCTAATAGGTTCTGTAATGGAATTAGTTCACCTGTTTCGAGTCTTCGGGTTTTTCAAGTTGTTCGTTCATCTTATGGGGCTGTCACGTGATGAACGAACGACTCAAACCCGAAAACTTGTCAGATAAGAGGTGAGGTGAGCTAATTATAGACTAAAGACCCAGGTAAACAATGAATTAATCTTTTCTGTTTCTTATAGCATTACAGTGTTGTCTTGTTTGTAGTGTGATCAACGTTTGTGTAAGCAGTAGATGTGTTAGGGAAGTAACACATTTTATATTACATTTTAATTATATTTTGCTAAAATGAACGAAATGACTCGAAAAAAGATTCGTTCATTTTGCTGAACGAGACTTAAAGGTCCCAGTCGGTAAAATGATTCGAACTTCCAATTATGACTACGAACCACGCCTAAGTTAATCGTCTGTGTACTCTGGCTCAAAAAGGTAGAGAATGGCGAAAAACTCCATCTTATTTTATCCTACAACTTCAGAATCGTCCGACATCGTTGTAGCTTTTTGTTTGTAAACAGCGTTTGACTTAACATTACTTGCACTTTGCCTGTTTGCTTTGTAAACACTGGGTCTGTAGTTCCGCGTGACCTTTCGACGTGATTCAATAGTACGTAGTGTCGTGAACGCGCATCCCAGAGCCTGTGCTAAACGAGCTATTGCGTTTAAAAAGTATACAAATGTTTATTTTTCGAAAAAAAAAAATAGCCGATCGTTTCACTAGATAAGACCCTTCTTCCTCGGCTGGGATCGTTTAGAGCCTTTGGTAGCTGCATTTAAACTACATTTTGCTATTAACATTTGTTAATAACTTTTGATTGCGTTAGCCTTTTGGAATGAAACTGGTCAGTGCTATACACTGTTTTTGTATAGCACCACAACAAAGATGAGGCACAATGCCAGACTATGTTTGAAGCTGAATCTCTGCAAAGCTTTGACGTATTGACACCAAACTTTGTGTGCCATTGTCACCTCACACAAAACACACCATCTCGATTTGATATCAGTGCCACCTACTGGCCAAAAGTAATAACAGTTAATAAAGCTACAGTTGATCTGATGCTTGCTTGCTTTTGTAGTGCTTGCAGCTATTTATATTTCACAACTGTTCTTACTTTTTTGCCTAATGAAGTCAGTTCAGTCATGCTAAATAATATTTTTGACTCGAATAAAACCAGTTAATTACATCATGAAGCTGATTTCAGCCTGACAAAACAGAAAAACTGCAAAATTTTTGTTCATGACCTTTGTTAATGTGAACTTCTGGGTTCTAACCCATGTTTTCCTTCAAGGAATAATGAATTTATATATTTAGTTTAGTTATGTTTACATTACTAAATAGCATTACTGTCACGAATCTGGTCGGTGTCCTGTTACAATTACATTGCATTAATACAGTTAAATATGTCTTTTTTATTTATTTTTTTTTTTACCATTATGTCAGAGTATTTTGTATAAAGAGAATAGACCAATAATATTCATACTTTAGATTTTTATGCTCATATATTTGCACTTTATTTTTTGAAAGTCAGAATTCTGTCTAAAAAGTCAGAATATGTGACTTTGTTCAAAAAAAAAAAAAAGGAATGCTCTGTTCTAGCTGAAAATGACACAGTTAACACTGTAACCACGTTAGCAGTAGAAGTTGAGGCATGATTCCTGTACAAAGTCTAAGGTGTTAAATGCTGCATAAAGTGTATATGTAGCATTTAACACCTCTTGCAGTAGCAAACCACCATCAGCGAAAACAAGACACAAGTTCATTTTGAGATTTTGTTCCCTCATCTGCTACATCTTACAGGCATGTGATCTGTGATTGTCTAAAATTATGCTGCATCTGCAAAATTAAACATAAATCATCTTTATATGGTCAGACAAACTTCAGGTATCCATATTCAAGTAGCCATTTCATCTAATTGAGCACAGAAACATGCATATGCTTCACCCACCAGCTGCGTTTCTGATAATGGTTGTTTTCAGCAGTCAGCTGTCTTCACTAGCAGCAGGTAGGTCTAATTCAATTCTTAACTAAGAATATTTGATATTTCAAAGTGTACTCTAGTGCAGTGTGTCACTGCCAGCAGACATGGTAGATCTCATGTTAGCACTTATTTTTAACATTGGATGCATTTGTTTTTAATTAATGTTTTTCTGTGTGTGAAAGTCATTTTAGAGCTCATACACTCTGTATTTCTGTTGGGCTAATACAAAATATTTCCCATGTGCAGTGTCTGTGATATACTCGCGTGAACCGCTAACGAAGACTGAAGGTCTTTTGTTGTCTCTCAAGTGCATGGTGAAGTATAAGACAAAGGATTGCGACATTGAAGCCAAATGGTGGTATACAAACAGCAGTAAGCGTTTTCCCATTCTGGATCCTAACAAATATCTGATCACAGTAAATGAAACAGAAACAGATGAGCACAGGATAAGGAACATTTTCCTAACAATAGGTTCCTTAAAACTTCATGACAGTGGCCTCTACCAGTGTGATGCCATATGTCTCAACAGTGGGACTCAAGCAAAAGGCCATTTTGTGCATCTCAACGTCACAGGTTTGAGCTGAAAAAAACATTATTCTGATTCTTAGGCTATATGTTACAATACTCTGGTATGTTATACTTGTTAATGTAACAATACTTTGTCTACAGCTGAGCCATAAAAAAGGTCTGAAGTTCTCGACATGGAGTGGCCATTTAAAGGCAGATGCAGCTGCGCTAGCACTCAGCGCCATATTATTGTTATTATGGTGTTATTAAATGACATTGTGTTTTCCATTGTGACCAACTGGACATTTCTTGTATTCTAGACATGATACAAAGTCTTGAAACAAGTTCTTAGAATGTGACAGTAAAAGTTGTTACAGAGTTGGTTACCTGAGGATTCTTTTTTCTTTAATTGTTGCCATAAATTGTTGCATTCCTGTACAAAATAGATTTTTATTACAGTTTTATTTTGTGAAAGTGATAATGCATTGCACAGCCTGTATGTTAAATGATCTGTTGTGCTACATTAATTTTAACTGCAGTGGATCATTTCAGTGCTGTGGTCCAGGCTTGTGGCTAAAACTGAAACCAAGCTCATCATGTCAACCAGAACATGAGCCTCCACAGGTGTAAAAATACTTTTACTGGTGAAATGTGGTGAACAAGACATGCAGGAACAAACCTATGCGCACAGTGAAGACACAAGCAGCGTAATGCAATTTTTTTAAACGTGATACAGTTCCCTTTGCAACTGTAAATAATTATTACCAAAAAGGGCTGCATGCTAATTTGCATGCTATGTACTGGACTGGTGATGTGCTGGTATGCAAAAAAGCATAATTAATAATAATTACACCAGTGTTAGGACGTATAGTTTACCTCAAAGCATCTGGTACATTTTTTGAGGGAGGGTTTTCACCGATCTCTGGAGATAAATATTGCCATCTACTGGATTTTAGATGTCTTATAGAATTCACTTGAAAACACGTAATATTTCTCTCCTGTCTGTGATGTATTCAACTCATGAGCCAAGCAATTAAATGTGTTTCTTTTATGGCTAATAATAAACCTTTTAAGGCTGTGTGAGCATTGCATTTCTGCCTGAGATGATAAGGATGACAGGTTGGAGGAAAATTTAACATCAATATTTTATATAAGCAAGCACACTCAACCTAAAAAAAGGTCTGATGACCTATTAAAAAAGTTTGGAATAAGGTGATTCATGGTCATCAGGGGCTAAAGTGACAGATGACGTTCTATCAGTTTCTAGAGAAGTGAGATTTAAGTGTCTTGTACGGCTTGTACGGTCTGTTGACTTTCTCTTTCTTTTCCAGTCAGTCTCTCTCTCCCTGTTTAGTTCTCCCTTCATGGTGACCTTATCCAAGAAGTATGCTAGGTAATTCTGTAATTTCATTTTTAGTTAGTCTTCTCAAAAAAACAAACAAACAAACAAACAAAAAAACTCCCGCTGTCATTTAATGCTGGTCACTCAATACCAAAATGACTAGATCTAATTACAGTAACTAAGCTTTTTATGGAGTCTTATATATTTCACATTTTATGATGATTATATTACACAACTGTTGTATTTTGTTAACTTTGTTAGATTTTTTTTTTTTTTTTTTTTGTAAAAATCATATCCTCAAAGACTTACAACTTCCCCTACAGGCTGAACAACATTTGTGTCTTGAAAATTTTTTTTCTTTTTTTTTATTCAAATTACTGGCAGAACAGGCAGGGTTAGCTGGGGCACTTTACAGTGCTCTGCTTATGTCACCAAAAAGTACAGTCAAAAATACTATTGGTATTCAAATTATGGGTAACCAATGGGACTTAAATCTATATGGGTCATTCCTGGTATTTGCCACCTTTTGTGTCTCCAGTAAAGATGACAATCCTGTTCCCCTTAAGATGCTGAGCATAAATTTGAAGGCGGTTTTAGTCATAAATGACACCATTTGAACTTTAAGGGATTAGTTCATTTCCAGTAAAAAAAATTTACTTACTCCTATGTCATCCAAGATGTTTGTGTCTTTTTTTCTTTAAAGGGGTCATCGGATGCCCATTTTCCACAGGCTGATATGATTCTTTAGGGTCTTAATGATAAGTCTATAACATGCTTTGGTTAAAATTGCCCAATGGTAGTGTAAAAAACACCCTTTTTATCTTGTCAAAATCAGTTCTGCAAAAATCAACCTGTTGCTTTAAATGTTAATGAGCTCTGCTCGCCCCGCCCCTCTCTTCCCTCTGTGTAGAGTGACGAGCCTGTTTACTTTAGCAGAATTTAGCCGTGTTTAGCCACAAAACTTGTGAACTAGCACGTAATTAGGAAAGGCGATCCCAAACATTCATAAAAAAAAACCCTTGTACTCACTGCAAGTGAAGCTGGATCACGGATGATTTGCGTACACATAGACGCATCTATGTAGATCGGGAGGCCCATTCCCTTCACAAACAAATGTCATCCACTGCTTCTTCAGCAGCTCAGATGTCGGGAGTAAATGACAACTACTGTGTTCATTATTACATCCAACAACAGAACACCTCAATCACTTAGGGGTCATTCTTGTCTAGGTCCCTGCTCCGGCATCGAAACAATGGTGATCGGACTGTTACAGCTCATCTGGGCGGGTCTAAGGTAAAATGCCAGTGTCAATCAAGCTATCGTGGGAGCGGCCTCTGTCGGTGTGACGTCAGACAGACAAAGGTTTTTCAGTGTATGCCCACATTTAGCCCACAAGATGCTGAGAATGGCTTGATTTGACAAAGGGGAAATTATTTTTACAGATTAAATAAAAAACACTGGTTGGATTTTTATCATTATAGGGTGTTTGTGTACACACACTGCCAACACACATTTATGTTCAAATAACATGTAACAGTGAACTTTGCATCCGATAGCCCCTTCAAAGTCGTAAATTACGTTTTTTGAGGAAAACATTCCAGGATTTTTCTCCATATAGTGGACTTCTATGGTTCCCAGTGGGTTGAAGGTCCAAACTGCAGTTTTGATGCAGCTTCAAATAGCTCTACACAATCCCAGCCGAGGAATAAGGGTCTTATCTAGCAAAACAATTGGTCATTTCCTAAGAAAAATGGAAATTTATATACTTTTTAAACACAAATGCTCATCTTGCACTAGCTCAACCTCATATGCACCATGTTAAGCATTTTTAATGGTACTAATTTTAGAATGTCAACAACAACAACAACAAAATGACTAATATTTCAGTCTCAATGAAAATTTATTTGAGCATAAAAAATGTATCACTTTAAAAAGTAAAAATTATGAGACTTCCTTTTCAGTTTCACTATAATTATTAATACAGTCACTAAACTTTTTCACAGAACTGTTGACTGAGGTAGTATAAATCCACTTCCATGTGTATATTAGGTTGTCATTCTGTATCTGAATCTGTAAACACTCGCTTACCCTCTCATTCATTTGTAATTAGATGTCAGTATGATAAACCAATCTCATTCCACCAATTCTAGCCCCATACTTTACATGCATCCAAATTACACCCAGGTTTAATGTATTATTTAATAGAGCCGTCCAGCGCAGTTCAAATACATCACTTTGTCAAATGAACAAGGAGGGCTTGTCCATTGTTAATGTGGCTCATAATCAGAGAGAAGAGGTGGTGTAGGTGTCTGTTTTTATAGTGGAATCACTTTAAAGTCTTTATCAATTATTCATTTCCAGGAACAATTGTAGCAAGCAACTGCAGATAAATTGCCATAATATTTTACCAGGATGTTTAACATAATGAATCCAAAGGGAGTGCAAACCATATTTTAAAGGAACAGTTCTCTTAGAAATGAATATTTCTTCAGTCTCAGGTAGATACAGAGTTTGCTACATAATTGGAATAGGTTTGGCGAAATTTGGCATTACATCACTTGTTCACCAATGGATCCTCTGCAGTGAATGGGTGCCGTCAGAATGAGAGTCCAAACAGCTGATAAAAACATCACTATAAACACACAAATCCAGTCTATCAATTAACATCAAAGAAGCAAAACCATTGTTAAGGCATTTTAACTTTATACCACCATAATGCACGTCCATAATAACGCTTCCGCTAGTGGAAAAGTCCGTCCCCTGTTGTCCTCTCACATCAAAATCCCATTTTTCAAGTTTTTGCTTGATCTGTGCATATTTCTCTCCCAATTCAGATGAGACTTTTTCACTAGATAAAGCAAAATTGCGTGTAGAGGACTTGTATTTTAATGGGAAGCAACATTTTTCAACTAAAAACATCTTGATGGATGTGAGTATTACAAACAAGCAGTTTTTCACTTCACAAGATCTTTTTGGATGTTTTTAATCAGCTGTTTGGACGCTCATTTGATGGCACCCATTCACTGCAGAGGATCCATCAGTGAACAAATAATGCAATGATAAATTTTTCCAAATCTGTTCTGTTGAAGAAACAAATTAATTAACATCTTGGATGGTACATTTTCAGCAAAGGTTCATTGTTGAGTGAGCTATTCCTTAAAAAGGTATTACTAATTATCTTTTATACAGTAACATTTAAATATTATTCGGTAGATTGTTTGTGTTCATTTAGAAAGAATATTTTTAAATCACACACATTCAATATACAAAATATGTCAGTTTCATTAAATAAAATATCAAACAAATTAACATTTGCAAACAAAAGAGAGCTTTTCTGGAGTGCTTATCTTTCTTCAGCAAAATATGAAATAAAGTCAAACATATTTTAATGCAGCAAGATTCAGGCATTTTAAGTGTGCCTTCAGTGTCTTCTGAGGGACACTGTAACTTCCTACTTCCTTATCACCGACGGTAATGAATAAAAGAAATGACTTTTCAAAAAATATTCACTGAACACAGTGAATAATATGTGCTGAGTTCCATTAAATCTGACGCATTCTCTTATGTTATGTTTCCAACAAAGCAACATCGATAGATAATGAAACCTCAGTAGGATTTCTTCAGATTGGACAATGGCTTGCAGTAGATGTAAGAAGGAAGAATGGCCTATTCCTTTGTGGAAGGGAAGCAAATTTATAATTTATTATGACTTGAATAGACAGAGCGGAAGCTGGGTAGAAACAACTGCTACATTTGGATGTTCATAGATAAAGTGTACTTATGCACTGAGGTGCTTTCATTGCAATAATAAACATTCACAAGGACTAAAGCATTTGAAGTATTTGTCATCTCATTGAGTGTATTGCAAACTCATATATCAACTTAACCACTGGGTAAAATATATCTCTTTCACTGAATTAAATAATGCTGCAGCAAACTGCAAATTCATTGTGCAAAAATTCAACTAAAAATAGAAATAATCCCTGGATTTACTACAGAGCACAGTTTTCCTACTGGAAAAGAGTTATATATTAGTTATATAGGAACATATATCCTGCATTAAAGTAACGCACATTTGTTTTGCATTCTCTAACCCACAGCCCTAGAAACCTTTTGCCATTTTAGGATTTTTAATTATTTAGCATGTGCGGGTCACGTTTTGCCTGGGCTGTATGCAATCAGTAAAACCTGAAATCACCACAGCTAAATATCATAACAGTTAAATGTGAGCATACACTGAAAAACCGTTGGTGCAGTAAATTAGTAAATTTTACAAACGATTACAGAATGAAAGCAACAACAAAAAAACAAAATAGAAACTTTCTGATACTGAACTGTCTAGTTTATATTAAAGGAATAGTTCATCCAAAAATGAAAATTTACTGACAGTTTACTTACCCTCAGACCATCCGAGATGTTGATGAGTTTGTTTCATCATCAAAACAGATTTTAAGAAATTTAGCATTAAATCACATGCTCATCAATGGATCTCCTGTAGTGAATGGGTGCCGTCAGAATGAGAGTCCAAACTGCTGATAAAAACATCTCAATGATCCACAAGTAATCCACATGACTCCATTAGTTATTGTGAAACAAAAAGTTGCATGTTTTAACTTCAAATCATTGCTTTCGCTTTTCAGCAAAAATACATTGTTTGGGTCAAAATTATTGATTTTTCTTTTATGCCAAAAATCATTAGGAAATTAAGTAAAGATCATGTTCCATGAGGATGTTTTGTATATATATCAAAACTTAATTATTGATTAGTAATATGCATTGTTAAGAACTTCATTTGGACAACTTTAAAGGCGATTTTCTCAATATTTTGATTATTTTGCACCCTCAGATTCCAAATTTCAAATAGTTGTATCTTGGCCAAATATTATTCTATCACAGCAAACCATACATCAATGTTTACTCAGCTTTCAGACGATGTGTAAATCTCAATTTCGAAAAACTGACCCTTATGACTGGTTTTGTGGTCCAGGGTTACATATTTCTCTTCTGGAGAAAGCAATATTATGAATAGGGGACTCTTATTTTAGCCAGAAACAATGATTTAAAATAAAAAATATCTGAATGATGAATCTGTTTATTGAAAACATGCAACTTTTTGCTTCACAAGACGTTAATTAATTGTTTGGAGTCATTTAAACACTCTTTCTATCAACTAATTTTTATTTTTTGGGTAAACTGTTTCTTTAATTGTAACACATTGGGGAAAATGTCCAGAAAGGGTAATGTGTTGCTTTTGCCAATAGGGAAAATTTTCTTCCTGCATGTACAGTATTTTCAGGACTTTAAAAATGAGATGTGAATGCAAGAGAAAGATGCAGACTTTGTTGAAGGCAGAGAGCCCAGAATCATCTGACAAGATTAGGGAAATTTCCCTTTGATGATGGATTGAGCTGAGAGGAGGTGTGTATTTAATGATTATTTAATGGCGATGAGTGTGAGCTCACAGTGGGACTCTGTAATGTTTCTCTTGTGTTCAGGTCCTTAGCTAATAAGGGCAAAACGGCTATTGTGAATCACATTCATGCCTTGAGGCGGCTAGAAGAACTACCAGTCAATATCCAGGGACATAAATTTCCAAAGCTCTGCCCAAACACATCACTGACTCACACATTCGAGAGCGGGTGCTGTTACTTCTTTAATTCCGCTCGCAAGAGACATTTAGCAATAAACATTATTTTTTTGATGACAGTCATGCCTTATTGGCATTCATCCATATTTTCAAACAAGCCAATCAGTTGCTGTTTGGTGCTTAGTGTCAAAAATTACATTAACAGTTATTTAAAAATATATCACCTCATATTTTACCACACATGATAGCACAGTTGACAAGACATTAATTGATGGACTGGAGTCATGTGGATTACTTGTGGATACTTGTGGAAGCTGACATACATTAAAGAAATAGTACACCAAATAATATTAAATTTGCACAAAATGTACAAAAATGTATGAAATTTACTTACCCAGGCCATCCAAGATGTATATTAGTTTAAATGGTTCAAACAGCTGATAAAAATGTCACAATAATTCACAAGTAATGTACGTGCGTATTTGTAATGAACAATAAAGTAATAAAACCATCAAGACTTTTTTAATTTCAAACCACTGCTACCGGTCAAAATGCAAGTCCTCTGTCCAGTGGAAAGTGTTGTCTTCTCTGAATCAGGAGAGAAATATGCACAAATGCACTAGTCCTAAGCAAATAGATGTGAAAGGACAAAGGGGCATTGACTTTTACAGTGGAAGAAGGATTATTATGGATTATGGTATTTTGTATACAATCAACGAAGCGATGAAACGCCTTAATGATGGATTTGTTTCTTATAAACATGCAGCTTTTCACTTCACAAGATGTAAACTGATGGACTGAAGTGGTGTGAATTACTTGTGAATTACTGTTATGTTTTTAGAAAAACTCAGATCGTATTTTCTCCCTCAACTTCAAGATCGCCCTATATTGCTGTTTTATCTTTTTTGTTAAGGGTGTTTGATCTTCTTTGCATGTTCACTTTGCAAAGACTGGGTCGGAACTTCTGCAGCGACGTAGGATGATTTTAAAATGATTTTTGAAGTTGAGGGAGAAAATACGATTGGAGTTTTTCGATATACCCTAATTGTCTTGATCCAGAATACACACACAGTTCAGGGACAGCAAGACAAGATGAGCGTTTGAGATTAAAAAGTATTTAAATTGTATTTTTTAAATGAATATAACTGATCGTTTCGCTAAATAAGACCCTTCGTCCTCGGCTGGGATTGTTTACATTGTCTGTAAATTGTTGTTCTGGAAGTGGTCTTCTCCTTTAAAGATAGATTTGTTTCTTACAAACATGCAGTTTTTTAACAAGTTGTTAATTGATGGACTGGAGTCATGTGGATTATTGTGATGTTTTTATCAGCTGTTTGAACTCTCATTCTGATGACACCCATTCACTGCAGATGATCCACTGGTGAGCAAGTGATGTAATACTTATCTCTCCAAATCTGTTCCGATGAAGAAACAAACTAATCTACATCTTAGATGGCTTGAGAGTGAATACATTTTAAGCTAATTTTAATTTGCTTCAAACTATTCCTTTAAAAAGTTGCATGTTCAAAAAAGGACTACTTTTTGATGGTTATTTTGGAACATGGTTTAAAACATGGTTTTGTGAAATGGAAAACTGCAATGCAGCATAAACATTGTTCAAAACATATCCTTTTGAGACAGATTTTTCATTAATAGATGGATCTATTTGAGTGATTCCCATTGTTAGAAGCAACGGAATATCGCAGCAAAATCATCCCTAACTCCAACATTTAAGAGTTAAATTATAAGAAGGGAAACCCTATAAGTGTTAACCAATAAAAGAAAACTTGTAGCAATTCTAACGGCTGTGTGATGTCACGAATCAAGCGCCAGAGCAGCATCCCTCAGCCTGACACCATGACAACCGCAGCGCGCGAACGCTGGAATCTTTGCAGCTGCCGCGAAGCCCAATATGAAGACAAAATGCCGCCATACGAGCGCGAAACGCACTTGTTCTTTTGAAATATTCCTCGCTCCGCACTTCTGGAAGAAGACGTAGGAGATTGGCAAAACCACCTGTATCTAGCGTCCGTTGGCAATGTGAGTTAACCAGCCTTTCTGCTGGTCAAACGTTAATATTTCTCCGCGGTGAGAACTGCGCTGGGTTGAATACACTGAAATAAGCCGCGCGTACAGGAGGGATAAAATGCGCATTGGAGTCAGGGATGCTCCTCATGGCGTTTACGCGTGGAGAGCCCACTGGGGCGTGTGTGCATTGCGTGTTAATGCATGTGTAACAGAGTAGGAAAGGAAAATAGAGGAAAGAAAAGAGGCTCGTACATTCGCCGAACGCGTTACACTGGTTCTACATGGGGAATATGAGGATCTCTTGAGGACGCCAATGATAAATAGTATTCCAGACTCTCCTGCCACATAAGAAGACCACGGAGCACCCTCCTTGTTTGATACGAGGGGCGATTCAATATCCATATAGTGAGGCGCATCAGGTAAGGGATGCCATACGGAGATTCGATACATTCGCATTTAAGTTCTAAAACGTCTTTTGTCGAGCATCATTTGATGCGTCGCAAAAGTGAAAGCGCTCCTCAAGCGCCTTCGTACCTACATCTGCAGGTGTCAGTAAGTGCGTTTGGTCAACAAGAATGGACACATCACGCAGCTGGCCACGGAAACCTGGTCTGTAAAGTAAATGAAGCGTTGTTATGGAGATATGAATGAATTGGGGAAGCTTTATGAAATTTGACAGCCAGCATTGAGACCAGGGATTCGTACGATAAGAGTTAGCACAAAATCCATGTTCTGTTTAAAGGGTTTTGTAACAACTTAAAAAATGTGTTGTAATGCTGTATTGGGGTTTCATCATCTTAAATAATCCTGATGACTGCATGAATGCTTAATGCTGCAGTGTTGGTTTGAGTTCAACTTCGAGATCACTCGATATTGATTTTTGGTGACTATACCATATGCATTTTTTAATGTCTAGGTGTCTAAAAAAAACAATATGCAGAACAGATTTTTAATGGTTTTGTTTTTGCTTTTTCTAAAATTAATTAATGATCATAATACAACAACAAAATAATAAACATTTTGAATGGTGTTATATTATTATTGATGATGAAGAGGATTTTTGATGATGTCTAAATCTTAAACGAATGGCTGTTATTTCAGAGAGTCAAAACAGTGCATTAAATATGTTGCGCTACTTGTAAATATATTTTTTTGGCTGCTTTTCTATAGTTTTTAATCAAATGGCATCATTTACTGATTTAGTAAGTTGAAAAGATTGAATATCAGGACAAATATTGGTCACTAATTATCAGTCTGTCTCTATTCAAAATGCCAGACTGTAATGGTTATATAAAAAAATTCTTTCTTACATGCATTAATGCATGTAAGACTTGCTAAGCAGGCACTGCTGGCTACAGGATAATTATTGATACCCGCTGCTCTCCGAGGGCTGAAGATTGTGATCAAAGATTTATACACTCATCCCAAGTGATGTTACTGTATGTGTGGAAAGACAGGTAGACAGGGATTGTCCCAATAGATTGTCAATGCTTATCGGCTTAAGGGAGCTAAGGGAAAACAAGAAATTTGTGTGAGCGACACTATTAGGTCTACAGTAAATGAAGCATTTTTAATGCAGATTCTTAATGAAATGGGGAAGCTTAGTAATATTTCAAAGGCAATTGTCAGAAGGATGCAAATGATTGTTGTTGCAACATTTATGTTCTGGTTAGTTAATAGGGTCTAACATCATTAGATTGTATTGTAATGGAGTGATATTGTGATGGGTTTCATCATCTAAAACGAGCCCTGAAAGAGCCTAATGCTGCAGTCCTGGTTCAGCTTTTCAGACTGTAATGGTTTTGTAAACAAATATCATTATTTTTGCAATGAATTAAAGGAATAGCTCACCCCAAAATTTAAATTTGCAAAACATCTACTTACCCCCAAGCCTTAAAAATTCAGCATTACATCACTTGCTTACCAATGGTTCCTCTGCAGTAAATGGGTGCCGTCAGAATGAGAGTTCAAACAACTGATAAAAACATCACAAGTCATCCACACCACTCCAGTCCCTCAATTAACATCTTGTGAAAAGCTGCATGTTTGTAAGAAACAAATACATAATTAAGACGTTTTATCTTTATACCGTCATTTCCGAACAAATACTATAATTCATAATAACACTTCCTCCACTGTAAAAGGCAATACCCTGTTGTCCTCTCACATAAAAATCTATTGAATTATTTATTTAGGACTGTTTTTGCTTGCAAGCAGTGCTTGATCTGTGCATATTTCTCTCCTGATTCATACAAGACAACATTTTCACTGGAGAAAGCAATATTATGTACAGAGGACTTGTGTTCAACGTTAAAGACGTTAAAAAATATCTTAATGGATTTATTACAAACACGCAGCTTGTGGATTACGTACATTACTTTATGGATTATTGTGACATTTTTATCTGCTGTTTGAACTTATTCTGACGGCACCCATTCAAACTCATATACATTTTGGATGGCCTAAGGGTAAGTAAATTTCATACATTTTGAAAATTTTATGCAAATTTTCATTTTTGGGTGAACTATTTCTTTAATGTATGTCAACTTTACACTGCAGCACAGTAGCTGGATTTGAATACTTACCACAAATATTTATACAAACTGTTAAGTGCAGTATAAATGCATTTACATTGAAATTAAATTATGGAAATTATGAATAGAAGAAACTAAGAAACAACAAAGATATAAATATAAAATATTAAAAGTTTAAGGCTATTTTGAAAGAGCACCAGAGCTGGTTTGGATACTATGCGTCAGTGCTATGGCGTATTTTATTATCATTTTTTTGCTGCATTATGTCTTTAAATAGATATTGTATGTGTACAGATTCCTTAAGACTTAAGGCTACAGGATAATAAATGATATCTGCCCATCTCTGAGGGCTAAGGAGTGTGGTCCCAGTTTACACACTCGTTCCAGTTGCTGTTTTGAGTGGAAACAAAAGGGATACAGTAGACGAGGTTTGTCCCAGATGGACTGTCCATGCTCATTGCCTCAAGGGAGCTGAGGGGAAAAAAAGAAATTGGTGTGAGCAACACTATTAGGAGGTGACAGAAAAAAAAAAAAAAAAACTTTGCTGTATAACGTTCGTTTGTTGGTCTGTTATAGACGCACTGAGTTTGTAAGCCAGGGTTCATTTGGACTAATGTCTCTAGGGATCAATTTAACCTTGTCCCCAGTTTGTCATCTTCAGGGCTGTAATGAAATTGCACAGGACCCATCAGGGTCCAACCTTTCAAACCCTTGATTATAAGTGAGTGACCTAGCCTCTCAAATAAGATTACACCGCTTAATGGTGCATTACATAAGATAAACAGATTTGGGACTTAGGGAAATACAGGTGTGTATTCACTGACCCACACACAGGTCTCCAAAAACACTAGATCATCATGCTTTTCTCAGAATAACCATCAAATCCTTAACGAACAGTGCTCCTAACGTACTGTGAGCAATTTTAAGAATGGAAAAGGCTTCAAAAAAGAGTAACAAAGTGTGTAAGTCACTGTGACATCATTCAGGATGATGGAACAAACCTTTTGGTAACAAGAAAAGCACAGATTCTTCAAAAGGTACAGTGGTAAAGAGTAATACAGACAAAGGGAGAAGGTCAGATTTAATTTGTGAGAAGATAATAAATCTAATAGAATTGCAGGGTGTCTGGTGGCTTATGCTGTCTGGCTTTGTGGTGACTGAGTGTTTGAGACCAGCAGAAGTCAACTCCACTGAGGCCCAGACTCAGACAAGCTGCTTACGCGGTTTACATCATATCAAAACCCATTACTGAAACTGCCATTGCTCTTTAGCTAGAATAATGTGCCATTATTGGAAATGCAGAATGTACCTGTTTTGGTCATTATAAAAATGCTTTGGGTGCATTGTTGGATGTGATTATCGTCATATTTGCATCTGACATCCAAAACATTGGTCTCATGCTAACATTTTGCCTATTTGGGAAAACATAAATTGGTTACTTTATATTTATATAATGGTATTTTATTTACCTTTTTTTTGTATTAATAATTGACATTTTGTTAAAGCCTAAAAATTACTGACCAGTCCTATCTAATCGAGTGTTTCTATGCACTATATTATCAAACAAGTTTTTGTAAGTAGACGTTCTCTGTAAGAGTGCAAATTTATTTTTTAAATTAAATTTTATGCAAATGATTCAAAAATACAGTAAAATAACTTAAAAAATTGTGTAGCGTTTACTTTGAACTTTTACTTATGAATTTGCTCAAAAATGCTAGTAAATTTTATGAATAATTACAAATCGCAAGTAACACATTAAAAAATTGACCTAGAAGCAAGTTTCACCAAGAAATTTTACAAATACAGTGGCATGCGAAAGTTTGGGAACTCCTTGCAGAATCTGTGAAAATGTGAATAATTTTAACAAAATAAGAAAGATCATATCCAAATGCATGTTATTTTTTATTTAGTAGTGTCCTGAGTAAGATATTTTACATAAAAGATGTTTACATATAGTCCACAAGACAAAAAAATAGCTGAAAAAAATTAAAATAACCCACTTCAAAAGTTTAATATTGTGTTTAATATTGTGTGTGGTTATCTGGATGACGTACGTTTTTTGTTTTGTGATGGTTGTTCACGAGTCCTTTGTTTGTTCTGAACAGTTAAACTGAGCACTGTTCTTCAGAAAAATGGCAGATTCTTCAGTTTTCCAGCATCTTTTGCATATTTGAACCCTTTCCAGCAGTGACTGTATGATTTTGAGATCCATCTTAGTACAGTGACGACAATTGAAGGACTCGAACACAACTAATAAAAAAGGTTCAAATATTCACTGATGCTCCAGAAGAAAACACAATGTATTAAGAATGGGGGGGGTGAAAACTTTTTGAATTTGAAGATCAAGGTAAATTGTACTTAATTTGTCTTCCAGGAAACATGCAAGTATCTTCTGTTGCTTCTGAAAGGGAAGTACTAAATGAAAAAAAAAAGAAGATATTTCAACAAAATTAGAAACATTTGGACATCTTCACCCTGTTCAAAAGTTTTCACGCTCTGGCTCTTAATGGAGCATCAGTAAATGTTTGAACCTTTTTTAATAGTTGTGTTTGAGTCCCTCAGTTGTCCTCAGTGTGAAAAGATGGATCTCAAAATCATATAGCCACTGTTGGAAAGGATTCAAATATGCAAAAGATGCTGGAAAAATTAAGAATCTGCAGGACCTGGAGGATTTTTTTGAAGAACAGTGCTCGGTTTAACTGTTCAGAACAAACAAGGGACTCATGAACAACCATCACAAAACAGGTAACCACACACAGTATTAAGAACCAAGGGATCCCGAACTTTTGAGAGGGTTATTTTAATAATTTCAGCTTTTTTTTTTGTAAACTATGTGTAAACATCTTTTATGTAAAATATCTTGCTCAGGACAGTACTAAATAAAAAGTAACATGCATTTTGTATGATCTCTCTTATTTTGTTAAAATTATTAACAATTTCACAGATTCTGCAAGGGGTTCCCGAACTTTCGCATCCTACTGTAATTATAAAGAGAAGGCAAGTAACATATTGAATTAAACAGGAAATTTTGAAATAGTAATTTGTATTTTGTAAAACATACTCTAATAATCTTTGTTTAATTTACAACAAAGAGTATATATAATGTATACGGTATGTGATACAGTACTTTTCCCCTTTATTAAATAATAAAATAAATACTGAGAAGTTGATGCCTTGGATTAAATATTTCACTGTACAACATCAGTTAAGGCACCTACATTTACTCCAAGGTAAATTAATTTGTCAAATTAAGCTTTTCTCCTCATTCGACAGTGACAAGCGCTTGCCTAGGTTTGTCATTTGTCATTTTGGCAGTTTTTATCACAGTAATGCATAATTTAAAAGTTCCTTTAAACCCAAATGGCAGATAAAATGCTTTGCAAAGTCACACTTCAAACTTTCAACCAATGTACCCTAAGATTATTATCCAATAAAACCTAAACTGCTTGCAGTATATAAGGCTTCAGATCCACATTCAATATTGGAAGTATCAATAATAATAGCTGTAATGTAATCACAACAATATTATTTTACCCAAATATTTGTGTGTGCTGTGTTTTATGCTTATTGGAGTACCATGCTAATGTCTCCAGCAGGTCGATTCTGAGTCAAATCTCCCAATGCGCTTCATGTGTACTGGTGTGGCACATGGATTTGCCTTAGAGCGTATTTAGGATGCTGTGTTAGAAGCTCGCTAGGTTGTGGAACGGAGCTTCAGACACACAAAACAGAAACTTTGATCCCATCTCACATCGATGACACGTTCTTTAGACATGACAAAAGCATGGCTTTGAAGTATCGCCTAAGTTCACAGAGAAGGGAGTAACTCAACGTGCCTGGCATATTAAACTCTCACACCGATGCTCTACATCACTGCCACAGCATCTCCATATGTCACGGCGAACAGCTCTTAACCCCGAAAATGACTCACAAGATAAACTCACTCATGGCTTATTCTTTCCCGTAATTATCGCGCTGCTGAATTAAAGAGCCTTTCCATAGACCAGTGAGTTTGTTGACGTGGATAAATGATAGAAAATTGTGTTTGCGCGTGTGCGCATGTTGCAAACGCCTGGGAGGCTATGGGTTGTTAATTATCTATTAAACTAAAAGGTTAAACTGGAGACAGGCTGTTGGGAATACATTCAGGTATGACTTGGGGATTAATAAAAAAAGAGTATCTTGTACAGAAGTGAACGGATAAGACTTATAAGACTGAGTTTAGAGCAGGATTGGCTTTGCAGGATGCTTTGGGTTTATGCAGCCAACTAATAAAAAAATAAAGCTTAGGGAGTTAAGTATGGTGTATGTATAACTTGTCCTCACTACATAGTCAATAATAAATGCATCTAAAAAAACAAACAACACATTTCAGAATTTGCAGCCATGTCTGCCAGGAACGTAAAAAGAAAAGAACATTTCTAAGTTGACAAAAAATATGTTTGCCCCCTTCCTGCCTGCCAGATGAGCATTGGAAAAGCAGATCTGGGTTTTTCATGTTTATATGTGAAGCATGCTGGGAAGAACAGCCATAGTCCTTCCAGTCTTTGCATTCTTTACACTAGTCAAGGTGGAGACGTTTCCATGCTTGTCTTTCGTAAGTTTGTTTTGGATCACAAGAGATTGCAGAGCTTAGCTCTTCATACAATTTTAAAGGCTCCCAAACACCCTCATGGGTTTGCTCTTGGCTTTCTGACATGCACACTGGTGGGTTTGCTAAAAGGAAAAGATATAATGGTGAGGCAAGCAGTCGCTTTGTATTGTTAGAGAATCTGACAGGAGGAAGCATTTTCCTTCCTCTCAGACGTATGTTAAATTTTCATTATACGTCTGCCTGTCAGCATTTGTTAGGGTTTGTCGAATGAGTAATGGCAAAATGACGGAGGTTTCCTCTAAATGTTAACTGTAGGGCATGACAAATTGACCACGATGATAAGTTGCGACAGCAGAAAAACAACGGAAGCTAGAAGAGAAAAGTTTGTCAAGAGAAACTCTGTTTAAGAAAAGTTTGATGTTCATTCAGGCTTTTACCAGGTTGTAGTTGCTAGACTGTTACTAAGGCGTTCTGAGCCATTGCTAAGCACTTTGCTAAAGTGATTTAGGTGTTTCCTTGAGCGTTTCTAAATGGTTGCCATGGTGTTCTGAGCGGTTGCTTGGCAGTTGCTAGGCATTTGTTAGCGATAGATAGATAGATAGCTAGAAAGAAAGAAAGAAAGAAAGAAAGATTGATAGATAGAGACGGAAGGACAGACAGGCAGATATACGATAGATAGATAGATAGATAGATAGATAGATAGATAGATAGATAGAGACAGAGAGGCAGATAGATAGATAGATAGATAGATAGATAGATAGATAGATAAATAGATAGAGACGGACAGACAGACAGACAGACAGGCAGATAGATAGATAGATAGATAGACAGATAGATAGATAGATAGATAGATAGAGACAGGCAGGCAGATAGATAGAAAGATAGATAGATACGGACGGACAGACAGACAGACAGACAGACAGACAGACAGACAGACAGACAGACAGACAGATAGATAGATAGATAAATAGATAGATAGATAGATAGATAGAGACAGACAGGCAGATAGATAGATAGATAGATAGATAGATAGATAGATAGATAGATAGATAGATATGGACGGACAGACAGACAGACAGACAGATAGATAGATAGATAGATAGATAGATAGATAGATAGAGACAGAAGGACAGACAGGCAGATATACGATAGATAGATAGAGACGGACAGACAGACAGACAGGCAGATAGATAGATAGATAGACAGATAGATAGATAGATAGATAGATAGATAGATAGATAGATAGATACGGATGGACAGACAGACAGATAGATAGATAGAGACAGATGGACGGACAGACAGATCTATCTATCTGTAGATGTGTATGTAACCAGTGTGTAGAGAGAAACATTAGCGATCATAAGGTAAAGGACGAAAAAATGTAACAATTTCATATTCATCTTTACAGACATGTTTACTGCAGACTGTCTCTTTCTAACACACACAGCACAGCAAGGAGTTTAATTGGATTACAGTGGCATAAACGTGCCATCCTTCACAATCTGCTGTTTTGAAGCCTCTGAGATGGCGTGCTTCAATTTCTGATGCCTCTAATACCCGTAAATGTCTACCCAGTTGCATGGCATCCGTACCAGCCTGTTCCTTTAGTTACGACTCAAGCTATATGTGCTAATCTCCCTGCTTCCCGTAATTCAGGGAAATTGTCTTTAAGATGCAACTGTGCTGCGTCAGACCATTTTTAAATTAATTTTCTCATCTCAAAGGACCAGACAAGCCCAAATGAGTTCTTACAAGCGTCTGCATTTGATTCCCTTGAGGTTTCTGCTGAAAGATCCATACTCTCTGTCTGATCCAATCTGGAAAATACTCGTCGATGTATTGATTTAATCAGTGTGCCCGTTCGGACCTCGTCAGCGGCTTTTCATTGATCGTACAAGTTAAAGTTATTTCCCCTCAGAGTACAGTGTGTCTCTTTTGTGACTCTTGTTTTTTTCTGTACTGCGGTTACAAACAGGGAAAACAAAAAGCTTTGTGAGCAAGACAACACTACAGTAGGGTTCAAAAAGCCTGAGACTACTAGTGTTGCTAACATGTTGCTATTTTGCATTTTTTAAATTAGAAATTATATTATCAGCATAAAAACATTTCATTAAAAGTTCACCTGAGAAATATATATGAATCGCAGAATATCCTAGTATTTGGCAAATCTCACAGTTTCAGATCATATGGTTTATTTTTAGGTAAATAAATCAATAATTTTAGGTAGATGCTTTGGAAGGAAGTATCACTGAGTTTAGGCATTCCAAAAAGAGAAGCATTCCCCACTTCAGATGGATCACTGGGTATTGTCCTGCACACTTAGTTTACGTCTGATTTATCAGCTAATGTTTGGCCCATCTTATACTCTAATGATATTCCTCAGAGATTAGAAGCCCTTGGAGGACTGAGAACCACAGATTAATTACACAATTAGACCATCTGCGATTAGACTGCAGAGATAATTGCTCGGTCAGAGTGGTGCTTTGTAGTGGAGTCACTGGGGCTGTCAAACTCTTGCCTTCCCTTTATCTTCTCCTCAGGGTTAGAAGCAGGGTACGGTTTATAGGAAGGGTCATCGATTGTTAGAAATCATTATACTGTACAGCAACCACATGAAAGTAAAATGAGGCTGAATAGGAACTGCTTTCTTTGCTAGTCTATAGGTAGGGTATATAGTGGCTGAAAAAATATTTCCAGATTTAAGGCCTGTCCACACCAAGACCGATAACTATATCAGCGTCCACACCAGTGCTAATGATAATCAAATGCGCACCGTTTATCAAAAGCATGCTCTGCAATTATGTCAACTGCTTTCAGTCAGAAGAACCAGCACACACAGTTTTTTTTTATTTTTTTTTTTAAAAAAGCAACCAGGATCCA